>OU611849.1:7500000-8750000 GCA_914767755.1 Agrochola circellaris
GGGAACTTATGCGGTGCAACTGATTGTCATTCGTGGCACATACATAATCCCGCCGGAGAGTCCATGATCTTGAACGGGGACTGACAGCTGGCCGCGGCCTTATTCAGGAATCCTATGCTGATACGCAACGTTAATCGAATTCGAATACACGGCCACCGCTGCCGCATCCATGTCCATCACGACTAACTCGGTTACATTGCTGTCCGAACGTGCAAAAACTTTAGTGCTGCAACTTAAATCTCGATCGTATTTTACATCGTGTTAGATATAGTATGGACAAAGGTTTATTTTCTAATATCATGTTTTACTGATCCGTGTGAAAAGAAAGATGGTGGCTATAAAATATAATGATCTCTCGTTGGAATTAATTTTATTAGAGTCTAATACGTATTATGATTTCAAATTGCCTGTTGCGTCCATATTCTTACATCTTTCTTTAAATACTGAACACACACTTGTCAGACTTTAATCAAATCCATCATCATTTAGTCCTTCGTCTAATTGTATCTTCAAATCCAGGACCACCACTTTCATTGGACCACACAAGACAGTAACAGACAACCCGTTTAACTTCAGTACTGCTCGTAAATCACAGAATAGTACCGTCCGATGCCCTTCCTTGCTCGTTACGGGACTACGTGACATAAGGAAATAACGGCTCATGACAACTAGTTGACTTACAGCTCTAATTGTGATATGCCGTATTCCTTATTGTGTGTACCATCCGTAAAATTGTGGGCTGACGTTAAATATAGGTATTTAGTGAGGATTTTATTCTTTAGCATAGTTTTGTTGTTGTTAGAGGAGCTCGTGGCTAAGTAATAACAGCCGCACGGTTCGATCCATCAGGTTAAGCTACGCCTGCCGGGGTTGGTCTGTGGATGTGTGACCATCTATACATACCGAGACTCCTCCGTGCCTCGGAAAGCGCGTTAAGCCGTGGGTCCCGGCTGTCATTCGTGAATCTTAGACAATCGTTACGGGTCGTTAGAAGCCCGAAAGTCTGAAAACCAGTGTTACCAAGGGGTATCGTATTACCCAGGTACTGGGTTGTGAAGGTTAGATAGGCAGTCGCTCCATGTAAAATACTGGTATTCAGCTGCATCCAGTAAGACTGGAAGCCGACCCGAACATAGTTCGGAAAAGGCTAGGTAGATTGATTGAGTTGTTGGTAATAATAGGGTTTTTACGATATTCATAGCTGCTTGTATAATTCCATCTCCATTCGAATTATTAGCATCGTCATTATTTTTCTTCTTTTTTTTTTCTTTTCACTGTATATTTTCCTCATCAAAAATCTAGTCATCCGCCTACTTTACATCCCACAGTTGACTTCATTACTTTTTACTCTCACGACAAGGGATGTGCCATAACTTTTCATAGTCCCTATTTCGTATGCAAGCGAGCGCATAAACAAATTGGCGCGCACATCTCATTAACGTCACTCATACCGCGGCATCGCCTGCTGTGTTTTTGTCCGCGTTGTCACCAGGTGTAAACTTTCGCCTCCCGTTTTAAATAACTACGTAACTTTATATTCGATTACACTAACTGTCACTTAAAGCGGACGGTTGTTAGTTTGAAAGGTACCTGCATACTAGTGCAGGGTTTCGTTGATGCATGAGTGAATGTTGTTTCTTGCACAAAAGTGATACGTTAGTGGAAATTTCACATACGAGGTTTTGAAGAGAAACAAGTCATTAATTCTATGAAAATTCTATTAAGCCTTCATGTCATAGGGTAAAACTTGATAATACGCCCTACTTTTTTAAAAATTGTTATAAAAAAGAAAACTTACTAGATATAATCAAACTTTTTATTTTGGAATAATATTTCGTCTTTTGGCAATCATATCACAAGTGGTAATCTTAATAGGAACTAGGGATAAAATAATATATATTTTTTTTTTAATTCTTATGTGGGGCATTTTGTAATATGGTCGTTGGCTAATACGACTCACTCTTATTATAAAATGCCCCAGTGTATTAATCATATATTTTTGCATATTTGAAACTATTATTAATAATTGGGTTGGCAAAAACTAACTCTTAAATCTAACTTAAAATAATATGAGGCACTTAATCAGTCTCTTTATAAAATCAGACTTTTAAAAACCAAAATTTGAATAAAACTTTAAACCAACTACATAGATTATTGTAAAGAAAAACGAAATAATAAGTAAACTACCATCAGTAATCAACACGATAAAATAACATGCAGCTTCCGTTTAAAATTAAATCAGTCCTTTAAGGTTTAATTCTGCAATCTTCTTAAAATTAACAATAAAAACAACTTATTAGTCTATTTTTGTTAACAGCTTCTTTTTTGGCTTTGCGTCCACACCGATTACACATAGGGTTATACATGGTGCAAAACTCGTGCAACCATGATAAACAAGACGGGCATTGAATCCAGTCTTCAGTGGATTTTGTGTCATAATAATTTTCCGTGCATTCAACGCATCTGTTAAGGTCATCGTGTTCGTCTGACATTTCTTCTTCAGAAGTATCCATCCTACCATGCGCTCTTTCTGTCAGGGGCAAATCCAACTTTTTCCAATTTCTTTATATCGGCAACCAGTTTCTTTTCGTATTCACCTGAAAATACTGGTTTGCGTCCTAGAGGGCCCTTTGATTTTCCTGATAAAATGTGTCTTCTTAGGGTTCGAGACGGTATGCCAAAGCTTCTGGATGCCTCATTAACACCCATTACTTTGCTTAGTACACTACGCATGGCTTTATCTAAGTCGTCTGCACTCCATGATGCTCGTAGTGTCGTTCTTTGATACTTCCGAGACATTATCTGTAATAATAACACGCATCAAGTACTTCAACACATTTCAAATACTGGGGCGTTTTAAACAACTGGCTTAGGGGCATATTGTCAAATTCGATTTTCAATATGCCCCACCGAGGTCAAAGCACAAGATTCAAGGTTATAACGTTCGATGAAATAAAAAGCAAAAGGTAATTTTATCTATTTTACGATAGTGCGGGTCATTTTAACACAAAATCTAAATGTATCAATATATATGAATTTCGTTGACACTCACCACAAATTGTTTCACGCCAATAAAACCAGATTTCGTAATATTTTTTAAGCGGACATCACGAACTACGTGCACACGTCGGCCATGTTGTTTGGCTACTAGTGGTGCCCCGCGCGTCTTGTTACGAGCGGCGTAGCTTTGTTGGTGTGAGTGCTAGAGTGGTGGGGCGTTTTGTCACTTAGGGCGTATTACCACGTTTTACCCTATATTTTTAAAAACTTATTCAAATCACAGCATATTCATGTTCAAAACTTCCGCCGCTTCATTCACATAAAAAAAGCAAAATCTACAGAAAACCAGTTTTCAATAAAAACATTCCCACTAAAACTACTCCAATAAACTTCATTGATTCAAAGGATTCTGCATGTAAGAACGAGCCAAGTAAGGCGTTCATTGAGTTTGTTTGTATCAGCTTTTTATTTTGAATTTTCTTAAGCCACTGATAAAGTACTCTCTGTTTCTGTTAAAAGTTCTTTTGTTCGCAGGTATTGTTGTTCTGTTGTTAAATGAACCAATGAGGAGCCTTTTAGTGATACCTATGTTCTTTACAAGAGATGAACGTCACAATTTTCTTACTCTTTTAAATAAGGGGAAGCTTAACAAGAGCTGGCCTTAATCTTGCCTTTTTAGGCATGTCTAATCATAAGCCTCCATATAAACAGAGACATCTAGCCAGATTCTATTCTGTCATAATCATGACAACCAGGTCAATGATGTTTTTTTTATTGATGTGCAACATCTTTCTTTCCGGTAAAAGGGACGGAAGTGTATAACAGGACGCGGCGCTATTATTTGACCAATAAACGCGCGCGCTTCTAGAGAGGGGCCTTTAGATGGTACCAAACCATTTTCCGAGAGGCTACTACACATCATATGCGACTACTCTAAAACAGATGCAGACATTGCGAGGCATGCGCAGCGCACGGCGCTCATTGCATGCTTCGCAATGTGTGGACGTTCATATTCGTGGCGAGGCAATAGAAATTTATATCTAGGCGTGCGTTGCGAGGCGTGACCGGTGCATGCCTCGCAATGTATCCTCCTTTAGGCTCGCTCGTTTTTTTTATTAGCCCTTATTGTCCCATAGCTGGGCAAAGGCAACGATGTCAGTAGGCTAATAATTTAGGATGGGTGTCAGTATTGGGACCGGTAAATCTCACTGGATTAGGAATAAGCGAACTGTCGCGAGTTGTGAAGACTGTATGATTTCCTGGTACCGACTATAAAGTGAATGTTACTGTTGTTAGAATCCACCTTCTGTAGGGTGAACTGTTGTTGATAGAATTTCAGCCTGTAAAAGTACAAGGCTTCTGGATAAAGGATTCTAGAGAATCAAGCATTAGATAAATCTGTTTTGCTGAGAAAATACTGCTGCCGTCAGTCATGATGACATTATATAAATCCCATCCACGAAAAAAGGCAAAATGTTATTTTTAAGGGAAGAAAACGGCTTATGTCGCCATATTAAAACTTTATATTCCTATGACTTCTGAAATATTCTATTTTTCAGCAATTTTTTTTCTTTTTTTTTCTTTTATCAAACAGCTCAACGACTTATTTGATGGGACAGCCGTCTACAAACCCGCAGCACCAAGTGTTTTGACGATGCTACACCAACCTCAGAAGTATCATGCAACTTCACTGGCAATTCATATTTTCCAAAACGCCATAAATTCAAGACTTACAAATATTTATTTCTAAAATTCCCATACTTTATAGGCGTAACTGTTGTGGCATCGTTCCGCGTCGAACGAAGCTCATAACAAGTTTGTAACTACGTTTTACGACAACACCCACCATGCTATCACAATTTTCGCAATCGACTGTACGACAAAGAAACAAATAGAGTAACTATCGTCACTCTCGACCCCTGAGGGATTAGCAGGAGTCCAGGCTAGGAGTGTATAGATATAGGGGAATAACGATAACGTTAGAGGCGTATAGAATTTATCTCAGAGGTAATTTATTGGATATTTATCCCTTTAAATGGTGTTTTTTTAATATTTATTAAGAATGCATTTTTTTTATGTGTAACATCTTTCCCCTCACATTCCTGCAATCTGTGGGAGTGATTTCGTGAAAAGGGACGGAAGTGTGTAACAGGAAGGCGGGGAAGCGCGCGCTATTTGATTTGACCAATGAGCGCGCGCGTCGCTAGAGTTGGCCGTCAAATAGTACCAACCCATTTTCCGAGAGATTAGTACTGTAAGCCAAGATCTCATATGTTACACATCATAATTATGCGACTACTGTAAGGATAGCTCGTTTTTTTTCCTAATTTTTAATCATTCACAAAACAAATCTTGTATCACGGAAAGAAAGAAAGAAAGAAAAAGTGTTTATTCTGCACAAATGAAACGCACATTACAAAAAAAAAACAAAACAACAGAGCATAGATAAGGATGATGATTTGTTGCAATTCTTTGTCTAAATTTAGCTCATATCAAAATTCCCATAGATACTTGATATTAGCGATAAGGTATAACTTGGTCTTGCCTATTAATTACAGCCGCATAACTAATTAAAATCCTACCCATTACTGGCTGAGATCTGATCAAGCCTACAACAAATATTATACTAAGTAATAATATAATCGTTCCCGGGCAGCCATTTATTATTCCAATGTTCAATCATTATTTGCCCTAGTCCGCAAATACGTATGTACCTACTAGTTGAGTAATGTCTAGGATTGAAGAAATTCTGGACATGAAGTGTTAATGGACACCTACTTTAATGTTTCAGGTATTAAGTTCGCCTTTGTACAGTATTTTTTACATGTGCATAAAGTTTTAATAAATAAATAAATGTTTACATTTTTGTCTTTGTTGCTAACTGTAGTTGAGAGACGTATTCTTAACGAATACTATAAGCAGAAATATTGCCCTTATCACAATGCTTAGCAATCGTATCTGCTGCATGGTAATCGATGATAATTTGACATTAGTAGAAGTAGATATGCTGCTACTCAATTCTTATAAATAAATTTATGTCGCTTTTTGTAACCACTACCATGGAAACCTTTATACAAAATCGTATACATAATTAAATACTACCAGTGACTGGACTTGTTTGTGTCATACAATCAGTCTCACCAAGGGGTGTTACCCAGATACTGGGAGGCCAGATTGACAGTCGCTCCATGTAAAACACTGGTAAGTATTCAGGAGCATCTGGTTAGACTGGACATTTGTGGATCTTTGACAGTCGTTACGGGTCGTCAGAAGCCTGAAAATCTGGTAACCAGTCTTACCAAGGAGTATCGTATTACCCAGCTATTGGTTTGTGGAAGTAAGATACTCGCTCCATGTACAATACTGGTATTCAGCTGCAGCCGGTTAGACTGGAAGTCGACCCCAACATAGTTGAGAAAAGGCTAGGATTTGCCTAGCCTTTTCTCAACTATGTTGGGGTCGATGAAGTGGATTTGTAAGTTCAGAAAATACTGAGGCAACAATTTCTTCGTCATATCCAGTATTTCTATAATCCTTGAGTAACACAATATGGTGGCTATAGAACTTGCCAACTATACTCGTGTCAAAGTTCTCCTACAGTCGGTACCTACACTGTGCTCAGTAATTGCAACTGCTAGCAACTATGTACACTTAATATCCTATTAAACGTTGTTTTTAAGCTTTATCGTCGTATATATTGCTCCGTAAAATTGAACGTTATGTCTTGACAAGTGTGTCTTGCTTGTAGACTTAGGTGTTTTGAGGATAGAGTGCTGATGTTATGGCTTTGAAGAGTTCCATGACATATTCACATATATTAACTCACGCCTTCTTCTCATGGTGGTAACGTAGGTACGATCTCTTACTCCCTCTTTTACCTCGCTTACGTTCATACATCTGGTAATAAACGCACGCCTGTTGCGAATACTATGCACCTGACCTTTCTGAATAACACGACCAATAAGGTCACTATATGTCCTTCTAGTTCAGGGCGTCCCTCCCGGCGAAATATTTGAGGTGGAGTTCCCGTAGAAAACCGAAACTACGATTTGAATACTAATTATAAACAAAATGTTACGTACCTACGTTCTTTATTCAGAGTTGTAATTTTTTATTTGTTTTTGTTAAAATGATTGACCAACAAAAGACTCTTTCTTTGTTGGTTAATAATTGGTGGTCTGAGCTCAAATGGTGGACACTTATTTAAGCTCAGACCACCAATTATTGACTCAAAAGAAGAAGTAGTTTACGTACTTTGACCACCCTTTTCTCCCTTCTGAACTTCCCCTAGAATATAGATATTGGAAGTGAGACTTAAGATAAGGAGGGGTTCTTATCTTAAGTCTCACTTCCAATATCTATATCCTTCACACGCTAAAAATCTGCGTTCTTCCAACAATCTTCTTCTACTCTGTTCTTCTCATACTTCTGACTTTGTTCATTCCTCTTTTCATATTCAGTCCATTCTTATCTAGAATGCGCGTCCTCTTGATAACAGGACGGCCACCAGTCGGTATTTACCTCATCATCATCTTCTTGGCCTTGTCTTACGTTACTTAAAATTGTTTATCTACTCTCATATCGTAATATTCGAATTATAAGCTTCAAAACAACTACCGAAATTTGTATTTAAAATGGAATTTATTATAAAGCTTCGTGCAGACCAACGCGACGCGACAGCGCGACGCGACACCGGCTATTGTTATACCGTCAAGTTTTCTTAGAAATTGTATTGTCCGAGTCGCGTCGCGGCGTCGCGTCGCTCTTGTCTGTACAAAGCTTAACACTTTTTCTCTAACAAAATAATGCTATAAAACATTTTTTTTTTCTATTACGATACAGGGCAAATCCAAGAAGTTAATATCACCAAGGAGTTTCCATCAACTTTTGTAATGGAACTTTACCGAGGGACAGCAGCACCGCTCTAGCGCATGCGCGGTGATGTGCTGGGTGCAGGCGCCATTCATATGTGAAGTTGTACTGAATTTCGTGGGATTTTTTTATTCTTGATCTTTAATATTGATCTTTTATTTATTAGGATCACACCCAATGTGCACATAACTAGGTATTATGCAACAGTTTCATAAACTACTATTATTTACCATGATTCGTTTCATAGTAAGTAGTGGCGCCACGTATTATTAACTAGGTAATATATTTTATTTATTGCAAAGCGATTTATCCAATTATCGTTATTGTAGAGTACTATAATTGCAAATGAATAACGGATGCACAGCAATTTATTTATACAACAATGTAGTTAATTCGTAATTGAACCTTAAAAATGCTTTACAGAGCAGTTTAAAGAGAATTAAATCATTTAAAGCCTTGTTGGAAAAGGCAAAGAGTCAATACAAAATACAGGATAAATAAAATTGACAAAGGACTGATAGAGTAAATAGAAGATGCATTCATATTAAGGCGAGAGCGTCAAGGTAGCCCGCGAAATTCAAATTTTCTTACGATCTTTGCAATTTGCAGGTCAGTATCATGTTCTATGTTGATATAAATATGATTCGCGGCCGCATCAAATGTTTATTTATAGAATTATAATCATAAAAATTACCAATACAACTCTCTAAGTTCATGTAATCCCATTGAATGACTATTTCATGAAATCATAACTTATGGAGTTGTATTGCTGATTGTAATGATTATAATTATGTAAAGTTATATTTGTTACGGTCGCGAATCATATTTTAATAAACATAAAACCTGACACTGACCTGTAAAATGCAAAAAACTAAAGAAAATTTGAATCTCGCGGGCTACCTTAGCGCATCCCCCTTAAAATGGATCTTTTACAGTTCATACACAATGCCGCCCATGCGCATGTGACCGCCCGTATTTTTCTTTATATTCATGAAAAATGATCGGAAAATTATTCATTATCAATTAAACGTCTATCTTTAATATTTTTCACGTTATTCAATTATTTTTTGCGATTCTCTGATGTTATTGGCTCGATTTGGATTCTGTTTATTATTTCTAAAAGATTATGAGTTATTTTATCGGATTAAATAGTTTTTTTTTATTAAAATTTGTCAACTATGAAAAAAAAAACGGAGCTGAAGATATTTAATTCTAAAAAATAACAATATAAAACACAAGTCATAAAATCATAGGGGGATATTGAAAAAAAATTATAAGAAAAAATGAAAAAAATTCAAGATAGACCTATAAACTTAATTAACTATAAAGTTAATTTTCGATAATTTGTCATGAATATTCAGTAACATATGGGCAGGTACATATAATAATTTTGTCTGAAAAATATGAAATAAAACCATTTAAGAAACCATTTGTTCTCTCAAAAGCAGACGACATGACTAAGTTGCACTAAGCGGACTGTCGACAACTTAACAGTACTCAGCCAGGCAAAGGCGGTCCAGAAATTGTACTGATTGCCAATAGACCGCGGTACTGCGCCCGCGTCCTTTATTTCATAGGTACCTACTTATCAACGTCCGCAGTATAAAAGTCGCAATGTCTTGTATGTAGCACACAATAAATGCCCGTCGTGAAATCCAGTTACGGGGAGCGAGCCTCGACAATTGATAGAGAAACTGTGTGCACCGATGAAATTTAAAAAGTCATTTATTTCGAAATGCTTTTTCTCGGAACGCCCGCGGCTCTAGCGATATCAATTTTATTTTCCGTTGTGGCTTGTACCGCGTAAGGACAGCGGTGCAGAGACAACTCCAAATGTGACCCCCGGCATTACAGCGAATATACAAAGTTAAGGATTTTGTTTTACAAGTTAGTCGTTATTTTTATATCGACAACAATGAATGTCGTACAATCTTATCTGGACACGTTCTGTGTCACCTTCTTGTTTTGTTGGGAAATATTTGTTTTTGATCGCAGGATGTTGAGTTTTTATTTTTTTCAATTAAAGCTGCTAATAGGTATCTAAGTAGGTGCTGAGCTGGTGACAAATGACTCTATTAACCATTCTATACTTATACAAATAAAGTTAAATTATAAAAATAATTATTTATAACGTACCTAGTCTTTCTTTATAATTAAGTGTCGGTAATTACCTAGGTACAGTGTAAAATATTTACAGATACAATGTAATTAAAAATATTCAAATTACTCCGCGAGCAAAACAAACAATAACTCTATAGAAATTAATATAACGTTAACTTTTAATTATAATTGTTGTCATTACAAAACAAAATATTATTATATTATTTACGCTCTCAATAAAACATTGCTACATACCAGCGTACATTCATTTACACAAAATAATTTTAATAATTGTATTCGCAATTTATCATTTTTTTATTGAAATCACCTTGAAGTTTTTAAATCTTGAGCACGCTAATCCAGGTAAATAATAATCTGGGCAAGCCTCTCGCATCGTTGACCGTATCTTTGCTTACAATCAGGTGATCCAAGATAAGGCTTCCAATAAAAAAATAAAAATACAATATAAAAAGTGAAGAACTCTTTTTATCCAAACTATATACATACTAATAACTAATAGTACATACTAATTCCATGGCTATGTCAACCAATAACATCGAACAGCAAAATTACATTTAATTTTAAAAACAGAAGACAAGCGGCCGAACCCAGCTAATCCAAAACTCGATTTAAGGTAGCGACCATAGACTATTTTTATTTTAATCCATTTTCTTCGTTGTCCGTGGATCACCGGACTTCCGGCTGCGCGGTCAATGTAATTAAGCTTTGATCGCATAACGACACATTTTCTGGACGTTGCTCGTCCACAATTATGAAATACCGACGATGTCTTTCTTTTTCAAGTAATATTTTATAAAAATGTATTGAGACACAATGCAAGACAGTTTTATTTTTGGAGAACTGTCGGGTTTATTTTTAGAATGGAGAAAAGGATTGTGGTTTTCCAACGTAATGTCAGGATGCGTTTATTTTTTTGCTCTGACTAAAAAGGAAACTTCATCTCCTGGTGTAGATAAGTGTAGAAAGGAAATTCAGAGTTACATTTAGTGTTTGAGAAGTTTGTGGCATTTTACTTCACCTTAGACTCGAGAGAGCCATCGTCACTCCGTGAATGTATTATCTCTAGCGGTTGCCCGCGAATTTAAATATCCAGGATGAAAGTAACCTTTATGTCCTTCTCCAGGTCCTACCTAACCAGGTCTAACCTAACCTATCTGTCAAATGTCATATCGATCCGTTCAGTGATTTAGGCGTGAAAACGTACCTAAGAAACAGGCGGACAGTCACTTTCGCAATTATAATCTTAGTCTAGAAATAAGGATTAAACCAATCAAACCTATTGGCACTGTACTTCTTAATTAGCATTATAGGTAAATTGCTAATAGCGAAACATTTTCCGAGAAATACTTGAAGAACAAGATCTTAACATAACAAGTAACTACTTCAAAAGCTAGTAACGTAGGTCGTCTATCACAAATACTAAGAGTTACTAAGGATCTGGTGAAGCAGTAACATGTAGGATTCAAAGATTCCTCGAAATAGTCTGCCAGCTAAATAACGTTTGGCCTTCAATCGACTCTCACAACTGGCGTGGAATGATCAAAAGCATTTACAGTTAGTTACTAGGTTTTATTTTGGAAGCCAAGACTGGCAAATATTCTGATAGGTATGTTCAATTCGAGGACACCTTAATATTAATAGTAGGAAATTTATTCAACACTAGACTTCGTAGTTTTTAGGCTCCGCTGTCCGTTGCGTCCGTTCGTCCGTCCGTCGGTCACAGGGCTGTATCTTTTGAACCGTAATAGATAGACACTTGAAATTTTCACAGAGTTTGTACTACTATGGCCGCTATAACAACTAATTATAAAAATAAGTAAAAATTAAAGGGGGTTCCCATACAAGGAACGTGATTTTTTTAACTTAAGTATAAAAAATGCAGTTTTATTTTTACCACTGCTGTCTGACATGAGTGTTTGTCTGCGAAATGACTTGTAGGTATCTAAATTATTACAAGAATGTTACATGTTCATTATTTAATTCATTTAAAAATAAAACAATTTTATTGAAAACTGGTAACCTTCCCTCATTGCCTCGCACGGTTGCAATCTACTAATGTGGCGGCATGTCCAAACATCAAGATTTTCGTGCTATATCTTAGTTAATTAAATATTAATATTTTTTTATACACAAAAACTTCCAGTATAAATCTCTACATGGTATTGAAAACCGTATCAAAATCTGTTGTGTAGTTTTTTATGAAGGAGTTAAAAAAAAAGCTAAATTTAAAAAATAGAGACCAAAATTCAAAATCCTAAGTAATGCGGATTTTGCTACTGCATAGTTCGTTTTTGCTCTCTGGACTGCGGGTTCAATTTAGTAATGGCTACTAATAAATTGTTAGTTTCTATATTAGATGTTTCTATATAATGATTTATGTGCAACGGAAGCATCGATGCAGCAAATACTAGCATAGTCTATTATTATTAATTTAAATTGAATGACTAACCCAACCATTCATAACGGTCACTAATACAGCTTCTATATCCTACTTAGGTATAATAATATGATTTTATGTGAAAGTTAGGACATCTGTTACTCAATCATGTTTTAACAGCTAACCGAGTTTGGATAAAGTTTGGTATACAAGTATCCTGAAACATCCCAACTTTAATATTATAAATGCAAAAGTGAGTTTGTTTGTTTGTTACACTTTCACGCTAAAACGGCTGAACGGATTTGGATGAAATTTGGCACATGGGTAGACCATGGCCTAGAGAAGGACATAGAATACCTTTTATCTCGATATTCCCAAGGGATCGAGACGCCGATAGTGGATTAATACATAGGATACTTTTATCCGGATACATGCAGAAGTTTCCCTAGCATGCGAGTGAAACCGCAACTGCTACTGCAACGGCAATTGCTAGTCCGACGTGATTTGTACTTTCTTCAAACCATAATAAATAGAAAATATTGAGGCTTTGATGTCGGAGTAAAAAAATAAAGCTCATTATTTAAAGGCTAAACCCAAAGTCCAAGAGTAATGCAAACGGATTTGGATGAAATTTGGCTGGACTTTGACTAGGATTAATAAATAATACATAGGACACTTTTTATCCGAATATCTAAATTATGAAGTTCCCCCAAAATGCGAGTGAAATTGCCGGTAAGTCATGAACTGTACGAACTTTTTAATATAAATTTCAGTTTAGAAACTAAATCTAAAACACTAAAATAGCTAAATAATCCCGAATATACGTCCTTCCGACCAGCTCATTTGTATTCGACTACTTCCATTTAGGTTTCTGTTCCTACATCTGATCCGATGTAAGATCAAGTCAAGGTGAACTTGTTTACTTCGTCTCCAATCTAACTGTCCCCGGTTTTGACTTTTAAAACTATGGTAATGTCACCAAGCCGTCCATCAAACGGACCAAGTGCTGAATTTGCTCCCTTTAAATAATCACTCATGTATTTTATTCTAGTTATTCTGTGATCTTGTTGCTGAGATTTACCTCTTGTTGTTATTTGAGATTTAACATCTGCTGTGTCAAGTTTGGGTAGATGTGGAATTGGATTTCAATTTTGGTTGTTTGGAGTTAATTTTGGATAGATTGGAAACATTTGTTAACACACAGTTATAAAATAAAACACTGAGGCAAAGCCTTTTTACCTTTTTGAAAACGGTTTTAGGATTAATCTGCGTACGTTTTTAGAAAAAATTAAATCTTATGTATTTAAATTTCCTCGAGCCGAGCACGAAACTAAATTGTTTATAAACGGAACACTACAAGCAGTAAAACCTCATAGCGCTGTATATTAAAAGATTACGCAGACTCTCAATAGAATGAAAATATTTTCATGCCGAGTACCGGCGCCACCTTGTTTACACAGATAACCTCATCTACAATACGGTATCATTTTCAAGAAACAATTTCCTTTGAGTCATGCTCAAACAAAAATTAATTTATATCGTTCCCGCTCAAAATGAAATCATCACGAGCCTTAAAAGCGTTGAGAGGCTCAACTCCTATGACATATTACCAAAATTTACGTAATACTAACACCATTCGCGCCCAAGGCGTCTATTACGAGATATGAAAAGTAAAACGTTTATAATACGAGCAGGAATGAAGTATGGGCGGTGGAGTTAGAAAAG
Organism: Agrochola circellaris; assembly: GCA_914767755.1. Classification (NCBI taxonomy): domain Eukaryota; kingdom Metazoa; phylum Arthropoda; class Insecta; order Lepidoptera; family Noctuidae; genus Agrochola; species Agrochola circellaris. Next base: position 7,514,096 of record OU611849.1, read on the forward strand.
AAAAGATAAGAAAATAATGCGCCCTCATATATCATCACAATCGCCAGAATTCTCGAGTTGGTCCGGGGATGGCCGGCCAACCCTCCTCACGCGGGAGGATCTCCCGAAATATTTAACTAAGCAAATCGCGTTGCTATGGTGCCTAACCTCTTGTTATAATACCCTATTTTAATACGCATTAATAAAGGTATTAGGGATTTATTATGACGAGCACCCGTGATAAAATTGCTGTATCAAGGCACCAGATTAGTGATTTTAAACGCAAGCACTCTAATATTTTGTTTATCATGTTCCTATTTACTACGCTGCTGCTACAAACTATCATTAGGTTCTTAATTACTATTTGTAATGAATAACCTGCCCTGAATCGTCGATAAACATACCATTACGCACGGTCGACAATTTCTAACAAAATCATTAACACATGGTGTAAACCGATGCAATTGTGTAATGGGTTCAAAAAGCCGTCATCGACAACCTAAATTAACTCAGTACCGAATCTTGGCGTCAGAAACACGAGTTGGTTAACGAGTTCTACCAAATGTTTGGGCCATTTCATTTGCGTGCGCATACAACAAACTACACAAATTATTTCTGAGAAGTATTTCGTCACGCATACTTGGGATTTGTTCGACCCGAAACCCGGTGACTTCGGGCATCATTCATTCAGGAATTGACTGGACAACCCAATTCTAGTTAATGGCGAAAGGGTTGTCAATTATATTTCGAGTACGGTGCGTACGAAAAGCCGCAAATAACGGTTCTAGAATACGAGTTCGAAACTCTAATGCGTTATTGCTTTACTTTCAAAGTCGTCTTTAGACATGAAATATGTACGTTAACAACACAAGAAACTCAAATATGCTTAAATACTTGTTATAATTTACAACAAGAGCAACAATAATACTTTTGTAACAATATATTTCTACACCACTCAAGTTAAATGGCGGCGAACCTATCCAGGTTATATTGTGTTTAGAAAATGGTGCTCATAACAAGCGCTAACAAATTACCTGACCTTCAGAGCCTAAAACCGGTTGTGAAAACCCTGTCATTTGCGCAGCAAAGCCACGGTGAGTGGCGGAAAATTATTAAGAAATAAATAATACGTGGCTAAAGAGGCCACTAAGTGAAATTACATAGGCCGATGACAGTGCAATTTCAGAATGGGGGTAGATAAATAACGCAATTAGTAAGGTGATTGATAGTTCCACCAGGAACCAAACTTGGGATAGTTATCTTATACCTTTTTTGTTATAGATAGGTGCGATCCCTTTTCGGTATATTGCCGTGGGGTGTTTACATCGTCATCGTGATTTCACTGTATGTTGGAGTAATATTAGCGGTTTTATATGGGCATTCTAAAAGCATTAGGACATCGCTGATGTGTTTTTGTGAGAGGTGCTTACTGAAATAGATCTGTATTATGATGTACTTTTGTATCTAGGTGTAATAGACTGAATATACGACGCACTCATTGGTGTAAAATTATGTGGTTGTAATATCATACTTACTCTTGTTCAATAATATTATAATAATACCACCAATCCACTTGCTAAATATAGCTATTATACCTAATGAGTATTCAATAACGTTCGTTGCATCTCTCTTTATTTTATTTTTTTAATATAATTACTACTTAAAATTTTTGAAAAATATATAAAATTTTTGTAAAAATGTAATAAAAACGCAACTGTAGAGTGAATGTAACGCAGTGCGGTGTCGTGAGACTCCCATTCATTGTGGTCAATTTGGCGTAATGTAATCAATTGCTGAACCAATAAAATAAATCAGAGGAGACAGTTTTAATTGATACCGCTCACTATTAACTGTAAACCATAGATGTACTGGCTGAAACTAAAAATCTGCTAAATGCAGATGTCTAATAGACATTATACTCATTTATTTTTGTAACAACTTAATAGGCTTCAGATTGGAATATATAGATCTAAAGCAGATTCCGACGAGGAGGTACATTTTTCATCTATACTTCATGATATCTGAAACAACATCACATCCAAAAAAGTCAACCACAAATGTTGTTTTTGGTTCATGACTTTATGTCCTCTACAGGGTGCCATATTGAATTTAATTTGAATTGTGACGTCACATAGCCTTTAACCAGCGGATGATGAACACGCTTCCAGCGATACCTCATTAGTCAAATTATGATCAGTAGTTTTGAAATTATGAGCATACATAACAATAAAATAAACATAACAGATGAACATACATACCTACATACCGATAAAAAAAAAATCCGTTGTTAATACACAAGGTAAGAGGACACTTCTAAAAATCATCCCACCATAAATTCACAATGTAACCCAAATTGATTCAGTTCCAAATGAGTAAATAGATAATAAATTAATTATTACACTGTATAGACCACAAATTGAAACATGACCGCCATGAATAGTTAAGTGATATGTCATTTGTACTGAATAAAATTGATATTACTGATAGAACATTCTGCATCACCTTTATTTGTTTTGGCAAATTAAAATATCAACTATTTATTGTGTAAACGGTTGTGGGTAAATAAAATTGTGCGTCAATGTTAATTCATTTGCATTTTTAATACCTATGCCATGTAGTTTTAAAATGGGACCGGATAGCATTTCAATAGAATTCACATGCGGTTTCATGAAATAATTATTATGGTGACCATATATTTGTTTTTTTGTAGTCGCATAGCCAGTTAGAGTCCCTTTGTAAAACAACAAATAGGTACGCAAATACCTATGCAGACAAACTACCGAACAAAGTTTGCTAACAATCAGAGCACTGGCAAAATAAAATAGCACTACCCTTTGAGTTTCGCAATGATTGAGTGAGGCTCGTGGCCTGTTTATTTACATATCGACTCAATTAACGAATACACCGGAGCTCATTATCCATTCAAATCGCAATCGCAGCTTTCCCACGTTAGCCGATTTTCCAGCGAAAACTCAATGAAAACTTCATAACAGTGTTGACTTTACGCTCGGAAACGGATCGCGTAATGGCCTTTGTCGTGCACAAAAAGCGACTGATCCGGCCCAGATCCGCTTTGTATAGCTCGCTTGCTTTAGTCAGTTGACAACATAATTATCGACTGTTGTGCAGCGTCGAAATGGGCCGGTCAACGCACCGACGACGTCGAAATAGACGATGCTACGCCGCTTTTGCGACCGCGCTCTAAGCCTTTAAGGGCTTCCTTGTTTTTTACAAGAAGTCCTGTGCATAAAGCAATATGGTCCAAATTGCATTGTTGTACATTCAACCAGGAGGCAAAAGATAAGTATTGTGGGTAGTTGACGTTCAGTCTAATTTTATTAGGTCGCTTAGGTGCATACCAGTCTATGTCTACTTATAGTAGTAACGCTTACATTGAAAGCAGTAAATCTAATCGATTGTCTATTAATGAACCATTGGGAGAATGGATGGTGCAACTATCCATCTTCAATGTTTCATTATGTCTGTTTAAATCTATGGCCATTTTGTAGGCGAATGTTGTTTTAATATTATAATAAAGTTAATCTTAAAGTGAAACACAAGAGGTGCAACAATTTTATACGGCGAACATCTCACTAACTCATAAAAAAGTCGTTTTCAGAACCTCGGGCTAGAGATGCACTTTAATGTGGCTCGAGGCAAAGCTGCAGAATGTGACTAAATGAGTTCAACTTCGTTCCCTAGATGGCGTTGTACACAATCTTTCATTTCAAGAGGAAGCAAAAGTCAGCGTTTAAAGTGATGCGCCAATAGAGGTCGTTTCTTTATTTGTTCAGTTTAATGACTGCTATTTTATAATTATTCTGATGCTTTATTACTTATTGTGTACGAAATACATTAGAATTAAAAAGAGTATTATAAGTACACCTAAATGTATGGACGGTATAAACACTGTGCACAGTGCAGTGCAGTTTTATAAGTTTCAAAAACTAAAAAGTTACAACTGGCCAGCTTGAACACGTAAGCAAGTATATATTATAAAACACACTCATACACTAATATAATTATGTTTGAAAAGGTTATACAGGGCCTGCTGAAAATTCTATTGCTCACACTTTAATCCCTTCCGGCTTGGTTAGTCCCAAAGAGCATACCTTTTTGAAAACCACACCTAATAAACAAGTACATTTATATTTTATATGAAAGTTGAGAAATTAGAAAGAGCAAGCTTTAATCGTGGGCTTACCCTTTAAATATGTTAGCACGTCTTGGAATAACCCAAAACAATTAAGATAGAGGTAATAATTTAGCTAAAATGACACATGCTCTCTCAATAAATTCACAAGGGGCATGTTAAGAAAATAAACTTTGAGAAAGTAGATAATTTAAAGTCTGGAACAGTTTACAAATAAGATAGTGTTTGATTGCAATACCCGTCAAATAAAAATAACTGAATGAACAACCGAGTAAAGATTTGTAAGTAATAATTCAAACTAAATGTTAATGATGACATGAGCATCCCATAAGTCAGCGGAAGGTTAAGAAAATAACATTTATGAAGGTTGGTATTACGTATAATGAATAGTCTTGATTATTATAAAACCCACATATTTTCCTGTGCTCGTTCTTTTATCTATCATTGCAAATGGATATTTTGAACGTGTGAGTAACAATTAGAAGTGAAAAAAAGGGCTAAAATTAAAATAGTGGCCTGATTTATAAAAATAATGATTATTAAACCTGATACCTTGTAGATACAATAAATCATATTTTTAGATCGTGGAAGAACATAAATTTGTTAGAAGACTCGTCAAATTAAAATCTTCACACATTTTCGGATGACCGAAGGAAAATCAAGATGTCATAAGTTTAACTAAAATGTGAATGAATGACATTTAGTTATCTTTCAGAGATAGATTAAGAAAATACCATAAATATAGTATAAAGTTAAAGAAAATGTGGTTTCACTGGTCGCATTTATTACAAAAAAAAAAGATTTTATAAAAAAAAAAACGAAAATAAACAAACACACCCGTGTTTGTTTATTTTCGTTTTTTTTTTTTTATAAAATCTTTTTTTTTCAATTCTTTTGTTGCTCTTTAAATATGCTTACACGTCCAAAAACAACGAAAGAAAATTAAAAACTAATAATTTAACCAAGATTATTTAGGATGACACGTGCATCCCATATGCTAGAGCCAAGTTATTTTTTATTAGACTTGGGACACAAATAGATGCCGGTTACTTTGTTTCTTTCTGGAAAAAAGGTATGTCACTCATCAACTTGGGACAGATACTCTACGACGCTTCTGTCTTGATGACTGTACTGGGTACGGTCGGCAAATAAGGAATAGATGCTAGGATATCGAATGTCTTACCGAATTAGATTTTAGATAAAATGTTTAAAGATTATTTAGAGTAGTAAAGTCTGATTTTTCTAACGCTAGAAATATTTATCCGAGAAATAATTTTGAAGGTTTGACAGTGTTTCCATAAAAAAACAGCCCAATTTGACTAAATGTGACGTTGGAAAAATGCTCTAAGTAATCTAACTCAAACGGAAAATTTGTTGAATTTCCCTTTTAGAAATAAACAATCTGATTATATTTGTGGTTCCAAAGATTCTTGTTTATTACCTATCAAACATATTGGCAAATTAAACTAACAAAGCAGAATTCTCGGATTTAAAACTCGAAACAGAAAAATATGAAAAATGTTTTTGAATTCGCATACATAAACTCACACACCTACCTATATTTTGATTTTTGGTCAGAAAATATAGAACGCCACATGTCATGAAACAACACCATAGATTTTGTTTTTTTCTACTCACTTTTTCACTACTTTAACTTATGATTATGTTATTTTAATACAATAACACAAATAAATAAAACTCTAGCTCTATATTATAGACCTATATTGTTAGTTATTAGGTACTAGCCTTTGCCCGCGACTTCGCCCGCGTGGATGTCGGAAAATATCCCACGAGAACGTACTACGGGGATTGAAAATAGACCATGTGTAAATCCTGGTTATAAACTATCTCAGTGCCAAATTTCATTCAAATCCGTTGAGCCGTTTGTTCGCCAATCCGGAACAAACATCCAGAAAATCAGACAAAAATTCTAAAAACTACATTATCAGACTCGTTTTCGACCTCGAAGCAATTATTTGTTCCCAAAATATTAAATGTAATTGTACAGTTTTGACTTCGTTACTATTTTATTAAGTATATGCAAATCCCACTAAATCACATTTCACAATTATTTCCAAATTAATAATTAAATATTCCTAAGCACGTGTCGATGTTGCTATCGTTACATTCACGACATGTGTCAATCTCCCGAGGATCGATTATAATTAGACAAGCCGGTGGACATGTTCTACATATTTCTGTCGTCGGCTACACGCTAGTTACATACTACCCGCTTTAATTATATAGGGATAATGATTATTAATCAGTAAACAAACATGTTAACTATTAATAGTAGTATTAGAGGGGATATCGAATTACCGAAACCAAAATCGATTAGAATTTTGAAATGTTCAAAATCATTTCATAAAGCAAGTTTTTAATAATTAAGAATTTTATTTCTACAAAATAACCCCTTATTATTTGTTTCTTACTAATAGATTTTTTTGAATAATCCTTCAGTAATCCAAAAAAAATTAACGCAATACCATTAACAATTTTCAACTCTAACTCAACCCCTTTTATTTTTTGTTTTCGCGGAAAAATAAACTTTTACAGTGTGCCGAAGTATTGTCGTAATTTTCAACTAATTTCCACAGTTAATTCTATAATTTAATTATCGTTAGAAATAAGAAAGTTTCTTTGGGGGCGAAGAATCTTTAGCGCTTAAATAAATGAGCATCACTGAACCCCTTTTGTTTAACACGGTTCGACCGCTTTTGCAATTATTACAAAGTTCTTTAAAAATACAGTTTGAGAAATCCTTTTAGTTTTCTTTTAAAATAAATGAATGATTTTTTTTTTGAGTCCTTTTTACCTCATAAAAAAGCTGAATATGTACCTTTCTATTCAATGATATGCTTTTCCGTTCTTATCCAGTAAATCTGCGTAGCCTTATTTATGTTTGGGTCGGCTTCCAGTCTAACCAAGCACACACCCACATACACACACACACACTACAACACACATACAAACACACACATGCTCCTTTTGTGTATTTCCTTGTTTGTATAAGTAAATTTTATTTTCGTTTATAATTCATTCATAATTTAATTCTAAGTAAGTATAAACAACTATCTTAGTTGGTTAACGTGCTTTCCGATATAATAAGTAATGGGTCGTCACCCATCCACGAACCGACCGCGGCAAGCGTAGCTTGGTTAAGCTACGCTTGCCGCGACCCAAGGACCCAAATGGCTGTTATCATTTAGCCAAGAGCCACTATTTCATATCTATGAACTTTAATTGTTTTGTGTTTTAAATTTAATTGTTTTGTGTTTTAATTTGTATTTAAATTGTTTTGTGTTTTAATCTAATTTTTAATTTGAATTTTAAGATTTTTTTTTTTTTTGTTAATTTATTTTTTTGTGTTTTTTATGAATCATGTGGGCAATAAATGTTTTTATTTATATATTATTTACTATTCAAAATCAGTTTGCTTGTAGTTGAAAAGTTCCTATCATAGAATTACTAAATACCGCTTGCTTTAAGTTTTCCAGTCAGGTGTTAAATTAATGAGTCCTTTCAAATCACATTAATTAGTTATTTTCATGTAGAACTAGTTCGTAGTTCATGGAGCAGTTGTTAGCGACAACGCACGTGACTCTTAGAAAATTATGAGAGACCATTCCGTGCACTTGTTTTACTTAGAATAGTTTTTGGTAGAAAGGTGTTTTATATGAAGATAGCAACAACAAAGCCTATAAATTTTCAAACTAATAATAATTATTATATCGTTCTAAAGCCGAGATCTATAAACGTTACTAACTCGTATTTTCACTTAGACATATCCCCGTCGCTGTCTTGCACTTATATTTGACAGTTGTGCGACAGTGACAGGAATAAAGCTTAGCCAAAGTACGTCAAACTCGGAACACTCGTTATCAAAGTTCTAAATTCTTAGGCCTGGAATCATAAACGTTACACAACAACTTACGGATTATTTAAACTAGGTGTACCTAAGAATAAATAACCTGCAGCAAGATCACCTATTAAAGCAGAAAATAAAAGACAATTTCTTGAAGAGAACATCGAAAGTCACGCATAAAGAAATTCTTAAGCTTCCCAGTGAGCACACAATTAATTTCCACGAACAAAGTAAACCTCACATATGCAAATCAATATATTGTAGATTGTTTTAATAGCAGGTACATAAATTAATCACTTAAGGTCTTTAAACCCTGTTAATACTTCATGTGACTTCCAGTCCTAATGGAGAATAATATATTATTCCGTTAATCTCAATTCAGCACTCAAATCGCAAATGTAAATTGGACCCATCATTTCTAGTACATCTCCGCGCTCAACCATTTAAATCCGAAAGAGTATAATTGAATCTTTCAATTAAAAATATTAAAGCAGTCGAGATGATGAAATAGTATTAAAATCGTCACTCTGTCTCACTCCAGCGCCGATATTGTCAACAAAGTTCCCTAGCTTCTCTCTAATTTTAATTGAAAATTCAATCATTTATTCATCTGATCGGCGTCGTTAAGGTTCTTTAATGGCTTGCGTGCCTTTTTTACTTCATTTTTACTCGGTATTGTAATGGGCAGCTAATTTTCTTTATCGGGAATCGAAGGTTATGGATATTATATAGGTTTCAGTGAATATTGTCGATTAAGACCTCTTTTACAGGTAACAAAAGATAGTTTACCTTTGAAAGGCAAAGCGGGGTATTGTTAAAGTATTTTCCCTTGTTATAGAAATCAGTACTTTGTAGTTTATTGATAGTTAATATTTATCTTGGAACTGAGAAAACTATTATGCTGCTTACAATAAGCTACTCGTATTACCTAGGTAGATAAGCGCGTTAGTACCAACTCATACTTAAAGAAGCAGCTCAATCAATGGCGCTTTTTGAATACCTACATTCTTACTAATACTCCATTTGAAATAAGATTAGACATTTAAACTAACCATTTTTATAATCCGTGCAACTGATTTTGACTTCTATACCGTAGGCATAAGGACGGCATTAAAAGAAAAAAAGTGGTTACAATACCAACTGTTTACTGCAGCTGCCATTTGTCTTCCCACCAACGCAATAGAAGTCAAAATCGATTGAACGGATTGTAAAAAAGGTTTAAGTATTTAAATTTCTAATCTTATTTCAAATGGAGTATGTGTGGTCATATTTAAGGGTGTGGTACGGACCATTAAACTGAACTACTTCCTCCATGGGACCAACATCGTTATCTAAAAAATGATCCGTCATATATTCCGATCCCATATATTTTTGTCGAGTGGGTATTGAAATTTTGTAGGAGAATCAAAAATGTTCAAAGAACCAAGTTTGTGCGGTCGCGTATAAAAATTACTCCAGTTTCTCCATCGCTTATAATATTCTAATAATCGTAGCAGCAATATGCTTTCAATTATTGTCTGTTTGTCTTCCCCTTTTTTACTCTTATCCTTTCTCTCACGAAATCATTACGATCATTTTGTCGTATTACTTGTTGCCTACCAACCATATGTTTTTACTTATCTTCCCTACATTACTGGACTATAATATTAATACAAAACCGTTAATAAATATCTGACCACGAGAAATATTAAGAGGAAAACATCTTAATTTATCTGGTGGAGCGTTCAGTGCACTCTCTCTAAGTCCGATAAGACTGTAACTTTTCCAAGTTGCCAAGATATTTTTGTATGAAACACACGTATTTATTGTAGTTATGTGTATGTTTTTACTCATTCAAAATAATTTTTAAGAATCGAACACTTTACTTGTGTGATTCTGTTTTTTTTTCTTTATTTTACGTAAAAATAAGCAAACCAGAATTATACGATATAGACGGTAACTATTATTTCAAACCTATGAACTGTTTCTGTAGGTACCTACTCATGCATACTTATAATATTTACAGTAAGGAACGAAGCAAAAAAAAAAATTGCCTTTCGTCAAAGTTCTATCCATCTACTGCTGAATATAGAGATTGTACATACTAAATGTAGTTTGATAACATGTTTTTCATTATCTGCTGCGCCTCTTTTCCATATTTTATACAAATTCAATTAAATTATTTCACTTTTTATTTAGCTATCCTTCCGCTCAGCACGCGTAGCATGTCAACCTTAGAAACGGATTTTGTCGACGGAAGAATAGACAAAATGACAGATAAAAAATAACAATCTGTAATTTTGTCTATTCTTCCGTCGACAAAACCCGTTTCTATTGTGGTCGTTCTAAGCATGCAGATGACTGAATTTGCATGAATTGATATTATAGTTTAATGGGAGCCGTCGCATTTCTTTTCCGGGAAACAATTTGCTTAACATACCCTCCACATAAAAATTACCAACCAATTTTAAACAGGTACCTACTAAACCTATACTTGACGAACTAGATAGTTACTAAACTATAACTTTACACCAAAACCGAGTGCTGCCAATAAACACATCGTCCGTTTCAAGAACATTCATCAAGTGATTTACAGTTGCTCCTCACGTTCAGACCGCACTTTTCGTTTCGTCATCACTCATCCTTGGACCAGCGGGCTTGACTTTCGTTTTCCACCTATCAATAATACGATTTACGAATGGTTCATGTAGGTACCAAGTTAGTTTATTGACTCCTATTAGGTAACTAGAGGTTTTGGGCCTGAGTTAGTCAATATTTCATGAGCTTTGATTGATAGATGGGCGTTGAATTTTATTGACTTAATTTAAAGCTGATATTACTTTTACTGTTACTTGTTACAGGCAGCTTGTTTTTTATTAGTGTTGGGACACGTACCATGAAAAATAAATATACCTATTACTGTATTGAAAGCCCTAAAAAATTGTTAATGTTGTGCACTTTCCTCTGTATTGTGTAAAGAACAATCAAACATTATGTGATTCAAATATGTACACTAAATCTCTAATGAATTATTGGTACACATTTGGTTCCTATAATACCATAATAATGTCAGTGAATAAAGCCATTTTCGAAAACTACTGTTTTGTTAAAAACTATAGATTTAATTTCGAAGGGTAGGCACGTAGTTACCTTTTACCGTTAGTAGGTATCTATTGTTCTTTGAGACCTATAAAACAACAAATTACAGAAAATCCGTACAAAACCAGAATGGAAAGTAAAGAACTATTTGCGGTATTGTGTAAAGCAACAGGAGATTGATGAACCGTTTCGGTCTGTGGCCACTACCAAAGGCTTTACCAACGTCACCTAGGTATCTACCGGCCGTACATTTAACCGAACACTGGTCGTAATAAAAGGACACATTTTGGTTTAAGCCGTCGTCTACAATGCTACTGCCAGCGCCATCTATGCGGCGCGTGTGGAATCAAATTTTCTAGGGGCGAGATTGCGGGGTGGAAAATTGAGACGTAGAATTCAAATTGAGTTTTAAATTGATATGGGGAATATTGTAATGCGCTTTTTGAGGTAATATAGATTTATTAGTTTTTAAAAGTAAGAGCTAAAATAATTGCAAAGAATATCAAAATTTGTTTCATTTTAAATAATAGTACAGCCTTAGGAAAATACTGATATGTTCGCTTGATACTTTTCTTTTAAAACGTTATTATCAAAAAAGATTTGCAGGCCAGAAAAAATTAGAAATAATCGGGGCATGCAAAACACGTCTATGAAAACATTTTCGCAAATGTGAAACAATAAGTGCTATCGCAGCTTTCAAGCCAAGCCAAGAACTCAAAGTTTGCGAGAATTTATTTCATTCTTATGGTCCTATTATGCCGTTCTCGACTACACAACATAAATAATAATGCGAACCGTTATAGGGTCATTACAGTGAGAACGAGCTGAATGACGAGGCCACGCCCATTCACGTATCGCACTAAAGTCATTGCTTATTCTGACTGAGTTGAAGAAAAAAGGTTCCCGTGCTTCAGTCTTCCTTTTTTTTGCCAATAGATAGACCAAATCAAAATTGTTTTCGGCCAGTGTGTAGCGATCTAGACAGACCTTTCAAGCGCCCTATGTTTCAAAGTTATGAACCTCTTTTTCAAATGACCTTTGTAACAAGCCTATTAATGCTTCTATTGTCTGAATTATTATTGTCTCTAAGCTTAGTTAGGCACTGTTTCGTATAATTGAATAGCTCTACGTATTGTATTCGTAGTTATGAGAACAAAAACTACCTAAAATCTGAATTTCAGTACGCTAATTAGTTTTAAGGATTCGGTTTGAAGGTTATAAGACGTGTATTGTCGATAAAACTCAGAGGTAATTCGTCAACTGTCTCGAAACAGCTCCCTACACTCCTTTCTTACCAAAATTTAATGTTTACATTTATTCTTTTTATATATTTCATTTAACCACTTACCCTTTCATATACCACAGCTACTACGCATAAATATCTAACGTCAGAACAATCGGTAACTCAAAAACATGTCCGTTACTTAGTGTGGAGGCAGGCCTGCGATGTAGCCGGTATCTGCGAACTCTTTGCTCTCGCCCATTGAGTCCGGGATGAAAGCGAGGTCATTACCTGAAACAAAGAAGAAAAGCCGCTCAAACTGCGCATAAATCGTGCCACCCTGTTTACCTACCATAGCCCTTCCTACCCAGCTGCCAAAGAAAAACCCAGCCTACTTTACCTACGTACAACCCATGAATGAAGCCTTTTCTCCACTCTTAATACATTTATATGTTTATAAAGGCGTTTTTAGACTTCTCGGAAAACTGTATTAGAACGTTTTTTTATACAACATTCGCGCCTCTAAACTAAAAAAACGCTTTGAATTGTAAATTCGCGTTAACAGATTCGGTTTTTTGAATTGTGTTGAGGTCGCTTTTAAGCATTCCACTCCACTTTAAAAGTCATAAATAAATTTTCATTTATATAAATTTTAAGTATTGCTAACACTGACGTTTTGCATTTGAATAACTGTTTTTAAAAGTTAAATAAATCTGTTTGTATTACCCTAGACTTTATTATAAGTATCACAAGTTCATGAAAGGGATTTGTTAGAGAAACGAAGACATATTTTCAATGCATTTATTGTGACAAACAACGTTCATGACAATGTATACGGCGTGCTGGGTATATTGGATAGATTTAGTGTATCATATATATATTTGTAGGTGGCAGCTGTTGATACAAGCAGTGGTAACAATTGAATATGGCTGTAAATCAGCGCGATAGCAGACTGGGCTGACCCCTCATGTAAATGGCGAGTCGCCTCCACCCACCGTCTCAGGGTCTTGGTCCAAACATCAAGCGTTAGCTGACGACGTACAAATATTTATTCATTTAACAATATAATATAATTGAGATAAAACTATTAACTTAAACTTAAAATATCAAATTACGAATAATTTGCTAACGATTCTTAATGGCCTACCTACCTACTTTTATCATAGGTATTTGGTATATATTGCTGTTGTATTGTCTTAATGTTTTTTTAAAACAAAGATATTCAGTTTTTTACTATATTAAATTTAAAACGGAACATTAACTTTTTATACCAGGTTGGTATCTAATCCAACTAGGCTACGACATCTACATTCTCAGAATACACGACAAACAATTTATGTATCTAAACAAAATCAATTCTGGGCTAGTTTTGTGCTCTGAATATATTAGTATAGGTAAGCCAATTTGTATAGTACCAATACGGATCGCGTTTTTTTCCTGTTATCGAAAACTTAGGACTTGACCCGAATACTCATTATTTAAATTTCAAATCACCTACTTAATTCACTTTTAGCAAAAGAATTGATTCTGTTAGGAATATCTTACCAAAAATATAGACACCGTTTTTGCTCATTTAAATTCACAAGACACACTATGTAAAATGACGACACCATGACCAAAATGTTAACCTAGATAGTATCATAAATTCATAATACTTAAATGAATAATTCTGGTTACATGAAAGCTCTAATTTTAATAAATTACACTTATTAGTTATCGTAAGCTAGAATATTGCCATTAACTCAACTTATTCATTACACAGTTTAAAATAACTCATAAAAAGAACCAGGTACAGGAACACGATTTAAAATATGAAGTCTAAAAAGATGGTGCCTTCCCGACTACAGCTAGTGCTGGTGCTACACTATCGCATATCACATAAGGCATTATTGAGACACATGCTCCGAGCTTTCTTGTCGACTCTGATTTACTATTTCTAAAGGAACAATTGCGAACTAACTGCATCAAACAATTCATGTTGTTCCACAATTATTTTCCAACTGTAAGAAACATGCTGGTAATCGTACAAGCATATATGATGTTCTAAAATATATGACACAATAAACGTAACGTTAAACACCTGTTAGCGGTCGGTCGAAATATGTGTTTACTAGTTTTAGAGCTTATCGTAAATATCATGCAGCATCACACACCGAGATTCTATCTGATGCTTAATTAATGTGACGCATGAAACAAGCCGCGACTACACTTGGTTGGGCACACGCCAGCCTGCTCTTTTTGCTCCACACATGCTATGCTCACAACATAACTATGTATCGCATTCTCTCTAGGAATGAGACACTGAATGCGACGTCGCCGACGACCACAAATCAGTAGCCACTTTGTTCTTTCACGGTCGCGAACGTTTCTCTGCCGAGAAATCGTTATTGATCTATTTTTAAAGTGATTACTGTCTGTTTGTTATCGTATTGTTCGCTTTACGCTTTGTTTCCGATGGTTAAGCCTAGAATAGTCGTATAGCTACCAAAGACCTCGTACATTGTAAAGAAAAACGCAGACTCGACTACAAACCAAGAAAGAGCGGAAGCTAATTTAGAAGATTTTACTTATTGTTTCGGAACTGTTTGTTATGCAAAAAAATGTTGCTTCATAATGAGACGGAGAGTTTCTATTGTTGTAAGAGGTAGCCTCTGACAAAGACACGTTTGAATTATGTTTACCTGTCCAAAAATATAAAGAAGGTTATGAATCAGATCTCAAGTAATCATTTCGGTATACTTGTTTTTGTATCAAAAGGTATAGATGGATGAAAATGCCTAATATTTTGAAGTCTTTGTGCAATCCCATACAAAGGTGAGGTGTAGGAAAACGTCTGAAATTAAATTGAAGTCGGAAAAGGACGAACACAATGGTAGTCTGTGGTGGAGGCTGGAGGCCGAGATGTCTGAATGCGAGTACATCGACTTTATAATGCTGACGCGACACAATATACCCATTTATAAGGCGTTTTCCATACGAGCTTTAATTCAAATTCAGATTCACTGGATGCCTAAATATTTCCTTTCAGGAGTTGGTAAATTGACTTTTACGTCGGAAAAGTCTTAAAATATTTTACTTTCGTATTGAAATATTGTAATTCATGAAGTTTATACACCTAAATTCACCTTCCTTTTCAAATAATTCGAGTTCTTTATGCCCAAATCTTGTATTGTCCATTGATAAACCAACATTAGTTTAAATCCTTCATTATTTATGATACTTGAGTAATTGAAAACCCAGTCTAAGTAACAAAAGTTCGTTTGATTGAATGGGGCTTTTGTTTCTGCCATTATAGAAGAATCAACTTAATCCTTCCTCTTATTTTTGCTTTCTATCTCCTGGATAATAAAGAAGAAAATTAACCTTTCTGCTTCATGATGACTCACATAGACCCGCGATAATTGCTTTTGTACTGCCGAGGACGTTCCAAGGATTAATTAAAAATACATATGGCAGGTTCCCACTGGCTAACAGTTACTGTTTGCCAGCTATTTTAACGTGATGTTTACATTACGCGCCTTAATCCCCGAAATGAGCTGGTATTGGAGTTCTAAAAAGTTTTATAAATATGTCTTTTTTTTTACATTTTTAGGGTTCCGTGCCTCAAAAGAAAAAAACGGAACCCATACAGGATCACTCGTGTGTCTGTCCGTCTATCACAGCCAATTTGCTCCGAATCTAATAGACCAATTAAGTTGAAATTTGGTACACTTAGGTATATATTTCTGTGACCCAAACACGGACGTGTAACGTAAATAAATGAATTTTGAATATGGAGGTCACTTTTGAGGGGCAAATAAGAAAATTTAAAATGAAAGTTTTGCGATCTGAACATATCAAACGAAAGGGGGGCTTATTGCGAGGATTTCAAATACATTCTTTTTAAATAAAAACTTTTAAAGATATTTAAGAAAGTAGATGAAAATTTACTGCCCCCCCCCCCCCTTATCTCCGAAACTACTAAGCCTAAAATGTTTTAAAAAATGCAGAGAATAGTTCTATGCTTGTAGATTACAGGACAACCTATAAAAAGTCTATGGTCTTAAAATAACATGGTAAATCACTCAAATTGTGCGTACAAACTTACATTTGCAGTTGGAATGTATGGGGAAACACGTTTTTCAACTACAATGTTAAGTTTGTTCTTATAATAAATTCGTCCCAACTACAGAACCCGTCATTGTGCGTGGTCAGACACGCACTTGGCCGGTTTTTATTCATGTTTACGGTGTTACTCAAATAAAACCTTTCAGTTGTAGGTACTGTAAAAATATTTTTGCTAGAAGGAAGTTTTTCAATGTTATTTGCCGCTATAATGATTTCTCTCTTGTTCTAATTGGATAGATAAATTTTATATTCCGGAAACCATAAGTATGGTAATGATTTGGATGAGGAAATATTGAATGGGTAAATTAAACAGAACTTGCCATTAATGTTATTCGTTAAATGACAAAGTAGTAGTATGAGTATGTAATTTATTTGCAATTCCTTTTTAAAACAATCTATCCGACATTTATAGACTGTTGAGCCTAAAAATGTTATATTTAAAATGAGAACTGATGAACACAGTTATGCAATAAAGAACACTAACAAATTAGTAAAAAGAAACTAAAAGTCAAATAATTTATTTCAATTCGACACATAAAAACCACTTGTGAACGACAAATTTTACAAAAAAATTGAATTGATTATAGTCGCCCCTTCCAAAAAGTAGTTTTCGTATAGAGAAGAATGGACAAGAAATTGTCCATTCTTCTCTATACAAAAACTACCACCGTTCTCTTTTAAAATGTTTTACAATATCTTGTATACATTCATTATATAATTAAAAGAATAAGCACCATCTCCAACCAAACGTATTAATTCTATACAATTTCCTTAGTGAACACGATAGCCACACTAAAGTCAACTTTAATTTTCAGTAGGTTTTTGACTTAGTTGACTATGGCACTGTTTTGTAGTGAATGTGCTCGTCATCATAGTTTTCAAAGAGCAGTAGGACACGTAGACCACACGTAGGTCTTTACTCAGAGGATTAGTTCCCGTATTCCTAGGAACGTTTAAAGTCAGTCTCAATTTATGAAAATACCTCTGATTTAAGCTACATTTCTGTTAAGTTATTGACATTGATAGTCACTGAGATTTGCTTGGGACTTGTATATGTATGAGCATGGGCCTTTAGGTACGCGCACAGCCTTAAGGTTATAAAGTCAAGGGTCTGTTGGACATTATTGCCCACGAAAAGCCAGCACATACCCCGATTTTCTTTTGTTTAGGTCAAACTAAACTCCTTATCTGCCTCCAATTGAACGATAAAAGGCAACATATCCCTTACATATCACTTCATACATTTATCTTGGTCTAACTGCGATCCAGTAAGGGAGGGGGAGATAGCAAGGCGTTTTCAAACTTGTAAAAGAACTGTCTTGCGTCTTACATTCGCTCGTAGGAAACTTCCACTGTCCTTAGGAGCAATAAATGGTGCGATCACTACGTAGTGCACGGAGAAACGATTTTATCCATTCTATTGTTCAACTTTATATTATTTACATATTATTACAGTATAATCTACATGGGGTGTAATATGTTTGTCTGCGTTTCGTGTAGACCATGAGTTTGCGACATAAAATTTAAGTTCACAGCGGGAAAAAAAACTCATTTAATATTTCCCTGAATTTCTGCTATCAGATATACCTACAAGCATGATTATATTATATACATTTTTTAATAAAAGTCACTTATTCGGTATACCTACTAAAGTTTACAACAGGAAAGTCATTATTAAATATTTAGAACATTTTGCCTATTCAAGTTACTCCAATTACCTAAATATATTTTTTACGTAATTATTTTCCAACGTATAAAGAATATCGAATTGAGGAACTCTTCAAAGGATTCTTGAAATAATACTATACCTATTTAGAATTTATAGGTATATAGTGTAGGTAATTAAAGCCGGAAACGAAAACGGACGAAAATACACGCGTATTACGTCATAGTCTGTTAGGCATGTGTCTTGTTGATAGATAATATCCGTTGTATATTACAAAATATATAATTATTTATTTTTATTTTTATATTTAAATTATGTTCTATCTTCTTCTTTTCGTGTGGTTAGTGACTAATCTGGTGTCAGTTTTAAAGCCGCCCATGGGCCTCTGACTTGGCTTCACATGCCGTCGAGAAATATCTCTCAAGCTCTGTTTCCTAACGATGTTTTCCTTCACCGTTTTTTAAGCAAGCGATATACAATACGCTCATGAATCCGAAAAGTCAGAGGTGCGTGTCTTGGGTTCGAACTCGAGACCTATGACTTGGCAGTCTGACGGTCACACCACTAGTCTATCGCCCGCATTGTGTTCTATATAAGACGGAAAATCAATACTTAAACAAAAATGGAACTGGAAAACGTTAAGAAAACCATATTTTGGTTTTCATGTGAAGAAAGCAGTTGTATTACCCGAATTTAAGCTGCAACACCTAAGACGAGCCTTACGCATCAAGCAGGGAGAAAGTAGAAAAAAAATATATCAAAATTTTTAAACCAGAACACTGTAACACTGCCTGGTGCCAAAAATAATTATGTGGTACCTGGGCGACCGAGCTCTGCTCTGGTGAAAATGAAGAATGCTCATTTAATAGTATAGGGTAATTTATACTAATTCCATGCTGCCATGATAGTACATACTAATTCCATGCTGCCATGATAATAGGTACTTACTAATTCCATGGTTCCATGATAGTAGGTACTTACTAATTCCACGCTGCCATGTCATTATTCTTGTTCTAAACTTTGGGCGACAGAGCTCCGCTCGGGTGAAAATACGGAGAAAACGAATTTTCCCAGATATGAGACCTAGCTAGATCGATTTTTCGCCCCCGTAAACCCCAAAATTGCAACTTTCATCGAAATCGTTAGAACCGTTTTCGAGAACGTGATTACAAATATATATATATACAAATATCGCTCGTTTAATAGTATAGGATATGAAGATATGTACTACCTACTCGTATGTCCCAAGATTATGTAGTACCTACTTGTAGCTAAGGGTCTCTAGCACTACCACTGTCATTTCCAGAGTCATAACCTTCTGAATGTGCGTTCTTATTTCTGAAAAACTTAGATTTCTTTATCATTAGAAATCTACTCTATAAGAATAAACATAAACTGCCCTCTTATCACATAACGAGTGGCCATCATCTTGTTGTGTGTTCGCAGAAGATTACACACGTTCATCTACATGTTTCATTTCATACCTAAACTGATTTAACTTCAGTGATAACCATCTGACATCGCTATATCTCATATCTGACACAATACGCCAACAGAAACGATCTCTGCGCACTTCCTCCTATTTTATGTGCTTGCCACTAACAATAATAGTAAACAAGTAATCAATTATCCAGAAGAGACACTTTCCACGAACTACACATGCAGAAATGAACTAGGAAATAAATCCCTCATTACAACTATATGTTAGTTATAATGAGGGATTTATTTCCTAGTTCATCACTTTCACACATACGCCTTACTTTCTATTTCCAATTGCCATTGTAGCTACGAGTAAAACGCCCACTTAATCATCTATCCCATGTCACTAACAAACCTGTAAATCATAAATATACAAAATAACACAGTTGTCAGAACACGACATTTCTGTCTAAGTCGGTACGCTCTGATTCCGTACAGTGAGCAATAGAAATAACCTCAGACGTTGACAAATAACTGTACGGCTTCGAATTTGCGCCGCGGTGCAACAGATACTTGTGCCACGCCGATGGCAATAAGCGATGCTCGTTCTTATTACGGCACGAAACAAAACGAGTGTGCGCGATGCTTGGTTGAAGCGAAATTATACATAGTTGACAAATAGAGCCGACTCCGCCGACTGCGAGCCAATTCACAAAACGCTGCGCTGCATCTTGTCGATAAATTTTCACTCGCCACGTTGCCAATGGCGCACAATAAACCCAACTTCAGTCTCCCAATATTTTTATCAATTCTTACGTTTCCCGTCGCTCCGTCCGTCGTCGTCATCATTCGCATATTGACTGAAAACGTTATCCTTCGTACTTACCGATAAAAAAGTCTTTCATTTTACACACGAAAGCGTAAGTATAAAATTATTCCGATATCTTCTGCACTGAAGTCCCGATTTCACATGTCGTAAAATTTTTACACTCCCAAGATTTTTATCGTGTCATATGAGTCTAAAATATGTTAAAATATCGTCGCTTACTCTAAGCTGACGTAGCGATGGCTATCATTGTAGTGCATGCTTTTAGAAGCGACGCACCTGTTCTGGACTTATTTATGTATATCCGGGAGCATGAACAGAACTATACGCGTCGTCTAACAACGTTTGTTTGTCATTTGCAGCACTAATGTATGAACAGAAAAAAGTTGGATCCTTTTTACAATGGATGCTCAGTACATACTATTTAGTTTAATGTTTATTTGATCACGAAATATGTAGTTCTGGAAGACAATATTTGGCAGTGTTTCCAGCGTTCGACGAGTTTAAGTGCGTTTAAATTTATCGACGAATCGACAAATGTATTGAACCTTGAACTTTCCAGTTTCATTGGCACAGCTTTCAGGATTATATATGATGTACGTATCGTCGTGGGAAACAAATGGGTCTCTTAAAAATAAACCACTACCTACCTACCTACACCCGCACATTAATTAAACATGGAATATATTCCTAGGATTAAAAAAAACATCGTGATCGATACAAAACGTGGAAAGCGACCGCGTTTCGATGGGAGGCACGGAAATAATTAGAGACGCTTTAAACCAAGCAGATCGCATTCACTGCATAATGAATGAAACGTCACTGTTACGTCGGCGGACTTCAGTCGGAGGATGACGTCATAGGGTTATGACTCGGATCGAGACGTAAACCGTTCACGTGTATTGCGTAAGTGAAAAATGCAT
Source organism: Agrochola circellaris (assembly GCA_914767755.1). NCBI lineage: Eukaryota > Metazoa > Arthropoda > Insecta > Lepidoptera > Noctuidae > Agrochola > Agrochola circellaris. The sequence continues at coordinate 7,535,334 of OU611849.1, forward strand.
TGCATTTTTGTGTTCGACTTTGAAATTCAAACGTTCTACAATGATTTAGATCGACTATAGAGCTCTTCTGTATGCAATTGAAAGCATAGTTTTGGCGCTGAAAACATTGGGTAAAGTCCGTCACATTTTGAGGTCTGTTGATTAAGGTATCATTCCGAACGCCGCAGCAGTTTTGCTGCGTCACTACTGGTCACCCCATACATTTTATATAAATTTATATGAGATTACATTCCGAGCACGGCAGCAATGTCACGCCAGCACTGCTGCGCGGCAGTGTCGCCCTGCTGCCGCGTTAGACCAGTAGCATTCGAGCGATAACACGTGAACGTTGACAATTGGCAAGAAAACAGCGAAACACCAAGAACAGCAGATGTCCTGAATCAACATCAGCAGCAGCGTCAAAAACGCCGTGGCAGCACTGCTGCGTGCAGCGGAGTACGGAATCGTACCTTTATTTAACCGATTAATGTAGCTGCAGGTATTAGATTACCATGTTAGCATAAGGAAATGAGTAGGTAATCCTTGTGGTAAAAGATGTGACCACTACAAACTTATACCTAATTCACTGACCTATGACCAGCTAAGTATACTGATGTCATCGGTAGGTTTAAGTAGTGGTCAACCCGAACGCAAGTCAAGTGTTCGTAAAGTTTCAAGTAACCGTAGGTAAGTACATTCCAAAGGTATAGGTGTTCAGAAAGAGAAATTGTGTAACTAAAGTAACGGATCCACGGTATTTTCTTATTCAGGTTACTATGAAATGCAAGATACCTCCACCTATTTTATTTCTCGTTACACACGACTTATTTGTTGCATTTTCCCTCTGTGCGGCGTCTATAAGAGTCTTATCGTGTGCATAAGCCCTTAGTAGGTACATGCTTCGGGGTACAAAGTAATTTTTTGCATCGAATAGTTTCTAAGACCCTTGCCAGCTAGTAATGAGTATTCTTTTATCGAACTAAGCTTAGCTTTATTAGTTACTATAAGAGCGACCCGACTCTGCTTATCACGGCTTAACAGAACATTGAGATTTGTTTATCTTATGTAAGTTTAATATTAATGCATTGTATAAATAAACGTCCCGGAATAAATAATCTAAATGATGATGAAAACTGCATCAAAATCCATTATGTAGTTTAGAAGATCTAAGCGATATAACAGACAGACACGAAAAGCGGCTATATTTTGTTATAGACATAGATTTCCTTCAAAATATTCCACCTTAATTAAAAAGTTTTCTCTAAGGAACCGAATAGATTAAAAATCTGATAAAAAATTGAATATTACGACTTTATTTTCGACAAGTTGAGGACTGTTATTCACTTAAAATAAATAAAATCATAAAGTATCGCAGCGAATCGAACGACAAATGAAATACCGTGACGTTCGAAACCAAGACACGACTGACCCTTCTTGTCAGCTCTAGTTAAAAATAGTGTCAGTGATTGATTAATTTAGAAGTTTTTCTCTTCAAATGTGATCTAATAGTTACTGAACAAAGTTCATAGAAACTGTTTTTTGTATTATAATTAAACGCACGTGTGATAGAAATTGTAACTCAACACCATAATGACTAATGTTTTTGTAACCATACATGTGGTTATTATTTTAAATTATTATTGTATTTTTTGAGTGGGTCCGGGTTTTGTTCGTGGATGGGTAAACATTTTAACATACCGGGACTCCTCCGTGCCTCGAAAAGCACGCTAAGCCGTTGGTCCAGGCTGACATTCGTAGATCTTCGACAGTCGTTACGGGTCGTCAGAAGCCCGAAAGTCTGGCAACCAGTCTTACCAAGGAGTATCGTATTATCCAGTTATTGGTTTGTGGAAGTAAGATAGTCGCTCCATGTACAATACTGGTATTCAGCTGCAGCCGGTTAGACTGGAAGCCGACCCCAACATAGTTGGGAAAAGGCTAGGCTGACGACATGTGGTTATTATTTTGGACTTTAATTGTACTTTTGAATGGGTCCGGGTGTGAAATAATCAAGTAAGTACTTCATGTCACTGTGGAATATTTAAGTGTTTAGTGCGATAAGTGCAAATTACTACATACTGCAACCACAGATTATACCCATTTTAATGCAAATAACCCCAGTGCACAATGCACATCCTACAGTTGACCTACATCGCTTGACCATCTGATATCACTAAACAGTAATACGGAACTGATCGGAAATCAACAGAGATAACATACCTATACAAAATCAAGCGTAATATCGATACATGGATAATAACGTTATCATGTCGGCAATATCCGTTCAAGTCAACATCAAAACAATACCAGCCGTGATAGTAATGTGCATCATAGCACATATCAACGCATTATGCCAATTCAGCCCGTACCTAAACATAGCACGGTGTATACCGTGTTTCATAAATCCCGAACATCTATAGAGATTCGATAAATGGACGGCAGCGGTTACAATCGAACTGGAGCTGGGATTTGGGAAAACAAAACAAAACGTTATAAATATCGCCAAACCGCAACGGATAGAATCGAATATGAGGGAAGTAAAAAAATATTAAAATTTTGAACGATTGCAATCCCGGCTATCGGTATCAAAGCACGTCCAATCAAAACGAGACGTGACAATGATTCAGAACCTTTTCCATTCTGTGAATAGCCTCGCTAACTTATTGGCGGTCCTTTATTTGCTGATTGGTGTTTGACACCTCAGCGGGAGCGGATTCCGTTGGTATTTTTATTTAATTAACTTTTGCTGTTGGCTGCGTTTGCGGGACGCGGGACGCGACTCTGAAACACAATGCCGACTAATTTACGCGCGGTTTCACTTTAATTTTTTACGGTTATTTTTCACTGTTTTAGAACCGGTTTTAATTATTTTTATAACTCTTTAACTCCTTCGCTTGTGAAAAACCTCTTAGTTAACGAATCAAAATTGTGAATGGCTGTCTTCAGCGGAGTTAAGCGCTATCGAGCGTTGAAATGTCAATCTCATAAGTCGACTCTTTTGCACTGAGCGGGGAAGATGCTCAAACTAATTGAAAGAAACTGCACCGAACGAAAATACAGGCGAAGTTGAATTCCCTCCTCGGAAAACTGTGCGGAAGATAAGGCGATAATAATTCTTCGTAAAATGTCACGAAAGTTCATAACTGATAAAAGTTTAGTCCCTTTTCTGAAATTTTAATAGAGATTTAATTTTCGCGAGTGCCCTAGATGCGTCGATATCGGCATAAAGCTTCGTACAGACAAGCGCGACGCGACAGCGCAACGCGACACCGGCTATTGTTATACCGTGAAGTTTTCTTAGAAATTGTATTGTTCGAGTCTCGTTGCGCTGGTCTGCATGAGCCTTTAAGCCGCACCCTTGTTGTCCCTCGCACACACATACATTCTGTCTGTACGTTATGATCGTTGGTTTATACAGAATATAGTGTTAGCATTAGTAACTCAAGCATATGCCCTGCGGGTGACGTCACGAATGCGTCAATTGTGACCTCTTCCTCTCGCTTTCGTGATCTGTGCACAGAACATAATAAATCTGTGGAAGTGATTTCGTGTAAAGGGACGGAAGTGTGTAACAGGAAACTGGGGAAGCGCCCGCTGTTTGATTTGACCAATGAGCACGCGCGGTGCTAGATTTGGCTGTCAGAAACGACCTTGACGAGGCCCTTTAATTTTGCTTATTACCGAATGTGATGTCAGATTTTACAAAATATCATATGCGACTGTAAGGCTGGCACGTTTTTTACTATCCTATTTTAATTGCATGAGTTTCATTGACTCTCACGCCAATAACCGATAGCAGCGTTACTCTCTTTTACTAAGAAGTAAGACAAGAGATGAAAAAGCGACCGCAATAGAACGTTCCGAATTGTCAATTGTTTAAAAATACGAATGTTCTCCCATCTCTTTCTACCTCTATCTTCCAGAGAAAGATAGCAATACTTTTAGTTCTGTTTAGTTAGAACCGAACAGAGTTGCAACACTAGCAAAGTTTATTCTTTAGTTCTCACTAAGAAACTATTCCATAAGCGGTACATGTACTTCGGTGAAACAAATTGAAAAGCAAATAAAAAGGCTTCCCGATAAAAACGACGTGAACTTTTTCAATTACAAACTTGCATGGAGCGGCTGATGTTAAGTATGAAAAGAGTTTATTACATCGATTCTTGGCGATATGATATTTTGCCATTGTGATACTGATATGAATTTTTACCCGACTATCATGGAGTTAAAAAGATAGTGTGTAAAACGAGTAAAAAGACCTATTGCCGCTTTATAGAGAAATTTGCTTTACCCGCATGAGTCTCGTCTGGATCCCATGGGAATATTGGGATAAAAAGTATGTTTAACCTATTGTTATGTCCTAACCTAGGTCATGGTCTACCCATGTGCCAAATTTGATTCAAATCCATTCAGCCGTTTTAGCGTGAAAGCGTAAAAAACCAACAAACTCACTTTAACTTAATATTATATAATTACTAGCTGCGCCCCGCAGTAACACCCGCATAAGTTTCGATCCCGTGGAAATATCTGGATAAAAGTATCCTATGTCCTTTTCCAGGTCATGGTCTACCCATGTGACAACAAACAAACAAACTCACTTGCGTATTTATAATATTAGTTAAAATAATAAGTTCGGATGTAGAAGTCGGTCAGTACCAAAATTGTTGAGCCTTATTATTTAGTAGTCACTGAAGATCACCAAGTTTTTACACTTCTGATTCCTTCAGGTCGTTGGCCATTTAGATCACACCATCAACATCTTACGCCACTGTTCCTGAATCAAGTTCCGCACTTGATGCCACATCGTCTCCAATAGCAACGCACATAATACTTACAATTTAGTGATGATTACTAACAGCAGCGCTAGCTAGTTACACTCCGTTGTAAATTATAGCCGTAACTATCGGTCCAATAGAAATGGCCACGACTTCGAGGTCTTCAAACCCGCAGGCACTTTACTTTGTGTAAATTATTTCATCACCACTGCTCTCAAAACGGTGAAGAAAAACATCGTGAGAAAATCGACATGCCCTAGAACAAAAAATTTGAAGAATTGTTACATCCACTAAACCGCACTGGGCATATTGAATTACGGCCCACTCCCTCTCACAGAAAGGAGGACCTGTGCCCCAGCAGTGGGAACATTATAGGCTGATTATCCTTACGCATCGATGACGGAACGTTTTGCTTGTCCCTGGACTACGGAACAAATGTTGCGTTCCCGTCAATGCATTTTCAGCTTACCTGGATAGGTTGTAGTAAAAGACATATCGCTATTGATGGTAATCAGTATAATTATATCTATCATTGTGTCACATTCCATAAGATTCCTAGTCTCTGACAGATTATTGGTACGTTAAAACTATAGATGTCTAATTAATTTGTAACTAGAAAATATAGCCTTTAAACATATGTGCATCATTGTAAAAATTTATTGAAATAAACTTATTAAACTAAACTATATAGATAGGTTTTCCTATCTCCAGTATGCCAAAACTGGTGACAGATAGGTTATTGGGTTCGGCCGTCAGTATGCACATACTCGCAGTAAAGTAGTAGGAAATAGGTAAAGTTAACTTTATTATCGCTCGTCGTCGTCACCTTCGTTCTTTGTCATGTAAAACATTATTTGTTCTACTAAATAATGCGAATCTAAAACTTTATTTATGCCATACTTTTCCTGTTGACGTCAGTATGTGTTAGAATTTCCATAATTCATCTCAGATCTGTAAAGATTGATGGTTTTTTTATCTGATCTGTTAGTAGTTGTTGCTTGATTTTTATCGTCTACACAGAATTTGTTAGGTGTGATTATGTGAATTTATAACTACACTGCTTTAGTTTATAGAAAAGTTCATAATGAAAAACTAGTAAATTTACACTTTATTTAAATTAGACTTAACTCACGGCTCATAAAATAAGCTTTTATTCATTTACAAACACTATTTCAATTCAACAATTAATAGAACGTTTACGACTTGTAATTACAGTCGCAAAAAAAAACTTGATTTTGCATTATGGGTCTTCATGCGATGTGCATTACGACTAAACTTTAACACGAGCGAATTTAAACTTTAATCTTCAGAGTTAAGGTTGAAATTGCGTTGCTGAAAACTGAAGTATATAAGATATTTTCAGAATAACCAGTATATATAATTGAGTCATTAGTAGCAGGGTAACACGAGAGGTGCGAATGAGTCAAAGGTGCATACGATAAGTAAATGCAATTTCCTTCTAGACTGTGATCTTAAATAACTGCATTTATTACAGTGTAGCTCGCTACAGTCACTTAGGCGATACTAGGCTTCGATCAAAGGGGCGTTCAATGACGAACAAACTTCATGTATATTTTAATAAGTAATATCTTAATATGTTACATGTTTGGGTTAGGAAATTGGGTAAGTCTGAAGTAAGTTAATTGATTCAGGCGTGACTTTGCGAAAATCCATTAAAAATACACCTGACGTGTGGACACGTCAAGCGTTTCACACTGCGCTCGACGCTTGACGTGTCCACACGACGGCTAAATTCGCAACAAGTCAATCGCCATCCTGAGCATGCCTCGTTGAGAAGTGAAACACGTGTCGATTTCTTACAGGGCTCTTTATGACTCTTTAAGAACAGTTACGCTGATTAGGTTACTAAATATACGTCGTCCATTGTATTTTTTAAGTCTGAAGTAACCACCAGCTATCTAATTACGTAACATATTTTCGTAAACGATTATTACTAATCTGTTTCATTTTGAAATGTGCAAGATCATTCATTGTGTTATTTACGCAATGGATTATCAATCTGTTTCAAAACGATTCAGATTCTGATTGATCGTGTATTACGCAATTAGAATTAGAATTTTATCATTTTCATTATTAAAGTTACGCGGAAACCTGCCTAGGTTATGTTTTCAATTGTACATTTTTGCATGTGATGACTTATAGTCAAAGTATTCAATTAGTCATGATGTATTTTTTATAGGAAAATTTGTGTTTTTAAAGCAGCGCATATGCAAGCACATCATAACATAACATAACATCACGCTTGTAATCCCCGAAAGGGTTAAACAGGGGTGTACCTTCAGTACACCCACTTTTCGCCCACTAACATCACACACAGAATAAAAACTTAAATTTTACCCACAGATTAGCTACCTTATTTATTTTTGAAATACTTTATTTATTCTAAGCACACTAATCTTCATTCGCAATTTATTTGCCAAACTTGTAAACAAACATGAGTTTTAGGAAAAACAACTGTATGTACACTATAAGGTTCAGTTTGCGCTACAACTTCATATTTTTTATGACTTTTTCAACAGTAATGGTCAGTGAAAAATCAACTTTATTTACACTTGCATATTGTTGAAGTTTGCGTTAGTGGAAATAACATCAATCTGAAACCAAATATAAATTTGAATAAAAAAAATAAAAAAAAATATGTTGCCCAAATATACGTCAGAATACTTACTCGTATTTATTAGTTTAGTCATACATGAGTTAGTTACTCAGAAGTTAAGACAGATCATCAAGAAATCGTTAAGGAAATCCGTGATCTACGCACGATTGGATTCTTTACAGACTGTGAACACTTTATTCTTTCACAGTCTTCCTGTAAAAGACCACACTATATTAATTTCATGCTCTAGTTTACGTTTTAGTAACAGTAGCTGGGCGACCGAACTCTGCTCTGGTAAAAATAGAGAATGCTCATTTAATAGTATAGGATAGTTCATTCTAGTTCCATGTATAGTACATACTAATTCCATGCCGCCATATGTCATTATTCTCAAAAAGTAACATAAATGTTTGAATTCGTATCGTCAACTTAACTTTATATGTGGTATTAAAGTTGTTTTACCATAACACACATTTGTTTACATTTTTGGAAACCAGTTTCGCAGTCTACTTAATTTCCAAATAATGAAACTAATAAGCAACTGTACCTTTATTTTTGGTTTAGGGTGAAATCTTCAAAAGGCGAACGAAACTTCTTCCCTAACAAAGCCTAAGCACACCAGACAAGGAACCTATTAGAACAAGGAACAAACAATAGGTATCCCCCCATACATATACAAAGTACAGCCACAATGATCCAATAAGCCCGATATAATTTTCACGTCCAATTGAAACAGTTCCCGATATCGTTGGAGACATTTATCATCGCCCAAACATTATTACATTTAATTAAACTTTAAAACAAGTGTCGGCCGATATCGGAGGCGGGATTATCAGATCTATTTGCAAACGTCCAAATATCCCTAAGTGGAAATTGTTAGATTGTGATGTAGGGACCTACCTACTAAGATTATGTCGTTACAAATGAAAATCTTTAAGCAGATGTTATTTTAGATTCTGGGGCTGTTTTTCTTCATAAAAATGATACTTTGAAAGTAAGGAAAGTGACTTTTTTATCTGCCTAACCAAAACGAAAAAGTTAATTGAAAAGTACCTATGGTTACTTTATCAAATAACCAGAGATTATAAGCTGCAACTGTAATGATTAATATGTTTTAACAACGTGACAAGCCCTTTTTGCACTTTCATCTCCATGTTTTAATCCATTCTGCAGTCTGCTAGATATACAACTCATTTTACAAAACATGCCACAAAAACTGCGCCACTTTTCATCCGCGAGAACGCTGCCTCATCAACTGAACATACTTTACTCTCTTGAGGTCACAGTACACTAAATCCCATCTGCATAAAAAGCAAGGATCAGCGAAAGCAGCGCCAGCAAAATAAACAGGTTCAGAAGGTCGGCTCCATACACTGAGCGAAAATAGGCGCACGCATACATACAGTGGATTCATTATAACTTGTCCCATGACACGATTGGTAGCACTGTTCTGTCAGTCGCCATTTTGAACTCTATTAATATTGAAACTAAGCTTGACAAGCAATGGTACCAACATGATGGCATGGGACAAGTAATAGTGAACGGTCTGTAGATGCACGGAGAACGCAAACTGTCAAACGAAAGCCGGTCGCGAGTGCGATTGTACTCGCTGTGCAGTCATTCGCTCATCAGTGGTGATCATTTGACATTGATAGCGCCTTTATGTCGTAACAATAAGCCTGATTTTCGTAGTGCAAGTGTTACCACTGATCTGCGGTCGACTGCGTATACGTATAGACACGCTCATTGTATAGAGCCAACCTTCTGTTCCTATCTATTTTGCGAAAGCAGAGTCAGCAAAATCAGGGAAATGCATTGTCTGGCGGAGCGTAGCGCGGGCGGTGACGCGAGTCCGCGAAATGGCATTCGTTTTGCCCGATACGCGTACTCTGACCATTTTAATTGGTCTATTGTTAATTAAGTAACGTTTCAAAGTTCACCGCAACGTCACCGGGTAGCATTAAAACCATTACAATAACTTTGAATTCCGATCATTGTGATTTATGGTGGGTCGGTCAGCGTTTCTGAATTTTCAGTGAAGATTTTTAATGAGAAAATCATTAAAAAGTTATTGATGAAAAAAATGCCTTGTAAAGTTATTAAAATGTTACAAATTATGTTCAGTAGCAGAAGTGATAATTGATGATTTGACACTTCAAATACCTAGTGCATTAATCTCAACAAGAAGTACCTACTTGATGAATTAGGATAACAAATAAAGTTTCACTAATTTTCACACGTACTAAAACTAATTGCGCCATCTGCCGACGACATCTGCAAATAATTGTACGCCCAATTTTATTATAGTAACAAGACAATTCAATGAGTTCCGTTAAATAATCAGCAAATAACAAATTGAAAGTTATAAATAATGTCGTCACGGCGTGTCCAAAGAAATTCGTCTCAGTCGCCAGTAGATTGAGAAATCACTATTAGAACAATTAGTTTTAAGTGAAAGCTGGTCATCATTTATCTCCTTGGGACAATCACATTGGTTACACGGTTACGCGAATAGAATTTTAGCAGTACAATTATTTTTAGAGAAAAGTAACCACCGTTCTTACGTCTTCATGTCGTATGAATGCGTCACTATGACGCGTCGTTGCGTCAAAGTATGATGTATTTATTAATAATTTATAATTGCTTACGTAATTGGCCTCAATCTTGGAGTTGAAAGATACCTGATGTTTCGCAAGCCGCCTTACAAATAGCGCACTTACACCCACGTGATGGAAAACAAACCAGATATATTTGTCTCTCATTTTCATGATACTTTGATCGCTTATTACAGCTAATTCAGGCCAACATCCGGTACTTTATTTTCAGGAACGGTAGCCGATGGAAATTATTCTACTATGCTAATTTTCCTTCTTCGTATTTGAGTAATGTGCGTTTTACGAACGCTTTCCTTAGGTTTTACCAATTTATACAGGAGAAATAAGAATTTTCATTTTAATAGAGATATAATTTACCGCGCGGTACCAAAAAAAATTATACATATATATATATATATGTGGCTCGGCTGACAAAATTACATGTAGGTATTTAAAACTAAACGAGGAATTCATTCCGTTTTCAAAAACATGATCCCTACTTAATTAAATTAAAATATATGGACGCAAATCTTTGTGGCAAGTGTGAATTGATAATAAACCGCAAGGTGCAACACTAATAAATTAAATCCCAGGAATTTACCTCGAATAACTGTCAGAAAACAGTCTAGACTGACTTACTGTCGACAGCAGAAATTAATACTACAATGTTTCCGGTCTTACAAACTATGACAGAGGTACCAGTGTTCTGATAAATCATGACGTCATCGGAACGACAGACGATGATAGTTTTATTGCCAGAATTGCATTAACAACACGATCGTTAGTCACTCGGAATTACCTTTAAGACAATAAAAGGAAAATAGAATATAAGCTAAAAATATACAGATACCTTGTGCACAGGAAAGTCCAACTCCAATTTAAAATCCTCCGTTTTATTTCACTAGGCAATATCTTATCGTTGAGTTTGTTGCGCCACTTCTTCTTCCCAGCTAACGCACTAGGAAGTGGTGAAGGGTGGGCGTTTTGGGGGACTGTCTTATGTAATTTTGACGTTCGAAAAGTGCTGATTATCAGCCTAGTTTGAATAAATGACTTTTGAATTTGAATTTGAATTTAGTTCAAAGAATCTTAATTTCAGTTCTATTAAAATATAAGAGTTTATTTACAAAAATAATGCCGAATAAAAGAAAATAGAACGGGTATAGATTACCTCTGTTTTCCCGCAAGCATACGCCGAAATTACTTGAGAAGTTTGAAAATGTAAAAAGTTAAAAACAGCAAAACAATCTGTAGGTAAGAGTTGTTTCATTTCCGTGTTTGTTATAAAAGCTTGTAAGATAACTGAGGATTTGGAGGCCAGCAACTATTTAAGTAGGTACTGTAAGACTAGGTAAATGTAAAAGTTGTCCAAATCTTTACAAAATTAACTTTAATTTATAGGAGGACGGGTTTTGAAACATTGGTTTGACGATATGGAAACTGTTTTTAACACGCTTTTATTAGGTCGACCTGTATGTATGTAACTATGTAATCAAATCTAAGAAAACTAATTTAACCATCTTCTAAAGATCGTAGCGTTATGAAAATTGGCAGTTGTATGTGACTTTGATGACAATACAATAACATGGTACTGTCGAGCTGATCTGATGATGGAGCCGGAAGATATGAACTGGAACTTCATGATGGATGATCGTATCATAGCCGTGTTTGGACTTGTTAGAAAGGTCTTGTAATGAACGTTGACCATGATTAGGTTTCAAGGTCTGATGATGAAGCCGGAAGATAGGCACTAGCATTCCATGATGAAATATCGTATCATAGCCGTGTTTGGACTTGTTAGAAAAGTCTTGTAAAGGTGCACGTAAAAGCGTGTTTTTTAGTTTTTTTTAAAACTATTAATTTATATTATATTATGACCGATTCTCGAAACAAAACTGTGGCCGTCACGGGACGCCTGACAGATGTGAAGAGAGCGGCGGCGGAGAGGGTGCATGACGGCATAAGAGAGCGTAATGCCGTTCGCCGTCACGCCAATTTGAGTCGTTTTTACCCCCAAGGCTCGCCAATAGATGTTTCACATCAATTAAACTTTTACTTCAAAGATCATCAAAATCAAGTCATTTATTTAAAATAGGCTGAGAATCAGCACTTCTTGAACGTCAAAATTACATAAGACAGCCCCAAAACGCCCGCTCGTCATGATTTTCTAGTGCTTTAATGCTTGGTATAAACGAAAACGAATCGTTAGTCATACCAATAGTAGCACTTTTTATTGCCAAACTGGGCATATAAATAGATTCGTAAGCTAATTTTACCTGTGATAGCTACTTCTGGAAGGGTCTACTATGCAAAGCAATGAGGTATTTGCTTCATTACTGATAAAGATTCAAGAGTCTTCATTTTAACCGATGACGGTCCGTAATTTATAGGAATCGGTCATTAATCAACTGCCATCACGCTTAAAAAGACGGACCAAGGAAACAATCGATTCACCACTGTATTATTGAAAATAAAGTTCTTCAGCGACATGCCACCTTCACAAGTTCTAGGAAAAAAGGCGAAGCACATAAAACATTCCTTCTTTACTTTGCGCTAAATAACATGTTCCAACACTTCCAACTATCAATTTCCCTGTGTGTTTAATAATTCAGTGTATTTCAGTTTCAGTTCACGCCGAGACTGTCATTTCACGTCAGTGTAGATCTGTCATTTAAACGTTGTCCCTTCAATTAATATAGGAATAGATACTTATAAATTAGTAGTTGCAGTTGGAAGTGTGTGTTATGTTTGTCAATACAAGAAGCATAGAATATGTGTCATCTTTTTCTTTTTCTAAATAAAAGTAGCCTAAGTTACTCCTTATAACATCAGCTATCTCCCATCAGAATCGGTCCAGTCGTTTCGGAGATTAGCCGGAACAAACAGACAAACAAAAATGTTAAAATTTGCTTTTTTGTTATAAGTACAGTAGGTATATACTTTCAAATGCATTAAGTAAAAAGCTGTTGTGTTAACATTACAAACAGACATTTCAATTTGATTTATTTGTATGTATGTATATGTCATGGCCAGATCTTAGAATTGAACATTTCATGAAATGGCCAGCTAAAATTGGCCATATCGTTTAATCGTCAACGTTTAATGTTATGTCAGTCGACATTTGGCTATATCATTAATGTTAGGTATCCATGGTTTAAGTTGTAGTAAAAATAGCCAAGTAACTGCGACCAACTTGCAAATAGCACTCGCCGGCTGCTCCCGTGGCACTGCTCGGTCGGCTCGCGCGCGGTTGGTCATAGTTCTAACCTAACCCATTTTGTCGGTCGGGTTGCCACATAAAGGGCGGTTTTTTTTTTACAAATTTTAAGTTTATTTAAGGCCGCGGCAGCGGCCGCCGAGCGCTACTTCCAAGTTGATCGCTTTCCATGATATCATATTTCGAAACCCAATAAAAGTCCATCGGCTTTTTTTGCGTAATCACTTTGTTTGACTTGTTGTATGCTGCCGCCATGATGCACAACAAAAACAAAGCGACATCAACGCCTCTACCGGTGGATAGTCTAACTATTTTACGATATGATCACTAATGTTTGGCCAAATCATGAAGTAGTCGTGCGTCTAACTGGTCATATCGTTCAATGATCTGGCCAGACTATATCATGATGTAACCAGCGGTCGATGTTCATTTCAAGAAAACATCAATTCAAGGTTTGGCCACGAAATATATATGTATAGATTTATAGATCATAATGTTTGTTTTATTTTCAAAAGAAGTTATTCTGTATTCGTTTTGAAGATAGCCAAGACGTTGAGAAAGTAGGTAGGGGTTATTTAAAGGATGTTCCTCGTGTTGGGCCCTTATATGTAGTTAAAATTTCAGACCATACATACAATACATCACGACTGTATTTCCCCGTGTACCTATAGTACACCCGCATTTCGTCAGTTATGTAAAAGTCCCATGTAATTGGGGATAAGCCTATTGCCATCAACCGGCCCAAAGCCTGGCTCCGAGCTGCTACTGAAAAATTAAAAGATATAACTTATAAAAATATGAGCAGCAAGCATCTCCTTGTTCTTCAAAATGATAACACAGAAAGCTAACTTGCTAATCAATGAGTTCGAAAAAAAATCTGTTCTTCCTAAATCGAGTTACCCGAACATAAATGTATGGAGTAGCATTTTCTTGTTTGTGATTTCAGGGTTATTCTTATAGCAAAAATAGCTCATAATGATGTGTTCATAGACCCCTTTTCAAGTTTTCAGTTATTTCAATCACACCTTTTATACTCTTCCTAAATCCTGAATTTAATTTATGTTTTAGGTTAGACTGTACTAACATCACTACATTAAATTATATAGGCTGATCCTATTTTGAATTTAAATGTTACCCTAATAATTTTGCAAACACGCTGCGTGTTCTGAAACCGCTTCATCCAAATTATTCCTGAAAATCATTATTATTTCGTATGAAATCATAGTAGTTAAACTATATACTCGAGGTAGGTTAGGATAGATTAGTGTTTTACGATGCCTAAGTGCTAGACAATACATTACCTACTCCGAACTATGTTGATACGGAGTAAACTCGTAACTACAAGATTTGAAAGCGGGATTTAGATGTTATTGCAAACTTGCTGTGCCTGCGGCTTTTCTTGCGAGGAAAACTATTATATTTTTTTAAATTTTATAGTAAAGAGAATTTGAATTTAAAGATTTTAGATTAAGTAAAGCAAACAAAATCATGTTAATGGGATGTTTTTTATTGCATGTAATAATTTCCTAGTACGTACGCTCTTGAAATTAAAAGTGAACTAAAAAAATGGAAATGAATAACGAATTCGTTTTGACCGTAAACCTTTTGTAAATATTCGTTTTACCAGGGGGCACGTAAGTAGGTATTCTGAAACAATCAAATACTTTTTCTCTGGTTATTTACACCCTTTCAAAATCAAGATGGCGCCCGCGCCACTTTTTCAACAACGTTTAACTCACCAATAGAATTCTGTATCACCCATTATTTATTTATTTATTTATATAACAATTGCTTGCTGCACTTACAGTAAAAACCAAAGCGCGCAGCAAGCCAACAACAACATTTAGGTAAAAAACTTAATACAAACATCTAACATAAATTTACCACTATACATAAATATGTCAACATCGGGCTCCTGAGCAATCAGGGCGTTCAGCAGATTGATCGCCTGGGTTGTGGGGGCATATCGAGCAGTATGGGTACGCACAGGCGGAGCCGCGAACAGGCACCGCGAGGCACAGGGGCGCGACCGCCGCAGCCGGTCCGGAGCAAACAATGAACAGCGAGCTAGAGTAGTCGCGTCATCGATCTTATTATTGAGCAATAAGTAGTAGTGCATCAAAACACATGGACATTACAACGCATGGAGACGCCTCGGTGGCTGCTGCTAGAGACGTTACTGTCAACACTTTCCAGCAGTGATGCTCACTAAAACGCTTGGTTCTTCCAAGCGTTTTAGTGAGCGTCACTGCTGACTCTTAGAAACTGACACCCCTTGACCATTCTGCCAATGCCTGTGACAGCCAATTGTGCTCAGTGGCGCAAAATTTGGGCACGAATATTATAAGAAAAGGCATTTGTGGCGACATCTACTTCGCCACATGCGAACTACGCAGTAAAGACCTGACGTCACAAAATCCTGACGTCACACAAATCCTGCATCGCGCAATTAGAGTTTACCGCGCGAACAGCATATATATAATAACTTCCCCGAAATCAATCGTTGGGCAGTTGCCCGCCAGACATGACATCCGTCTGGTCGGAGGATCCTCCCTTTTCTATAGAGGATGAGTGAAGTTTACACCCTGTTCCTCATACCTCTAAGCATCTCTTGTCACTGCGACGTTTCTTAGCTCTGTGGTTATTACCAGCTTCATAAACAAACAGCATCCTTCAATTTGCATTTACAGAAACGCAGATCGTTTTAAATAGACTGAATATCGTGGATGTTCTGTACGTCACTGTTTGCACTTCGCATGTGTTTCGAATCAGGCGCAATGTAACTTGTTATGATCAGACGCAGCGTGTAATGAACAGCTCGTGCTAATATGAAATTGCTAATAAAATGTTTAGAACAATAATACTGTTGCTCCAAGGTAGAATATGTGTGAATTGAGTTTTATGACTGAAGATTTGACTTTGAAAGCTGGACTGTAGAATGTTTTTGTTGGATGTAGTTGGAGATTAAAATGTTGTAGTACTATTTTGATTTATTAAGGTACCATTCCGAAGCCGACCGCAGCCGGCAGCAACAGGCGAAGTGTCGCCCCAACACGACTGTTTTCTATGAATTTCAATTAAATACCTTCTGAAGCTTGCGACACGCGGATTCATAGAAATAGATAGAAAACAGTCGTGTCGCGGCGACACATCCTCTGCGGTTGGCTACGGAATGGTACCTTAACTGTTTGTCTGTGGTATTAGATAGATTTTGGTTGGTCAAATGATTTGTTTGTACTGTAGTTTTTGTAACATTCAACTTTTATTAGGTGAATTCCATTTAATCTGTCCAAAAATCTTCTGTTTTAATTTAACCGGTAAAGCCCTGGGTGACCCTCAAGCACGTCAATTAGCACGTTAATTAGTTGTTTATCAGGGCTTTACCGGTTAAACAATACACGTAACCTTTCGGTTATTTTACTGAAAATTGTGACTTACCTACATACTTTTTAGTTAGGTAGGTACTTGAATGATTACATGTAACTGTGCAAATGCACGTTCATATAATCGCACAATAAAAGAATATGAGTTGATTAGATTAGTATTTTATTAAGAGATAAAAAAACCCAAAACATTTTTAACACACCTACATCACTACTTGCAGTCATGAACCAATAAAGGTACTATTTAAAAAGGCAGGCGACGTGTCGTCGCGACACGTCTGGATTCTATGAATGCGGCGACGTGTCGCTAACTACGGAAAGTATTTCATAGAAACCAGTCGTGCCGCGGCGACACGTCGCCTACAGTTGCCGCCTGCGGTCGGCTACGGAATGATACCTTAACTCGCCCGCATGCACCCAAAACAGTAATAATGATACCCTCATCACGAGCAAAGATAATGAAACATGCAATATGTCATTTAACTCAAAATCCTTTAAATTCACAGATTGTAAGTAATTAAGTGCACGAAAATTGTGTTTTGTGATACAATCATAGGAATAAATGGAATTAATTGAAAGAAAAATCTACTTTCTGATCAACGGTTGAAGATGGTCTGTTTTCACTTTTCCTGACCCACTTTAAGAGATGCATATCGAATGAAAAAGTATTCAAATCAGTTATAGTTTAATAATGCCAATATTTCACACGCTTCTTTTACTGTAACAATTCACCAAATCCTTTCAATTTTTACGTAATCAAAATAATTACTGAAAATATTTGAGAGGCGCAAGCAGTTTATTTTTTATTTTTAGTTTCCACATCAGCAGCTTAATAAGGTTAGAAATAAAAAGTGTTTTTCCTGTCAACATTTCGATACCGTCTGTGAAGTCTACACACAAAAAATAACTTTAACTGATATTTCAAGTTGGTAACTACACTACCTACGGTCGCAGATTCAAAAATAAATATCATATTTTTTGTAAATAAATATCGTAGTTTGTTTGTTTGTTACGCTGTCACGCTTAAACTGCTGAACAGATTTGGATGAAATTTGGCACATAGGTAGCCCATAACCTGGATTAAGACATATGATACTTTTTATCCCGATATTCCGGGATCGAGACTTATGCGAGTGAAGCCGCGGGGTGCAGTTAGTTAGCAGTATTAATCTAAGGGGCTAATTTTCTGATTCAAGAAACATTCACTACAAATGAACATATTAAAAGATATCCATCCCACATTTATGTTACGAACTACAAAATTGCAAGCCAGCAACTCCCAACAAAATATAAGTCCCAATAAAAGTCAGCTGAGCCTTCTAATCCTCGGACAACGTCACGTTAACTATCTATCTGTTTCTTCACGGAACGAGTCTAACAAGACACTTGTCCACGAGAACTTTAGTTCCAGGTTCCAGGTCGTTACGTTTCTTGTCTTGTCTTTCGACTTAAGTCTTGGAACTGCATTCACAAGCCTGGGACTTGGTTTCTTTGGTAGTTTGTTCTGGTTGTGAGTGATATTCTGTTTTGGAGGTTAAGGACTGTTTAATTTGTTTATCCTTTATCAAATCAAATAAATTATCTTATCGTGTCCTGATGTTTTAAATTAAAGCCTGATCAGTACGGTCCAATTTATTTGCCGGTGGCAATGAATTCATGATTAACAAAACCATTTTTTTTCATTTTGTATTTATTTATTTTATTATTTATGTACACACAGTAAAAATACGAGATACGACATTTTCTTTTTTCTGCTTTTACCTAATTGCGGTTTCAGACACTTATCAATCAATCTGCCTAGCCTTTTCCCAACTATGTTGGGGTCGGCTTCCAGTCTAACCGGATGCAGCTGAATTTTAATAACCATTTTATTACAACCATTATTTTTAGGTTTCAGACACTTATATTATTATATAAGATCTTGACTAAACGTTTTATAAATCAACATGTCCTATCTAAGAGAACCGGGTGTTCTGTAACCTTCCTACCTCAGACATCAGAACATAACATAAACATAAACATTGTCTTGAGTTAATAAAGGTGTCTACATTTATTAACTCAAGACAATGTCTATGTTCTTTCTCCAGAATTAGCTAACCTACTGACAAGTAATATGAGTTTATATAATTGTTTATTTTATTTGACTTTATAAGTCAAGTTATTTTAATTTTATTTTAATTTATTATTCACGTAATCTACTTATTACAATGTTTTTTTATGAGTTGTATTGCAATATGTGGTTAGCTAGTGACCTCGACAATAAATCATATATTTTTATATATTTTGTTTGTTGCGTCACTTCTTCTTCCCAGCTAACGCACTAGGAAGTGGTGAAGGGTGGGCGTTTTGGGGGACTGTCTTATGTAATTTTGACGTTCGAAAAGTGCTGATTCTCAGCCTAGTTTGAATAAATGACTTTTGAATTTTGAAATTTATTGAATATTCTCTAATTAAGATTGTACATTTTATAAACCCTGTAATATGAATTAGAGATAAATCAAGATTTATCATATAATGATAACTCGCTGCACCCCGCGGTTTCAACCGCATAAGTCTCGATCCCGTGGAAATATCAGGATAAATGTATCCTATGTCCTTTTCCAGGTCATGATCTACCCATGTGCTAAATTTTGTCCAAATCCATTCAGCCATTTTAGCGTGAAAGCGTAACAAGCAAACAAACAAACTCACTTTCAAATTTATAATATTATTAAAGTTAGGGTAGAATACCATGAGTAAGACAAGCAACAATAAAAGTTGTACCGTCCAAGCAGTGTTTAGACGATGCAACACATTTATTGCTTCAATTTTATTCTATGCCACAGGCAAGAAACTTCCATCGTGTAAAGGAGGTTTTAGTCTGCTGCATTGATAACATTTTCTTTTTTTTAACTCGGTAAAGTCAAGCTTCGTAATCATTGTTTCCCTTTCTCCCTCTTTCTCTCGCTCTCTCTCTCTACTAGTAGGAGCTATATAAAAATAAGCTCTTTTTAAGGTGCTGATAGACTTGAGCATTCACTTGTAACAGAACATCGAGCATTCGCCGTTTTTAAATTTGTCGAACTGAACAACGAACAGAGCCAAGCATAAAGCCAAACATCGCTACGAACATTTTCACGGTCATTCTAGCGAACGTTCTAGTCAATGCTCGTCAAAAAAAATAACAATGACAGAATGGCTCGGCTTGCCAAAAAGCTCGAAGCAAATTTACTGTCCTTTCGCTAGAATGCTCGCTATCATAATTTCAGCCGAAAGACGTCCACTGCTGGACATAGGCCTCCCCCATAGCCAAATCCCCTTGGCAGGCGGGTTGGCGCTCGCAGTTTGGTGTTAAAATGCATGGAGAACGCTGCTGCCCATTCTCTAGTGAGTCCCTTAGTCGCCTTTTACGACACCCACGGAAAGAAATGGGATGTTACTATTCTTTACCATCCCAATCAGACACAGAATGCTCGCTAAAACGCTCCCGTTTATTTTTCTACAACAAGTGAATGCTCAAGTTTATCAGCACCTTAACGGACAAAATATTACTCATTCAGCAAAACTAAGAGTCAGGCTGACTGCCTAGTGTACGATAAACGTACTTAAGTACCGAATATCGTTTAATGCACCCTAAATAATTAAAAACAATATTAAAAGACACTTTAAATTAATCATTTATTAAGCTCATGTTGCTAATGAAGAAAGTGCTTAAACTTACCACATCTTGGACAAGCTTTGACGAGAGATTATAAACATAAATTATTATTCCAATAAATCAAATGTATCTAAGCTTCTCAATAACATAGGCAAGAAAGTTAAACAACATAAGTAACTAAGATGTTTTTTTTTTACGTAAACGAACAATACATTACAACGATTATTTTATTTTTAAATATAAATGCACCTACCGCAAAGCGGGTATTTGACCACGTATAACGCGGCAAGTTAAAACAAAATTGATGACAGATGCAAAATATTTTAACTACAAAGACCACGGAAGACTAAAACGGAATTAAAGTTAATACCGTATTTGGTTGTCTTTATGACAGCTTAATCAGTCAGCTTCAAAGAGGCTTGCGAAACTGATCGCGGGGTGATTGACCCGTCTGTCACTCAATCTTTAACGCGTTTGTTGAGCTGCTCGTGGTTCGGTTCCCGTGTGAAGTGAGTCCGCCTGGAGTACCTGCGAGTTTCCTCTCAATATTGCCGAGACGTGCCCGAGATGCAAAACCGCAGGCCAAGACAGACTTATGTTACCTACGACATGTCATCATCATAAATAATGTATAACGTTCCCGTCGACTCTGAATTATTCAACGTTGACGGCCACTTTATTAAATTTGTCGTTTTATGAAAATATTAAGCAACCCTGTATAGTTGAGTAAAAATTAATATGGAACGAAATTAACATTTACAAATTAAAAGTTTCGCATCGTATTTTGTTGGCGCGACTAATTTAAACTGCGTAAAATTAAGTCCGGAGCAATAGAAAACAAAACATTGAATTGATTTTAGCATTCTGAATTAAATATTTAACTCATTTAATTTCAAATGCCGGCACAATTCAATGCCCGGTCCATGATTAAAAGCTTAGTTTACTAAGCTTTTAATCATGGACTCCTATTGAAAAGAAAAACAATGACACAGTAATAGAATAGGAAGTATATCATTATTGTCTTATAGAGTTTTGAGTCCTGTAAAAGAGTAAAAGGGGAAATAATTACAGCTCAATCTCGAGACTCCAATTCAAACCTAAGACTCCACTAACTAGCAACACAATCGGCATTGAAAATCTGGCACAAAGAAATCAAATACTAAAACTACTTAATCATAAACTCAGCGTCACAATCTGTAATTGTCTTTTCTACCATTTGTAGGTACAAACCACAATTCCGTACTAAACATCCAACGCTACACCGCCTTATTCCACACAAATTGTGATGCAACAAAGGTTCAAAACATTAAGCCATAAAGTTTGTTTTAAACATCTTCGGTTGCTGTAATGTGAGTGGAAGCATGTTGTGTGCAATAATGAGGAATATTATAGTACCGCGGGGTAATCCTAGCTCGGAATTAAGAAACTTTGGAACCACTAATGAATGCATCGAAAAGTTTCGTACTCACTTGCAATCTACGAATTGTAGGGCTGCACTGTGTTTTAATGGTCTCGTTATTTTAATTTTAATAATCCGAATCCGAATCGCGGGATTGGGAAATATATTTTTCCTGGTTTTGCTTTTTGGTTTAGGGTGAGTATTTACTTTGTGGTTTCAGTTTTTTTTGGTTTTCTGGATAGTGAATAGTTTTTTTTGTTTTTTTTAATAAGTCCTCTCTATTTTTTACAATATTCTGGTGGAAGCAAAGTGTCTATTTTCGATAAAATTATTGGGAATTGGGACTACTGAGAATAATGTGGCGTCAATTTGTAGGTATGTATGAGAAAACGTGACAGTGAACTGCGTTTACTAGGGCACCGGGGTAATAAATCAAAACGGGTTTGTACGCTGTTGAAATATTAGGTATCTAAACTGTTGCACAAAAGTAACGGATGCTAATACAAGAAATTACTTGAGTTTATTCATGCTTATTTACCTAACTCAGTTCCAAAAAGTTCAAAGTTTAAACATTTTTATTAAGTATTATTTCTAGTGATATTTGTTTTCATACCTAATAGATTTATAATTGTATATGCTTTAATGTTAACCTGTGCAAATCATATTCTTTATGATTAATTATACGCAGGTTAAGGGGACTACAGGACCTTAACGTGCCTAAACGCAAGTTTTATAATGCCTAAAAGAATATGATCCACTGCAGTAAACAAAATCAGAAAAATATATGATATTCTTCAGGATATATGCTAGTATGACAGTGTGTTGAAAACAAAATACAACTAATTTGATACGATAGAAAAAAATCATGAAGATACCTCTAAAAATTTCTTTTAACGATTAAAAATCATATTAATTTACATGCAATCATTCTGATTTTTTGTCAGATTATTCTACAAGCTACATATTAGCATAATAGTGTTTTAATTTTCCAGTCCAATCAATAGATTTTCTGTAAATCGCTAACTGCTTCATATTTTGCAATAAACTACCTGCGTCGTGTCATCGCGCTTCTCTTTCATTTCTATGCAGTCCGACAGTGACCGCGCTTTAGCTGTTGTAAGCCTCTTAAGGATACATTAATATTGAAACATTATGTAATGGCATTTGTTTTGCGACGCATTAAGAAGTCGAAAAGTTCTACATAGTCATCTGCAATGACTCAAAAGATCTGAAGATAAACTGGAGATTACAAACTTCACGACAATTTTTCTAAGTTTGATAATTGTATTTCGTAGGTATCTATAAATATTACTATAGAGACATGCTTAATAAGATTTAGGCCAAAGGACCAACGGCCGAATCGATGCCAGCGCCCACAACCGTCAAGCCCCGCTGGCATAGTGGCACCGATTGGGTGCCGCTGGTCCCTTAGCGGTAGTCGATTTTTGGGCAAAATCAAGATTTAATTAAACCGAGATTTGTATAATTTTGCTGCAAGTCACCCTTAGTAAGTAAATATAAGGTAACATAATTTTGCACCTTATAGTCCTAAGCAGCCTCTATTAAAAATATATTTATGCTCCTTCTGTGGGATCCTGGGCTGGCGATCCTTAATACAGGTTACCATGTAACCTAGCTAGGACGCCAGATTCAATTCTGTTTATTGTTAATCTTTTTCTGATTATCCGTTTATTGAAAAATTATATTTATTGTAACAGACTGTACCACACTTTTTTGAAATTTTTAATATATATAATTAATATTTTTATTTAGTACCGGTGAATAATAGGCAGATTTTAACTTGGCAGGTTTAACTATACCATAAGTATGCCCACTAAATTATTTAAAGGGTAGGTATATTCATTTTTCATGTGTTAGGCAATTAAAAGTAGTTTTGATAAACCTCAGATGGTGGTAAGTAAGGTCATATAAGTTTATACTCATAAACTAAATTGCTACACTTTAACATAACAATAAATATCTGCGCTATAAACCTAGCTGCAAACATTTTTATAGGTACCTACACCTACAAACATCACCCGCGATCCACTTAATAAAATTCTTAAATTCACTGACAGACAACACACCGCATAAACCCCTAGGTCTAAAAGTATGACATTTTGCACTAGAGTTTTATTTTAATGAAACAAAGCACTAAGGAAGGGTTTTTGAAAATTCATCCCCTAAATGGGTTAAAGAGGGGATGAAAATTTGTATGGAAGTTCGTAATTTTTGTCGATGGGAAAATCCCATTAGGCGCACCGCTCGTCACCAATAAAACAGTAAACTGAAAATTTAGCAATACATACAATATAAACAACCAAAGAGGTATAAACTCTGATTCAGATAACAAGAAAAGATTACCGAGTAACAAATTGTCAATATGTTTACCTCAACAAAATAGAAGTAGGTACCTAGTTTAAATAGTCTTAAAAAAGCGTTACAAGATACCAGTTATCAAGATAAATGAAGATATTCTTAGAAAAGTGTTACAAACAGATGTACGACGAGACATAATACTAATTGCTACAACGCGACTATTCCCTCAGAAAATGGTATTTCTTCGGAACATCTTCAAAAATACCTGTTACTAATGTACTCAATGGTTTTTCTCTATAAATCAGTCAAAGAATCATTAGTAGGGATTTAGTGCAACCGAGAATAGTTTACAAACAAACAAATTAATTTAAAAAAAGCTGTATTCGTTTCAGTTCACAAATTTGGTGTTTTGTTAATTACAAATTACAGCATAGGGTTGGTCTGAATCCAACTTAATTTTTTTTTCATAATACCATCTTGTAACCAACATAATTATATCATTTAATATTAATGAATGCACTGATTTATATTCCCATATGCAATCCAAATAAAGATAAAAGAAATGTTGAAATGGAAACATTAGTAAAATCCGTAGAATCACGGTCCTACCTTTCAGTTACAATACTGCGTACCTCTGAATCTGAACCTAACCCTAAAATAAGTGAGTGAGGGGTACTTAAGGTCACGTTATGAAATTGAACGCGTCCAAAACATGTTGTAAACCGTTAATGAGCCGAACGGTTCCCGCAAATAGCTGATACAAACGGGTGAATTAGCCCGCATACTTGCTGGCAAGCCGCGAAGCGTTCTCGAGGGCCATCAGGAATTGAACGGATGACGATCTCGCCGCAAAAGACCCGTCCGCGGTGACCGGATCAAGAGAGGCTGATGAATTTTTATTTGACGTATTTAATGTGAAACCCTCGCTTGTAAAGACTTTATGAACAAGGTCTGAAATTCTAGGAAAAGAACTAGATTTTTTTACGTTTTTAAATGGTTGCTTACAGAACGAATTTTTTATAACAATGATGTATATACCTCTGAATAAAATGACTCGATACACACTCTAATTACAATGGCAATCATTAAGAATTAAGCTTAGAAAGCTTTTATCGTTACAACAACATTTTTACATCCCAATAAACAAAATTAAACATTAATCGTGCCAATTTTAATCAATACACAACTAAATACCTCTATAAAACTCGCTGAAGATTTAAATAGACGTTTCTACTACAAAATAAAATGTATTTGCGTACCTAATACGTAAATAAAGTACTATTAAGGGCCATTGGGCCAGAGGTCAAGTGCAAAGTAACAGAACAACCGACATTCCTGCCCTTAATGATTACTATTAAGAACAAGAGGGAAGGGCCAAGTTCAATATCACGTTGAGTATTGTTGGTGATTACTATGCCTCGATTCTTGACAAGTAATATTGTGTACCTACTGCTGTGACAAACGGTTTTGCCAATAATTGCGGTTTTTATATTGTGATTTCTAATAACTGATTAGTAAAATTATTGTTTAGATATTAATTACTTGAAACGTGCATCTGGATGAAAGGTGCAGTAGGGAAAGGGAACGTTGAACGTTGAACGTTGTTAATCGAATAAAAATAAATGGTCGGACGTTAATTGGCTTGACCAAAAAGTACTGAAAAACAGAGGACATTAATTCGCTTACAGTACACACAGTTCGTTCAAAGTTCGAAAATAGCACATAACGTAAGAGTATACTTAATAAAAATTAATAGCAATTAACTAGACTTACTTAGAAGTAAAATAAAAATTAATAAGTAGGTATTTACTAGACTTCATATCTGCTTGGAGTTTGTTTTCATGTTCAAGCTGTATACGTCTATATGACACATGTCAATAATTAAATTATAGAAGTTAATGTGAATGATGATATGGCTATAAAGGGGGTGACTTCCGAGATGACCACTAATAGAGAAGTATGGAAGAAAGGGACATGTTGCGCCGACACCAAATGAATTATAAGAGCTGGAGAATAATGATGAATGTAAAAGGTAAACCGATCTACAGAAGGTTGGTCAATGGTCTGCTATCGTAGACCATGTTCCCGATAAATTAGGTCATGCCAATATCCGGTATGATTTCAGTCCTAGCTACACTGTCAATAAAACTTTTCGCAAAAGAAAACTCTGTAAAAAATCGAAATAAAGGAACTGGGAATAATAAAAGTTTGGAGTGGAAACGTGAGAATAAATGACAGCAAACGCATAAAAAAATTTGCCTATTGAAGAAGGCGTGCTTAGATTTTCGACTCAGCAAAAGCCTCAAAACAAAAATCCAAAAAATTGCAAAATAACAAAAACAAGTCAGTACATCAAAAGGTTTTGTACTTCAGGATGTGAAAGATGGCGAGTGGTGGGGGCCCCGAGCCTTGTATCTGTCAAAGAATTTATAAGTGTCATCGAGCAGTGAATGGGTTTGCGTCAGCCGCGGCCACTTACACACGAAGCGGTTCTCGACCGGCTACTTGCCTCGCCTAGAAAACAGCCGATGTTTGAAATCTGCTCATATTGCTGAATATCTCTTCGGGATTTTGAATTTTGAATTTCAAATTTTGGTATTTTTTCGAATACTTGGGTGAATTTTTAAATTATAGGCTTTGGTTGTGATAAAAAACTGATGAAGTAGTAAAATTAAGATGAAAAGTGATAAAAAAAATGTAATTATACTTAACCAGCAAGAAGTATTTTTTGGGGTTTTGAATTTAGTTTTTTTTTTCGGGTGCGTGTGTGAATTTTATAATCAAGGACCTTGGTTCTGTTAGTAAACCATTTATTTGTGAACTTGTATTTTTTGAATATATGTTTAGGTATGTACCATTGAAGAAGTTCATATCGATACACCGTAAGGACTATTTCTGCTTGCAGCGCTCGCCGGCTATAGAACCGGGCCGGTAACAGATGTTGTCATCGTGTTCACGGGATTTTGTTTTCAAACTGCTTAGATATGAAGTTCTTCGATAGTACACTTGACAAATCTTAAATACAATAAACACAATGTACAATAATACAATATACAATCTACCCAAAATCAACACTGAAATATATACATTATGTACAAGTAGGTAAAAGAAAAAAAAAGGGATGAGCTCATTGGACAAAAAAAAAGTCTTCAGCATCGCTGTCAGCGGGAAAAGTTACCAAAAGGCTGGCAGCGTTGCCACGTTGGATGGCAATGCTGATTCTTTGACCTAAAAATAGGCCAGCCGGTCACGTGAAAAGTCTGTTAGTAAACTGATGAAGTTATCGACTTTAGATGAAAGATAATTCCCAACAAATACCCATCAGAGACGCGAAATACAATGTCTATTTTCTAAACAAGCATATTGAGTTGAGATGAGGCAATATATTAGCCATTAAAGAAGCAGCCCTATCGTCCACCAACTAATTGCACACTAGTACCTAATTATTGAAACAAATGTTAGCTTTAGATCAAATCTATTTGCAGTTGTCTCCAAGTTGATTTTAGTGTGACAGACTGCACATGATAATTCAAATGGTGCGAAAATAATGAACGACATGTATCGGTTTTAGACCGTGAAGCTTCTAGACAATAAACTATCTTGAAGCATTGAACTGGTAATCTGCACGTGTTCAAAACGTTTTGCAAAACATGCTGGAGAATACGAGTACTCTGATTTACAGGTGGTAAAGTAAAATTAAATGGTTATGTCGGCTAGAACTGTTAGTAGATGAAACAAAAATGGTAATCAAAAACTAATCTCATCTTTAAATAAAAATCTATTTATTTTTAATATAGTTGTTTTTTTTATAAAAATATGTATAAGGAAGAACCAATAATGTTTTCATGTAATTAAATGGATAAATGAATTATTATAACAAAAATAATTACGAAAATAGCACAAGATTATTTTCGGGAAAAGTTCCAAAGGTCCATCGATCGGATAATTTATACAGTCGTTATACAGATTAATCGCATGACTAGAATATATACGATTGTTTAACCATAATGTGCGATTAGTCTGAATTTATCTGTTTTATATGCAAAACACGCCTTATATGCAACGTAGGCATTAACTAAATTGTATCAGGAATTTAAGCTGGGTTGATAAAACCTGGATTAAATCGATAATCTAGGTAAAAAATGGACTGTCTATTCTGTATGTTATTGGGCATTATTTATATTGACAAACAAACCAGTGACTGGTAAGATATACGAGGCTGTAATTCGAAAAAATTACTGAAACCCGAAAAGTAGTCTAATAAAAAAATAAAAGTTTTCTGAAACATTTCAACTTAATCATACTTTGATTGACTCGTCACTCTATCATAATATGAAACTAATCCGTTTAAAAGAACAAAAAAAAATCCGATTAAAAATAAATCAATTCGTGTAAATCGCCTAGGGCGGATAAAGTAGGTCGCTTGAGGTCGAGAGCGACAATGCTTCGCGCGCACATCTGCCCCCTCAGCCGGTAATCGCGGACTACTTGACATCGTAGCAATGCTTTCAGAGGGCTATTATGACGAGCATTATTTTAATTATTATCTCATTTATATGAGGATAGTATGGAAGGTAGTAGGTATTGATCGTGATGGTTGACTGCTGTGAGTTAGCAAAGTCTGGAAAAAGAGACAAAATAGGCACATCAACATGGTAACCATTTTACATTGACAGCGTCTTTATGTCGTAGCTATAAGGACGGTTTTCGTATTGCCAGTGTAACCACTCTTTTTCATACTTTAATTTGTATAACTGGGAAGACCTTTACTCAAATGGAGAAAAAATATAAGGCATTAGAAAAGTGAAAAATATTCAATGAATTATACTAAAATATGTCAACTGACATCACTCTGTTAACTAGACATCTGACAGAAAAAATCGGGAGGATACTTAATAAAAAAAATTTTCATTAAGTATCCCCCCGAATTTTTCTCAAGATGATCTTAACTTACGTACCGTATCCGTGAAAGGGGTAGTCACTTGAATAAAAGAAGTATCTACGAACTAAAGTAGTCACACAGAAATGTTGACGTTTCCCCCTAAGGAGTTTCTGATTATCTTACATTACACTGTACAGTTTTAGCAGATTTCGCACCTACTCTGTGCTCGATTAGATAGAATTACTTAATTAGATATTCTAGGAAAAAAAGAGTGTGTGCTTCTGGTTTTTCATGAATAATTGTTAGTTCCTTTCGTTTTTTTTAACCGACTTCCAAAAAGGAGAAAATTCTATGTTCGTCTGTGTGTATTTTTCTTTTTTTTAAGAAACAAGTAAAGAAAAAGTGTTTATTCTGCACAAACTAAACGCACATTACTAAAAAAGACAAATTACAACACCCATTTACAAATTAGTCAACATCCTCGTATTCATTATTCAACACAGAAAATCTTGACAAATTTTGTCAATGTTGTTGTTTTAAATGTATGTTTATCGATATTTTCGACAATTGTGGACCGATTTTGAGAATTCTTTTTTCATCTTGTAGAGGAACCTTGCGCAGTGGTTCCATATAACTTTTATTAACTTTGCTTGGGTAGTTTTTGAGTAAGCTTCAATAATATGTATTTTTCCCACATAATCTATGTGGATGATGTTATAATAACTTCCTGTCACTGGTACGTGGGACACACTGAAAGTTCTTAGAAAATAAAAAACTGAATGAAGCATTAAGTTGCTAATACCTTTACTGTTTATCGAAATAATCTCCATTCCTTTCTAAGCAACGTCGCATTCGATGGAACCACTGAGTTACGGACCAAACGTTCAAGCCGTTTCTCGGCGTTTTTGGTCTTCGGTTAAATTATGGGGTATCTATCTAGTACAGAGCTTCCTGACGCTTAAATGCTCATGTTATTTTATTTGCACCTGACTCATAGCAGTGCCTACGCTTGCCCGAATCTGCTTTCATAAGTGAAAATGTAGGTTTATGTGCAATAAAATATTGAGTTTCTTTTTTCGTTGGTAGTTCACTTTCTTATCTGCTTCTATAATGCACCGCACAGTAATGATGATATCGTCAGTTGTCGCTGTTGCAGGACGTTCATCACGCAGGTCATCAGTAAGATTCCTACGACCACGCTTAAACTCATTGAACTAGTTGTAAACAGTGGCACGTGATGGGGCTTCGTCATAAAAGGCTCATCGAAGTCTATCATAACTTTGTTGTTGACTAAGACTACAACGAAAGTCGTAATAAATCATAGAGCTTAAATTTTCTCGCACTTTTCAAATTGCCGCCAATACATACGAATAAATGATAGATTTATTCAATTTATATCATCAAGTTACCAAAGAGTTCAAAATTCAAAATATAAAACAAGTTTTCATTGGATTTGTTTTTAACCAGTCAGTTCTAAAAACTTTCAGTGTTACCCTTGTATTCACACATTCCAGACCCAAGGAACCCCTGGAGGACACCCCTGGGGGAGCCACGGGCACTTGGATTCGGACCCGAGCACCCCCCCCCAGGTCAATTAGTGCAGTGCTTTTGAATGTATATACATGGTATTGCAACTATGTATGCTTACCTACTAATGGTAGTGGTATTTGAGTTTATGTGGGGCTGGTACTATAAATAAATTTAAAAAAATTACCACCGACTTCCAAAATTAAAATTATTTTTCACTTTGTAGTGTTTTAAAGCGATACGTTTCTAGCAACTTCTACAAAACACATTTATTCTACATGGCCAGAGTTACGTGATATACTATAAAATAACATTTTACAGATGATTTTCAATATTCGTTGTACCTACCTAATTTATTAATTTTATAGCATAAATTCGATTAAATACATTTTACAGCAACACGGTCACAACTAACATTATCTACCACAATAAATTTCAGTCTACACAATTTATATAAATCAAAGTTAACAAATTAAAGGTACCAATAAATCGTGAATACGTCACAGAGTGTAAAGGTACGCTCACACTGAAACAATAATGACTCCGATACAGCAATCTCCGTTGGCAATTAAGACTGTGCCGGTCGGTACACGGCTAAAACGAATGGGCCTCTTCAATCAACGAATCAATCTACAATCGCGAATGGTCGCCACTTGCCAACGACAGCTCAACAAATTTATTGCCTCGAATGGGTGGTAATTTTCAAATTTCCAAGCCTGTTGATCGCCGCTCGGAAAGCGCAACACTCTACGTGACTACCAGTAGCAAATTACCGCTTACTTTGTGTACCGCGATCGCCCATAGATTGGAATCAGTGCCGATTGTGGATCTCTCGTAATTTGACTCACTGTTGTACCACAGCTTTTATTGTCTGAACAATTTATACGTTCGCAAATGAAGTGTATTGTACAAAAGTTTAGTCGGCAAAATATTTATTTGCAACAGCACTGTTACTGTTAACGTTCGGGAATATTTCGAAATTATGCCGAAACCCTTGTTT
Organism: Agrochola circellaris; assembly: GCA_914767755.1. Lineage (NCBI taxonomy): Eukaryota > Metazoa > Arthropoda > Insecta > Lepidoptera > Noctuidae > Agrochola > Agrochola circellaris. The sequence continues at coordinate 7,566,663 of OU611849.1, forward strand.
GCAATTAGTTGGAAATGAAGAAAAAATGTGAAACATTGTCTGAGTTTTTAAAAATTTCACATAAACCGAGTGGAAAATGGCGCTATTAACAATACTTGAGCTGGCAGAACGACGCTAAGGCCGCGCTCATCGGTTCCGAGTCATTACAAGTTTTGCTCGTCTCTTGCCTGAGCTTAAGCCCGGTTAAGGTGCGGCCTGATTAAGTCGAGCAGACGTTGGCCCGTCTGCTTGCCAAAACCACTTGAACCAACACTCCGACGACGCCGAGTACTACACGTTATATTAAAGTTTGGCAATAGTCGCTAAGTGGATGCCTGATGTTTGCTTAGTCTGCTTTTATCGTTGGTACCTCTTACTTTCAAGTTTCATGTAATTGCGTCTATACTGTCTCCGTTACGACCCTTTGTTGTTAAACCAGATAATATTCTTACCACAATTTTAATATGTTCGTATAAAAGCTAAATCTGTTATTCTCCATTTTGCTCGAGCTTTCCAACATTGATGTTAGTACAGAGCATAATTATTTTGGATAGTCAATTTAATTTACAATGTTGTCTAAATAAAAATGCTAAGCTATTCAATCCACTATTTATTATGTTACCGACAAATGTCCCTACACGTACAACGTATTTAGTTACATTCATTCAATACAATTCTGTCCCCTACAGAGCAATAACAAGCATTTGTTATATTGAGATATCGCAGTCACGTAGGCGATACGGGGACCACGACTCCTGAAGCTTCCGCTAGTTCCTCCGAGATCTCTTTCAGCGTTTTACCTGTAAACAATGAAAAAAGGCGTTAATTTACAGCTTTGGACAACAGCCAAACATTTCAACTAGCCGTCTAAGTTGGTCTTGTCGGAAAATGAATGAAACAAGTGGACATTTAGACGCATTGTGTTCCTGGTTGGATATCAGGGCGAGCTGAGAGATGGGCTTAGGTGAGAACAGACAATATAAAACTCATTTATATCCCGTCATCGTGACGGGTGAGGCATGCCAAGGCGTTTCCCAATACGCTCATTTATCACACGCCCCCCGACATAATGAGACGCATCCCGACTCGACACACACCCAAAATACTTAAAATTTATTTTATTAAAATTCCCATTAATTTTTCTTAATAGAATTTGGCAACGGATAAAATTAATGAAATATCACGACTATCGCGACAGTCACAATTTTTCATAGGTTCTGATGGCAGGACAAATTCAAACTTGAAGTAATAATAAATTGAAACATTCCTATTCTGAAGCAGACATAATTATTGTTGTAACCACTTATCAACTTCTACTTCAGACAGAAATATTTTTGGTCTTACCGCATAAAAAAATAATCTAACTTGATATTTCATTAGATACCTAATTGAAATACCTATAAAACAAGTACCTAAAAAGCTGAAGCACGATGTACGCAAACTGATTGCTGTTCCCGATTTTATTGAACAATCATAAAAGCGATCGCAATTGCCGTTGAAGTTCAACTCGATATCGTCGAATAATGAACTGTCACTTTTATAACAAGCTAATAAAAACAATAACGAAGTCATTCTATCAGAATCTTGTGTTGTTACGTCAGTAAAGTTCAACGAAACGTTTTATTTTACACACTGTAGTGAATCATGTAGATTTTCTTGCCACATCTTACTCGAATTTTTATTACGACTGAATATATCGAATTACGACTGTGCATTCCTTCCTGTGTACCTACATCTGAAAGCTTCACAAACTTTTTGAAATGTTTTGGCAAGCCACATATTTCACAACATTTGTATAATAATTTTATCATTAACAACAAATATTTTTAGAGTCGTTGATACCGATCAATTTTAGACATTGGAAAATAACAGTAGTGGGGAAGTCACATGATGGCTTCACACACGTCCGATGACGCAAGCGCACAGAAAACAGATTTAAATAAACTATAACAATTATGTTCGCGGCTTTAGTTTGAAAACTTCTAACTCATTCGGAACACGAATAACATTTTTCTTTTCAATGGACCGCAAAAATCTGTGTTTTAACTATTTCACATACTGCACGGTGGAGCTTGGCGATCTGGTGCGCTCGTTGGCAATGTTGCCAAAGTTTCACGATGCTTTCATACGGGTTTAACTTTTTGTGCGTACGAGTACCGTAATGAGCATTTTGAGAGAATAATGGCTGAGTTAGATAATAATGTACCGCTTAATTAGTTTTTATTGTGAGTGACGAGCTATTGATAGCAATTAGTGATAGTTGAGCAGTGCATCATGACGGCCGCATGGGTGCGAGTGTGTCAGTCACGCGGTGCAGTGACGCGCGGTGCGGGCTCGCGGCGGGCGCGGCTGTGCGTGCAGCCCGCGTCACGCGCGTGACGTCCGCGTGACGCCTCTGGCAATCTCATCGTAAATCATGGAATATTTCACGACAGCCATCCCGCGACCTCGCATAGAATATAATGCGCGTTTATCCACGCCACATCTCAAAACAATCCACCCAGCGTAAACATTCTAATTCCGTCATCTGTTACACATCTTCAAAAACTCAATTCCAGAAGAAAAACACGCTTCGGCTTAAATAAATGAACTCACAATTTTCATATGAAAAACATTTAAATGCATATTGAAATAAAACAATTGCTATTTAACGTGTGAAACTTCCAAAAAGGTGAGCAAATGAAAAATCAATCCAATTTTTAATAAACTCAATACAAACACAGGAACAAACAGCGATATTAAACAATAACGCTCTGAATTTGCTTTCAAAATAAACGTACCCAAACAACAAAAGATAATCTATGTAGGTATAGAGCTGCCAACGGAATTACAATTTTCACAAATTGACAATTAATAAAATGTACAACAGGAAATAAGGTGCAAGTGGATAAAAAAAACACAGCGATCACAATTTGGTTGTAAGCAGTGCAATTCGCCACCTCACCTGCATTTTTGCGCCGTATTGCTCGATTAATGAAACAACGAAAATATTCATTGGCAATCAAACAGCCAGCCGGCACTTGCGCAAATATTGGTACAGAGAATCTGCGTTAATACCCACTCGAATAAAAAGATAAAAACCCTTAAATTATTGAGTTTCGCACAGCGGCGCTCCGTTGATCAAACAGACGAGCAAGTTACGTACGCGACTGTTTGTTTTCTGTCACTAAATTGTTTACATGTTACTCGTAAACTAAAATGCTCCCTTAAGCAACTAATTTTGTTTAGTCTGGCGTCGGAAAATTGCATATGAATTTCGTTAGAGAATGGATTAAAGTGATCATCATTGAGTAGGTGCCAAAACATCTACCGCACTTTAATGATGTAACAATAGCAATCAAGACATCAGCGAATGCGTAGTTATTAAGAAGAGGATCATTTGTAAACGACGTGTTCACACTAAACCGCTTATCTGATTGCCTTTAATAACTTATGCGTTAGCTGGGGTTTTATGAAAATATATTAGAAAATGTTTCATTAAATTATACTGTGCAGAATTACTGTGAAAAAATCGCTGTAATGTCTTGGCTGCAGCAGGGCAGCAATTTTGCGGTGCAGTGTTTTAATTAAACCAACGATAGCAATAATATTTGCACATTAATCGAAAATAAACATTTCGACGAAGAGAAAGGGAATACTTTTGCGAAATTCGTACATTATTGGAATATTAAAAAATAGCTTCGTCAATTTGGGTTCGTTCGCGCCGCTTCCATTAAAGAGCACTTATTGAGCGAACGTCCTCTGACAGGTGGTAACGATTTTGATTTATTTAATTCGTTACATCATGGGGAGAATATTTAATTTGTCTGTTGCGAACGCTACGAACGAAATTGTCGATGTTTGGTTTTTGGATAATAGGGTTTGCAAATTTTTAATATTAGGTTTCCTTACGGGAGTAGGTAATCTCTTTCGTTTTGATTAATAGGGATTATATAATCTTGATTTCATATACCTGCACAATTATTGACGTTATTTTGGTGACATGTTACCCTATCTAACAATTGTGTTTCTTCTACACATAAAACATCCTAACTGACATAACTTGCACAGTAAAATCACACGTAGGTATATAAACAAAGTATAAAACCACTCAATTTCTTTTCTCATATCATAGTTTCCCGAATAAAAACCGTCGTGCGACGTCGTAATAATAATTTTTACAACTTTGTATAACAATAATATTATATTCAGAGCTTCATACAACAACGTACATTCGTTATGAATATAATCTCTTCTGGCAGAGTAACAAAAAGAGATTGGGTTTTAATCCTGCTGGAATATCTGCGAAATCCCCAACAAAGGCGGCTAATATTTCGCTGAAAATACATATTTGATGTGCCTACCAACATACTTATTACTGATTGATTTACGGAACGGGCTTTCCCTCTATTCTATATCCCCGTTGTATTGCGTTGTTTTTTCTTCTTTCAGCTGTTCAAGCACAGCTTTCAAAGCTCGTGAAAAATTTAACAAATGACACTGTGATAAATTAAAAACGAGTATTTAGGATTCAAAAATAACGCATCGACGATTTATCACAGCAACATTTATATCATTATGGATATCATCTCTGTAATTTTCCGAAATAAAACATGCTTTTATCGTAAAAGTCAAAATCGTGAAATATTCGTTTTTCAGTAGCGGCTTAGAGTATTGTCAAGAGTGAACAATACAAAAAGCATGCAAACTGTCTGTCAGGTTTATTTTTCTGTAATCCTTAGCTACGCATAGACGTCAGTAAACACTATTCTCGACGATAAATGCAGAGGCGTCATAATAAACTATAATCCCCACTAAGCAGATAATAAGTGACTTTCTGTACATTCCGACATTCGAACACAAAACGGATAAGTGTAACCTTTCAAAATGACATTTAACTGGTATCCATTCGCTGTGCGTGACAGTACCTACGAATAATACATTCGTCAAATTAACGAAAAGGGGAGATAACTGGCAAGTACAATGAGCTTTTTAAAAAAGCGCTTCGTTTTATGATTGCCAAAGGAATCGGTAGCATCTAATTTAATATTAAAAAGCTATTTGTATTAAAGGAATGTTAGCGTTAACGGGCGGGAGCGGGACACGTGGGCAATGACGTGACCGCACGTGCCGCCACCGATAAAGCTTGCTAATTGAACGTAACATAACCGGCCATAATCGCGAGTAATGTGTATGTTTTGTCATTTACGATTGGGTAATTAAAGTTCTTTAAATTTTAACATAGTTTTTATCGTAGTACACTTGTTATACGTGGGCTTTATAATAACAGCCACATGACATGCTCCCAGACTTGCGGTTTATTTATAATCCGCGCTCAAACTCGAATAAAAATAGGGATGTCGAACATTACAAATTGTATTATTTTATTCCGTGTGCGTGACATCCAAGGCGTCCTAGTTGAATTTATGATTTGATCGATAGTAGATACGTTCAATACAACCTCGCCCTTACCTACAGGTTTGTGGAAATAAGCACAGGTTGGTATTTTAGTTATTTAAATCTTTGCAGGCACGAATCCGTACGATATTTACTTACATATTTTGGGTCAGACAAAGGTGGTTTAACCCGACTGCGGTAAAATGGAGACTACGCCGGAATATTATTTACTTTCTCGTTTATATTTTCTTTTACGATTTTAGGGCAGGCCTAAATGTGAGTAGAGTACTCGGAGAGTTTACTATTGTTTTTCTTGTGTTAATATTAAATACGAGGAACTCAACACACAGAATATTTATAGATAAATTAGATAAATAAACGCGGCGTTCCTTTGTCTTAGGTGCCATTACACGCACAAATCTCGTATACAAACAGAGTGAGCACAAACAAATAACTGTGTGCCATACAAATATTTATGCGGTTTCAGGAATCCGACCTGAAACTGAGCATCGGAGGCAGATGCTCCACTTTGAGCTATTTAGAGTACCTACGGCACTAAATACCTTTGCCTTGCATTTCATCTAATATGTAGTATGTGGTTGTAAAGGATGGGTTTTTCAACAAGAACCCAAGTCGAATTATGACATTACTAGCTTTCGCCCGCGGCTTCACCCGCATGGAGGTTGGAAATTATTCCGCGGGAACGTACTACTGGGATAAAGTATCCTATGTGTTAATCCAGGTTATAAACTATCTGTGTGCCAAATTTCATCCAAATCCATTCAGCCGTTTTTGCGTGATTGAGTAACAAACATCCAAACTTTCACATTTATAATATTATATACATGGTATCATAATATACTTCGCCAGGTATAGCATTCCGAGACACAGTGGTCACGTGAGTGACACAAGTCTACGTCATCACATCTGTGTTACCAGAAGTTTGTAATAATAACTCCCCAACCACCATTATTACCTGTGTTAACCCGATAAAACAATGAGGTTTTAATTAACAATTACGTTGGTTTAAGTTTAAATTGAATTGTTTCGTTTGATTAGACAAACGAAACGACAATTTAAATGCTTTGTACATATTTTTTAACAGAATGGTGACTGAAAATCTTTCCTTAATTCGTGTTTTGCTGCAATAAAGTGGCAACTGGATAGTGACGTAAGCATGTGTCACTCCCGGAATGCCAGACCTTGTTTTATTAGACCATGGTAGGATATATTGTGGGCTTTTCAACAGGAACCCCAGTTAAATAATGAAATTAAACAGGATGGGTGTTTCAACATGGACCCTAAGTGAATTATGACATTAAAGATGTTTTTTTTTTTTTCAGAAATCTGTCTAGTTGTTTTTCCAACTACCGCAACGTTTTCAGACTTTCAACGCTTTCCATTCTTGAAAAATTGCTTTTACTATCAATACCTAAAAATGAAACTATATCTGCTTGTAAAAAACACAAAAGTTGCAAAGGAACACTCAAAGTTAATCTATATATTGTTAAAAAACAATATACGCTACCACTTATGTACCCTAATGTGTTCCTAGTACGACTAAAAACTAAACCATGTATTTATACTACCGACAACTAATACCAACTAACAGTTAGCCTACATGTTAGTACTAACTTGCAGTGTTGACAAGATTTATTGTAGTTCTAATTACCACTAAGCGATGGCTTCCGATACTAAAAGGGGTTATAATACGCGTTAGTTAAGAACAAATGAACTAATTGTAATTTTGTCATGCGTTGTAGAAACTTTATGAGGTATGACTTGGTTATATAGAGAATGAAAAGAGACTGTCATATTTAGCGGACTGTGTACTTTCACCGAAAATTTAAGTTTTACTTGCTGCGGTTTGTCCTTGGATGGGTGACCATCTTTAAATACGAAGATCACTCCGTGCCTCGGAAAACACGCTAAGCCGTTGGTGCCGGCTGTCATTACGGGTTATCAGAAGCTAGAAAGTCTGACAACCAGTCTTACCAAGGGGTAACGTATTACCAGCAGTAGCTGGGTTGTGGAGGTCAGATCGGCAGTCGCTCCATGTACCGATTTACGTTAATCTCATGATTAATTAAGGTTACATTGGTCATTTACTCAAATAAGTATGGAGAGATGCCAAAATGACAATATAATATCGAAATGTATAGTTTCAATATGGGTTGTGGAGGTCAGATAGGCAGTCGCTCCATGTAAAATACTGATATTCAGCTGCATCGGGTTAGATTGGAAGCCGACCCCAACATATAGTTAGGAAAAGGCTAGGCAGCTTGATTTGATTGGAGTGATGTTATTTGTTTTCTTGACATCTCGATCATATACCATGTCGCAATAAAATAATTACAAATAAAAATTGTTGATACGTAATGTAGAAATAATTTATTAATAGAAACAAGGTTTGATAAGTTAATTGTGATAACTAACTGATAACAAACATAATAAAAACAAGTTGTTATTGTTTGTTAATATTTCATTTTTGTAGATTACGTAAATAAAACTTAGAATCTTCACTTTTACACCATTGTTTAAAAATATTGTACAAAAATTCAAAAACAGAAAATAGTTGGAATTGAAAATCTCATATTGTTATGAAGTTTTTGTTTTTTTTTTATTATTATATTATTTGCGAAACGATTTTAATTAATAAAAATAACGGTATAATAATCCTAACTAAAAATATAATAACTTAAACTTAAAAAAATAACAGTAAGTATACTATCCTAACTAAAAATTTAATAACCTAAACTTAAAAAAATTACAGTAAGTATAATATCCTAACTAAATATATAATTACCTAATCTGACCGAATCTTTTACACTTAGAAACATACGTATATATTTTAACAAATCAACATAATTTATATGATCATGCAAATCTCACCGAATAATATAATTTCATGGCCATTTTTCCACTGGGCAACTACATATGGGGACTTTAACATACCTACTCAAACATCAATACCTATTACTTAAATCATAGATATTTGGCACAAAGAAAATTGGACAAGACTTGCCACTTATGAAATAGATAATATACTTCCTATCAATTGCGATAGTATAGACCTGTAAGACACTAGACACTTTCTGCTGGAGAGTTTGTTACGCCACTTCTTCCCAGCTAACGCACTAGGAAGTGATGAAGGCTGGGCGTTTTGGGGGACTGTCTTATGTAATTTTGACGTTTGAAAAGTGCTGATTCTCAGCCTAGTTTGAATGATTTTTGAATTTTGATATTTAGATCCGGTTTTTGAATTGAGAATTTGAAGTTGAGAACTTGTCAAAGTATTATGGTATTCCTTAAGATGCGCTAAGGTAGCCCGCGAAATTCAAATTTTCTTACGTTTTTTGCAATTTGCAGGTTATTTTCAGGTTGTGTGTTGATTAAAATATCATTCGCGACCGTAAAAAATATGGTTTTACACGGGGGAAAGAATCGGAAATCCAATAATATAATTGATAAAACGCACTCTAGTTGTTTTATCAGTCGTTACGGGTCGTCAGAAGCCCGAAAGTCTGACAACCAGTCTTACCAAGGGGTATCGTGTTACCTAGTAACTAGGTTGTGGAGGTCAGATAGGCAATCGCTCCATGTAAAACACTGGTATCCAGCTGCATCCGGTTAGACTGGAAGCTGACCCCTACACAGTTGGGAAAAGGCTAGGCAGATTGATTAAAAAATCCAAGGATACTAAGACCTAGGGTTGGGTAAAGTATTATTGGAGTTTTCCTGAATTTCCCGGGAGCAGCCCGAAGTCTATATTTTGGGCCCTTTGGATGGTAGTTAGGGCACCCTCTATTCCATAACTAGCGAATTGTATGATTCCTATAGGTACACCTCTTCTTACCCCCTCATAAAATAGAGGTATGGTGGTTTGCTAATAAGACTGATTCAAAGAGAGATATAGTAACACCAACGGATGATATCGCAAAGGCTGGTCACTAAGACAGCAGTATCCAAAGATCCACTTATGCACTAATAACTTAGGTACTGTGACCAATACCAGACGGTAATTATGGTATTACATGCACTGTATCGTTCCTTGGCTCTAAGGACACTTAGCTTTAATTAAAGTTTATATATACTACAAGGGCAGATAAATTAGCTGTAATAAAAAAACCGGCCAAGTGCTAGTCGGGGACTCGTACACGAAAGGTTTCGTACTATCGTATAATATTTAATTAAAAAATACTAAACGCAGAAGATTTTTCCTCTTTAATTTAAAAAATCGCAAAGATACATTTGTATTTCATAATGATACCTTAAATTTGAGTCCGAACCGTTCCTCTGATCAGTACGCACGCTAGGTCAAAGAACCGCGACGAGGTCCTGCCATGCTCGAAGGACCAAAAATAAATGTATGGGATCCCTTAACTTAGTGATATTATAACGGGGCGATTCTATTGGGATGATGAAATGAAACCGATCGCTTTGGATGTTCGTTAAACACTGATTTATTGAAATATATTTTTACATATTATTTGCAATAATAGGTACAAATGCTGTGTGTGCATAAAGCTTTGTTCAGACTAGCGCGACGCGACACCGGTTATTGTGTGTACGAGCCTTAACTTTTTTGATAGTACACCTCTGCCTAACGCCTTCGGGGGTTACAGGCGTGATGTTATGTTTATAAGTATTCTTCTAACGAAATGCCTTTTTACTTCGGATCGTGCAATTTATCTTATCTTTATGTTTTGAACACTAAAAGGGAAGCGTGATTGCCATAAACATAACTCAATTTTCTTTTTCATTTATAAACTTTTAATGTCGTGGACATTTTCCATTTTCGAATCCTTCAAATTGAATTTAAAAAACCGGCCAAGTACGTGTTGGACCACGCACAATGAAGGGTTCCGTAGTTGGGATGAATTTCTTTGGCACAGTAGTTTCGGAGATAAGGCGGGGGGTTAGTCAACTTTCCTCTATTTTCTTAAATATATTTAAAAGCATTTTTTTTTTTTTATTGAGATCCTCGTAACGAGTCCTTTCATTTGATAAATCACACGTCACACGGTACAGGTACATGGTTTGAATTATTCCAGCTTTCCCCTAAAAAGTGACCCCCATATTCAAAATTCATTTATTTACGTTACACATCCGTGTTTGGGTCACACTAAATTCTTACCTGTACCAAATTTCAACTAAATTGGTCCAATAGATTCGGAGCAAATTGGCTGTGACAGACGGACAGCCAGCCAGACAGACGGACACACGAGTGATCCTATAAGGGTTCCGTTTTTTTCCTTTTGAGGTACGGAACCCTAACAACAAAATATCAAGAAAGTTTCAAATCGTTCTCCGAATATTGAAACTATAATTAAATAATATCAAAACAAAAAAGAAGCTAGAAACGTTCGGTAATACCAACCTATATCTATATTAGAGTAGCCAGTTTTCTTCACAAAGAGACGTAGCTTAGACGCATAAAAGAATTCATTCCAGAAAACCAGCCGCCATTTTTTAACTCTTCCGACCTATCTTCAACTGTCAATCTTTGCAATTTGAAAGAGGGCCACTTTCCTGCACATAAGGCGTGCGTACACGAGCACATTGTTGTCTGCACTCAATACCGCACAATGGACCCCCACCTTTATCATAAAAGATATACCGGATATTAAAAAAGGACCGCAAACTCAAACATAGGTATATTTTTATTGAAGGCTCGCGAAGAATATTCAGAAAACTAGCATTCTCTGGATGGGGTATTCTATGCCCTATGAGGCGAAGGATTCTGTATACTAGGACAGCATAGTATAAAGTACAATTGAATTAATCTAGAAACAGCAGCAGGAATACAAGAGACGCCGTACTTGGAGTTGGGAAGCCTTGGAACAACCACAGCTTTGATGAAGAAAATCGGCAATGTGCTTCGCCATTGTGCCATCGACCAGTCCTTTTGATAGGTAACATCATAACTAGACAATGATGATGACTGATTAAAAACATAATAATGTTGTCATCTTGACAAAAAATGCTGGACAAACTACACGTTAGCACGGCTACTTTTCCAGTATAAGCTAACCTCGCATTGTACGGAAATCATACAATGCGAGATCAGCATAAACTGGAAAAATATAGCTTGATGTGTAGCCGTTTGTACAAAATATTTACAAGCACCGATATTGGATAAATAAACGAATAGGAAAAATAAACTCTTTCGCCCGTCAGCCAGATAATAAAAAAATATTTGGCACGTATTTTTTGCTTTATCATATTAATAAAAAATGGTTTAGATAAAACGCATTAACGCATTAAAGTTGGGGAGCTCTCTACGTCACAATACAGTATCAAAATCTACCGGAGAGTTACGTCATGCCACATTTTAACTCAATGTATTGCCATAATCTTTTAATTACGTAGAAAAAATACCTGTCCAATATTTTTTTATAATCTACCAGAGGGACAAAAAAAAATTGTCATCATCCATATTGTGGAAGGAGCTAAAACAAAAAAAAACTTAAGAATTAGTAGGTAGATTCTAGAACAATACCGATAGTTAAGTAAAATTAGGGTCTAAGGAAAACAGTTTGTAACCTATCTTTTAAATTATCCCCAATTATCTACGTAAACATATACCGAAGCAAAACTTCGATCGCATCGTTTTAGTTACCTACCTAGCAATTTACTATGAAGAAACTGACTACGTAATCATTTTAGTCCACCGCGGTCAATACTTTTGAAGGCCCCTTTAAATACTCAATACTAAAACATTTCTAAAGATATTTATAAATCTGGAGGACATTTAAACGCTGTTAAACATCTTTATTAACTCTAAGAACGACACAACTTAAACTTAGCCACAAAACTGAACAACAACTATAAAACTAAGTAGTCATACGTCTTGAATTATTCTGACAAATCGTGAGTTTGAATTCATTGAAAATTTTATTGAACTGTCGACACGACACACTAAGAACATTTATTTATAAATGAGTAAATAAATGAGTATCTTCTTATAAATGAGTTTGACCTTAATCTTCTGCCAATCTATGTTGTATCTTTTGTTATCATGGGCGACAACGAAACACAAATTTCCAGACACTTCAAAACACCGATTATAATTTAGAAGAAAATGGAAAGCTGTTTTGTTTGACTAAATCAATCAAAAGTGTACAAGTTGAGGCGAAGTTCGGGGCCAGGGCTGACCCGCCTGCGTCATTAATGGGAGGGATAAGTCTCTTAATTAATGCAGGTGCGCCCCGAGCTGTGTCAGCCCTATCCCGGTGACCCCGTCGGCCACACTCAAGTATCATTTTTATACTAACAGACGGGGTACAATCTCTTTTAAAATAATTAAAGTGTTACATTATGCAAAGCTCGCAACAGTTTGCACTGGTTGCGTATGCTTGTGTAAACATTAATGTTTACCTTGTTTATTCTACACTTACCGAGCGCAGAAAATTAACTAGTTCGAGTATTTTTGTTGATTTTCGTACGAGTGAATCACGACGGTGATTTATTTCACAACGTTGCGTGTGTCACATGGCTCCTCAAATAGTTGGATCAATAGATCTATCTGCCAACATTCACGTCAATCGGATCTTTGATACAGCAAGTACTTAGTGTATCATTTGGCTCTGTTGATCTACGACGCACTCGTCAATTTGACAATGCAACCCATTCTGACGTGACCCAAATCGCAACGCATGCCTACGTTCACTATTCCAATTTATAGATCCTGCACGTATATACAAGTTCATGAAACTCAAATTACAACAGTGTTAAACCATAAAATATGACGTAAATATTGCGCACACGTCTCGTTTTAAGCAGGTTTTCCAAACTTCACTCGTAAAATTTGCCAAACGGGATCTTAATTTTAACTGGTAGGTGATTTATGAATAATTAAAGTGATGAAACAACCTAAGTTTCAACTGTTTGCCTTTCTATGCACTGACTCATACGTTCTTTATGTCGTAAAAGTCACGTAGCTATGTGCGTAACTGGTATTTCATGGAAGCACTTTATTAGCGGATTATATCAACGACAAAAGTTTGCCTAAATAAGTTGAGCGCTGAGACGAATTTCAGTCGTAGACCGAATTCTCTCATAAACCATATAAGGCAAAAATATCTGTCTGAAAATGTATATTTCCTGGAGACATATTAGGCATATTTCTCGGTGACCTACAAGGTAACTGAGGGAATCCTTGCTGCTTGACATTTGATTTACACGCTCTCCAAAGGAAAACACACAGCAACAAAATATGTACGAGTATGTAGAAAAGAATATGTACCTTTATAATATGAATTCTGCATGAATAGGCACGCGTGTGGGATAAGCTATAAAGTTCGTTGGAGTCGGGAAAAATTTCCGAAACTAGTACCGTGTGGAGGTAAAATTCATAACGCGCTTAGCAGTTCGGCTCACCTGTCTCGTTAAACTTCGGAATTTTTAAATTAAATTCTGAATACCGCCGACTCAACAAAGTTGCGAATTCTTAAAATTCGGTATCGTAATTAATCTTTCGGTTTAATAAACAGATCTAGAGGCGGGCAAAGAAACTGGAGTGGTTTATTCCTTATTAATGGTGGGGATGACGCTAAATCTTGTAATTAATGCAGGTGCTCGCGTCTGAGCAAACTTACCGAGAGGATCTTCGGCAATTATCGGAAACTCGCTTTCTGTTACACGTTACGCGGGAAATTATTATGCTATATTAATTCTGCTAAAAGCTTTTCGGGGGGTTTTAAACGTCGTTCAAGAATGTAATTGTTCAATTGAAGAGCGGCTTATAACTTTATGGTGTAAGTGGCACTCAGGATTGTTTATGGCCTTTCGTAGCCGTTAAGGAGGTCAGCGAACTATTAATTGGTAAGTGTGTACTCTGCTTTAATGACTTATTACGAGTGGCGGTGATAAAGCAGTAACGCAATCAGAACAAGATTACGGATGAAAATAAAAACCCACTTTACTTAATAAAATTTTCATTGACTACTGTTTACAGATAATAGACTCATATGAACAGTATAATGAGAGAACTAGCTATGTTTTGTCCAGCCAAATAATAATAAGACCTGCCTAAGGCAACTATCATGTGCATATAACATCAGCATATCGAACAAGTGCGTTTCAGTCTCACCGGACGTCTATTTCAAACTAGCTAGTACAGCATTATGGCAGACAGTACAATACGTATTGAAGTGACGTCACTAAACAGCTGATCGACCAGTCCCCTGCATAAAACGCGCCCAACGCACGAAGCAACTGTAAGCAGAAAATGTACATGTCTATGCTTTTTGACTGTTACATTCGTCTGGTACTCTGCTGGCAACGTCAGCGAGGTACGACACTAAACGCACTTCTGGAGTATGTTATTGATTTTCACCGCCCGATGGGCGGGGCCAATTCTGTGCGAAAGGGATCACGCGATCGCCTCCTCATTAAATCAGAAGAGGAGCATCAATTTCACTCCGTACAGTTTCTAATTAAGGACGTACCCATTAAACAACTATTTAAAATAGGTAGAGCCTAGTGGAAAAACATTTTCGCGAAAATTATGGTTGTCGAAGTAGAGCGTCAGATATATCATTTTAATCTCCTTACATGTAAAGCTATACGTTGAATGAAATTACAGTAAACTTTGAGATATATTACGCAGTTAGTTAAAATTATTTTCAGTAACTTAGCCAAACAAACTTGCGTGTAGGAAATAATGTTTACGTCGGTATGACGCGGTGAAAACTCATCAAATCACTGGAACGGGGCGCTTTTCCAATAAAGTAGAAAAAAACAAGGCTATCGTACTTCGTTTTCTAGGAATCAGCTTCGTTAGTAACGCAAAGGATACGTCAATGGCCGGATGGCGTCCAATGGAGTCAATGGCCAATGCATCCGCGTGGAAATTCCGGGAAAACTCTTTTAACTTTTTACTGAACGACTATGTTTTGTTCAATTTTCAAGCAAATTGCTTCACTTTGTGGTTTTCCTACTATAATATAACAACCTAAAATCAGATCAGAGCAATTCATAAGAAAACTTTTCCAATAAAATTTATCGAACAAAAACATAACGCAGTAAAAACAATACAACAACATTTACACAAATGAAGTTTAAAAAATCGGAAATCGAATCGAATCCCGTCGATACGTGCCGAAAGCGTCATAAACACGGCCACAGATAACAAAATAAAAATGGCACACTCAACTCTTAGAACAAGAAAGGCGAAAATTGTCTTGTCCCGGTGACATTTCCCTGAGTTCATGGGGTCAGGGTTGGGACGTACCGTAATCGTGACGCGGCTCATTCGTGTCCTGAATAACAATACTACACGTTTAGAATCCCGACTTGGAATCTGCATAACAATATGTACACACACAGTTCGATCCGATTTCGTGAACCGGTGTGAGATTGAACGCGACTTTTGTGAACGTAATTTATGGGTTGATCTTCCTAGTTCAAATAATTTAGGCAGTTATAGATTATGATTTAGCTGTTCTGTCTAGTCTTATTTCTGATATATGATTGAATATGTTTTTATTATATGTGTGCACATGTGTACAAACGGTGTTCATAACGAAGTCATCTAAATAGAATTTGTAAAGATAAAAACTAAGATCACATGAGAATCTCATTTACTCGTATTGAAATCTAAATAGAAATTCTTAGCAGCTTTATTAAAGTCGAGTCAATAACCTCTATTGACGTCTGTTCTATCAGAAGTTTCTAGTGCTCAACATTCAGGTTATCTATAAAACTATCAGACTCAAAATATTGCAGAGTTAACGACTGGTATCAAAGTCTTCTCTCGTGTAATTAATTGCACGACAGTTAACAAAATTCATTACATAAAAATATTCCAAGCTTTCCGGACTTTACTACAATTTACTCTGCACACGCGTCAAATAAAAGAAACAAAATAATTTTCGTTTGTGAAATTTAAAACGACAACAAAGGCTGAATGCTTTGAACATCTGTCATATTAATAGCATGGCAACATTGTATGGAATTAGATGACATTTGGAGCATAGTCAGTCAGAACACAGCCGAGGTTGGCAACACGTCTCGATGGATCTATGAGAATTTAAACTCCGAATGTCGCGGTGTGCTAATGTAAAATTCTTCACAACCATCAATTCTGCAATATATTGCAATGTGCAATTACAACGCAGACGAACTTTTAATGCGGTTTATTTAAAGAAACAATTTCAAGAACTGTCACAGCTTATTAGAATTTGTGTGCAAGAAAGGAGAATTTAAAGCAAATCAAGTACCTTTTCTTTATTCACGAATTTAACAAGGAATCGGTGATCGGAGCGACTAAGAATAAATTCTATTAAATCTGCTATAGGTGTATCTGTGATTTCCCGTTGCCCCGTGATTGCCGAACCTTAACCACTTTCAATTAGGTCTCAGTTGAACAATGGCAATTCGAAACTGGGAAAAAGTAAAAAGGCGGCCTAACCCAGCACAATCAAGACTCTCAAGTGCAGAAACATAAATGAAACCATTAATTATCCGCGAACCCAGTTATTCTTCCCTCTTGCCCTCCTCTGCCCGCACTCCATTCCGCTTTTATATTTTTCTCTTTCCCGTTAATTTGTCCAAAGTTAATTGAAGGGATATTTCAGTGAGGGACGACGTAAATACCTCAAATTGAAACAATCCAGCAGTGAGTTTTCAGAGCTGCATAACAAGATGATCTCAAATTATGCTTCACCCCAGTTTTGTTCCCGACGCTGCCTTGTTTAAGGGAAAAGATAATTCTAATTTCTTCCGAGATGTGATTCTGTCTGTGACTGGTTATCGAAGTTGTTTTTCTGTTATTAATCATTTCTTGGATTATATATGGTTGTAAACACGTCGTGTAAAGAGCGGAGATTTAATTAAACCTTTGTAAGGCGCGTTTAGCCCGTACATTTTTCACGTGAGAGCTAAAAGGGTCGCGGCGCGTCACCTAGTGAAGCGAATAACTGGAAGGATTGACGGCACGCCCGCCGTCGCTGCATTGTTTACCAAAACAATGGCCGACCTCTGCGGAGTCATTAACCTACCTCCGATGTCAGCGCAGCGCACCGAGTTTGCCGTGCTGCGGAATCTTACCTCGGCTTAATCCTAAAACTGAATATTTAAATACGCCACATGTTCTCATGAATCGGCCTTGTAAATTAATTCCGTAGTAATTGAATCGTATTATCTGAAGTAATTGCGACGTTATGGAAACAATTGATTATTTTGATGTTGTAAAAATGTTTATGAACGAATTGTATCGAGACTGCCGAATCTAATGACAATTAAACACGGGTATTTTTCATTCATTTGTGTACTTCTCTTGTTATATGGAACTTCGTTAAATGTTACTTTCAAACATAAACAACGCACCCCCTTTTGCGTATTGTATTCGCAGCAGGGTTTCCACGTTGAGGCTAATGGCGTCAGTACACGTGACCATAGCACGTGCTTACTTCAAGAGTACCTCGGTGGCTATATAAATCTCTATTCCCTGCCAGTTCGTAGTACTCCTGTTAATACCGCTAAATACCGATTGTGCCCGTTCGTTCGGATTGATTCGGACCACACACGTTGACGTAACTTGGTACAGACTGACAGGTACTTTGAATATTAAGTCAGACATAATACACTCTCATTTGAAATTCTCACGTGATACTTAACACGTTCAGTGCCGGGAGCCCTCCTGGAGGGTTCACCTAGTCGCATATGGGATGATTTTTCTAAAATAATTTAATAGTATATGCGTTGGTTTTAAAAACCAAGCATTTTAATTTATTTTTCTCGGTTAACTTGTATTAAGTTACAAAGACGATGATTTTAAAATCATAATGTTAGATACAAACGGTGGTTAAGAAGCTCAAATTCTTCTCCAGATCAGCTTATTCTTATGGAAATTGTAATTGAATTGCAAATTTTTCGGGAGTTCTTATTGATTTTCTGTCAGACGCACAATGTAAGCGTAGGTACTTCCTACTTGCATTTTATAGTGCAACATAGCTGGCACGTTTGTGCTAACATGTAAATCTCAAACACTCTAACATTGTTGGCATATTTCGGTCATAGAAAAGCAAGTTTTTATGACTTACTAACCGCATTGATTGACAGTCTGTCGCTGAAGTTTCCGAGAAACTTATTTAGTTGGTTCATTTTTCCGATGCGCTTCGGAACATTTCACTCGCAATAACAATACTAATGGATTCCCGGAAAGTTTCCGACTATCAACTGTTTTTTCGACGCGATAAAAGTTGTTTTTTCACACTTACAATAAACCACGAAACCTTTTAAAGGTTTGGGAATATGTTGAAAATAATGTTACTGTTTGGGGGAGGCTATTAAAATGTAAAATGGTTGGACATTTTGTATGTCATGGAGCGCGTTGTTGGTGAATATTGGCAACATGTGACGTAATATGACATTGTTTGTTTCAGTGGCAGCGGTGAGCGGGTTGACTGGAGCGTCCTGCTGACAGCGGACACTACAATGAGGAGATTGGTGTCACGCGAGCGGCCGACCAGCGCCGTCCGCCGGATGACGTCACGAGGACCGCCACATCCGACGTTATCACCTGGAGCTACATGGACCCGACCAGCCAATTGTGTTTGGTATTTCAATTACAGTGTTGCCAAAAATTGAATGTCAATGCAAAAGGAGGTCATGTTATGGAAATTGATCTAGGACTTTTTCTGGTCGTTTTTGTCTGTTCGAGTTAATTTTGGTGAGGTTCTAGATAATGTAATTTTTTCCGTCTGTCTTTTTGGTAAGAAATCACAATACTAGAGAGTGGCAATAAGAACACGAACTTTTACATACAATGTCGCCCGTGGGCATGCCGCCCGTATTTTTCTGAATAGGAAAAAAATCTTTAAATCTTAAATATACATACATATATTTATTTTCAATATCCCCCTATGTGTTATGGACTTACGCTTGTGTTTTTTAAATAAAAACTGTTTTTTTTTAGAAAAAAAAAATCTTCACCTCCGTTTTTTTTTCATAGTCAGTAGTAGAACATTTTCTATAAAAACTACATGGAAATTGTTCCACCAGAATTGCGTCAACGCGCGTCGCACCTGTCTGCTGGAGGGCTGGGGCGACTAGAATCAATTCAATTTTTTGTAAACTTTGACGTTCAAAAGTGTCTTACAAGGGCCTATTTGAAATAAATGATTTGACTTCGACTTTTTGACTTTGACTTTGACTTTTTAATATTCCCAGGTAATAGTCATCGGGAAACAAAGACTTGCCTTTAAATAAACTAACATACCTCACATACATTGTAATGTCAAGTGTTTCTTAGTTAAGTAAATACAATCAGTTTGTCGTAAAGTACATGAAGGTACATTGCTCAGTTAAGATTGTTGACAAACATACTGGCTCTTAAACTAAAGCTGCATACATTTAATGGTGGACATTTCAGCTAAATAGCTGCTACGGTCATAAAGTGAGTGAATAAAAAAGAAAGAGATGGGTGTATGAAGAAAGAGATAAACATATGCTTACCTACGTAGATATGTTTCATGTTTTTTGTAGGTTTTTTGCAATGGAATTCGATTTTATTAGCTTTATTTTTATGTGTTTTTTTTTCTGATGGAATTTTCTTTAGTAAATGCTGTAAAAGCAATATTTAGCTTTCATTTGTAGCTTCTTTTTCTATTCAGGATACTTATATATTTTTTTTAATATTATATATTAAAAAAAATATATATAAGTAACTTAGTATTTTTATTTGGTTAGGTACCTATTTTCTAATACCATCGAAATATGGTTAAATAAACAGAACAAAAGAACTGCAAAAAGTTACTGAGTAGGTAAATTAATTAATCCAAAAAATTTGGAACTTCGTTGCAATATTTTCGATTTTGTAGTAATCTACAAAATCGAAAATATTGCAAAACTCTCATAGTGACTAAACATTCCATGTACAAAGTACAACTCCAACCATAACAAATTCTAATAGACACGGCTCATAATTGCATCGTTTGTTCGAACCCATTACTCTTCAGTCCTCAAACAAAAGTGAATTTTCTAGAACAAAAAGAGCAGAAAGATAGGAAGAAATAAAACTATTTTTACGAGTGTTCCTGTCTGCGTTCTAGCGATATCGTTAATCCTCTTTCATGCACTATAGAATTCTTTGACGATGTTTTGAATTACTATGGTACGGGTTTACGAAATGACGAAACATTCTCTATGTTTCGTCATTTCGTCGAGATTTAAAATAATAAATATTTTTTTTATTTTATTTTTTTAATAATTTTTATAAGTTGAATATTCAATAATATTCATGTATTATACCTTCCGGAATAAATTCTCTGCATGATGGAGAATACCGCATTAAAATCCGTGACGTAGTTAAGAAGAACAACGCGGTTACGGGGAGCCTACTCCCTAAGCGAGATCCGTAGTTTCGGCCGTCGTTACGGGCGCTTCGGTCTCCTTCTGACTTATGGTATGTCTGTAAGTGAGACGGAGAACTAAGCGCTCGTAACTACGGCCGAAACTACGGATTTCGCTTAGCGAGTAGGCCTTCTGAGACAGACAAGAAAAGCGATCTAGCGGCGCGCTCCTGGGGCCTAACTTCCTAGGTAAATGCAATTAGATACACACGGCTACATAATCAAGCTACACATATCCAGTACAAACTGATCTCCTATGGTATAGGATTTCCGTACAATAAGAGGTCAGCTTATACTGGAAAATTATAGCTTGATATGTAGGCGTGTGTACCTACATACGTGCTACTTGTTCATATATTATTTTCTACTAACTCAATCAGGCTAAATCTACTATCGGGTATAGATATTAAATTGACCTTTTCACATTGTAAACAACCAGCTGTTCTGAGAAAAAACTGCAATATATCACACTGACATGGATTGTAAAGCTTGGGAGAAGGCATATTAATCCATACGTAGTATAAATTAAAGTCGGTTTTCGAATCTCTCAGAGAATTTATTTCAGAAGGTTTATGTGCATAATTTAAAAACTTACAGACCTCAAATAATATGTACATAACGGAGAGGGTATGTGTCTCTTTCCTTATTATCAGCTATATTTTAATTACTATGGGTAGTGTTGTTTATTGCTCAATAGAAAAACCGTTTGCAGTTCAGATCAAATTATAATTTTCTGTCAAATTAATCACACTAGCAATTCCCACACTGTAGGTACAACTGTTCGGAATGCACGACAGTTTCTAAACTTGTTCACCGCTTGACCGCCACCGATGAACTCTGCTTAGCTCTGGCCGGTCCGAGCTTTATTGTTGCAGAGCGCTGCTAGGCGGCGCTGGTGTCCCGATTAGTCAAGTCAGTCGTATTTCCGACATACAAATATAAAACAGGAGGAGAAATAATCATAGGGCATCAAAAGGTTCGTACGTTAATATTTAACTTAACTAAAGCACAGAAATCTCGGTAATTTGTCAAGCGGTAAACATCGTGCGAAGCAGGGGCAGGTCGCAAATTTTAGTATAAAAAAGTAAATTCTCAGTATAGATCATGCATTGCACACAGTGCTCTATTATTTATTTTATTATGTACACAAAAAATCCTAAACAAATATCCGAACTGCTAATTCTCATTCAAACATTTTCATGTAGCAGACAATTTTCCATTCGATTTGTTTCCAGAAATACGTACAAGTCCGTGCAGTTACACGCTCCGATATCTTTCTGATTGTCTGTCCATAGTTTTACCTCCTTTTTATTTTTATTTTGTCCATATGTGGAGATTGGATTAGTCTATATCGCAGGAAAATCCTTTATTCTCGAAATTACGGGATTGTAAGTGCAGTGATTGAAATGTTGGACGGGTGCCAGCGACTTGTCTTCGCATGAAACTGAAATCTCTAAACATCATTGTTACTACATGATGTGAGTTTGAGTGGTCAATGTACTATTACAAAATAGTAAAAAGAAAATTAAGTGCCATTGTTCTTATAAGGAGTTTTTTATACAATGGCTTTACATAATTTGACACATAGAAATAATATACGCAGACATTTTCAAGACTACATTGGACCTTGAATCTTTAGTACATGTCTGTGTGCAAAATAATATGGAAACCAGGGACACATCAAATTAAACAAAACACTATGTATCTTCATTCCACACGACAGCTCCCATTTTCATCTAAACAGCAAAACCCAGTTCAACTAAAGTACCTACCTACTTATAGCAAAAACTAATTTGTGAAAACCTTCAAATAATAAGGTCGTTCATTACGCGAACAATGTATCGCGACTGTACCAACATTGCATATGAGCGTTGCGTCATAGGTACAGTTGAAGGCAGTTACACTTAGGCACCTACTATACCGCGCTGCGATAGATGTGTGCTGCCTTTTATTGTCAACCGAATGCAGAGGAGGAAATAAATGCAGATGCGCCATTGTTTTACGTCACCTTAAGGTCGGTTTAGACCAAACGAGCGAATGCACATTCTATCTACATTCTACCAAATTCTTTTTGTGTAAATAAGGACCGAGCATTCTTTCTAAAATGACAAGAATATCAAGAAAAGAATGCTCTTGCTCTTGTTGTGATTCTATGTTCGTTTGGTCGAAACCCACCTTTACTCAATTTTACGTCATTATTGCATCATATCGTATCGCAAAAAGTATCGTACTTAAGTTTTCGCAATACTGCTAAATTATATGTCATTATAACTACGTTATGGTCGTCGTAAACAAGGACGATAGATTTGACGAACCGTATTTTATCATTTGGTAATCGTATTTTCGTAACCTAAGTTGTTCGACTTCAGTGCATGATAGCATGAAATATAAATACTATGCTGATTTCAAGTGGAGATAGTACCTGCAACTGACACTTTAAAGCTTCGTGCAGACCAGCGCGACGCGACGACGCCGCGACGCGACTCGGAACAATACAATTTCTAAGAAAACTTGACGGTATAACAATAACCGATGTCGCGTCGCACTGGTCTGTACGAAGCTTTAGGGTAGGTAATCGTTGTGACAGAAATGATTATAACCCTTTTGAGACAAAGAAGTTAAGTGTTGCATCAGAATATAGGGTAAGTGAGTTGAGTAAATGACTCTATCTTATTTTAATCACTTAGAGGAGACCTGTGTCCCAGCAGTGGGAACATTATAGGCTAATAATTATTATACTTAAAATCACTGTGCAGTGATAGCCTAGTGGTGTGACCATCAGACTTCCAATGACTTTTACGTCTTGAGTTCGAACCCAAGACGCACCTCTGGATTTTCGGATTCATGTGCGAATTGTATAATTATCACTTGAAGGAAAAAATCGTGAGGAAACCGGCATGCCTGAGAGATATTTCTGGGCGGCATGTGAAGCCAAGTCAAGGGCGGTTTAAAAAAAATCTCTGAAACCAAGTTTGTCACTAACCAAACGAGAAGAAGAAGACTGTGCAGTCACATTTCTAACATTCATTCATATTGGAAAGACGCATTATCAGTAAGTATGTAGGCAATAAACACATTCTTATCAAAATGATTCTTATAAGCTCCAAATATGTTATTTACAACTTAATCTATGTCAAACTAAACCTATATCGCACCTTTAGAATTGTAGAGACCTATTTGAAATTTTATAAGTCGAAGTATAAACCCTAATTTGAAATTTTATGAGTCAAAGTTGAAATCTTAAAATTTCAAATTAGGTCTCTGTAATTCTAAAGGTGCGATATTTCCGTCTTATTGAATACAAACTCGATCACAAGCTTTTTGTCATACTCTACGATAGTGGAAACAGTCTTTCCTCAAGTATAGCTTAGCTAGCTGTGTGCTGCACACCCAATTTGGCTTCGGGGAGGCCGTGTGTAGCTGCGCGCGTGTGCGTCGGCAGGCCAGGCAGCTTTGTGCCAGGACTTGGCACCAACGTCGATACGGACAATTTGGGACCCGGCCGAGCCACCTAACCCGTTATTGGATTGTCATAATTTAACATGGCGTGTACCTATCGGCTTTACTGCTAGGAACAACGAGGATAAACTTGATAGTTCCCACGCCAAACGTATTAATAGTTGTAACGAATATTGCGAAAAAGTTCAGAGGAAAAATAAAGAAAACGCGAAATAAAATGCAGACAACGACAATGAAAGACAGTAAGCGATTGTTATAAATTGCTTTTCTGACAGTTTTGTGTTTAAAAATATAATAAGTTTTATAGCAAAGCAATGGAAAAAGCAAGCAAAAATACGACAATTTGACATGGTTTTTGTTACTAATGAAAAACTATAATTTCATAGTGAACTGTAATAAAAGGAATAAAAACTATTTGCACGATCCTTTTTCCTTGAAGGTTGAATGGACGAACTTTTCCTACGTACCCTGTTTGGTATTGACTATAAGCCCTATACAAACTTAACAACATGTCTCAGTAGTCATGTACGAGATGCCTTACACACAAAGCACGTGCACGAGCATCCGAACTCTGGTCAAACACGTGAGCGACCAAACAATTGTTAGCTCCGATGACTCAATGGGAATCCGAAGACGTTGTGTTTAGAAGACGGACACTGCCGCGTCAGTTGCATTTTCGAGCTGACACTACTGGTAGTTTGAAATACCTGGAGGAAATGTTGTAGACACAAAATACTCAGGTATACTAGCTAGAAAACAAATGAGTTTTGAGTCTGAATGTGGATGGCTACAAGAGTAGAGGAAGACCAAAGAAACGATCGATGGCCTGTGTGAAAGAAGATATGGTTAGATAGGGGGTGGCTACCGATATGAGGAGTAAAAGAGAAGCCATGTTGCGCGGACCCCCCAAATAAATTGAGCAGGAAAATGATGATGACTTGCTAGAAAACAAATGCTATCGAAGAAATAATTTAAAACATTCTTCTGATTCACTTTAATAATTGTGAAGTTCTTGCTTAAGAAACATAAGATGGCTATATTGTCTATGCAGCTGATTCAAAATGTTTTGCAATCGTCGTAGTGATATTTCGAGATGTTACAAAATCACACACACATACATACATACATAGACACACACACACATACATAGTTTACAAAGACTATCATACACAGAATTAACATTATTTTTTTGTAGAGACTTGCGTACAAAAAATCAACAAAAGAAACAGCTCTTCAACACTAGACAAACCGCATACTAGGAAACCAAGTCTGTTGGACACCAATATCGTACCAACGATTGCCCAGAGTCGTGGGAACCGCACGTACCTGCATTATACGTGGACAATGCTGGCCGGCATAAAAAGATGCGGCCGACAATAGACGCTCTATGGAAAATCACCAACCATGGCCCGTTCACACGAGTGTCCAGCCGAATGAGAGAAACGAAGGAAACTCGGTTAGCTTATATTGAAACTACTTAATTTATACTTTAAGGAGGTTTACTGTTAAGTAGTTTTGTTATGCTTGTAGTGGATAAATAAATTAATGACGTGATTCAAGTGCTAAAGCTACAACTAGTTTTTGGGACAGGGCTCTAATATTTTCTAACTTAAGAGCGTTTATTCTAAAAGTTGGAAACGTCAAAAATAGCTGTCGAATATTTACCTGTTTTAATTAATTTGGCAATATTACTGTCTGGAAATATGAAATATCGCTAAAGAATGAACTAGAATATTAATAATGAAATGCAATAACACTGAATTTGAGGTTGTAACCGTTTTAGCTGTAAACGAGGCATTTGGAAAGTTTCCAAATACTTTTTTTACATCTAAAACTAAATATTCGGTGTTACGATATTAATTATTGCATTTCATAATCAATATTTTAGTTCACTAGTTAGCCATATTTCATATTTCCAAACAGTGATATTGCCAAATTAATCAAAACAGCGAAATATTTGACATCTATTTGCGACGTTGCCCACTTTAGAATGCACGGTCTTAAGTCATAATATATGATGCGCATTCTATAAAAGAATGGCTCATAAATATAGATATCATCAACCAAAAAATCATTCAAAAGCCTATCAGGTGCAAACAACCCAGCAATGTTTGTTGATTTTTTGGACTCAAGTAAACAATGAAGCCCTTTATTCTAGCTACCATATGCAATATACCTACCGTTAGTGAGATTGCCAAAATCCAGCTAACAAACACAGCAAATACATCAATAATGATCACCATGCTAACCAAATGACAGGAGGGCCTTGCAACTGAACCGGATTACGTTAGCGATTAGCGACTGTGTATTTACAGCGACGTAGAGCGATGTAAAGCGTCGTACAGCGCTGTAAAGCTACGCTTACACGGGCATTTTTTTCGAACATTATGGTCGGCAACAATTACCAGAGATAGTTGTTACATATGCCTCAATATTTTGGGTCGGTTTCGCTGGCAACAAATGCTACAATCTTGGCATCAAGCAATAATTCCACTACTTTCGACACTTGTTAGAGAGAAGCGATCTTAACACTAATATTAAAAGGGGAATTATAAAACGATGGAATAAAAAAATACTTAGCGACTGATGATGAGATTCTGTTTTAATAACTTGAGCTGTATTGAATTTGAGTAAGCGAAAAATTAATTAAACTAACGACGAATATTGATTAATAATAAAATCCAGAACGAGCATTGAGTAATTAGGAAAAACGAAAATTTTATCAGCCTAGGGTAGTTTAGTTACATTCACATGCGGGAATCATTTCCGAAAAAAATTGTCCTTGTAATAGTGCACTTACTCGGTGTTGCCGAGAAGTCATAGTTAACCACAATTGCCAAGAATTCCTTAATATTGAGCAATTTAGTTGCCCGTGTAAGTATCTTAAGCACAGCTTACAGCGACGTACTGCATACAGCATATACAGCGAACACGTGTGCTGAACGTATTAACACATTGACGCTTATGACAGTTAAGTAATACCTCACGGCCGCCTTCGAGAAGCAACGTGTCGTGTGCGGAACGCATTGATGTAACTATTAACGTGTTACTGAGTATTTTTGTGTGACACTGCAATTGTTCGTCTTTGGTATTTATTACTGTGAATACTATCACACTGTATGCGTACATTTAATGAAGTCGATGGAGTATTAAAAAACTCACAGTATACACATTGACAATTCACAAATACACGTGCACTCACTAACATACCCGTATCATACAGACACACTTACAAAACTAACACAAATCACAGCACCATGCATACGCATACACTCCTTTTTATATCTACTAGTGGTCGCCCAGAGGTCGAAATTCGACCATAATTCATTTAAATGTCATAATTCGAAGGTGATCATGATCTTGTGTCAAACGCTGTCAAATGCGTGTAAAGTTTTTTTTATTAATTTAATTTATTTCTAATGTATATTATATATAAAAATATTCCGAAATCAGAAATCATTTATTTGCAAAGAATGTAGGTAACAAAAAATAGTTTTGATGGTGTAAAAAATATTTTGTTGGCGTAATATTAGCGTTTTTATACTCCTCCAACCGCGTAATTTTCGTAAAAAGGGGTTCAAAGTTTTTACTTCGCGTATTAATATAATAATTATTTAAGTTCTTAAAACGTACCTACCTTTTTATATAAGACTAGCTGCCCGCCCCGGCTTCGCTCGAGTAGCACTAAGTACGTATCTACGGCGCACCTACCTGCCTACCCTACCTACCCTACCTACCCGGAACGAAGGAGCTTGGATCTCACAACACAGAGAATCCTAGTATGAATGAGGTCTAGGAATTCAATCCACAAGAAAGTAGACTTTGCGAAAAAAAAAAAAAAAAAAACTTGTTCTTCTTATTCTTTAAATTGGCTATTCAAATATTCCGAGATTAATTTAATTTGACATGCTGACTAATCTTGTAGATACAACTTATATTGCAATCTGTAGGTTGTAACTCCAGCATACAAAGAAATCTTTCACAGACATTATCGGGAAATAGACTGTGAAGAGCATGGACATTAAAGTCTCATGATACCATGGCGTCATTACAGTTACCAGTGCCGGATTAAGCAAGCGCGGGGCCCGTAGCAAATTTTATAGACGGGCCCTTGATCTGCTATGGGTTCTTATGTATAAAGTGGTAAAAAAAAAACAATACTCAATACGTCTATTTGCAATCAACTTTTAGAAATTGTATTACCCATATTCTGACGTCTTAGTCGGCAAAGGTAGTACGTATCACGTTTTTGAGACATCAAGTAAATTCAATATAGGTACCACTTCTTAATAAGTTTCACTCAAAAAATTATGCTCAGGCGGAGGTGGGGCCCGGGTTTGAATACGCGGGGCCCCCTTTAGCGCGGGGCCCGTAGCAATTGCTACTCTTGCTACGTGGTTAATCCGGCACTGACAGTTACAGTTAATGCAGCTCAATACTCCGATACTACATTCCTATCAGAGTAGCAGCAAAGCACACTAGAGTTAAGGGCTTCGACACCGCCCGAATAATTTACCTCCCGAGCACCTACTAATTACTATACATGATGTCTCCGCAATCTGCCTCCGGCTACATGTAAGCCAGTGTACGACCATTAACCCAGCCTAGAAGCCCATTAATTTAATAGCGAGTTTTCTTTGCCACGGCGGCGATTAAACGACTACTGACGTCGGCCGACTAATTCAACCGGGGTTAGTGCGCTAACCGCCCGTTAGCCACGCTTACGCAGCTTAACTTACTACGGATTTATGCATCGGACCCACTCCACAAATGGTTTCACACTATATCGCTTTTCAAAGGATTAGAATTTTGTTTTAATTTTATGCAAAGGCAGTTTTACTCCGTGATTTTAAATAACACGTTAAATCAAATCTGCCTAGCCTTTTCCCAACTTTTTTGGGGTCGGCTACCAGTCTAACCGGATTCAGCGGAGTACCAGTATTTTACATGGAGCGACTATCTGACCTCCACAACCCAGTAACTGGGTAATACGATACCCCTTGGTAAGACTGGTTGTCAGACTTTCTAGCTTCTGACGAACCCTAACGACTGTCAAAGATCTATGAATGACAGCCAGGACAAACGGCTTATCATGCTTTCCGAGGCACGGAGGAGTCTCGATATGTAAAGATGGTCAACCATCCACAGACCAACCCCGACAAGCGTAACTTAACCTGACGGATCGACCCTTTGCAGCAGTTATTACGTAGCCACAAGCTCCTCTTAAATAACGCATTAAATAATTGAAACAATTTGGTTTTCTTAAAAGCGTTGTTTAAAAGTTTATTTTAAAGAAAAATCATTAAAGACGTCAATAAAACACGATCGTATCCAATATCAAAGTGGAGTTTAAAACTTTAAAACAATCCAAAGGAATCCATCAGAAAGTTTTAACTTTTCAGTGACTTCAAAACGTGGAGTCAAACGTTTAAATATTGGAAATTAAAACGTCTACAAGAGGTGCGACGACGTTCGTTAGTCAGATAAAATATTCTCGCTTATGCTAAACTGTTTATGTAAATGAAATAAGTTGTCGCCTTAGTTCTTGATTACAAAGAGAACTTGGAGTAGTTTTGTTTACGGCTTAAATCTCAGTTGCGTCTTGTTTTTCCAAAGTGTTTATTCTTAGCCCGACAGGTGCGAGTGGACTATAAAAGGTGAAACATTTTAGTGCAAAGTTCATACAAACTAAGAGCACTTAAATTATTAATTGAATAAACTGGTTTTTATGGGTTGTTCGTTGGAGTGGGAACGACACTGATATCTTGAGGAAACTAGATATTCCAGCTCAATTTCTAACAATATTTTGAACTCAAGTTATCCTAAATGAAGATGCACTTTTAATTCCTTTGCTCATTAATTGTATAGTTACTGAATTGGTTTACTAAAGTTTCTCCAAAACAATAAAAACCACTTCTAAAAGTTCAACCTTTCATCACAAAGCAAAAAAAAGATTACTCCAAAAAAAACTCAACAAAATCAAAATGCAAATCCGGTTACTCAAAGTTATTCATTCAATCCGTCCTTAAAATAGAAAATACGTAAAATAAAAAGTAAATCCCTAATTCTGAGTCGTAATGAAATTAAAAACTTGCGCTGGATGGCAAAGTTGCAAGTACTTGCAGGCCCCGATCCGGTTGTGGCGAACGAGATTAAGGGGTGAGAGTATCCGATTTCTACATTATCAATTTACAATTTCCTATCTAGACACCTAGATACTTGTGAACTAAGAACAAAAGGATAAAGTTTTAATTTGTTTAGGTCCAAAGGAAAACAGTTGGCTTGTATCTTTGAGTTTTTCCAGGGAATTAAAGGAATTGTTAGCACTTGAATGAGAACAATGGAAGTTTTTAAATATTGCTGTGAAAGAACTGATTATGGTCTAGCGCACCTTTTTGTTTATAATAGTGCCATACTTTTTTCCAAAGATTTCAATCGTAGATTTGCCCTGCCGCGTCAAAAGATGGTCGCGTTTCTGTTTCGTTTTGACACCTCTGAGACAGACAGTGTCGCAGAGACTTGACTTGCTTGTCATGGAAACGCCATTGTTGATAATTGTGAGCTCGCTCCTCTCATTATGGACGATTTTTCATGCAACTTAGTACAGTGAGGGCAAATCTACGATTTAAATCTTTGGTTTTTTCATGATTAAAGCCAGCTTTGCTTGCTCATCTACGGAGTAAATATTACTTGTTTTAAAAAAAACCCATTAAAATAGTTTGCGTTAATTTTACGCATGCGTTAAAACAGCAACGCCTAACCAAAGATACCTATTGAATTAAAAAACGGTCCAAGTGCGTGTCGGACCACGCACAATGAAGGGTTCCGTAGTTGGGATGAATTTATCCCAAAAACAAACTTAACATTGTAATTGAAAAACTTGTTCTCCCATACATCGATTTATGTGACGGTCAATTCTCCACTTGCAAACGTAAGTTTCTAATCTCAAAACTTTGCTTGGATAGTTTTTAGTTAACTTCTATAATACGTATTTTTTTCCCACTTAGTATGTGGATGATAAGTTCCTGTCGCTGTTATTTACATAGCAGGTAGCGGTATTCGAATTCGTGTGGGGTAGGTACCACAATTAAAAAGTGAAAAATAAAAACTTTATACAAAAAAAAACCGACTTCCAAAAAAGAACACTACGAAGTGAAAAATAAGCAGATTTAAGTTATTTTTCGGTTTGGAGTGTTTTTTGTTCGGTCGGTTTTTTTTTTTGTAAAATGTTTTTTTAAGACACTCCCTGTTTGACCTTGCTATAAGAACGTATTTGTGAAAACAACACGCATAATACCCCATGAACAAACAAAAATTCATTTTAAAATAACAATATATCTTTTTATAGAAATCGACTCTTCTTTGTAATCATATTAAAGCTGATGAGATGATTGATTTATCAGAGCTCTTTGAAATACCACGAAATCTCAACAAATACTTCCATATTACTAAAGTAACACGTTATCATTGATAACGTTTTGTATATTATCATGCCAGCTATTCGAGATGTCCAAATAAAGATATTACAAAAGATTGGTATTCAATAGATAAATTAGGTACAAGCTTACCCAAGTAGATATACCTACTCGTAGATTATGGAAAAATACGTGTACATTTTGTACAGTACTACTTATTATTAGGTCGACTAATTTATATCAATCTAGCCTAGCCTTTTCCCAACTATGTTAGGATCGGCTTCCAGTGTAACCGGATGCAGCTGAATACCAGTATTTTACATGGAGTGACTGCCTATCTGACCTCCACAACCCAGTAACTGGGTAATACGATACCCCTTGGTAAGACTGGTTGTCAGACTTTCGGGCTTCTGACGACCCGTAACGACTGTCTAAGATCTATGAATGACAGCCGGTACAAACGGCTTAACGTGCTGTCCGAGGCACGGAGGAGTCTCGGTGTGTAAAGATGGTCACCCATCCACGGACCAACCCCGGCAAGCGTAGCTTAACCTGATGGATCGACCCGTGCGGCTGTTGTTACGTAGCCACGAGCTCGTCTATCTATCTATATCAGCTAAATAATTATCCCGATAAACAATTGAAAATTATTAATTAGATAAAATATTATGTTATTTATTTTCTTCAAAATTACGTGTATGCGGAAACCTTTCATCATATATATAATATATATTACGTGAGGTACCTACACGTGTGCAATAAAAATGATATCAATCATAATCGGAATGATGCAAATCATGATTACAGAGTTATTTCAGAATGACGAGCGCACACGCCTTTTTACCGTCACTTAGGAAGATCACTGGCGCCTACATACTAAAACGACCTAATGTATGAATCACAAATGTTATACATATCTTGTTTCTGTGTGCCTTTACAATTTAATAAAGTTTTTAGGTTTAAAAACTCGGTTTTACCGGAGGGAATTTTTCAGCGTCATACCTTCTACTTTTTTAAACTTTCTTAGCAAACTTATAATAATTATAATTGGTATAAGTTGGAGTTTACTTATATTCTCCTATCAACATTGTAAATTAAGAGGTCCTCATCATCTTTTACGAGGAACATCATGGCGAAATCTTGAAGAGGAAAGATTTTTAATAATGATGTAATAACTGTGGTGTAACAAAAGTATCATATTCAACCATCATCTACCCAGCCTTTTCCCAACTTTGTTGGGGTCGGTTCCCAGTCTAACTGGATGCAGCTGAATACCAGTATTTTACATGGAGCGACTGCCTATCTGACCACCACAACCAAGTAACTGGGTTAAGATACTGTTAAAGATCCTCGAATGACAGCCGGACCAACACCTTAACTTTTTTCCGAGGCACGGAGGAGTCTCGGTATGTAAAGATGGTCACACATCCACGGACCAACCGCGGTAAGCGTAGCTTAACCTGATGGATCGACGAAGCCGACCCCAACATAGTTGGGAAAAGGCTAGGCAGATTGATTTTGACTGCGAGTGATCAGTAATTCATCTGATTATCACAATGATGATATCATCTATTACCGGTTAATAGGTCCTAATATCCAGCAGTAGATACAAGGACAGACATATTTTACTAACGGCTTCTATTCTACATAACTCTTCGAATATCAAATTAGAAATTCCAAATATTATAACCACGAAAGTTTCCTAAGGAGGAGCAATTTTGTTAAATAGAGAAGTTGTAACTAAAGGCAAGGCTTGGATACGTGACAACAGTTCTGGGCCGCTACCGTTGGAGAGGGGTTTTT
Organism: Agrochola circellaris; assembly: GCA_914767755.1. Lineage (NCBI taxonomy): Eukaryota > Metazoa > Arthropoda > Insecta > Lepidoptera > Noctuidae > Agrochola > Agrochola circellaris. The sequence continues at coordinate 7,600,054 of OU611849.1, forward strand.
GAATTATAGCCACCGTCTGTCCCACCACTTATCTCTGCATAATGATACTAGGTTCGGTTACATGATTCTCTAATGTAAGCCTGGAAGTTTCGTCTGGTATAATAATTTTGGTGCGTACGGTTTTATGGTTGGTTGGTTTTGTAGGTAGGCAAGAAGGTTTGAGAACACGATAAATAAAACATTAAGCTGGAATGAAGGGCTTCAATGTTGATTTTCGTTTTGACTTGATTTTTTGGTTGATGATAATAGATTTTTTGGTTATTTATGAGTCATTCTCTTATAAAATGCGCATTATACAGGCTGGCAGGGACATCGACCCGAAGCCGGCTACCATGGATTCCGTTTTTCGTAGGTTATTAAAAAAAAAAAAATGTGTCATAGAAAAATGCAATACCTACGCGGTCAAAATGTATGGAGCAGCTGTTTTTTTTTTTTTAATAACTGACGAAAACTTTCAACGCACGGGGGTTCAGAATCATGTACTGAATCCATGTTAACCGGCTTCGCGTCGATGTCCCTGACACCCTGTATACATATTATACATTATGAGAGTGCATTCTGAAAGTGGGCAACGTCGCAATTAGATGTCAAATATTTCGCTGTTTTGATTAATTTGACATTATTACTGTATGGAAATAAGAAATGTGGCTAACAAGCGAACTAGAATATTGATTATGAAATGCAATAATTAATATCGTAACACCGAATATTTAGTTTCAGATGTAAAAAAAGTATTTGAAAACTTTACGAATGCCTTTTTAGACCTAAAACGGGGACAACATCAAATTCAATATTGTAATTGCAATTCATTATTAATATCAACATTTCTTATTTCCATACAGTAATATTGCCAAATTAATCAAAACGGGTAAATTTTTAACAGCTATTTGCGACGATCAGCGAGGATACAAGACAAGAGGACTTTAACAACGCTAGCCTTAGCTCAAGGTTTGACAGTGAAGCGATGTTATTGGTTAGTTTCACACACATCCGTCGCTACGCATCCTCCCTCAACTCTGGTGGAAACGCAGCCTAAAAGAATGACGTTTTTTTTAATTGAATTTTTATGTTTATACTCAATACTCAATTTTTTATTGCATTCCATATGTATTACATAGATGGTATAATAAGTAAGAGAGCAATATGGACCCTGTCGGGCACAGCAAAATAAGGAGAGAGGAAGAAGGCTAAGCAGTAAACTACAGTAGGCTAGTTATCTACTGCAATTCCATGTTTCTCAATCAAAGCAAGATAAAGAAAAGCGTTCAAAGTAGTGCGTAGTAAAACTTATCATAGGAAGTCTACGCAAGTCGTCATCATCATAGGCATCTATCCTATCTGACCTCTACAACCCAGTTACTGGGTAACACGAAACCCCTTTGGTAAGACTGGTTGTCAGACGATCGATCTTCTGATGATCCACACGTAGTCTAGTCAACTATTTAGATCGAACATAAAATAAAAAAGGAATTTCCCAGTCGACAAATAAACCGAAAATAGGCCAGGATATAACTGTCCAATATCTATTAGATTTAATTAGAAAAAGAAGCAAATAAATATCACCATTAAGTCGGCTTAACGCCCAGTGCGTTGTCGTTTAGAAAGAGATAAATGTATCGTAATCTTCTTAAAACGGGACATAATATAATTTATCTAATCCCATATGTCAAAGACTAGGTATAATATTATTTGAGTAACAAAATGCGTGAAACATTCCTTTGGAATACTAGTGCAAACGCCATATAAATTTTAGGAATGCTAAATACAAGTGGTGGAAGTACTAAAGTGTAGTTAAATGGTTGATGTTAAACAGAGCTTAACATTGAGTTCTGATATTTTAAACCACATCGTTACTACAGGCCGATGGTTCTAGATTGAAATACAAAATATAATCCTAACTTCCTAACTATATTAATATTATAAATGCGAAAGTGAGTTTGTACGTTTATTTGTTACGCTTTCACGCTAAAACGGCTTAACGGATTTGGATGAAATTTGGCACATGGGTAGACCATGACCTGGGTAAGGACATAGGGCTTTTTATCCCGGTAGTACGTTCCAGTGGAATAATTTCCGACCACTAAGTGGGCGAAGCTGCGGGCGAAAGCTAGTAATAAGTAAAATAAAGTCCAAAAGTAAAAAGCTCAAATTAAACCAAGCCGGTGTAATTAAGCCTTAAGTTACTCGACAATGTATAGAATTTTTATTTCTTTGCTCACTTAACAAATTTAAGCAGCGTTAAAACTCATTTCTCAAAGCAATTTCATAGAGGGAGTCAATTTAAGGGCGGAAATTGCTTCATTTAACGCTACTGGTGACAAAATAGGTTCTAAGATATTCACCTATTTCCTATGTGGAACGATTTGTCGACAGACTGAGACAAGTACTTGAGTTCGTAATTAAATAAAGTAATGATTAAGTTAAATCATGATAATTAGGTTATTCTTATAGTTAAGCAAATTGCGCGTTATTAAGTGCTGCTTGTTATTTCTTGTGTTGTTCAGTCAGATTTATTGTTATTGTATAATTAAAAGATTATGGGGGAGTCGCTGCTTCTCTATTTTGAACACCGTGATGATTTAGTTCCGTGAACGTTCGGCAATTCATTTGTATGTTCGTATGTATGTTCAAGGATAAGAGTGGGTGTTATGAGTTTATCAGTAGGTATCTAAGGCATGTAGGGTTGGTGGTAACATCGACGACCTACGAGTTGTAGATCGTAGGGTTGAACCCTGACAGGCGCTTCACTTTGTGTAGAAAACAGTAAAGAAAACATCGTGAGGAAACGGCAGGTCCTAGAACCAAAAATCCGAAGACATGTGACATCTACCAACCCGCACTGGGCCCGCGTGGTGGATTACGGCCCACTCCCTCTCACTGAGAGGAGGCCTGTGTCCCAGCAGTGGGAACATCATAGGCTGATTATGCAACGCTTGAAAACTAATTTCGAACCGAAACATTAAAACAACCAAAATTTCGCGGTTTGATGTAATTCCAATACCACAAAACAGTTTCTGGTCTTCATGAAACTGATATTACCCCTCTCACCTTTTATCCGCCCACAGAAAGAGATAGAGCATATTCCTAGGTAGAAATACAGTGCTCGCTAATACAAAGTTTTAACATAAAGCGATAGGTTAATTTAAATATATTATACAAATTGATACTGGTTGGCGATATTAAACGCAAAACTCAAGTGCCTTTTGAACGTAGCAATGTTATTGGATCTTCTAGGAAATTGAATTTACGGCAACATAATAACATTTACCGCCCCATTGGTCTAGTGATTGCGAGGGAGACTAAATCTTAAAGACTGCTTTTGATCACAAAATAATAGGTAAGTATGACTTTTAAATTAATAATTTATTGGAAGTAGGGCTCGCTCAGTGGTCAAATTTCGACAATAATTTAAAAAAAAAAATGGAATTTGTAGTACATTTATAGTAGATACTAATTCCATGCTGCCATTATAGTAAGTACATACTAATTCCATGCTGCCATTATAGTAAGTACATACTAATTCCATGCTGCCATGTCATTATTCTAAGGCCATCTTTAACCATAAACAAAATAGTGTGTTTGTCAAACGCATGGTAGTGTATGTAATGATTTTTTTGTTAATTTAATTTATTTCTAATGCATATTATATATTTTTTATAGTTTTCTGCCCTACATATAAACTTTAACCGTGACAAATTACATACTCCTCCGTCCGGGTAATTTTCGTAAAAAGGGTTTGCATCTTCATTTTCCACTAGTGTAGGAGGAATCACATCTAAGCGTGATTCAATTTTAAGGAAAAATTGTTAGTCTGATAAAAAGTTAGCCTCTTGAATCTCATTAAACTATTTTTGTATCAGGGACCGAAACCGGTATGATCAATACGGGTATTTTTCCGGTTACAACATTTATATTTTTTACAAGTATTTTAAAGATTACCCTAAAATTGAATACAACCAGTATTAATACCGGTTACCGAAATAAAAATGAATTCTATCTAACACGTGCCGTCGGCATTAGTCAAAGGGCGCGTATCGCCTGTTTCGTGCGTATCCGTTAATAAAGCGGTAACTTAAATGAGTTAAAATGTTTCTTATTGGTTACCCAGATAGTCGTAGAAGTAACCAAAATTCTTTGATACCAGTACCGTTATTTATTTTTCGGTCCCTGTTTTGTATGGTACGTGTGGCACGTTACCATTATATCTGTTTGCTAATCTAAAGAAATACGCTTGTGCCAGCCAGGACTGAGTTCCGCGCCAATTGTCAAAAGGGTAGGGAATAGAACCCTCGACCTTGCTGTTACTACTACGTACCTAAAACAATGAGTCAATTACATAACTATATTGTAATTATTTTGGCATCACTGACAGCGATGCCATAAGAACAGCATTTTTTTTTTACGGCTGAATAAAGTATTCCACAGAAATCCCCATCCTCAGCTTTGGGGAGGAAAACGCGTGCAAGAGATGAACCCACTACTTATGATGTAAATCACCATAATATCCTACTAGTTGTGATGCTAATCACGTGACCCTGAGTCTTAATGTCAGTTTCCATGACCTGCCTCAGCGGCGGCACCCGTCCTCAGGCCCACCATATTAAATCATTCTTCACGTATTAATAGAATATTTCTCACATAACAATATAGGTTTATGAAATAATGTAATATCAGTATACTAAATGTTGGCACGGCATTGTGTTGATGATAAAAGCTATATGAATGACACATCGCATTAATGCATAACTGTCGACAGGTTTTCAACATGGCCGTTCAGTCACAGTATAAATAAGTAATAGTATTATGTTTCCCGCTTCGAAATCTTAGTGTACGCAACAGTCTCGAGTGGGCGGCAGTTACGAACGGACGCGGAAGGTTTATCTACCGAGCGGTCGTAGGTACCTAATTATTTACAAGGTCACTGCTGAGACGTAATACTGTTACTTTATTATACTGTGGTTCAGTATTGGTGTCGAAAAATAAACAGGAGTTGACACAGTTTGCACTTTTTTATGAATAAAACGTGTGCAGTATTTACTACAGATTTTACACACGATCTTAATTTAGAAAGTGACGCATCTGTATCTTTGTTTTGCTGGGAGTTGCAAGTGCAAGACCAAACTATTTTATTGCGTTTCTGCAGACTAGCTTTTGAAGGCGGCTGCGCCCGCGTGGCTGTTGGAAAATATCTCACCGGAACGTATTACCTGGATTAAAAGTACCCTATGTGTTAATCCAGGTTATAAACTATCTGTCTGCCAAATTTCATCCAAATCCGTTCAGCCGTTTTTCCACCAATTCAAAACATACATCCAGATAAACTGGCAAACGGACAAAAATTCTTCGTTCCTATTCAATTTATTATCTAATCGGTCAGTCTATGACAAAGCTGATTCCAAAGCTTAGTAGGTTCCTATGGAGAAGAACGAGCAAGAATCTCCATGGACACTCTTTGAAATCAAAATATTGGTTACATCATTCATGTTGAAATTATACATGTGAGAACAATGTAGAAAGACGTGCACATTAAAAGTGTTCGTAATAAAAAGAAAAAACAATTCAAAAATTAAAATACCTAAGCCATCTCAGCTAAGATAACCAGTCCCTCCTGACGGCCCCCGTTCACGAACCTGACGCACGGATCAGCACCATTCAGCTCAACCATTTGAAGGGAACTTAATGATCCAACACACACGCCACCACCAGCGAGACATTTGAGTGAGCATGACATACTCTCAGCCGCCAGGGCACAAAGCAGGGCAGGGCATTCAAGTCAATGGAAGATGTAGTACCCAGTAAATGGTAGTTTTGTAGAAAGTAATGGTCACAGTGGAAAGCAAAACATTTAGGACCAAAGAAAACCAAAACCCCTCCAATTCCAGACCCCAAAAAATATCCCCATATCTCGGTGGAACTCGCAACCTGTATATACAATTTGTAACGTACAAGTTTACGCACCGTAAAGTTATTCCTCGCACCTCCTCTGTTTGCTGTCCTTGTCCTACAGACTACATGCGCATCTTCACGCGTGCTGATTTTTCGACTTGAGTGCGCCTCAACGAATGCACATACAGAATAACCCAGGCAAATCACGGAGCCCCTCCGTCACCAACTGTCACACGGCACAGGAGGGTTCTGTAAACGGTCGGGTAACACCTAACAAGTGCTTCGGAGTTTACTTTGTTATGCTAACAACGTTGATTTGTTTCTAGTTTTGTTTTTCTTTTGGATGGAATGTTTAAGCTTGTTTTGAAGGTATGAGGGATTTCCGATTTAATCTGAAGGAACCTATAGTCTTTCCAGAAAAGTGATGTTGTAGACTGACACAGAACTGCAATCGCTGTGAAATATTTTCAAATAAAAACCCCGAAAGCAACACAGTTGTAATAAAAAGCCCAGAGCAAGAACCTTGGCGTTGGGAAATAGGCTGGAGGTACCTATTAGCAGGGGTGAATTGTATGCGAAAGGCGAAAAGAAAGAAAAAAGAAAGAAAGAAAGAATAAAAGCAGAAAACCAATGTTGTAATGCAACCATAGGGACGCAAAAGCCTGGAAGTGGAAAGGAATAGGCTAGATTTATTATTTAAACACTATCTTCCAAAAAATCTCACCCATATTCGTCATAAAATCGTAATTTAAACTGCGTAATTTTATAACATAGTGGAATATCATAAGATACGGTTAATAATAACAACATAACGTAATGTGTAACTTCCTAACCATCTTATCGGCTTATCCAGCTTTAAAGGATTAAGATTACACTATCGTGATTTGTACTTAGTATCAGAAATTGAAAAGAATAACATCATAAGTGTGTCAGCTGATCGAGCCACGCGGTAAAAATGTTATTGCTGTACGTATATACAAGAGGGCGGTAAGTTGTCTTTTTGGTTTTAGGTATATTTATCCGATCTTACGGTATAACAATACCGATTATATCTAGTAACAAAGCAAAGAAAACTTGCTCAGGGTACACCAGCAACCAGGAGGAATTGATGAACGCTGACGAAAGCGCCGGTCGTGTGATACAAACCAGGGTAACATGAGACAAAAGGAAGAAGGCCTATTCTCAGCAATGGCCGGAACAAGGCTGCCAATAATGATGATATGCCATCACACGACGAAAAAGAAGACAGACCAAAATGTTTTGGAAGATTTTTTAAGCAGAAAAAAAGCGGTTTATGTCTTTAACTAATTATATACCCACAAGTATTACGCTTTCTGCTAATAGGAGCAGAAACAACTACACTTAACTAACCTTAAAAACTCATTTGGCTTCTCCAACATTCGCGAATCCAAATAAAAATGTAAAGCATTTCAATTAACGAATGCTAGAAGAGCAGTGGACACGTATCTGCAATGAAAATCAGTTAAAAGACTGGAATTACAGATGAGATTGTTCATTTTAGAGGATCTTGGCTCGTTCCTATTGCCAACATATGAAATGTTTAATCAGCACTTAGCGGCACCGTCACCCCGTTGAGTTTGTAGAAAAATTGACGGCTATTCTGAAACCACTCTCTAATACTATTGTCTTACTAATGACATGAGATTACAGTTACATTCAAAACAAACCTTACGTCAAAAGCAAAAGTTTGTTTCCACACAATAGAATTTATTATATGTATTACGTCGTCCATGACGAAACTGATGTTGAATATGTGAATTCCTTCAACTGTATCTGTGTGCAAATACCATATAATTGTACGCATCCTCAAATATTGATAGAGGCACGTCACTAGACAAAGCAGTGCAATAAAATAAATCAACAATTACATTCTCACGTAAACTAATATTATATTTTGAACAATGCAAATTCAATTACCTATTTATATTCACCTTCACTACTTAAGGGTCTACTCTTTTTTTCTCATCACATGAAAAAAAACTTAAGCAGAGAAAAACCCCTCAACTTTTAAGGATTCGTTCTGTTGTTACAAGTTGATGGATTAGTAAACAAACATACAATTTTCGCCTTCATGAGATAATTAAATGTCTCCGGCCTGATATCCAACTAGGTACAGAACTTCAACCATTTACGATTACTTTAACCAACCCAAATCCAAAATGCACTAATTAAACTACATTCTAAGGTAATGCAAATACAATTCTGCGCTCGACAGGCTGACTATTGCCACAAGAATACCCCTTTGAACTGATTAGCGAGCAGGGAGATGCCGCCAACTGGCACACGCGTCGCCTGCGCCGGCCAAACTGCCCGACTCAGCACGCCTCAATGAACTGATTGTCCAATTAACTCCATTCATATGTTCGACGCCACTAACCCACACGCTAAGAGCCTTTTTCAGGCTAATACGATCGTTTGTTCGGGTAATGTCGGAAATTGCGAGCGCCATTTGCAATAGAACAAGATTGTGGTATGTTGAGAATAAGTGGTGCGGATTTTGATGAGGTAGCAGTTTTGTTTGTAAATATTATAGTTTCTTTTTCATTTCCTCTGGTATCTTTTTACATTTTATATCTTTTTACTAATTGATGCGCAGTAAGCAGCTTTTAACATAGCTGAACATAAACCTATGTGATTAAATAGATTATCAATCCATTGGTATATTGCTTTGTTGCATGAAATCATTCACAAGCAACATAATGGGTGAAATCGGGAAAAAATGTCCTTACCAACAATATGCTGCACACAAAAAAGAACTGTATTTTAAAATGAACATTTTAATTTCGGCTCCAAAATGCAAGTTTAATTCGGAGCACGTATTGAAAAGTGCCAGCATCAGACACAAAAGCTATGAAAAACTTGTGTAACCGTAAAGTAAACACACTCACTTCCTATTGGTACGCCCAAAGTGGGGCAGCTGAAGGAAAAAAGAGAAGTAGCAGAGCATTTCACGAAGACGTTCCAGATGTTTCTACAGATGCTTTGTTTTGCCAATAGTGTTTTTAAAAGTCAAGCTGACTTTTCGGGAAGAGTTTGACGTTTTGACTGCTTTTTTGTTTGTTTTTTGGAAAGATAGGTATTATAAACTTTGACTACATATTGTTTTGTTTTTTTGTGATTTTTAAAAGTCCAATAAGACTAGGATAACGCTTTGGAATAAAATATAAATTTGAAATCAAAATTCAATCAATCAACGTAACAAGAAATAAACTATAGTAGGTAGTATTTTAGTTAGCCTTGTGTAAAATTATGACATAATCCAAAAAAATTACAGTTACTTCGCTACAAATGCACGATTTCTATAAAACTTTTACAAAAAGTAAGCTATGAGAGTATGTTAAACTCACATAGCGTTTCTATATAATCTACTAAACTAACGTTCAATTATCTTTGCAAATTACACTAATGTGCCATCGCAAGTATCATTAGCTAAACCATAGAAATGCATTTAAATTAATTACGGCAACCATCGCAGTAAATTTCTAATTATAATAAGCTATAATAGGTGCCTTTACCTTACTGGTGTTCTAGGAAAACTCCTGCAAATAGTGGTGGCAGCACATATTTTAGGCGTTTAGGTAATGATAGGGTCTCTAATTGACAAGTTTCTTGGAAAGGAATTAGTTACGGTACGTTTTTCGAGCGGAATTCCGTAGTCTGAAAGGTGACTTCAGGATAATAATTATCAGGAAGCGTGTTCTTAATAATTATTGTTGCGTCTTTCCAGCTTAAAACACGCCGCGATGGCTGATTAATTTTCCTTTAAGTATTCCTTTTCGAGTATTACAAACATTTATGAGTATACCGACACGTGTTTAGCAATTTTCAGGCTGGTTTGGTTCTAATGCTCGGTTCCTATATACTTTAACGAATCGTTTTTCTTAATAATGGTAGCTTTTATTATCGCCAAATATGGGCATATAAATAGATTCGTAAGCTAATTTTCTACTTCTACTTGCTACTTCCATATGGGAGGGTCTACTATGCAAAGCTATGAGCTCTTTGCCTCATTATTAGTAAAGATACAAGGGACCTTATATTAACCAATAACGGTCCGTAAATTATAGGAATCGTCCATATGTCGATTACCTTTGTAGCAGCATTCATGATCCCAAGATCAAAAACGTACGATACCGGCAGATGTCAGTGAAGTGCGCCAGTGATTACGTTATTGCAGTAACTGAGATATGAGCACTAACAGTACGATCCAATTTAGTCGCTTTCATTCAAATAATTACAACGCATGTGACCAACATCAAAGAAATCAGTCGTATTCTTGCAAACACTATTTTTATGCTCCCATCCAATTTATCACCGTGCTTTTCTAGTATTTTAATTTATCACTTGTTTTTTTAATTTCCTTCATATTTCAATGGTTAAACAATTTTTCACATGTTTTTTTAAATAATTGTCCCTAATATTTAAAGTGAATAGTGTAATACCGAACGCATTATTGAAGAACTTTTACACTTTGCCAGCCAAATAAGTATCTTTATAAATTCTTTAAAACGATTTATTATACTGAGCTTTGTTCTCTGAAAAGAAAACTTTCTGCTGTTGGAGAGTCTGATAAACAAATGGTAGAAGTTTTACGCAAATAAAGAACGTTAGAAGTGTATCTTTTTGTAACAGATACAACTCTTTAGAGTTTTGTAAGGTGATAAAACTAAGCAGTAACAGAATAAAAGATGGCGGTTCGAAAGAGAATATGAGTTATATGAACTTTTTAATTAAATTATTTTTAGTTATATTCATTAACACTCAGTTATCATCTTAAATATAATATACATCTAACACTAAAATATATAAATTATGTACAAGTATAAAGAGTAAAAAAAAGAAACGAAGGGCTCATTGGGCATCAAAAAAATCGTCCGCATCGCTGTCAGTGGGAAAAGTGCCCAAAAGGCTGGCAGCATTGCCACGTTGGATGGCAACGCTGATTCTTTGACCTAAAAATTGGCCAGCCCTCTGGTCACGTGAAGAATCGACCAACCGCTTGGCGATGTCCCGAAATACTACTTTTTAACTATTTTAATTTATTGTTCGAGTGAGAAATGGGAGTGAGTCTGTTTCATCTGTCGGATTGTTCGCGGCAGTACGGAGCGGGCGCGGCGTTCCCCTAGAAAGGCGCACTCGGTACAAGCTAATACTTACACGTCCTCCAGGCAGTAAAAGGACCGTTTACATTTTTCACCGTGCTAATTTTATTTGACTCGCCCTGAATATATTATGTCCTATTATTACGCCGCCCACCCTCTGCAAGCGTTTAATGCTAACAATGAGGAATTTTTTCCTCTTTAAATTGTTAACATTAAATTTAAGAGAAAATGTAAAAAAATCTGATATCATTCCATTTTATTGCTCATTAAGATTAACTTTTATTTTCTTGGCGCGTTTAATTTTAGCCGTGATTTCGAGAATAAAAATGTTTTGATGAAAAAATGCCTCTACGTACAATATAAATATTTTATGGCTTTCACGCTGTGCTTGAATGGAGATAGAGCAAATCGATTAACGACATTCGAATATTTCACGCTGACGTAGAAAACGATGCGTTCTACTCGTTCGATACAATATCTATGAAGATGTAAATCGAATGTTATTTTTGCGTATACATAAAACGTTATCGAACTGACGCACTCGCAAGATCAATGTAAATAAAGTCATTCGATTCATAAACAGATGATAGATAAATATTAAACCGAAAATTAAAGTTCTCGCTCAGCCACAAAACGTTTAGATTTTTTGTGGCGAATCGATTGGTAGCATCATTGCACATCAATCGATTCTCAATAATTTGTTCAATATCAGCTGGTCAATGACTGACACCGATTGTCTGGCTCAATCGGAGATTTATCGTACTGCCTGACAACCATGACGGCTAAAGACTTGTTTCATCATTTTATTGACTGGCTATAAATTAACTATTCGCTGGGTGGTATTCAATTATTCATATTACGGTAAAGTTTAAATGTTACTTGACAACGACGTAAAATATCTGAAAATACCCGACAAATAGTTAATTTCGAAAGATCTTAAAACTAAGTTCTGAGTCTGGCGTTTCTTAAATTGGGCCATTTCAAGAAATTAATTTTATAATTTCCACAAACGCGACAATATTCATCTCCGACTGAGATATGAAATTAATAATTCATAAAATCTTAAGCTAAGATTTAATCTCGTTATGATAACTTACGTTTCTTCCACATCTACATCGGTTTGTACAGTCAAATAACTTCTTGTGCAATTTATTGCATAATTCTACCTGAAACAAGAAGAAAATGTGTTAGTGCAGTTCCATTAGAACATGGCTATCATTAGCGGTAATTGGGATGTTGACAATTTTTTTTGTCCGTCACTTAGATTATTAAAAAATATTGGACACGTATTTTTTCTTTCAAAAGATTATGGCAATACATAGAATTAAAATGTGACATGACGTCACTCTCCGGTAGATTTTATACTGAATTGTGGCGTAGCGAGCCCGCACTCCCCAACTTTAACCCTTAAAGTGACTTTGTATAGAATACTATACGTCTAACTTTAAAAAAATATTGTCCAATTTTATTTTATTTTATCTGTAATATTTCATCATAAATTACATTTCTGAACGTTTTTTTCTAAGTCAATATGACAAAACTTTTTTAAACTGTGGTAAATTCAAATCAGTTGTGAAAAATAACGAACGAGTCGCAGCCAGAAATTATTATCAAGGTGAGTTTTGGTAATTTTAGTGTTTTTATTACTAATTACAGATTTCCAATGCATAAAATGTAAAGGTGAATAGTTATTCTACTAATTTTGCTAGATGAATAACTTGGAAAATGTGGTGTTTGTATTATTTTGACTAGTTTATATACATGTATAGTATACTATACAATGCTACAGTTGCTTACATTTACCACTATTTTTATTTGTATAGTATACTATACAACGCCACAATTGCTACTATGTGATGAAACTAACAATTTTTTGATAATTTGATATGAAACGAGTTCTAGAGTGCATAAATAACGTCTTGGCTTTTATTTGGGTGGTGGTTGACTTGCATGTTTGCTTTATGTTGTTTTAGACCACAATGAACGGAAGAGCTAGACGAATATTAGCTTTGGTTCCTGCACTAAATGCTCATTCTGATGCTAGTGATGAATCGAGCAGTGGTGATGAAGCGAGAACAGCTGAGAGTTCACCAGCACCGTCACTAGAATCGTCATTTGAAAGGCTCGACATTCTAGGCTGCCCAGTTTCGCCAACCCTTCAGAGGGCGATGTAGAATCAAACACAGAAGCCCTTTCTGATGTTGAACAAGAAAATGCTCAAGTTCCCCTCACACCAATTCTGAATGCTGTATTTCCGAGCCCTACGCAATGCAACTATGATGCAATTCCTTCAATTGGTTCTGTGACGTCTGTTCAACCATCTCCTGCCATGGCAACTAACACACCTTTGAGGACACGTGGACAAAGAAAGCGTACTGGGCCTTCTATTGCCACTAACAGAGTCAAAAGACGCTGTATCAAAAAACTAAACTTACGTTTTCGTTGGAAGAAAGTGTCATTTCAACACAGGGCTGACATATCTAATCCTACTTTTGAAGATGCAGTACCTACTGATTGGTCACCCTTAGATTATTTTTATCGATTTTTTCCCAGAGTAATGATGAGTGATATAATGACGAATACCAATTTGTACAGCGTTCAAGAAAATGGCAAATCAATCAAAGTTACAGAAGAGGAAATATTAGATTTTTTGGCCATCAACATTCTTATGGGTATAGTAGTTTTACCTTCTTACAAAGACTATTGGAAATCGTCGTTTAGATATCCGAAAATTGCAGATGTCATGTCCTTGAAGCGTTTTCAGCAACTAAGAAGATATTTACATTTTACTGACAACACCCAAGCTGATGTTTCTGACAGGTATTATAAACTGCGACCTCTAATTGAATGTATTCGGTTTCAATGTTTATCCCTCGAAGAAGAAAATACTTTCAGTATAGATGAGATGGTTATACCATATAAGGGTAAAAAAGCAGGCAGTCGTCGTCAATATAACCCAAACAAGCCAAGTAAGTGGGGCTTTAAAAATTTGGTTCGAGCTGGTGTTTCTGGAATCATCTACGATTTTATACTCTACGCTGGCGATGATACGTTTAGAGGTGTGGAATTTACCGATGAAGAAGAATCCTTGGGTGTTGGAGGAAAAATAGTTTTAGCGTTATGCAAAACTATAAGAAATCAAGCATGTAGTGTCGTTTACTTTGACAACTATTTTACGTCTTTAGAGCTAATATATATATTACGAGAAAACTATGGTATATTTAGTTTAGGGACTGTTAGGAAAAATAGATTGAAGGATGCAGAGAGCAAAATGATTGACGATAAATCGCTACAGAAGAAAGGAAGAGGAGCTTTTACTCAGGTGGTTTGCAATGAAAACAAACTGAGTGTGGTCAAGTGGTTTGATAATAAGCATGTGAGGTTAGTAAGCTCTTATGTTGACGCTTTTCCCCTTGAGAATATCAAACGTTTCAGCAAAGAGTCAAAAAGTCGCGTCGATATACAATGTCCACAAATTGTGAAGCATTATAATCGCCACATGGGAGGTGTAGATTTGGCGGATATGCTAATAGCATTATACCGCACAGGTATAAAATCTCACAGATGGTACATGAATATTTTTTCCCAGCTTTTGGACATATGTGTAAATAATGCTTGGCTGTTACGTCGTAGACATGACAGACAAATAAATAAGAAGAGGAAGCAAGATCGTTTGAAAGACTTTCGATACGAAATCTACGCTGGACTTCTGAAGCGTGATAGAACCGTGCCTGTAAAGGAAGTTGAATCTGTACCTGAGAGGCAAAAGATAAAGAAACCATTGGCCGAGAGGCCTTTTGATGATGTGAGGTATGATAAATACGATCATTGGCCTCAGTTAACCGGGTATCAGAGATGTAAATATTGTAAAGGAGGTCAAGCAAGTACAATGTGCACTAAATGCAAAATACATTTATGTTATGTCAAAGGTAGAAACTGTTTTTTGGCTTACCACACGAAGCACTAAAATAGCGCAACGTATAGTATGCTATACATTGCTAATTTCTTATTGTTTCGAGCAAAAGTGGCACCGTATAGTATACTATACATAGGTTTTTCCAAAAAACAGCAGGTCTAGATTTTTTTTAGTCTTTTTTGTAACTTTTTTATATGCCTAATAAACCATTAAAATTAATTTTACTTGTTTTCATTAACAAAAATCATCATGCGACTTTAAGGGTTAATACGTTTTATCTAAAACATTTTTTATTAATATGATAAAGCAAAAAATACGTGTCAATTTTTTTTATATCTGACTGACGGTCTAAATAGTTTTTTTTTTCCCCAGTCAACATCCCTATTAGAAACATTACATTTATTTTATATAGCTCGCCAAAGTTCTGAGAGCAATTCTTTGTGTTTAACGCGAGCACCTATAAATCTTCACAAATACCAAGTGATCCGGAATGTTCATATTACTCCTAATTGCCATTATCATTTACATAACTACCATCATATGAATAAATACCAAACACTAAATTCCAAACTTATAAATGGCAATGCGAGGGCTGTCATCTGATTTAGTGGACGCAACCAAATAATAATTCTGCGTAACTAGAACGTTGGAAAACAAATTACAGTAATAAGATAAGCGACCTGCGATTTCTAGCCGTAAATAAATCAAGTGGTCTGCAGCTTCAATTAATTCGGCCGCCATTAAGATAATCCGAACTGTTTTTTATCAATAAACAGACGATGATCTATCCGTGGGATTGGGAATGATTGTTAATTAGTGGATGTTTTAATGAGTGGTCAAGCTGGCCGGTGCGGGAAGGCAGCTGAAATCCAGAAGCGTTGATCCGAAACAATCCAACCCAATAATAGCATGCTTCGATCGCTCTAAGTATAACCGCGCCGCCGACCCCGTTAGCAAGTCTACCTGCTCGAACATTGCAACATTAATGGAGGCACCGTGTCATTTGTTCTTAAATATAAAACCGCCACTGTTGACCCACTCTAGGCTTGACGTTTCCAGAATTATCCACACTCTGTTTTAGTGAGATTTCAATTCTGAACATTATAGTTTAATAGAATAAATTATGAATTTTTTGCCAAGTATAGACTGGAATGGAATTTAATGGAATATCAGGAGTGAATCGTGATATTTGGATGGAGGGGATTTAAATAGTGATGCTATTAAGAGATGTTAGATGTATATGACGTAACGCGGAGCGCTTGCTGTCATATGCAAAAGTGATAACATACATGACAGCTTACTTCAATTTATCGACGAACACACGCGCATTGGCTAAGCTTGCTTGCAGACTGTCAAAGACATTACCTTTTGTGTGAATGTGACATAGTTAAGGTTATAAATTCTATTGATAGCCAAGCTTATCAAACACAAATCATGAAGGACTTCCACACGCAAGAACAAGTTTGGAGAGGTACCTATCTACAAATAATTACCTTAGATGGTCTGAATATGTTAACTAATTAGGATTCGTCTAAGAGGCGCTATTCAAACATGAACTACCAAGATACCGGTAAAAACAGATTTCACTATAAATAAGGAAGTCTCAATGACTTTGGGCCGTGGCGCCTCCACTATACATCAGGGACTGTGGCAGTTATATATTAGTGCGAATGTGTCTACACATTGATAATGCACTTACTATTAGTTACGGCTGGCTACGCACGTTACAGCCGTGAAGCGTTCTTAACGAGCCGATCAGTAATTTGGTATCATCCTTAGGTGCCAATGAAATGTTTTTCTATGAGGAACTTGGTACAGTTGATGCAAAGCTTCAAGCCCATCACAGCCGTAGCTATAATAAAATATTAATATAAATCATAGCTACGGGCATATTACGATATATTTTCCATAGCAATCTTCGAGCGACCTCAGACGGAGCTATAATATATATATTTATATTACGTCACCAAAATATGTGGGTAGATATATCAAATCAATCAAATCAAAAATATTTATTTGCTAGAATATGGTACATAATGGTGTTACAATAATTTTGTTTCTGCATATCCTGCCAAAACGATGGTGTGCAAATTTATACATACTTATAATGTCAATTATTTTAACTCACAAACTCCAGATTCTATTGACTTATCTTCTAAATAGTCCTTAATCGTATAATAACTTTTCAGTAGAAGCAGTTTGAAAATATACTTTTTAAACATTGTCAGCGGTATAGCAAGACATATTAATATTATATATTATGGTATATTAATCCGCAGACCAAATGAGGGCAAAAATATATATTATTTATAGTTACGTCTGTGACGGGCTTCATAGTATTTGCTAGTTCAATGTATAAAGAAATGTTAAATGACTAAAAGGATCTAGGTATGAACGGCTAGCAGTTGAAAAGGTTCTGTAATGGCAACCAAGAACTGAGAAGTAGTTTAGGTATCAGCAGACTTCGTTGTGAGCGGCTAGGTACGAACCCACGTTCGGTTTCAAGATAAAATGGTTGGATTGATGACCGAAGCCGTTTTATTGTATTTACACGATGCAAGTTCCTTGCGTGTAAATACAATAAAAGTAAAGAACACTGTTTGGTGCAATTTTATTGTTGCTTCAGCGTGTAAATGTGGTTTTAGTTTAGTTAATCCGAAAACATGGAAAAAATTTAATCTAATTGTGTTTATTTTATTTATTCAGTCGTAAACCTTAATTCTAAAATAAATGATCAAGTATATAGTAAAATAAAAAGGGGATGGACTCATTGTTCATCAAAAAACTCTTCCGCATCGCTGTCAATGGGAAAAGTGCCACAAAGGCTGGGATCATCGCCACGTTGGATGGCAATGGTGATTCTTGAGGCTAAATATAGGCCAGCCCTCTGGTCACGTGAAGAGTCGACCAACCGCTTAGCGATGTCACGAAAATTGATTGTGTTTGGTTTCATAATCTGAGACGGTAAACTTGAGAGCCAGAAAAACAATCAGACGAGAAGCTTGTGTGAGTATGAGAATAGAATATATGCTACAAAAAAAATCCGGGTCTAACGACATGGAAAAAATTATATGTTGTTATTTTTTTTTTTTTTTTTGAGGATGGGAAATTATCAAATAACTTCTCCCGCTCTGGGTGGAGCGGGAGGGCGTGTCAGACTTTTACTGACTAAAACCCACCCGTGTTCCTTCCGTTGCCTGTGTGCCGAGGTCGCGATATCCCTTTCAGACAAACCCGCAACCCCGGCAGGCATTGGCCCTTCCGGACCCCGTCACTTGGTGCTGACATCTCTTTGAGGCGCGCGTGGAACACAACGCGCCGTCGACCCGGGCCTGGTCCCTATCGGACGGCGAGCTACCCATTGCTCACCGTCCGCAAGCCCGCGATATGTTGTTATTTACCTTTTACACCGAAGTGTTGGTACCCATATGTCCTAATCTTTACTCAGCTCATGTGACCTACGCAACATAAAAATTATAGAAACTTGTAAATGCACCTAACATTTATATACCGGTCCTACTAGTTTTATTTACCTTGTAAATGTTACTGCCTAATAAATGTTTATAAATGTAAAGACTATATCACAGTATAATAAAGTAACAGTATTATGTCTCGGCAGTGACCTTGAAATAATTACCTACGGCCATGTGGTAGATAAACCTTCCGCGTCCGTACATTTTAGAGCGCTTCGTTTCGGCACTTTTCTATGCAGACATAATACTGTTACTTATTTATACTGTGACCATGTCGAGACGTTACTAGAGAGGTTTATTACTGATACTGCAGAATTATGTAAGTACCTACTTTAGCGACTTTTAAAATCCAACCTTTGGTTAAGCCTAATGTTTAAGCCGTAGTGTTGTACGAGAATAGGGAACAACATCTTATTCGACAGTAACTCATAAAATTTATGGCAGATCAACAATCGTTTTAGAATCGCTTCTTAGTGAAAATGTAGAGAGAAGTTACTGTTCGCGGGAAAGTCCGGGATACCGTGGCAACGTCCAGGCAACTGCAGGAACACGGGTGGATTTTAGTCAGTAAGAGTCTGACACGCCCTCCCGCTCCGCCCAGAGCGGGAGAAGTTATTTAATAATTTAGCACACGAAAAAAACAAAAATCTGCTGTATGTTCTTTTAAATACGTTGAATCAGAAAATTAATCTATCTGTAACTGTACGTATCGCTTGATTGACATACACTGACACTGTTACAATTACATCTTTGATTAGATGGATAGCAAAAAATCTGCCATCTGGGTCTGCCATTAGAAAATGAACACTTAGCTCAGAATGGGAACCAAATAGATATCTTTAAATAGATTTAGGTTCAACCTGTATCACACTGGGACCTAATACTGTCAATCGCTTGAAACAAAGCCTACCGAAAGACCCTCTAATGCCCAAAGAGGTGGGCATGACAGTTGGGAAAAAACCCTAGTTGAAGCATAGATTGTACAACCACATTAAAACTCACATAATATAAATTTTCCTCACGTAAACACAACATTTACTTAAAACGCCACCCATCCACTAACACTTAAACTATCTAAGAAACGAACTGCGTATAATTTCCTCCGTGAGTCTGAGATTCAAAAAGAGCGCTAAGAAAAATAAACAGCACTTGTATCTCAACGCAGCCATCTCATCTGTAGCGAGACGGCACGTTTCTTAAGAACTCACTGCACAATATAAACACCGTCTGCGGGGTTTACGTCAAGCCTCAACTGCGGAAATTTTAATATGTATACATTTGATGGTAAAACAATAGACCTGTAGTTATCATTTACTGGTTGTTAGCATTTAATGGAGTCCTTCGTGGTTAATGTTACTCCAGAATTACCGACGCCGTGATTGAGTGCCAAGAATTCGTGGCTGTGACTGGAAATACATTGACATGAGCTAGCTGTCTTGTTTGTATTCCCTGAAAGAATTTGTGGAAGTACTTCTGCAAAGGTGTGACTACTATTAGAAAGTAGGTGTAGTGCGTCAGTATGATATAACTCTTAACGTTGTGACAGCATGCCAGTCTTAATTTAAAATGGAATCTCTCAATCACAAGTTTGTTAGTCGCATGAGGTCTTCTGACGAAAATAAAATTTTAAATGATGTTCTGAAAAACGTTTAACATTTCGAAAAATCTAAACCATCCTTCATTAATGTAAAAGTAAAGAAGTACAGAAATACATAAGTACGCCAGTCTTTAGAATACCTAGCTCATGAAAAAAAACAAGCAAGAACTATAAAGCTCGATGCTCAACGACCGTCCCTTCGTCAATTATTGCCTCATCACAGTATTTATTGGGACTTATCTGTACCGAGAACCGAGTCGAAGTGCTCTCTGAAAAGAATCTATTTTAACTTACCACAGAACTAATGTGGGTCAACTACAAACTCAAGTGTCGTGAAATATTGAAAGCAACGTAGAGCCTTCTAAGTTCCAAGACATGAACTCAAATAATCTTACGAAGTGTAGATACATATTGGGCAATAGCTATTTATATGTACAAGTAGTGGATATTAGATAACAATGAAATTGCTGTCTATGTCAAAGTCGTGGGTAAAACCTATTTCCATTGCAAATTTCGTGTCTCACGTCCTCTGAAAGACCCGTTCCGTGTCCACAAAAAACGAAAGATATTTACGTACATCTAAAATTTTACAAAGCAAACAAGATAAGGTTTGACTCGGGGTTACGTGTGTGTGTTATCAGATCGTTTCATAGTCACAATGAAGTTTTGTGTGCGTACGCAACGAAACACACTAAACAGTTCAATGTACTCTGATAATACCAGTAGGTATCTTATGACAGTGATCGATTGTTACGAAGACTTTTAACTTAAGCAAACATACGCACTGGGTATACAGAAAAATCTCTGGAGACGATATGCCTTCGCGTCAACTTATGACGGATTGCAATGAAATTATCAGCATCAGCCACTTAGTACCGTGAGAACGTGTTACTGGCACACAAGAAAATAAGAATTTGAAAATGGAATTTTGATAGAGGAAAATGATAATCTATTTGAAAATAGAATTTTTTAAATGATGATGTATTTTTGAAAATGGAAATGGTCTCAAGAACAAGATGGCACAGGCGCAAAAGGGTTTCAATAATGGCGTTTCTGTTAGAAATAATAATTTTCGGAATGCGTGTGTACGTATTGTATTTTTTAGTGCTTGTTAGACAGAGTACACCTCTGAAAAATAGGCGTGGTGTTATGTTATGAAATTAAAGCCTGTATTTACTCTTTAATATTATTGCTTTCTCTCTTTAATGCCGTTGAGTAATTTAAGATAACAGTAACGTTATTAGGTATCTTTCTATATTAAATTCCAAATTTTGTCTGTTCTATTCGTAGCAAAAGTTAGCACTCAAATGTGACTGGTTTGTTACAAGGTGCCAAAGAGAAGAATATTGGCTCTAATAGAACTATTTTAATTTATATTGTAGGTTGGCTCGCAAGTCGGTACATTTCTATTGGCTAGCAAGTCGGTACAATTACATTGTAAAATGGCGATTTTAAAGTGTCAATCACCAGCCACAGAATGAATGAATTACGATTATGCTGACCATGAAAACATATTACTGATTTTATGACGCCTACAAAGTTGTGAACAATAATATTATTTGCATACATATAGATATTTTCTTACATAAAGACGTCATAATATTTCTTTGATCTTGTTTAATGCATGGACCCGTCACTAATTATCATTTGTCTGTGTGTTTACCAGCTAGGTACTGGTAAGGTATGAAAAGGACTGAATTTAAATTACAACTATATACTTATTTGTTTCGATATTAACACCCTATGGTACCTCTCAACACTCTTCTACAGTTGTTTTAAATAATTCATTAAAATAGAAAAAAGGGCTACAGACAAAAATTATTTAGGCCAAAATCTACTTCCAAACATACGGTGCCCAGTAACAGCAACACATGTTAAAGAAACTAACGACATAATGACAAAGGGTAAAACGTTGATTGATTTAGGCAGGGACTAATTACAGGGCTGAGGTACGAAAAAAAATATGTTTTTGTACCAAATTGTTACAACAAAAAAATTACGAGAGCTCGTAATGACAGTGCCGATTAGCGTTTGAAATGTTTGGCTAGGTGAAGTAGAATATGTTTGGAATGTTAGCAAATTTGGTGAAAAAGATCAAGAAAGTACTTTAACTAAGGTTTGTATTCCTTTGACTTCTGCTTTTTGAGTAGCAATAGAAATGTTTATGAGTCACAATCACGAAAACTATAATTTTCTGGAACACAAAACTTAAATAGTTAATGAAAAATACCTATACTCCATTTTAAATAAGATTAGACACTTAAATAAACCTTTTTTACAGTGCGTTCAACCGATTTTGACTTCTATACCGTAGGTATAAGGATGGCATTAAAAGCAAAAAGTGCTTACAATACCAACGGTTTACTGCAGCTGCCATTTGTCATGCCACCAACGTAATAGAAGTCAAAATCGGTCGAACGAACTGTAAAAAAGGTTTATTTAAATGTCTAATCTTATTTCAAATCGAGTTATAGACTACGTTCTCGATTTACGTTACGTAGGTACTTAGAAGGTATTTAAGACGTAATGGGCAATGGGCCAAAGTAAAATATAGAAAATACGAAAAATAATCTCATACAATATACCCCACACCAAAAGAATTTAGCTTTTTATTCTTTCATATTTCCATTTTCAAGTTCATCCAATCACTGACGGGTGCGGAAAAAAATGAAGTTATGGCCTAGAAAATTACTAGGTAATAGAGCAACAACGGAACATGTATGACGTTTGTGGAGATAGTTTATGTGCTAACTAATAACAATGGCCATTTCTGACAGTCTGCAGTGCCAGTTCACAGCACATTGTTCGTTGCACAAGCACAAGCGACCTATAAAGCTGTGCAGATGGCCTGTCCATGTCATTTCCATGTGCAATTTTCGTAAGGTCTATTTAAATCTGTTTCCAATTGATGTTATTTCTACTTAAGCAAATATCAACTTTATCGTAATATAAATTAAGTTGAATTAAGTATGACTAGTACAATTGAAAAAGTCATAAAAACATTTGAAGTTGTAGTGCAAACTGAATCTTGGAAATTGCAAATTTTTCCATAAAATCGTATTTGTTTACATGTTTGGAAATTAAATTGTGAACGTAGAATAGATTAACCTGCACAGCAGAAGCGACACAGCAATTGCGTGACAAACTTTCAATCACAATTTTTCGCGAAGAATTTTGAAGGAAATTCCTAACCCATTGTTCAAAAGTTTGAAAAAGTCAACGCAATAAATGTTGTTTGATTGTCAAAATGCATAATTATTCATTGTGAGTTTATGCAATTACCCTGGTTAGTGTTTAGTTCAGTTTTTTTTTGAGCTTTGATTTTGTTAAATGTCTTCATCTTTAGTCTGTGGATTTTGTTTTCCTTTTCATATAGAATATTGTTACATCAGTTTGTTTTTCTGGGTAATACCTATCTAAGTAAGTAATTGCTGTGATTCTTTTGCCTTTTCTTTCCCTTGCTGCGATTTTCCGCGAATTAAAAGATTTATCTCATTTTTAACACGTAATAATATTTTTTTAAATAATAATTAGCATTATATATACAAGCGTTAATGTGAAAAGTATGTACATATATTACTAACCTAACCCGCGATAACTCTAGTCAAAGGTCATAATATAATGCACGTCGTGGATTGTTACTGCTCACAGTCGTTTTATAAAGACGCCAGTACACGAATTATCGCGTTAACAGCTCGCGATACAGACGCGTCTTTACGACACAGCTACAATTCAAATGTCTACTAGACTAACCCTGACACTTGATCGCGATGCAGTCTCACCGCTGAATCAATTGAAAACAAAGTCGCTAGGTGACGGGGCTTTGGTACTCTGTGGCAGTTAACAGCTACATAGTAGATATAAGTACACATGCGCGAAGCCATTTTGCCAAATGACCTTGTGATGCGGTGATAAGTCGCGTGCGCATAGGCCCTTAATACATAACTAAACACTATCTTTGTAATAACATCTACATTTTATAGATATTAATTCTCGTTACTTGTTATTCTATTTCTTATCAGCTTTAAGCACCAAAAGGGCAGACTAGAGATCACTTGCCATGGCCGTAAAATCAAGCACATAACCATAAAATAATAATTAATTTTACACGACACATTATATGATATGAGACTTTAATACCTAATTAAAGGAACAGTTTAGAGTTGTAACTGTAATTATAAAATGGTCGACACGCTTGCGGAAATCGTAAAATGTTGAATTATAGTTTAACGACATTTTACTATGCGCGTGCTAAATGTTATGTTACTATCTATTGCCCGCCACTTCGTTTGAGATCCAGGATGAAAAGTAGCCTATGTTCCTCTCCAGGTCAAGGTCTACCCCTGTGCCAAATTTCATCCAAATCCGTTCAGCCGTTTTAGCGTGAAAGCGTAACAAACAAACAAACTCACTTTCGCATTTATAATATTAGTTAGGACTAACTTTCGCCCGCGGCTTCGCCCGCGTGGAGGTCGGAAATTTACTATCCCACGGGAACGTACTACCGGGATAAAAAGTATCTTATGTGTTAAACCAGGTTATAAACTATCTGTGTGCCAAATTTCATCTAAATCCGTTCAGCCGTTTTTGCGTGATTGATTAACAAACATCCAAACATACAAACTTTCACATTCATAATATTAGTAGGATATAATACGATAAAAATAAACAGTTCTGACATTCGTTTTCTTCGTGATTGTGAAACACGATGTGTCAGACTGATAGTGATAGAGTTGCTCCATTTGATTCACTCTCAAACATCGTGAGATACGGAATTAATTCACAAAATCCGACACATTTCCAGCGACAGAATAATGATACTTTGACAAGCTCGACTGCGTAATAACCTAATTGTCACTGAAATATTCTTCGTGTGGAATAACCATAATTAATTAGTTTCCACCACCGATTTCATCAAACCTATTAGTGCTTTTATAGGTCGTTGATCTCTCATATTTTTATACTACAACGCTAAATGATAAATCATGGTGTTTTACAAAATGTACCTACGCTTCCACTACGTATATTTAAACACGTGAAAAAACATTTAACACTTCAATGTAGGTATTTAAACTATTTGTCAGACATCATGAGGGAATTGTCAAACAACAAAAACTTTTTGTAGGTCGCGCTATTTATCTTAGCGCTTACAAACTGTCAAAACAGAGATTTCAATCGTCTAACTTGGAGTCGTGCGGTTCTAATCAAAAAGCGCCTAACATTTGATACTTTCCCGAAGAAGCTGTGGACCAGAAGTGCTAACGGAAACAAATGAACTGTTGCTAGCTGAAGGCTATCTAGAACTGTAATATCGCACAAAGGATTCTCGCCTCTATTACGGCTAAGTAAGGCCTCATTTCGAGGAAGAAAACTCGAGATAAGCAAACAGGTCTGGTCGCTTTCAACGCACTGCACTGCATTCTATTGCAGCCGCAACG
Source organism: Agrochola circellaris (assembly GCA_914767755.1). NCBI lineage: Eukaryota > Metazoa > Arthropoda > Insecta > Lepidoptera > Noctuidae > Agrochola > Agrochola circellaris. The sequence continues at coordinate 7,625,487 of OU611849.1, forward strand.
AGTCGGTCGGAGAGACATTTGACACGTCCTCGCTGACAATAATATGTGTGTGTAAACCGGAGCGAAATATATGCAAGCAGTTCACGCCCTTTTACACACCTCTTTCAAATTAGAACAAATCGTTGCAAGTATTGCAATATATTAAACCCGTTAACATTTTCCATTGCTACGCTTTCAGAGAGAAAGAAAAAGATTCTGTAGACGAATATAAAAATTTATCAGCCTATTAGATATAATTGTTGCTATTATTCTAATTTAGAATTGAAAAGGTATGCTAACTGAAGATGTGTTCCCAAGAATTTTAATTATAAATTAATGGTGTCAATAAATTTTCGTACGAGAGTCGTGCAAGAGTCGGGAAATACGAAATACCGAGTTAGTCATCAATGATAACAATCTTAACGCGACGCGTTAAACACTTTCACAAATCATCAAACCCATTCAAATTCCCATTCGCTTCGTTTATTAATTACACGGGCGAGTTATCCTGCGTCGCCCCCCGCCCCCCCGCCTCGCCCCTCTCAACCCTCACTAACGCCAATAACTTGTTTATCGCGCGACTGCGGAAACTAGATCCCTAACTCCGATCGGAAAATATCCCCCGAATTTCCTGCGCGACCGACACAACTTCGCTTTACAACTAAGTAGTACGATGCAAGAGGGTTAATGCGATTTTATTATTATTTATCACTGCTTTACAATGATTATTTGTATCAAAACAATTGCAGTTTTTTAAATGCCATCAGCTAATAACTGTGAGTTAGCTAACATTTACGATTAATTAAGCTGATCAAACGCACGAGAAATATACGATCTCATTCGTTCAATGTTGTTTAATCTTCGCTTTATTGAATGAGACATAAGATAACTAATATGATTTCAATCTGTCGACATCCATTCCTATCTCTGCGCCGTAAACTCGTTATAATTCAAACATTGATGCCTTTCAGAGTAATAATTACTTATATCAGATTTATTAATTAGATGTAGTGGGGACGTCTCTTGGGTCTGTCTGGCGGTGCAACGGGCGCGTCGGGGGGGGTGCGAGGGGGGCACGGGGGCTCGGCCGGGTGGCTTCCGCACCGCCACCGGAGATTGCGTCCCAGCCTCCTGCGCAAGCCGTCTAACTCAATCATCTGCGTGAAAATATCGAATAAAACTTGCTCGCGGCGACACTTTTAACTGTACACGTGGGAGGGAATGCGCCAATTCGCTATCGTAGTTTCGTTTACAGAAACGAAATAAAAATCATATTCGTATTTGAGCCGCGAGCGGTGCGCGACGAGACGCGACGGTCTCCGTCTGAACCGAGTCTCGCCGAAGTGTCATCGTCTGTTGTGACGAGCTTCCTGTTTGAAAGAAAACGTCAAAAATTCATTAGCTCATGTGACCGTCGAGCATCTCTGCGTGTTACGTTCCAACTAACAGAAAAAAACCTCGCAGCGGCCGAGGGCACATCGGTTGGCACTGCTTGTCTTGACGGCGGGACGTCAAAAACATGCGTGTGTGAGACTCGACATCAATCAATGTGGGCTGCTTTTATTTTTGTTCGGGCTCTGCTGACGACTGTGACTTATTTTTAGGGCTGCGCAGGACTACTAATGAACTAGTCGATTGTGATCCTCCTCTAACTGATGACTCATAAAATATCCATCTATTTTCTTCTCTCTAACTCCTACACGTGACCACCTCTTACAAGTATATCCTCCCTTTTGTGTATAGATTTCGTATGCCTATATGTCTGTGAAACCAATTTTAACTTTCAGAGCAAGACCCTAAAATTCCCTTAAGGCCTATGAATAACTGGCTCTACGCGACTGGGGTTCGATTTCTTTCGACAAAATTAGGTAGTAGGTATATCTGTAACACCCAAAAAAAATTACGGCACTATACTTGCAGCATAAGGGCTATACTTCCAAATCAAAGTTACCTCAGTTGCATTTTAATGTCTTGCAACTAAATAAGCACTCATTATACGACACATAAATAAAGTAGGTCTCGCCTATATTGAGAAAAAAATAAAGCTTTATTCAGTAACATCTAGGTAATTATTCGTTCGATTCGTTTTGTAACCTTTAAATACTATATTACTAAGTAAAACATGAACGTTATCTATAAAGCGCATAAACGTAGCATACGTTGCACCATAGCATCTGCCTTTAATGTAAACTTCATGTCTGTCTGCACTGATAATCGTGTACAACATCTGCCCGTGACCATTTCTATCAGCAAACGTTTTGTAGGTCAGATTTCAATCCCCACGCTTAGTAATGGGACACTCACGAGCCTCCACGATACTGCCTGTCTCTTGCAATGACACATACGATTGTTACCAAGGGAAACAATCTAGCTAAACAATACTATATTAAAGAACCACAAATCAACACTTAAATTGACAACTTGCTAAAACTCAAAGCATGTATATCAAATAAACCAATTACAGGCATTTTTGAATTGTCAAGGGGTCGGTCAATCAGAAAGATGAAGCTAGTTGCCCATTCCAAAGCGTAGTAGGTTCCTATGGAGAAGAACGGGCAAGAAACTCCACGGACACTCTTTTAAATCAAAATATTCTTTCAAAATATTGGTTACATTAATTAATTATTAATCATTTAATCATTTTTAAATTATAAATGTGAGAACAATGTAGAAAGACGTGCACGTTAAAAGCGTCCTTCATCTCTTTGAACTAAACTATTAAACAACTGTCATATTTCATACGAATTATCATTATTCTGGAGCTAAACCCTTATGATGTAAGTGCTTCATACTGAGCAGCCATTACAAACGCAATCGTTACTGTGATCTGTGCAAGGAACACTTACATTCAGGAAGCTATCCTAGATTTATCACTCTCTCAAAGGCGCGCTAAATACCGTTACAAGTGGTGACATTAACATCCATCATGTCAATGGACAAATTATTTGTTGAAATAATGAGGTGCCTACAGATGCGAAGTAAACTATTCCATTAGCTAAAAATTCGTTAGACCACACGTCCACACTAAATAACGTAACAAACGATACATATTTTTAGAAGAAACAAAATCTTTTTTACGTTTTTTTTTTCTTTCACAATATAACAATACGCATCAGAACGGATTAGAAAGCCGTATTTAATCGACGGAGCTTATGTTTATAGATGTCGAGGCTAAATGCAAAGATTTCTATATGTGTCATTCTAAAACTGTATCAGTTCGGAGTTATTTGCGATGATCTCCTGCCCTACCACCGTAAAAAGTATAATAGAACAAGATAAGCGCCCAAAATCTTCAGACTTTAGACTTGGAGTAGTTATTCTTTCTCCAAAGACGACGAACAATATTTCTAAGACTTGGAACATTACCAAAATTTGATTATAATGACAGTTTATACACGCATATGTCCGCTCTCTTACTATTTTCTCTTTTAAGTATTTCTTATTTAGTGAACAGAATAGAAAATTGTGCAAATGTATATAGCTTTTACTTATAAACTACTATGAATAGTGACAACGACATATATTTTTGTTGCCAAATTGAAGTAAAATATCAGTGAAAAATATTTGTGCAATAATTTCCCACAAACGGTTGACTATTTGTATCGTACTTATCTTTCGTCTCTTTCGTGGTCTTCTCGTATCTTTCGTCAACGTCGTCAGCCGATACGCGACGTATGATCAAAATTGTGATTGTTGTTTTTTAACTAAGCTCTAAATATCCTGACCTATAACTGGACGGATAGCTCAAAACGTCGGCCGAATATTTATAAATACGGTAGCGGAGTCGGTAATGCGCCCCGACAGACAGTTGCTAAATTTCAATGTGCTCTATTTCGAATTTGTAGCTTCGGCTTTCACGTGGACAGAGAATAAAGTGGACAGTCGGTCTCGGACACCCTTTTCGTTAAAGATTAAAGCTGACACGATGAACAAAACGACACTAAACGATCATTTGGAGACGCATCACGCTACTAAGTAAACGGGAAATTGAAACCAGGCTTATACGAGTATGAGTTCTAGGAATGGTGGAAGAAGACCTAAGCTGTCAGTACAGTCTATAAATTTAATTTCCACCCAGAATATTTGTGGGCACTTAGAAATATAATAAAAAACTGTTTTAATAATCATGTTATGACAAGCTTGAGCATGATGGTTAATTTTGAGAATTTATTAAGATTTTAAACAAAATTGAGACAAAGTTTCAGAACATCTACACAAAATAGTATTACAAAACAAAATAACCTCACGAAAACGATAGAATTCGTAAAAATCCAAAGACACATGTTTCAAAACGATAACAAAGTCCAACAAACTATTTACTTCCAAAACTTGAAGCTAGTGCATTCATAAAAATAAAGTACGTAACCGGTATGCGACCGACTCAGGGATATCACTATAATATACATTTCAGGTATGCTTACGGGAATCCCTCACCTCTATCAGACGGGCTGCACATGGGAGGGTTTCAAAGAATTATATCTAGTTGAACTAAGTACGCTATTGGCAGAGCATTCGAATATCTCGTGAGTGCGAACTGCAGCCGTATATATTCTTGGAGCTTCGGAAATACCCTAAATCCGACGTACATTGTGGACCATATTACTTCGTGCACTTACATTTGTGCTCGCTATGGACTGCACAGCCAAATTTTTGAATTATTCCCATATGAAGTGAAGACAGTTTATTATCGCGAATCCTATTTTCTGAAAACGCTTCAGCAAACGCTCCATATTGCCATCCATTTGGCTGCAAGACTTGCTCTTAGATTATCTGAATAGTGAGTCATAGTGAAAATCGTACAAATATTAGCTAAACAAATATCTTGTAAAGTTGGAAATGTTTGTTTGAACAGTAATAGTCCGAATAAAGATGTATTCCCGTGAGCTAGTCAATATACATTGGCAATAAACTTATTTTCTATTAGATTGGGAAGAGGAAGAGCTTCATGGTTCTCATAAATCCATGCAAGTTACAAGAATCAATAAAGGAAATGAAATAGTAGTACTCCTACTTCATTCAGCTATATCAGCAGGTCAAATATTGTGTTACATTTGAAATTAACTGAAATGTTCATTGCGAAATGGTTCCGTATTACCCGACTTTTTATCACTTTAGAGGAAGACAACGCAGCTTTGAAAATACTCCGTAATGATCATAATATAGAACTAAATTGAAGTTAACCTTCCAGACATAAAGCGCTTTGAATCAATGAACAATTCATCCTTTACGCGATGACGAGTCCTGTTCAGCCAATGAATGTGTTCCTTTGCAAGACTGGCTCCCATCTAAAACGACATTCTCAATCCAGTCACACACGCCTCGCTCCTTAAAGCTATTGTATTGATTCAAAAGCTCCCAAAAATCTGTAGACATGTAAGCAATAAATGCGGGGGAAGGACGTTTTATAGCTGCGTATGTTCGTGAGAGCATGCTTGCGGACGTAAAGGCGTTGCGACATCGTTCCTCGTCTTTATAGGGCAATTACTGACGTTATCTGGCATTGATATTGCATATAATTTATTCATGCTCTCATCTACATTTAAATAAATACTTGCCAGCTGCACTGACCTCCTGAAAACGTATTTGTTACTTTACGCCACTCAGAAGTCGTTCTGTTAACATATCAAAATTATTCTTTATCTGAGATATAAAATGCTTAAAAATGCAACACAAGTAGGTAGATATAAGCATTTCAAATGAGCTGTCTATTTTGGTGGTACAATTTGAAGGTTAGTCTCGTCTATATGGAAGTTAAATTGTGAAGGAGTAGATTGTCTGAATATTTCATAGAGATATGCGGTAGTAGATGTGCGATATGCAAATTCAGGGGCATGTCCTGCTGAAACCCGATTTTGACGTTACGCAGTCTAGCACCTACTCTTCACGCCACGAGCTGACGTGTCCCATACGTGCTGACGTCTCCGTCTGATGCAATTTTGAGACTTGACTTATACTAGTTTAAGCTCAATTTTCTTTGCGTCATTGCGGAATATCCAGAAATTCGGAATATCACATGCATATGTAGTAGACATACAAATGAAGATTACTTCTATCGTGCTATCTGCTTAGCATTCGAATGCCGACAAAGCTGTAATAAGAATGACTATAAATCGAATAATATATTTAAGTAATGTCCTATAAATTTTATGGGCGGCAATCAGGCTCATTCGTGTATTCGTGTATAATGCTGCAGATAATTTATATTGTTAAGTAACGTAATTGGTGAAACTTAATTTCGCCATGACGCATTTCATTAATGAATAACTTTTCTGCGTGTGCCAAATTAATTAACGTTAACTTCTGTTATTGTTGCATTGGCTGAATCTACAGGACTTTATTTACATTTATGCGTCAATAAATGAAGAGTTTATTGCCCATTGTAAAACATTTGATATATTTGAATACACGAAGCAAAACGGGTATTATTATAATGACGTCACTTTAAAAGCCGTATTATTTAGCTTCATTATGGTTCTTTATGAACGCTGAGTCATGTTATGACATAATAATAAAATGTTCTCGTTAGTTTTATCACCTATTTAAAATCTACACCAGCTCACGCGATATGAGATATTCATCCATTCATAATTTTTGGCATCGTCCACATATATTTTAGTATTAACGATGTTGAGGTTTATATCAAACAGTACAGTTGGATCCCAACAAAGTTTCCCACAGCCTATTATTTTCTACTACAGCTTCATTCTTAGCCGAGTAAAAATGTTTAATTTGGAGTTGATAAGGAAGTCAGTTATCGCGTTGACATCCTGATTTTTTACTCGGTGAGATTGTGTCGAGTAGAGTAAACACAAGATTCTTATCTGGAAAGAAAACATTAAGCTTATCAGAATGATAGAACACCTACTTACTTGTTCCCGTAATATCGGGGCGCCAGGCAACTTGGAAGCGAACTTATCGCGGTGTGAACCGACTAGTTTGCATATTAGGTGGATTATTAGCTAGTCTATACATCTATACATTTACAAATAACAGTTTTTTACTAAATGCATTTGAAAGTATATACACAGTATATGTAAAACATTATTTTTTCATTTTTGTCTGTCTGTCTATTTGTACCGGCTAATCTCCGAAACGGCTGGACCGATTTCGACGGGACTTTCACTGGCAGATAGATGATGTTATTAGGAGTATATTTTAGGAAAAAAATTAGGGTCCACTCGGTCTTCTTCTTCTATAACTATATTATATTTCTATATATAAAATAAAAAAAACTATTCTTTGGTAAGTGCATCACTTGAGAACGGCTGGACCGATTCGCCTATTTCTTGTTCTTGTGATAGTAATAGCCTGAAAATAGTTTACTGTGAACGAAAAATTGGAAAAGTTGCCCAGAAAATTGTTAATTCGGGAAAAACTGAAAATGCTTTTTTCTATGGCATTTTTGTATGAATTCTTGAAATCTGGATTTCTCCAATTCTCGTAATTGCTAGACGCTAGTTCAGAAGATTAGTAGAAGAATAAAAACTGATATTATTTTTTGTGAATACAGGTTTCATAAGTATCATTACTGTCTGAAACGTTAGTGGAAGAATTATCTACAAAAAATTTGATCTTAACAATACTTCAAATGATTCGCACGATTTTTATACATCACAGTACCCTACCTACCTAACTTTTTTTTTAAGTAAGACTTTCTAGTTGTCTTTGAAAAAAAAAAAAAACATGGATTACTGAAAATTTAAAAGCTCAACTGTAAGTCAAGCTGAAAATTAAACCCAAGGACTGAAATGGGCTCAGATAATTGACATTAAAAAAGTTATTAAAAAATACTAAAATCCTGACTGTAAAAACACATAACTGAAAAGAAAAAAACAAGCATAAAAATAAGCAATAGAATTCTGGTAACGCAGGCGGGGACAAACCAATAACCTGAAATATAGTGTAACTTTTGTTTGTCAAGGTGCCTGCGATACCAAAATTCTATTATTTTTTATTTCTAGCTTTTTCGTTTTTTATCATTTTAAATTCCAAATTACATTTAAACATATAATTTGTGTATATTTTTGTAATCGCCTTTTAAAACCCTTCATTTTGATAGCCCACTCGATATGAATGGAAGATTTTTTTTTTAAACATGCGTTTTGGCGCCTAAAATCCGCCATTTAGATTTTTTTAATTTTACCCGTAGTAGTGACACTTGTGTGGTGCGCAATTAATATGAATCTAACGACATATCATTCATCTAAATCGGTTCAGAAGTTTAGTGGTTACGAGGGAATATAGAGACGCAGACGGACATACATACATACTCGTACACTCGTACACACATACATATAGGTCGAACACATAACCCTCCTGTTGTGGCTTCGACGCAGTCGGGTAAAAATAATATATTTCTTAAGTTCTTAATAATCTTAATCAATGTGGTGAAAAAACCAGTTTCTGTCACAAAATAAACTATCCTAGTCCCAAATACTGCCCTAAGATCTTCGAACCAAGGCACCATAATCCAGCAATATATTAGTTCTAACCTGGGTACTAACCCGCAGTGAAGTCTAGTCTGAGACCCTAGACATGTCATGTCCTAGATGAAAGGAAGGTATCAATCAGTCTGTTCGCGCTGAGCTACCCAATAGTGATTCATTTGTTCTCCTTGCACGGGAAATAAAAAGACGTCTAAAATTAACCGCCTTTATTCTACGGGACGTTTCGTTCTTCATTTGTGGTTAAAATGGTGGACTTCCGACTTAAATTATGGAGTTACTTTTGTAGTTGGGACTTAATTATCAGTTTTTTTTTTTCAATGTGGAGATTACCTTTCACTGACCATAAAAAAATTAATTTTAAGTATATGAAATTATAATTTTTATGGTGATTAAAATGCTTCCTGGTGGCTAGGACAGACTGGATGCTGGTGGGAACAGGGTGTTGTGGCCCAGCCTGGGAGAGGCCTATGTCCAGCAGTGGACTACGATAGGATGAGTTGATTGGTAAAACGCAACTAACGATCTACACTAGGTCCTAAATTAATCGACTATTAGTTAGTTTTTTTTTTTAAATAGGTAAGTGCGTGTCGGACCACGCTCAATGAAGGGTTCCGTCGTTGGGATGAATTTATCCAAAATACAAACTTAACATTGTAGTTGAAAAACATGTTCTTCCATATATTCCAACTGCAAATGTAACGTCCTACGCACAATATTCAGTTTATTTTTCTATAATATTTGTGTCATGATAAAATTTTATTTTTTATAATGTTAATTAGAGATTTAAATGTAGGATAGTCAAGTGGTAGGTAGGTCAAAAATATACAAACGTTGTAATTTTTTATAAGTATTTCGAGACTCACGTTTACACTTGGCGACTACAAGTATTGGCCTAACCTGTAAATATTTGACATAGACTGCCTCGTTGGTGTTCGCAAGCGTTACTGCCGAGCATGAGGTCCTGGGTTCGAATCCCGTGTCGGGCAAAATGTTATTGCGTTATTCCATCTGGAATTTCTCAGTAGCAGCCCGGACTCCCAGCCTATTACCATCAACCGGGCACAAATCCGTGTGGCCGATTGATGGCGATAGGCTCGCCCCCTAAAACAAGGGACTTAAACATAACTGGCCTAATGTCGGTGCACTATAGCTACCTCTACCTAACCCTTGGTGAATACAGGCGTGATATTATGTCATTTCAAAACTCACGATTGCACTTGGCGACAACGTGTATTGACCTAGCCTGTAAATATTTGTTCTGAGGGAGTGGATGTTTGCTCAAGTTATTTCTAAATGCAATAAACCTACAGCGCATGACAGTGGTACCTATAAGTCTAAAGACAAGCCTTTTTCCTACCAATTTGTACGCCACGATATGCGGCTGAACATGTTAGAACTTTTCTGTATCCCATTATTATCCTGCATGCAATGTATCTTGTACACCATGTTTAAACAAATAAAATTTACTTACTTACTTACTTACTTTTTAACAGAAAAAGACAGAGGTTCTCAAGTTACCCCTATGTTTGGAATGTGTATTGTTTAATTAATACAAACTAAAGAAAGTGATCCTCACTATCAATGTTATTTACCACTAGCTTCCGTCAGCGGCTTCGCCCGCGTGATATCTTTCTAAATTATAGCCTTTGATAATACAATGCCGCCCATAGGCATGTGACCGCCCGTACTTTTCTGTACGTTCATGAAAAATTGTATCGAAAATTAACTTAAAATAACTTACTATAACTATGTCGTCTCTATATGTATTTTACTGTGTGTACATAAATAATAAAATAAATAAAAAGGGATCTTTAATATTTTTCATCTTTTTTTTTTTTTTTTGAAAAAATTTCTTGACCACCGTTTTTTTTTCGTAGTCAATAAATTTTTATAAAAAATGTTAGTTAATCCGATAAAATAATTCATAAACTTTTAGAAATAATAAACAGAATCCAAATCGAGCCAATAACATCGGAGATATCACAAACTCTACTCAAAAAATACCCCCTTTTAAAGTTAATTTTCGATAATTTTTCATGAATATTCAGAAAAATACGGGCGGCCACATGGGCGGCATTGTATAGTATTCTACTGGTGAAAGAATTTTTTAAATCAGTCCGGTACTTTTTGAGTTTATTCATTAGATACAAAAAAACAAATCTTTTTTCTTTATAACATTAGTGTAGATGTAATGCCACAGTTACATTAGAAAAATGAAGTCTACCTGCGACTGCTAACTAATCTACTAAGATACACATTTAGCCTCTAATAGCTAGTTAAAATATGACTGTATTTATATCGGACTTTAGACTTCTATTTACTCATACTTTTTTTTCTGAAAGTACCATGTCCACTGGTATCTCTTATAAGTCACGATGATATGTTAAGGCCCTTATCTTATCATGACACTTTTTTCATCACAAGCTTTGTAACTGCAAGCCTCGAAGCTAAACGTAGCTGTCATGTTCGTTTTTGAAGTCGTTATAAATTTATGTACTTCAGTAGCTGTCAAATTAGTTTTGGAAATCATGATTGAGTTGAAATTAAGTGTTTGCAAGTCCATAATGATAATGAACAATTTTTATCAGGCCACTTTTTTGCCAAAAGATTAAAAAACCTAACTTAAACACAGCGTGTTGCATGAGTGACCTATGAACGCAACGATCGCGCGAGCGATCGCTTTGGTGGATGCAAGGTCAGGATTACTTCTAAACAAAACAACCGGCCAAGTGCGTGTCGGACCAGTGACCACGCACAATGAAGGGTTCCGTAGTTGGGGAGAAATTATCCCAAAAACAAACGTAACTTTGTAGTTGAAAAACATGTTCTCCCATACATCGTATACGTTACGGTCAATTCTCCAACTGCAAATGTAATTTTGTAATCGCAAAAAATCATTTTTTTGTATAATAAAACTACAAATTAACGATTTTCTTTTTCCTCTATATGTGCTATGACGCCTTGCTTCCTGCCAAATTTCATGATTCTATGTCAATGGGAAGTACCCTGTAGGTTTTGATTTATTTGCGAGTATCAAAATATGTCGCATAAATGGCCGTATTTTTTTATTTAATTTACTTAGAAGCTTGATTTTTTTAGAGCCCCAAGGAACCATAGACCTACATATTTGATATTAATTTCAATCTTTCTATGCGTTCCTGAGAAAAAGGGTCTAGACTGACGGCCGGACAACAAAGTGATCCTACAGGGGTTCCGATTTTTCCTTTTGAGATACGGAACCCAAAAAAGACTTGAATACGCAAAGCCGCGTCCTAACCACAGCGATCGTTGCATGCGTGACATATGAACGCAAAGATCTCTCGATCGCTTTCGTGGACGCGGGGTCACGATTACTTCTAAACAAAAGAAAAGGATAAAAAAATACAAAGTAAAATCAAAGGGGTATCTACATTGTACATTATCGGAATTGACACTAACCGGACTACATGATTATCCCTTTGAACTAAAAATAAACGATGAAACCAAAAGTACCGACTTTCATAAAGATTAACTTTTTATTTATAAACTTTTTCATCATGACCTACGATAAAGTTTTTAACGTGACTCGTTCCTGAAATTATTTGGCTAGCTAAACTATGTAGGCGTAGATAGTTACAATAATAAAATAATACAGATATGTCGAGTTGTTCTCTCTGTTTCCATGTCTAATAAACCTAGAGGAAACGGCAGAACGCTCATTAGCATAAATCTGCCGATACTGTTGCCAAAAATAGCAACAAGAACAAAACTACGATTTCCAATACACGTACAGTACATGTTTCTAATAATATCCTGAGTTAACTGGAGAAAACTTTGGCAGAAGTTTGACCTATAAAATGTTACTAAGATATTTTTGTTCCAGCCAAGTTACCTTTACAGCGAGTTGAATATGTTAATGTTATCGTAAATAACCCAAAGACTTTGTTTAGGGTATTTTAACCCGTTTCCTGACACCCACAACTCTTTCAATGAAACATTTTACTTTAGTTTGACGCCTCTGGAAGCGCGAAAAATGTTTTCCTAGAGACGTGTAAGAAAGTTAATTGCAGTTTAACGACATTTGTTATGACTGTCTGTAAATTTGTGTTTATTGATTTCGGCAAAATAATATAGATTTGCTCGCCCCATTACGTGGGACTTAAACATAACTTGCGAAATGAAGGTTTACTATCATTCGTAAAGCCGCGTCCTAACCACAGCGATCGTTGCATGACTGACACCTCTGCCTAACCATTCGGGGAATTCAGGCATGTGTGTGGTGTGTGTGTGATTTATGTTACAAAATCTATTTGTTATCTAGCTGAAACTACTGTGAATTTGCAATCTGCAACTCGATATTTTAATTATATTCGTACTGGCTGAGGCCCGCGGCTTCCCTCGCATAAGTCTCGATGCCGTGGGAATATCGGGATAAAGAGTATCCTATGTTAGGACATGGGATACTTTTTATCCCGATATTATTGGCACATGGGTAGGTAGACCAAGACCTGAGTTAGGACCCAGTACCCTAATTGCGTAATACACGATTGCTAATCCATTGCTTCAAGAGTTCGACTTTTGTTTCTGCTCAACAACGTAAATAACGCAATGAATGTTGTTGAACTGTCAAAATGAAAGAGATTAATCGTAATAGTTTACAAAAATGTGTTGCGTAATTAGACAGCAGATCAAGGTCTATCTATTTGCCAAATTTTATCCAAATCCATTCAGCCGTTTTAGCGTGAAAGCGTAACAAACAAATAAACTCACTTTCGCATTTACATTATTAGTTAGAACTAGTTAGGATGTTGTATTTCATTACTCACGTAAACTTTTATGGCTTTGCGACCAATCTGCTATTAGACGAATTTACAACATAGTCTCATTATTAAGTACTACTGAATTGCACAAAATGACCAACGACTTTGCGGCAACGGGATAAATTATAGCATTTTACGTCGCCCGTTTCCCATTACACGATGGTATAATTCCATTTGATATAGTTAAGGTAATTTATATCTTACCTACTTGGTATGTAATAATATCTGGAGAGAGTCCAAGTAGCGGTCTTGAAGAGTCCAAAAAGTTTTGGCTGGGGAATGTAAACCTTGATATGAAAACCAAGAATTATGTAAAGAGTAGAACGCGCTTTGGAGAGAATTTGCCCTTATAACGCTAGATGAAAAATCGTCAATGAATATCTCGTACTACTAATGTTATAAATATGGAAACCTGTCAGTCTTACCACAAAAAACATAGACGCGCCTTAAGCTTCGTACAGACAAGCGCGACGCGACAGCGCGGCGCGACACCGGCTATTGTTATACCGTGAAGTTTTCTTAGAAATTGTATTGTTCGAGTCGCGTCGCGTCGTCGCGTCGCGCTGGTCTGCACGAGCCTTTAGACACGTGTTAAGCAGTTGTTTAACAAAAGTGATACCACAAAACCATGTTTAGCCGTTGTTTAGGGTCAGACATGCTTTAGACGTTGTTAAATTTAAACACCAACAACCCCGTGTTTAACAAGTGTTTAACCCTCGCCAGTCGCCATATTGCTTTCTCTTAGTACATAAATTGCAATTGATATATTCCATTATACTGATTTAAATTATTTGAACGACATAGAATTTATGGATAACTGTCATGATCAAATGCACCGAGTGCGAGTGAATCATTTCGAACATTACAATTAATATAACTTTAGAAAACTGTACTGTACGGTTCAGCAAACATTTTGGAAAAAAAAATATTGACCTAATAAAAAAAGATATTCAACATTATTCTCGCGGTGGGTGCTTAAATCCTCTAATTCAAGTATATTTGTGGGTTTGAAAGAAAAAAAAGAAAGAAAATACGTTTATTTGCGGTACACATGACGCAACGAAAGAACAAAACACAAAAATAAACAATTTGGGGGATTATGGGGTATAGGTATATATATATTTGTATATATATGTTTGGATGTTTGTCAATCAGTCACGCCTTAACGACTGAACGGATTTAGATGAAATTTGGCAAACGGATAGAACGTGACCTGCCGGTCTATTTTATACAAATCACACCACGAAAACCTATATGAAGTGAGCTTGAAATTAACTGTCAAAGTTTTCGCGGAGAGATCGGTTGATCAGGATACCTTTTTATTCCGACAATGGGTATGTTCCAGTGGGTTACTTTTCGACTTTCACGTGAGTGAAGCTCCTGGCAAAGTCTTAGTTCAGTTTGAAATCAGAATAACAAAAGTATCATGTTTCCAGTCGATTTTCTCTTATTAAAGGGTGACTAATCCGCTGCCTTCCGTGTTAGAAATTAACTGAAACTACTAATATGACAGACGATGAATTACGTACAGTCATAAAGACAACATAGAGTTAGATGTGCCGAGACTACAATACGCCTAGATGTGGCATGTGATTCACTAAGATTAAAGAATGAAGGGTGGTTAGGTTATATCGCCTACTAAATGTTTTTGATTAGATGTAAGCTTATTATTTGACTAACGACCCGCCCCTGCGTCTCACAGTTTTTATGACTTGATTAACATCGAGATTTCTTTGATAAATGTAAGTTTAATGTTAATGAATTATACACATAAACCTTCCGGAATAATTTCTCTAAATGAAGTTGAAAACTACATTAAAATGCGTTGCTTGGTTTAGGAGAACAACACGGTCACATAGACAGACTATGGACAAACTAAAAATGACATTTTTACAAGTAAGCGGTCTTTTGAATTCAATTGTTGACTGCTTCGATACACGCGATAGTCTTTTGTGGGATTTGCATATCTTGTTTTCATTTCGGATGTTGGATTTTCCATTTACTTGACCACCACAGAAACGGGTTTTTTACGGGTTTTGTCGACGGAAGAATAGACAAAATAACAGATTGCGATTGTTTATCTGTCATTTTGTCTATTCTTCCGTCGACAAAACCAATTTCTATTGTGGTCATGCTAAGCGTGCAGAAGATAAACGAAGGGGTACTTTATTTATCTTCTTATGCTATCCAAATACTGTCATCTGCTACTAGGTAACTAGATTATCGATTCTCAATGTCCTTTATTTTCTTCTTCTTCTCGTGTCGATGGTCTTATATTGATTGAGCACAGTAAGCGGCCAGATTGATTGGGCATCAGTGGCATTCTTTAGTTTCTTTATCTAATCCTAACTAATTTTATAAATGCGAAATTGAGTTTATTTGTTACGCTTTCACGCTAAAAAGGCTTAACGGATTTGGATGAAATTTGGCACATGGGTAGACCATGACATGGAGAAGGACATAAGCTACTTATCATCCTGGATCACAGACGAAGTCGCAGGCATCAGCTAGTTTCCTATAATTATTAACTAACTTCACCAAGAATCAATTTATAAAGCTTGATAGCATCATAATATAATGACTCATATTCCAAATCTAAGCCTCCACTCGTTAAAAATAAAGAAATGATACAAACTTTTAACAACCAGTAACCCAATCCCCTATGAGTGACGCCGCCAACTTAGCAAAGAAAAACAAACAACCATTTTGACAGGTTCAAAGAAACATCTGGCCAAAAAAAGTTGGCCCTTATTAACATGAAACGTCTTACGTCAAGCGAACGAACTTTGTTCTTGCCTGTACAGTACACACGATAAGTGTTGCTTTCCTGCCACGGAAGCGAACGTTTGCATTTTGTTAATTTAGTTGTTACCGGTTTTTGTCCCGACTTCGTAGGTACACATTAGTCGGCTGGTCCGAGCTGATTTTTACTAGTTAAAACAACACACATGCTAATTTTGTTAGACAAATAGGTGGCCGCCTTCTTGCCTATACAATAGGCATCCTGTTTTTTAATGACGAGGTACTTTCGTTTCCAAATCCCGTTTCTGAAGACCGTAACGAAATATCGGAGATATTTTTGTGGAATATTTTTCGGTTATATGAGTTCAATATTTTATAAATTATAAATAAGCTATTTAAAAAAAGTTTTCACCGCCTTTTTGATGTCTTGTTTATTTGTACGCATCTCATGTAAAAACTACTGAACTAAATAAGATTTTCTCTATTTTATAGTTCAACGTCTGGAAAATAAAGTACTGAATTATTTATTTTATATAGACAAGACATGACGTCAAGTTACACAGAAATAAAAAATATATCACCCTTCTTACGTAAGTACGTGGGTGGAGTCGGAAGGAAAGCTAGGCTGAAAATAATGACAAAGTTAAGTGCGTCTGACAGAACAAAAGTTTCATAGAATTTTTTATTTTATTACGTTTTTACCGGGTACGGTAATTAATCACTTAATATTTCCAGCATTTAGGGAAATTAATGGCAGCAGCAGGTGTGCCAAAACTTTGATAGAGTATCCCAACAAAATAAAAGACAACAGTATAGAAAAAACAGCAAATAAAGAAAATAAAAATAATATTAGCCTAAACAAAAGACTTAATTTGAACTAGACGGAAAAATAGCGTGTCGTATGTGCCGCCATGTATTTAATAAAGGTTGATTGATTGAAAAACATGAAATATTCAATGATTACATGAAACCGAGCCATCGTGTTAGGTCGGCGTTATGCCAGACATAAGAAGTCAATGATTAATCGCCCAGTGTTAGGTCGACACAATTTTATAGCCCCGTTTTAAAATAGATATTCCGTTTGATAGATAATATTGAACCAACGATAATGAGCTTGGTGATCAACTTATTAGAAGATGGTCACAGTGATTTGGATTAAATTTGAGGAAACGATGAAGATGTTTGGGATTTACAACCGATGCAATGTGATAGGAGATGCTTTGCCTTGTTTTGAAAAGATGCTTCTATACACACCTATGAAATGATGGAATGCTGTTAGATAATTAAGAACAAACTTAAAGAATTAACATGACCATTATCATGTTGCACATGATAGAGAGGATTGGAAGGAGAGATAGATTATTCAAGTAATTCTAAAACAATCTCTTTCATCCAGGAGGAAGCTGCAGCTCGTTTCTGATGTCATCCATACTTCCATACGAATATATAAAAAAATGCGACAGTAACTTTGTCTGTCTATCTGCACGCGTAGTATGACCACCGGAGAAACGGATTTTGTCGACGGAAGAATAGACAAAGTGACAGTTAAACAATCACAATCTGTCATTTTGTCTATTCTTCCGTCGACAAAATCCGTTTACGCGTGCTGTATGTATGTTAAATTTCACGCCTTAACAGCTATATGGATTGGGATGAAATTTGGCAAACGGATAGTCCATAACCTGAATTAACGCATAGGATACTTTTTATCCCAGCAGTACGATCCCGTGCGACTATTTCCGAAGTCCGCGTGGGCGAAGCCACTGGCAAAAGCTATAGTTCTAATATAAACAGAAAGTTTAGTTTAGTTTTGTCAAGCTAACATTTGACCTAAAGTATTGTCAAGGATCTCACACGAACATGAGATGAGAACTAGTTTAATGAGACCGTGACTTGTCATCACGTAGTAATCTATCCTCATTGTCATCAACGGAATCATTCGAGAACGAGGTGACTCAACAGGCTCGCTTTACTTTTATCCCTGATGAATATTAACTAGGCGAATTAATTGTACCTTTTAACGTAACTTGTAACAATCTACTGCATAATCGGCCTATAATGTTCCCACTGCTGGGACACAGCTATCAACCATCGCGGACGGTCAACTGCATTAGGTTTAAAACTGTTATAAAACACTGCATGTAAAACGAAGTCAAATAGTGTTTTCAGGGTGTCTTATAGCTATACGTACATCCCAACCTTTTAAATTTTTAGTGAATATTTGTAAAAGTGAACAAAACATTTTTTTTTTAATCCAATTTAAAAACCAACACATATACTAATAAATATTGTTAAAATATACATAAGATTTTATTTTCACGGTTTATAATGCTGTATTCGCTAAGAAAAACCTACATTTAAAATGAGCCCTCTGCGAGGGCTCCCGGCACTGAACGTGTTAAACGACTTCAGCTCTATTATCACATTCCCAGCTTGTAAACTTCCCGAGGTAAACGCATGGCTTGATGACAATAAAAAACTAAAACCATCGACGGCTTACTGTTTGAGGTTCAACCCATTAGTTTTGGGGTTGTAAAGTTCTTATCTAGCTCAGGGATTCGTCAAATCGCTGGCCCCGGGCAATATAGCGGTAAACACCGGTTTCGCCCTTTTTAATGTTATTTGATTGTTGGCTTCTCTGAGTACCAATCTATAACTCTTATTTTATTCAGTTTTTTTAAATAATATTTATGAAGAATAAATGACAATAACAGCTTTATTGCATAGAAAATTCTCTTACAATTATTTTTAAAACGGTAAATTGGTAAAAAAATTAGCTTTCATTTGACATTTTAAACGCCAGTTTTGGATCAGTGTACACTGCACTATAAACAAATTAGCTTCTTTTACTTCTCCTGTAAATTTCGATTTTTGATATTACCGCTTTATTGCCCGGGGCCAGCGAAATGGTCATTCAAGGTCGGTTAATTTTCAAAAAATCTTATTAGGTGCCCAAAATTCTGAACTGCGCTTAGTAAATGGGCATAGTCTTGCCACTTTTATTGGGAATTAACGTGTTTTGAGGTTTACAATAACTAACGACATCCCCAGAACACCCACCCTTCACCACTTCCAAATGATAAGCTGGAAAGAAGAAGTGGCGCAACAAACTCCCCAGCAGTATAATGACCTGATACTTATGTGAACAGGTACACCTACTTAATAGTAAGAAACTTTAACAATACCAATTTAGAATACTTATGTTTCGTTAGAACTGAAAGAGGCCGACCGTCAGTTGTAATATCAAATATGAATGATTCAGGTAAACGACATGTTGTTTCAGTACTAAGGGTGTGTAGTGAGCAACGCTGATGCTAGCCGGAGCGGAAGGCAATGCAAACTAAAAGTAACGTTGAACATTTTTTGATGAAAAATCTCTTTGGGGCATTCTGCATCCTATAGCATCACAATCTGAAGGATATTGCTAATATATTGCTTTATATTTTCGAAAAATTTGTCTGCATAACAACGAAAATAACGCAATGAATGTTATTGAACTGTCAAAATGAAAGCCATTACTACTGTGAGTGTGTTAAAGCAATTATCCGGCTGGTCGATGTCGACGAAAGTTTTGCATTTATATGTACAACTTTCGTTTATTGACAACATCTATGTAAAAGATCTGTGGCTAAATGATTTTATTGAACCCAACTGTTGGCTGTTAGCAGCTAGTTAAGGAATGTCTATCACTGGACTGATATGAGATGATGAAGACCTTATTGACACCAGATGATGCGCAAATACGGGGAGCGTACGCAAAATACGCGCTTAGTCGTGGAGTTGCGGATATCAGCCCGTATTACCTATTACCTACCTAAATACGGGGAGCAATTAACAAAGCAACATTGCAATTTCTAATTAGCAACGCAGTAGCAACATTATGCGCCGTTGATATTACATGTCAACTATTGGCTAGTATAGTTTCACCTGAGTTTTTTTGCCTGGTACAGTTTCGCCCGAATTAACCCGCTCCGTTGCCCGTTCTAGTTGAACTAAGCGTTAGGTACTCTATCAACAGCCTTACCCGCCTACATTACCTTTCGACAAAAGACAGCTTAATAGCAGTCAATTTGAGCTGTGTTACCTAATAACGTTTGTTTTATTTACCGTTATTTTATCGTTTCGATTTTGTTTATTTTCTACTTGCCCGCGGCTGCGCCCGCGATGATGTCGGAAAACATCCCACGGGAACGTACTAATGGGATTATAGTAACCTATGTGTTAATTCAGGTAAACAATGTATTAATTCCGTAATACATCGTTTTCATATAACTCTACGGTTTACTCAGCGCACGCCAGTAAAGCTCCGAGTCGTCATATTTCAGCCAATTTACACAAAACCTTAATGAATTATACACCCGAACCTTTCTCATGGATCACTCCGCCCATTGGTGAAATTCGTTTGAAAATCTGTGCGGTAGTTTTTGAGTTTATCACGTAAAGACAGACAGACAGACAGACGCGGCGGGGGACTGTGTTTTATAACGTGACACACAATCCAGCTGGCTGGATTATGAACAGACCAATGATTTAAAGCACTTGAAATCATCAAGTAAATTCAATCTAATCTTTACAATTTTACTGTTATATAAAGATTTTAATTGGCAAAAATGGTAACTACCTAACGTATATTACCTACTTACTTACGTAAATTTTATATCTAAGAAGAATTTCAAATAACTCCGTCATTAAAACTTTACTTTTGTCGAGTGCGGCTTCAAATCCGGAGATGAAAGAAAGAGGAAAACATTTTTATAGAAATGAAACGTGGGAGGTACCTACCTACCGATATAAATATGTAGTTCATTTATATTTCAACAGGACCACGACCTTTGAAGACCGTGGTTTTAATTAGCAGGATAATCAGTGACACGTGGGATCTCATTTTTTTTTGTAAATTTCCGAATCACTCGGATCATTTCTTTTTACAGAACACTTAATTCCACTGTCTAAAGATAATTTTTATTTGAATAAATTTTCATTTGTGTGTATTGAAAGTAATAAAATAATAATAAATATAAATCATCAGGACTGCTTCGGTGGTCTAGTGGTAGCAGGCGCTACTGCTGAGCATGAGGTCCTGGGTTCGATTGCCGGGTCGGGAAAAGTGTTATTGCGTTTTCCATCTGGAATTTCTCAGTAGCAGCCCGGAGTCTGGATTCGTGCCCGGTTGGTGGCAATAGGCTCGCCCTCTATTACATGGGACTTAAACGTAACTGGCGAAATGTGGGTGTACTATAGGTACACCTTTGCGTAACCCTTGGGAAATACAGTCGTAATGTTGTGTTAATTATTCATCACAATAAACCAGTTTTATATACATATTGACATTGTTGAAAATTATATTCAAACTGCACACGATTACTTTGTAAAGTATTTTTTATTTTTTTATAATATTATATTATTTTAATTATTGTGAATGTGAGGACTTTGTGGATATTTTATTTTTATTTTTTCTCTTTCATTTATTTTTTCTTTCTCAGTTAGTTTTAATGATGGTCTGGCAGTTTGAGTAGTTGATGCGGCCTACCCAAATATCCTTTCTTCGGTATTGTTCGTCGAGTTGAGCTCCTTCAGTTTTGAGTTGAGCTCCACGATTACTGACAAATGCTTGCATTGACTGGACAGGTCCACTCAAATCTGTGTGGTTCTTTCCTCAAAACACCATTTCAGACACTAATCCACATGGTCCTTATATGACTTGACCAAGATTATGTCTGGACTTTAAAAGAGACTACGACCTCTGAGTTTGTTTCGGCCTTTCTTCTCAGAGTAGTCAGATAGGAAACACCGACCTCATCTAGCTTATTTTTAATATTTTTTTATATGACGTGTAAAAGTGATTCCGATATTCTATTTACAGTATAAACAATTTCATTTTATTTCATTTCATTTATGTGAAAGTAATCATATCGTGCTTTTTAATATTCCGCGGCACATAACCTAATTCTGTAAATCCACACCTACTGCACTACATTATAATAGAACTTTAAAGAGTAAAATAGTACATATCCGAGTTACATGGATCAATATTTAAATTTATACTCTATTGCCGGAACGTCCATACATACGAGATTCAAAGTATGTTAGCGTAAATACCTACAGGGAGTCTAAAATTGGACAATAGAAAATCCATTTGCTAGCAATGTTTGATTTTTTTATCGGACTGTACCTCCGGCTATTCCAAACGATCATAAAGTACTTTTTCCTTTATCTGGTGTTTAGTTTTAGCTCGTATTGTATATTTTGATGCGTGAATTTGGGTTTTACTAGTTTTTACAGTTGGAAAGACTACTCAATTTATTTCGAGCTTATTTTTTTTAATTCTATTTTAAACTAAACGTTATTACAAGCATTATATGAGTTTAAGTTTTATAAAGTGTAATTAGACATCAATTTGTGAGCTCGGAAGGTCGTGAATGTGAGCGAGAGTGACGCTAACGTTTTGTCACGTAATCGGATTACATGGAGCTCCCAACTTCAAGTCTCCCCACATACAGACGCCGCTTTTGTATTTTTTAAACGAAAAAGAACAATTTCGGGCATACATTTTTTATTTTTTCGTGTAAATAATACTGCTGTATCATTTACTGCAAGCAAATATACAGTTTTTAAACGAGTCTTGCTTTCGAACAATATTTGAATAAATTCAAGCATTTCCAGTTTGAATATTTTAAAACATACCTTGAAAAATACTGATTCCAAAATCGAATGTTTTAAAGTTTACCTAAGTATTTCTTGTCGCTGTCTCAACTAAGGCAGCACCATGCCTACGGATTTCTTGGAGGGTTGACATGTGCAAATAATATTTGCAAGTTTATTTGTATCCAACTAATTCTGGTATAAGTAAATATATTCATAGAATTTCATTAATATTGCTAATTTATATTAACTCGATACTTAATCAGACAATTTATGCTAAACTCCCCACATTTTAATTGGATAATAAATTAGGTAATAGCAGATAGAGCATCTCCCTTAGATGCTCTATCTGCTATTACCGGTGATTAGGTATAAAACGAAAATACATTTTAAATTATGTCAAGACGAGCAATAAAGAAAAACTGGAGACGGTTAACATATTTGGAATGTACCATCAAAGAAGTTCATATCTAACCAGTTTCAAAACAAAATCCCGTGAACACGATGACCACATCTGTTACCGGCCCGGTTCTATAGCCGCCGCACGCTGCAAGCAAGAATAGTCCTTACGGTTAGATATGAACTTCTTCGATGGTACCTACATAACTATGATGATGACGCTGCCAATAAAACGAATACTCCTCCCGTTAAAGTATCGCCAAAGGTACAAAATATATCGCAAGTACTTTTTAATACGTAATTATAACTTAGCCTGAAGTGGGTGTTGCTCACATAAATTCAAGTCACAAAGTACACGGTGCGACTCTGCGAGCTAGTACTTGTAACATACACTGCAAACTAGTCGGCGGGAGCGGCCGCGGCGACGCCCCGCGCCACCGCGTAGCATTTTGTTACACATAATCGGATTAGGGGCGAGTGTCGTCTGCTGGCGTATGCCTTCGTATGCGCCTTGCACGGCGCCCGCATATAAATACGACCCGACCCTTACTCAGGATTTAAATACGAACTCCGACTATATACAGAAATAATGAGCTTACCGTACCACCAAAGAAAAATACTCTGAAATACATTAAACATTGTAATACTGTAGCGTTTTGCAGGTGCGCAAAGATTTTCCTACATGCATAAAAAGTGGCGACGCTAGGCGACGTAGCCCAACTTAGCCTTCCATTACACGGATCACTTGGCTTGCGCTCAGGTTCACTAGCTAAAGCCCTTCCTGCAGCCTTCCAAAATTACCCTGACACATTTCATGACATATTATTAAACCATACCTACCGTTGAAATATTGCTAAAATTAAGACATCGAACAAAAAGATTTAAAAATACAACAATGTGTGAAAAGTAAAAAATACATAAAAAATGTGCAGTAAACACTAAGATGCGCCACAATATACATAACAACAAGATATAATAAAGTAATCGTGCTCTTATCGTAATCATGCATAGCGTGACATCGACCGTTAGCGCTCAACTAGCTAGTAAGCTCAGTACGGTCTCAAGCGGCTACTCTACGGTGTGAGAAATGCTTCCGGTGGTTCCCGGGAAAGATCTATTTATGCGCTATGTTCCGCACTGTTTCTGTTGGTGTCAATGAGCTGTGTGAACAGGGCATGAGCGGTACAATCGACAAAATATTTCTCTCCGGAATCACGTCGGGCAGACTGTGTATAAATGGAGTGCCTCACTTACCAAACTTCGGAAGATGGCAACTAAGGTGCTCCACCACAATTACCGCTTGCGTAACCCTGGGAAAAATATTTTTCTCCGTGAATCTAACGTGTAAGTAAGTCTTATATCAGTGGTTGTTCTTATAATATAGGATGGGGATTCTCTCAATCGTTACTCCGTGATATTGCTTTGGGGTGTGGTATTTTACTACTATAACATGCTGATTTACGTTACTGGTACTCAGTGAGGAAGACTTAGGTTTGTTCTCTTAAAACTATTATAGAGTGGGTTGTACATTTGTGTTTGCTTGTACTCAAAAGAAAATTCAATTGGACATGATCTACTAAATATAAAAACTTGAAATAAAAACGCTAGGGCCGCTACTCGGTGCTATAGTTACAGATACCTATCTATAAAACTAAAACACAAGGACTAAAATGTAGATACACCTGTTTCTAACAATTGCAGCAATTGGTAACTAATACTTGCTGTTGCTCGTAATATACGATAATAGACTGAGACAATAGTGAAGGTAAATAAGAAATACTTTACTTCTACAGTAGGTACAAGAAGTGAATTATTATAATTTGTCGCAATAAATATTACCATTTATGAGTTAATACTAAGTGGTAGATACCTGGAAAAGATACACAGGTATATTATTAATAAATCCATTAGTATCATCTAACTACTTACGCTAGTATTTGTAAAATAAAACAAGTTATATACGTCACACGACGCGAAAAGGATATACATTGAAACGAAAACCAATTGACGACGGATATCCATGTGAACAATGATAATTAGATAAAATATAAAATTGGTAAATGAACAGCAGTAGAAAACCAATAAATATTACATAATCAACGCCATTAAGCGATAATGTAAGTGCATTCAGTGCAATGTCTTACACAGAGTTAAATGTCGCGTCTGTTTAGAGGTCTTCCATAAATAAATAGGTAAATCGGTCATAATCAAATGATTTACTCGCTGCTAGATAATGTGTGCTAGATTCACATTACGTAGGTACATTGATAACAGAATTATAATTAATGAGATAGAACACTCATTAATTTTCAAAGCGCATCTATAAGTCATAACATTATTTTGCGTAGAATCAGCGCTTGGAATTGTGGATCGGTATGTTAGTTGGGAAAATAATTGGTACGAGCAGAAAAGCATATTGTGAAGCAAACAAACAAGCATTGTGGAGCAACCGACGGCTCGGGTGCGGTGTCCGGCGCTGGAGGTCGGCGCTCATTGAGCGCTCGCCAATTGAGATAATGGCCTCAAATGCAGATGATTACTGACCCATTCATTGGAAACTAGCCGTTAGTAGCTCACTGCGTTCGCGATTTATATCATTACGATACGATAGGGCACTTCTATTAAATTAAGTTAACGTTAACCACGCGTGCCGCCGCGATGAAAAGTGTGTTTACCTGCGAAACTAATATATTATTGTAAATGCACGCGATTAACGGATAGCAGTTGAATTGTAGCGCGCTGTAACGCAGTAGAGGTTACGCGGAAATAGAAACGGAATATTGTGAAGTTACTAATAATTTGATTTTACGCTGCACGATGCATTGCAGACTTGCGGTTCGCCAGCGGTTTATTACTAATTGAGAATCGTTATGCGTTGTGTTGTTGCGTCAAATGTGGCGGTTTAGTTCCAGGGACGGGTTTATATACAATTGTAAAGTAATAACCTAAAATCCAAATGTTGTCCAACACCTGACACGTATTATTAAAGTAATAATAAACAAGAGCGCTTGTTTTATCTTATTTATAATCGGTCCTGTAGTTAATTACTGGTTATGTAGGTATGACATGATTTTATTATTACGAGAGTGCAATAAAATTCAATGTACCATTAAGTGTGCGCGTGGCCCAATGATTTACACACTAACTTTCGTCGTAACAGAGATTTACGGTGTCACACAAACAGCTATTTTTGAAACAGTTCGACTCTCTTCACACTTTAATATAGACGTACAATATGACAAAATTATATTTTAGAGTCGTGGTTTGCCTTGAAAATAAATACTGTTCCAGTTTATGAGTGGAGGAATGCACGTTACGTTTTAGAACGTTCGAAAAGTGAGGAAAAAGTTTAGCAAAGTTCATATTTCAAAAGAGTTGGAATAGAAAATGATTGACGGAAAGCGACGCGGAAAGCTAAGCTGATAGCAGTGACAATTTACACAAAAATAACGAATCTACTCGCACTTGCATAGTCAGTATTTATGTGCATGTTTTTATTCGAAATAGACAAGCGATCAATGTGATCATAAAAGTAGATTAAATGGCGACATTTGACAAACCCTATGGAACATTTTGTCACCCAACTATCTGACTTAAATACACGGCTACTGTGGTTAAAGAGACTTATTCAAACGTTTTTATTTAAGCCGCATGGTGGTTACCGCGGCATGGCTGTGGTAGAAATCTTTCTTCCCAGCGCCATTTTGGAAATAGTGCCAAGTTCTTGTTTTGAACAAAGTAGGATGAATTGTGATGACTCGTTCTAGAACGTTATGGCCGCCACATATTAAATTTCGAACGGGTTACTGCCAACCTTTTATGGCCTTTGGACACGGCGGTAAACGACGCTTTAGCTTTTGAAGTGCCTTGATATTCAATATCAAATAAATGTGTGTAAGTCGTAGATTTCCTTTTGAAATAATAAGATTTCACAGTAAAGATATACAGAAACCACTTTAAAAAAATTGATGTAATGAATATTATGAAAATAATCGACATACTGAAAAGTTTTACTAGCATTAATCAAAAAAGGAACGTTAAAATTACCCCACCCGGAAAGACAAACCCTCATACGTCATAACAAGTCACTCTATGTCATAGAGACGGGAAAAATCACTTTGAGAAATAAAAACGCGTCAGAAAGTACGGAGACACTCACGTAAACACTACGCTAAAATAAATAAATTGTTAGTGCGCGACTTGACATGCTTTTGTGTCCAAAATAAACTTTGCAGCCATTAACTTTTATTTTACGACCAACATATTGGATTCACATAATCTAGCAAATCACATGATGACTAAAATGGAAATGTAACGACAATAATTGTATCTACTCTCTTTGCGTAACTTCAAAACGAGTTTATATTGACATACTTTATAAACACAATACCGAAATTTAAAAATAGAATCATATTATAACACTTTTCCTCTAACAAAAAAAATGCTTTAGAACATTTTTTTTCTTTAACGATACAGGGCAAACCCAAGAAGTATTAGTTTCCATCAACTTTTGTAATGGAACGTTAGCGGGGGACAGCAGTACCGCTCTAGCGCATGCGCGGTGATGTGCTGGGTGCAAGCGCCATTCATACGTTTTGTTGTACTGAATTTCGTGGGAATTTTGTATTCTTCAACTTTGATCTTTTATTTAGTAGGTTCAACCCCAATGTAAGAGAGTAGATAAAATTGTATATGAAGCTAACTGGGTATTAAAACACTCGTGTGATACTATTAAACACACACTCGTATTTTAATACCCCTCATTATGCAACAGTTTCATAAACTACTATTAAATATTCGTCTGTATCTTTAAAAATCCTCATTGATGGTCTAGTGGTCGCAAGCGCTACTACTGAGCATGATAACTTCCTGGGTGCGATTCCCGTGTCGGGCAAAATTGCATTGGGTTTTTCCATCTAGAATTTGTCAGTAGCAGGCCGGAGTCTTGATCTGTGCCCAGTTGATGGCAATAGGCTCGGTAGCTATTCATGGAACTTAAACATAACTGGCGAAATGTGGAGTGTACCACAGGTACACCTCTGCCTACCCCTTCAAGGAATACAGGATTACAGGCGTGATGTTATGATATCTTTTAAAATAGAAACTTCCATAACCTTACTTCAAATTTTATTGCAGTTCGCCTGAAACTTTGTCGCTAAGAATCTGTTTATTTGCAGAAACGAGACACACAATGTTTCTTGAATTATAATATTGGCCAGCAAACGCATATAAGTATGTAAAATATATGGTGTAGAGAAGGCCATATAGAGTCGCATATCTGTACATTTGTTTTATCTCAAGGATATTCGGCTGTCGGTTTAAATGAAATATTATGACTGCAATACGTATTATATTCAGAAATTTCTGGGTGTTATGAAATATATTGCGTACTTTAAAGATACAGAGAATATACACAGAATTTTGTTTCTGTATGTACACCTACCTAATAAGGACCGATTATATTTATCGGTGTAATTAAACTAGATAAATGCATGCCTCGAACATCCAGAGTTATTTAATGCCATTCGACTGCGCAAGCCATATCGATAACTATACTTATGTAGTACCCACCAATATAATTAGGTACCTACTAATTAGGTTCCTTCATACAAAATAGTGGCCACTTATATATGGTTACAATTTTATTAACACTAGGTAGCGCAGGAGTTTGTATTTAGATAAGCATAGTTAAATAGAACAAGGATAAACTTCCATATTATTTTTTACATATTTTAAATTACCTACATGGGCATTTTTGACTGTTACTATCCTGATCGCGACATCTATTGCAAGGGATTGTTAATTGAATAACTTTCTCTCATGCCCTAATAGGTTCCTACATTTTCGTTATCAATGAATTTAAATATAAAATACAAAAGTGTCCCCGACAGTAATCATCTATAAATTTTTCACTAAAAATAGACTGCGATGAAGGCCTAAACAAAAAATAACACTGACCGATTTAATTTTCCGATCTGGCAACTGTAAAACTTTTTGTAACTGGAAATCCGAAATAAATTCTTTGATATACCGTTTCCGTCTCATTACTGAAATTACACGAACTATTAAAAACTATTTTGAGAAAGCATTCATCACGAAGCTTCAATAAAAATGAATCCTATAAAATAGTTAGATTGGCACGAAACGGCGTCGTAGAAATGTCAGCGAGGAGTGAATGGACTCAAGTTTTTGTTTATTTATTTCTGCATACGTCCGCATGCATGTGCCAACAAAGCAACGAGATCAGAAAAGACTCAAAACAATGAAGTCATTAGTCGTTGCTATTTCCAGCAAATAATGTTGGTAATAACTTGTACGAAATTGTAATTGCGTTTCTCGTGGATTTTTCTTATCTTTTTAAAGATCAACGTTAAGCAGTAAACATGTTAACCTAGCTATGTGGCTTCGGATATCGGATTCTCAAATAGCTTCAAGTTTATAAAGTTCTACGCAATTAGGTACTATGTCTTTTGAAAACGCATAAACATTGATCTTGTCATCTCCGCACTAAAATACAGACATTTCATTTTAATATTGGATCTATTCGATTTTGCTTTACAACTAGTTAAATGTATTTTTGCCGTCAACAAAGTTCCGAGTAGGACGAACGAGAGATTGGTAAGTTTTATTTATTTTCGCGGTAGAACTATATTTAAAGCACTTAGCTAATAGTGTTGTGAAGTTCGTGGAACCCATTGGGAACGGGTAATTAACCATTGGTTATATAACGAAGTTCAATAACGTGACACCGACGACGACTATCGGTTTCTAAGTGGATTAGTGCGGGCTATCATAGGCCAGCGCTGCAGTGCGTGTGCGCAGCGCAAAGGTCGTGTGTGCAATCGTCTCGCAAACTATCCTAACGAGTCTCAGCTGAGGCCCGGCTAGCTGTCACTCACCACTCACGACGCGGACGACACGAATTATTTATTTACATTGAACACTAGACTGACTTGTCTCCGCCCATTGTAACATTCCACTCTATTCTAGTCAAGTTTTAAAAAGAGCAGCTCTATATTTGGACCTGACCTCTGAAAATATCAACCCACCCGTGCGCGTCTAACAGGATCAAACTCAGCCCGAAAAAAACACCTAGACAGCAACGTTATATTCATTCCATCGCTGACCTGCCTCACTACTTAGAAGAATGACTAAGGCTTCATAAAGTCTTAGCGTCTGATAAATGTAACGTTAAATTCGGTCGATGGCCGCTTTATACCACAGAATGAAACAATTTTGTTTAGATTTACACCGTGCTTCTTCTACGTCGTCATTTATTAACAAAACATCCGCAGAAACAGCACGGGGAAATTCAAACGTTGAAATTCATAATTTTGTACATTATTCACTTAGATTTTTTTGTGTCAAAGAGTATATTTAGACTTTCTTGAATTGGCTAATATGTATGTCAAAATTATGTAGAAATAGGCTAGTTTAGCTCGCCCGAATGGTAGAACACGGTTGAACTATTAACGTTATCGGGACAACATTCTGGTAAGATATTCCGTCCGAATTCACCAACCAGGCCTTCAGGTATATGAAGTCCCTGATATGAGTTTACAAACACACTTAAAGTAACAAAGTCACGACATTTAATCCCTTTCCCGGTATGTTATCGCACTCAACTACGGAGTACCCTTTGCCTAAACTAATATTTGCATTTCCCTGTAAATAGCAAGTGACTATGTTTTGACGCCTACACATGCTTACCCTGTGTTGTGTGAACGACGTAAGGTCGAAAGGTATTCTATGTAATCAGAAGTCCATGGTCTCTTATTAATAATGTTGATCTAACGTAATATTGTGAAAATCGGAAAATTTGCTCGAGACATAAAACGGAAAATTGATGTTGTGGGCACGCACTAATCTCACGTGAATAGTTTATGCTTAGCGACATTGAAAATAGCTATATTCCTAACATATTTCCACTTTCGAAATCATTTCTTTTGTAATAATATTTTCTGTGTTTCAAGAGTACCTATTGAATTTTATTTTACGGATGTAAAACATGGCACTGCTGAAAGGCCGAAATACATTTGATTTCGTCAGCGAATTTCGTCGAATTAATTGTTGGCAAATAAAAAAAGTTAAACAAAATCCCGAATTACGTTAAATTGCGATGAAACAGTGACGTTCTGTTAAACATTGAATATTTATAATAACTGTAGGTAGTCAAATTAAAAGGTTCACCACATAAAATGTGTATGTAAGTAGTAAATTAACAACAAACAAACGGACGCTAATGGCTTTACGGGAATCATGTTAAATCACGTTGAATGAACTTGTTTATTTTGCTGCATTCGTGAAGATATCGTGTCATAGAGATGAGTCTTGGCCATCATCCAAACACTTTCACTCAAATCATGTGGACATTGCACAAAGCTGAAACGCCTACATTTTCGTAAGAAGCGTTATCATACTACTCCGCGCACGAGATTCTTGCACAACAAAGTGGATGGCTGTTTTATTGAAATTTTATTTTTGGGTCGTTTTAATAAGTTTCAACGGTCGCTTCAAAAGTTGTTTCAGTATTTTATATGACTGGCGAATCACAATTTCTAGCAACAAATAATAAAATCTTCTCTCAAACATTTCTTGAATGTTGTTGAACTGTGTTCTAAACTAAACTGGTCTGTAAGTAAAACGACCAAATTCTGAAGCAATCTTAACTTTTATAGAAATAGAGAAAATAGTGTGAGATGGGGACGAGCGTGGCGGACATCCATTAGACGCCCTCGAAGTGCACGGAAAGGACCATTAATTGTGGGCGACCGTCTCCGAGCTTCACCTGAAACACTACCTTCCTTCAGTAAACTAACTTGCAAACTTACAAGATACTCATGTTTAACTGAATGCACTCTAACAGGGCTTTGGTTTTAACATAGAGTTCGTGTAGTTACTTATGTTGATAATGGCTTGGAATATTGAGAATTTCGGAGTGATTTCTTTTTTGTACCAATTAAATTTAATTTTGTCAAAATTAAGTTTCATTTGAATAAACTTCTTTGGTCTATGGTAGTGTCTCAATTTAGACAACATGTTGTCTATGGGCAGTCGCTTTCAACACATCCATCACGGATGTTATCAGAAGGCGGAAGTATAACTGGTTTTAACTTTATAAGTAGCCCTGACTATAAAAAAGGTAAGTTTCGGTCTTCATCGCCTTTCATTAAATAATGCTTTTAGCAAAGTACTTGAAAATGAAAACAAAATCCTTAAAGACCAGAAATCCTGAATCCTGAACCACATATTAACTAACTTGCTACATTAATCACATTCACTTAACAAAACAAAAAACTCAAGATCGGATCACCAGTTTAAGTAGTTGAAGTAAAGTATCTTTAAACTTATCTACTGATTTCGAAATGAGAGAAAAATAGAGAGACAGCTTGCAGTCTCATGTAAGTTGCAACAGCAGTGGGGATCTATTCTAATGGCTCATCTACATAAGATGACAAATCAGGCTTTGCTCTGCGAGAGACAGTATCGAGTCTCTACATGTCTCTACAATTGGAGTAGGTTACCAATTATTTTGCAAGGCTTTTGGTGTCCCGATTGGTGAATGATCTAATGTGTTTTTAAGCTAATTCTTAGATACGGATTCTGCTTTTTCCTTTTATTGTCAATATAGATTTATTTTAATACAAGTAGGGACGGTCTCTATCAATGCAGATTTATGTTCAGCATTGAACATATATGCACTTATTAAAATTATGGTTTGAAGTATGGACACGTGCGGTGGCCGCATGCGGGTAAATACACGGTGAAATCTTTACCGTTTCCTACTTATTTCTTTAGTTTCACACCAACTAACGAGCTATGGTTTTTCGCACATTATTCCCAGTAAATGAGTTAGATCATAAAGTTTATTATTATAATGGATACCACCATCTTGGGCAATAAGGAAAGAATAAAAGTTTCGTAACATGCGCAAACAGCCTCACTCACAAACGTCCACTAACGTTAGTGAATCATTAACGAACTTCTACTTGAAGGCGGCTGGTATAACTTGACAGGTGACAAAGTAGACAATAATCATTGAATGAAAATAGTATATTGCTATGGCTAATAGGCTAAAAGTGTCCAAACCAACAAGGTACCAAGTTGCACATACTAGGTTACCACCCAATATGGAATAATTTATTCAGTCAGTAGTGAATTCCCAATTACTCCGAGTTAATTACTAATTAACGCTAAATGACGTCTACGAATGCAACCCTAACACATATAAAGGTCAAGACACATTAAAGATAGCGTATTTAAAGCTACCTATTCAAGTCTTCTCAGAAATTATGTTTCTCATTATCCGCAGTTTAGATAGTAATATGTGTGTTAGTAAGGAGAGCTGGTTGGAATGCCCGAGGTAATTACTTTTGCCCGCATCGAACTTAATGAAGGCTTAATTAAATATTGCATGACAGTGAGCACGATGATTAACTGATGACGTTCAATTAACCGCGGGTCTGATCTACGTTGGTAAGTACTTAACTTGTAATGTGTTGGGGGATGCTGAATTTCAGTTCATTGAAAGAGAGTGGTTCTAGACTGGAATGTGTTCCGTTTCGAGCTACAGTCTGGCGTGTTTTTAACAAATGTAAATTTTCTTATTATTGTTCTCGTTTTTTTTTTTTATTGGACAGATATCTACTGAATTCCAATTTACCAATTGACAATTTTCTTCGGAAAATATTTATGAAAATATAGTGTTGGTTCGATTTGAATAATTTCAATACATACGATAAAATAAAAGGTATTCGACTTAGCTTTCAGTCATCAAACTTCTTGACTTCTTTTATTCAGGTTTTGACGGCGATTCAGTCTTTACAGAAACTTTCAAAGCAAAAAGGTACATCTTCGAAAAAGTTTAAGCCTCCCTCACAGCTGCGTTTTTGTGATATTGCAATAATACGTCACTACTTCTATTGCGGCTAGAAGTAGGACGCTTTATCACAATATCGCAAAAACACCGCCGTATGGGAGAGGCTTTACTTTACCAGAAAATAAATCAAAAGACGTCACTCAAGCCATATCAGAGCTCGTGACGTCACAAACGTTCGCGAAACGTAAATAAAATATGAACCTAACTACTTGACAAGTTGACTCGTCCATCTTACTAAACACGTCATTTTAAATTAAGACAGTGTTTGTTACCGGTTTGACAATAATCTTCCGATAATGTGGTCGTCACGGTTTTGGCTGATTTCTTCCTGTTCAGATAAAAATATCTGCAGTCCCATACATTTGGATCGAGCAGGTATTGAAGTTTTGTATGGGAAAGTTGATATTTTTTTCGCTTTTGCTATGTTGGTACATTGAGAAAGTTTTTCAGTTTGAGTCTGTACCGCAAACCTTGAATATAACCACACCTATACGATATATCCTACTCCTAACTATAATATTATAAATGCGAACACATACAGGATACTTTTTATCCCAATATTCCAACAGGATCAAAACTTATGCGGGTGAAACCGCAGGGCGCAGCTAGTGCTATATAAATATTGAATATTTTTTGCAGTCCATTTCTGGGTATAAGCCTTCTCTTTTAGTGGGCTGGCCGAGATGGTCGGATGCACCCAGAAAGGATGAGTTTTTATTCAAAAACTTAAACAGACCGTTTATTTGAAAAATCATTATTTCATAAGGACTATAACTTTCTGAAAATTAAGGCATTTTCATCTTTATTCACAGAAAAATGTATGAAAATATATCGATTTTTCAGATCAAAATTTTAATACGCTTGAATTAATTTCGATGGATTTCTAACTACGGGACTCCCTATGCAGCTATAAAAGGATTATAAAAGAAAAAGTGTCCCAGTTATAAAACGAATCAGTCTGTCTGTATATTTCAGGGTAGCGGCGGCATACCACGTTCAACTCTATTCCTCTCAACAATAAAAAGGTAAGCTCAAGAACTTAATAAAATACCGCTTAGCATTTATTTACAGAACTACATATAGGGCTAAATAAAGCGGGACTTGGATGTGTGTGATTTCCTCCGGCTCTGTTCGGAATACTAATATCTACGTTCTTCAGACGCTCTTTCATGCCGTAAATAATATTTTGGGTAAATATGAGTTGGTCATAAAATCAATGTCTAGTGAAGATGATTTTTGCGTGTATGAAAAATGAGCTATTTTATTTGTTTGAAGCTTTTTACAGGGGTTCTTTTAGTTTAAACATGTAATAGCAAAGTCAAAAGTGACTTTAAAATCTTGCTAAATAAAAGCTGAAAAAAAAATAATGGGACTGTTTTTTACTTTTATTTTCCTCATATAAGGAAAAACACGACGATTAGATTCTGTTAACTGTGGTCAAACGTCAGGTGGTTCAAGTTTTGAAAAGGATAATTATTACTACCGACCTTCAATAGGTAGGTAACTAGGTATCTACATACAAAACAGCCAGTATTAGATAGTTATTTTAAAATCTATTTCATTCCCTATCGTTATTATTTATATTTCAATTTCTACATATTTTTAGGGTTCCGTATCAGAAGGGTACCAAACGGAACCCTATTACTAAGCCTCCGCTGTCTGTCCGTCCGTCTGTCTGCCTTCAGCTGGCTGTATCTCATTAAATGTTATAAGTAGACAGTTGAAATTTTCATATATTCTGTATTTCTATTGCTGCTATAACAACTAATAATAAAAATTAAATTAAATTAAATATTGAAGGGTCCCCATACAAAAAACGTGTTGTTTTCGGAGTTTTTCGCTAAATATTGTACGGTGGTACGGAACCCTTCGCGTGAAAGAAAGAAAGAAAAAGTAGGAATTTATAGAGACTAGTGACTTTTGAAATTTTAATTTTAGGTTTCCTGAAAATCTAAAATTAAAAAAAAAAACAGTATAATTTAAACACCAGAAAGTCCTGTACGAGGCGAAAAGGCTCCTATTTCAGCAAGAGTGCGAATCCGACTCGCACTTTTTATCTTTTTCCATATCTTTTTCCTTATCTTCGGAAAAACCGCCACGATAAGGCTCTATTAGTTGTGGTCAGACTACGTCAAGTACCTCCAAGTTTTGATCTAACTAATACAATTATTACCTACGATACCAACAAAACATAGCAAATATTAATTTAAAATCTATTCCATTCCATATCGTTATTGACTTTACATACCTATTCAATTACAGATTCGCATCTAATATAAATACATACATTACAATCACACACAGACGAATTGCGTCAATAACGTCTAAGAATATACATATTTTATTTATGTGTTTCACCCACATTATCTAATTAAATGTGTGAACTTTGAGATAATTCATGAATTAAATGACATTCGATTTACATAAACTAGCTGGACATACTTATAGCAGTGCTTGGAGTAGTGATAGCCTAGGGGTGTGGCCATCGGACTGCCAAGTCATAGGTCTCGAGTTCGAACCCAAGGCACGCACCTCTGACTTTTCGGATTCATGTGCGTATTGTGTAGTGAAGGTCTCACTTGACGGCATGTGAACCCAAGTGCTGACCTATGGGCGGCTTTAAAACTCTGACACCAGATTAGTCACTAACCACACGAAAAGAAGAAGATTGACATACTATAGTTATATTGATAATTTAATGGATTCCATTTAGTGAAATTGTTTATAATAATAATTGTTGCGAATGATTGTTGATCATATCTAGTGTTTGCGGTGCTATAAAAGCTTGAAACTATTTCCTGGATTTATTCCTTCTGAAGACAAAGATAAGCACTCAGTGTGATGGAAATCTAAGCTTATTTAGATAATGGACATTGCTAAGGTTTTCACACTTCAGCAGCCGCATATATCACCTAAATTCTCACCTTAAAACAAAAAAATCAATAAACTAGTAAGCTCAAAAGCTGACGCTTACCAGATAAATAACAAAATGAAACCTTCTTGGTATGAATTGTTATAGGATTCACAAATGGAATATTTTATTAGACATGGGTAATAGAGGTTTTTCAGTAATCAATGTTCCCAGTTTATCCTCATAATGTAATTAAGATACGAAATTCGAGAAACATCCTGTATCGGTTCGTTTCAGTGAACAGAGAGAACCGCGAAACTAATAAAGACGCTTTAACGTCCTTCTTCAAACACCAAAAGGTTCTTCAGGGAGGACTTAAAACAATCTTTTCCAACCACTGAGACAAATATTTATTACGTAAAGTCAACAGTTAATTTCTTTTCTCTTTTATAAAAGAAAACGCAAGAATTATGTTAAAATGCTTCAGGATCTAGTACAATTTTATATAAACTACTTCTACATCTTGTTTGAACAAAAACGATGGAAGAATTAAGTGGATAAACATAAATATTTTACTATGAGCTGCTGTAATCTTATCTTTGAGCTCATTCATTAAAGGTTTTCATTATGAAAAAATGTTTATGGAAAATTAAGCTCTGCTACAAGGGTCTAGGTTATAAAATCGAATAGAAGTATAATCTTTAGTTTAAAAATAAATTTGTGTTATTAAAAGTACGCCCGAGGGTATATTTTACTTTACCTGATTAATTCCGAGGCGATTTCAGGAATCTACCTACTTACTGCTATCCGAATGCAAACGAAGAAATAATAAATGTAACTTCTTACCTATAAATATTTTTGAACTACGCGGTTTCAACAAATTAGGTATCTTCTCTTTCAACGCCTGAAGATCTAAGGGGCAATTCACGTATTTTTAAAAACGTCCGTATTCTAATCTCGCAATCTGTAAAAAGAAACTCTAATTTCCCTTTTTTAACAAGTTTTTGACATCACTTGTCACAGTAATGGGATTGCGATTTGAATTTAAACGTTTTTAAAGTACGGGAATTGGCCTTCTGAAGTCCTCAAAATGTTAAATCCAGGGATTGACCACCACCAGTGCCACTGGTCTCTCCATGACGACTTAATCTAACAAGTAATTAATTACCGGTACCTTCCTATCACAAAATATACCCGAGTGTCATTTTAATCATCACCTATGGAATGAATAGCAGTTTACTTCTGTTACAAGACGTCGAGACCATAAATACTGTTCATTACTCGTACCTATATACTGAAAAAGGTACCTAAACGCGCATTGCGCGTAAATCAGTAAGTAGGTATCAGATAGTTCGCTGTTATCAAATCTCAACGTTATCTCAGAAAAAACTACGTTCCTACGCGTTGCTTCACTACAGACGTCACTTGTGAAACCTGATAGCACGCACTGATTTAGGACCAAATTGTAAATGTTTTGGGTCCCAACAACGCGTTAATTAAACTATATTTCTCCATACGGACAGACCACGAGAAACTTCTAAAAGCAACGATTTCGGGTCATTCTAATAAATTAGTTCTTAGATCATAATACACTGTCATTCTCCATTGTAAAACACGTCTGTAATACTCCGTAATACTACTACTTTGAAGAGCATATTTTGCTTGTAATGCGACGCCACGCATCGTAACGTCAAAAACGAGAGCATTTTCTATTAGTTGCTCAGAGAACAAATATCACACCGTGACTAAAATTCGAAAAAAATAGTCGTAGCTTTTAGCCCGCGCTTCACGCCGCCGTCAATTAGCATGTCGTTTGAAGACACGCTGCTCCGTCGTTTAACAAGTTTCATGTGGACGTAACATAGAAAAACTTGGGAATTCGAATTATGCCGTGCTGCCAAAGTTTTAAAGTCCGTTATTGTGAGTAGAAGTTGTGAAATGTGACATTTTGTTAACTGTGACAGCGGGTCGGTAGCATGAAGTCGTGTGCGCGACAGATGAGTAATGACAACAACGCAGCGGCGTGTGTCGTCTCCGAACGTTCCCAGATGTGCGTCTGGATGCACGGATTGCTCGAGTTATGCAAGACGGAGAAATAGTCCTTGTAGGTAATACGAACAAGAATACCGAGCCGGATTGTCGACCTCGCCGGGGAAATTACAAACATTCGAACGGTTTCTACATAAATATAAACGACATAGTGGAATATCAAACGCTAGCATAATTTTAGGTCGTTCTGAACAATTATTATAAGATTTATAAAAACTATTAAAATCACATAAGATAAAATTTTAATTTTCAGCGAGCGACGTACGTGTTGGCAAGATGTAAGTAGGCAATTTTCATAAAATTCAGCTACGAGTAAACAATAATTCTTTACTGAAACATGTTTCTGCAGACAAAAAAGTGTAATAAAGCAAAACAGATGACATTATGAATGATTAGTAACTTGTATGAACCACATGTGCTGATAGGTCAATCAACATTTAAAAAAATGTCAAGAGATATAATAGTGGCCATTAAGCCCCGTGCACACTGGCGCGACGCGACTCTAACAAAATTTCACGGTGGAACAATTACCGGTGTCGAGTCGCGCCAGTCTGCCAAGGTTTCACGAGGTGCGTTTTGTGTAATTACTTTATGATTTCGATTTCATGTTAAAACATGAAATTGAAATCATATAGAACGTCGCGGAAGAAGATAAAACTCTACTAAATGTCCGGAGTATTTACAATAAAAACAGTTACCTATCACCACGGACGCATCTCACACTAGTACTCTCAACAAGTTTTCTCTATTTACGATTCCAATCGTTCAACGCGACACTATAACAAAAACTTTATTACTACGAGCGGGAAGCTGCGCCTGCGCACCGCAGTAGCTTTCGTGCCATAAAAAAGAAAACAAATAGCTCCTCCATATTATGATTAACACTTTTTTTTCTCTTTTTTTTATCCGACAGATAATACGAATACTAGTGGTGACGCATACTACCGCAAACAAACCTTAGCCCTGCCATCCATCACTCGCTAAAAGCTAGTCGCTAGTCAATGATATATATATTTTTTTCTTTTCTGATTTATGTTATGTAAAGAACTGTCCGCACACGCACACCCATGTCTATTTGCGGCCAGGCCGAAATAACTGGGCAAAACGAAACGTGTATCCGGTCCCTAGCCGACTCCCAAACTGCTGTTTGCTCACATACGACCACCGTGGGCTTTGTAAGAGGGATAATACCACGATTTGCGGTAATGCGGTAGGCTCTTCACCGGGAGCACTCTTTCCTCTTTGACCACTTGCTAAATCTTCTCCCTGTCAGATTATTCGGGAATGAAATACTACGGAATAATGTTCTCCGGCTAATGCAGCCCGATGCGCTTTGAAGCTTTGATGAGCACCTGCGGCTTTCAATAACCCGCATTGATTTAGAGTTGCTGCAGTTACTATTTTAAGTTTGTAAATAATGGACGTATGCACGCTCGCTCGGATGGTTACTTTGGATAATTTATAGAGCCATGCCTCAAAATGTAAGTAGTTATGCTGACATAAACTTTATTAAAGAAACTGAATAACCTACATTTCAAGATATTTTATTTAACTTTATATAAGGACTACCGATTCATTTTCTAATCAATTTATAAATTTTCAAAGGCTATCATGTAAATCTTTAAACGGCAAAACACCTGTTGAAATTTTTTAGGCCAACAAGACGTATCGTACCTTGTTTCGTTTTGCACTAGGAAATCCGTCTTAAGAACTTAATATCGTTGAAGTGGGGCACTAAACTTGTTCACCGCTCACTCCTGTTGCACCAAGACGGTTTCCCGATAAATACATTGCAGTGCACAGATGAATCAGTGCTTATTAGTGGAGCCGATTCCAAGCCAAGTAACGTTAGTTTGGAACTAAGTTTGCACCTGATTGGTACCTAAGTTCGCGAGTCGGCTTCGTCGTCGCGAACCTCCCTCAAAGTAGAAATTAAATAAGGACAATCCGTTCGTTCTGCATCAGAGACTTCTCTGTTGCATTATTCAACGTATGCAAAATATCTGGATTAATAATAGATGACAACGAAGGTGAATTCCTCGCAATCGACTAAGGAATTGAGTTGTGACCCTTTCAGAGTGCGAAACGGGTTCGCGAGCGTTTGTCTTCACGGGAAATTGAATGATAATTTCCATCATTTAAAAGGAATTGTTCGAGTTCATCTATGCAAAAATTAACTCGTTATACCAAGCTGAAGTTATCGCCTGAAAATGTTATTTTCGCTGAAGTATAAAAGCAGGATAAAAATATTAGGTACGTACATCTATACAGCTGACAAAATTAAACTCCGCTTGAAATGAAAATAGAACTGCTTTCGACATATATAGATGGGACGAACATATCGTCGTCATTTGTTGCATTTTGGAAATACCAACAAGTTCAAAAGCAACGACCCATTATCTCTTTAAATCTGTCTGAAAACGTACAAACATTCAGTGGTTTTTATCATACTGGGACAATAATATAAATCTCTTAAAGTCGCCATGTAAGATGTCATTAATCTATGAATTGCGTGTACCGTTATCGAAATTAACATTTCCAATCATCAAGTGCGCATTCAATCCGTGAAGCGTGTTCATAAAAGAGTCAAAGGGAACTGTATAACAAAACGGTTTAGTAAAAGTAAAGACGCACTGCGCACGAGCACGATTGAGGCAAACAATCGTCGTTGATAATAACCGTAACGAGTCCGGCGTCGATCCCGTTTGCATCTGTATTGTGTTGGGGGCAACGAGCACGCAACCTCAGTCATCAACTGTTTACAGCTCAAACTTTAAACAATGCTAGACTTCAGAACTTCGAGCAAACTCGTGCATTGATTACCAAAACAACGTTAAGGAGATTTGTCAATATTTAAATCGTTACTCTCGTAATGTAGGGCTACATGAAAGACTTTTTTGGTTATTGGTTCTGGGTAAGGCTAAAAGT
Organism: Agrochola circellaris; assembly: GCA_914767755.1. Classification (NCBI taxonomy): domain Eukaryota; kingdom Metazoa; phylum Arthropoda; class Insecta; order Lepidoptera; family Noctuidae; genus Agrochola; species Agrochola circellaris. Next base: position 7,667,202 of record OU611849.1, read on the forward strand.
TTCATCAATTTCAAGACTTCAAGCGAACTCGTTCGATTATTTCAGGAATTAAGGGAACTTTTTATGATTACCCAATTACCCATACATACAGGATTGGACGGTTTGTGCACGAAGATGGTCGAGACTAGTTCTGGACTAGATAAGGTGGTGTAAAATGGGGAAGGAAGCCTCAACATGAGGCATACGCAGACTTTAAAAAATGTGAACTGTTAGATTTATGAGCAATACGATTGCAAGGTGTTAGTTCTGAAGTCACAGTGACTAGCAATTCCAAAAGTAGGTACTTAGAGGACTTAAAAAATAAATGCGACGATACGTTGATTGCTCGTTGCCCTACAGGCCAAAGACTTTCTAATCCTTGTCGACACTACCTCTCCACTAACATTTGAACTTCGACTTATGCAAATGATAACTATAGATTCTATGCTTTAAATAACGGACTTTACTATATTATAAATATGAATATTTATGTAGCAGCACGCAGTAAATTTTCAGAGTTTCTGTTCTGTTAAAATTAGTCAAGTCTGTGCAATGAAGTATCATGTTAATGTCACAACAGACGCTTCAAATAAGATAATGAATAATCTTTTGTTCGACAACTAAACACCCACTTTAGCCACTATACGCGTCTTAACAGTTAACAGTGCAAGCAATAATGAGTTAGTTTAGTAATACATATAAGCTAAAATTACTTATCCTTGTCCCATTTCATAGTCTACATATTTATTACTCGAGCGACGAGTGCCTATAACAATTGGTAGGTTTGACGGCAAGACTGGTAGTAAAAATTGGTTGACAAAGGCGACCGAGGGAAAGTATCATCTAGGGACATTAAAATGTCATTACATTTTGATGTAACTTCCCACTAAATATTTTACGTATAATTGATGTAGCTACGTTCTCATGCTATTTACGTTCTTATTGTTTTCTCATATCAGTGTCAGTATCAAAATTAACATCGACCATTACAATTTAGTCATTAATATCTTTATGATTAGTTGTAGACAGAAAAACACGGTAGGTACATAATAATGTACAAAGTTTAGTTATCGAGTGTCTCGTGAAATTGATTAACAGCTTGTGACATAGCAACAAGTTGTAACATTTAGGGGTCTCTTCAATACAATGTGTTATAAAGATAGTTGCGTGGGAACTGACATGGGTTTACTGTAAATTTTCATTCAAATCTCTATGCCGTTCGTTTTTAGTTGATAATAATATATTGATGAATGGAACAGTTGACCGATTTTCCTTGCAAGACCCGGATGTAAGTGGCAAATAATTTAGATCTTATTAGCGACATCAATAGAGCTCAATTTAGATGAAGTCGTTCGATGAACGAAATAATATTTATAACCTGGGCTTCCTTCATACCATTCCAAATATTATTTACGAACATGAGAGCATCAAGAGAACGCATTAGCGAATGTAATAGGTACATTACTGAGATAGTAATACAAATACAGTGGTATGTCGTTGTTGTCAGCCAATGTATTTTCGTCATTATAGGTAATTTATTTATTCAATAGCTACTTGGATGTACCTGATAACAACTCTACTTCCGTGTTGTTTTTTTTTTCTTCAGAATTTCGTAAGAGAATGATTTGAGTGTTTGTCTAACTGGATTCTTATTGAAAATGAAGTTTACTATCGTGCGAGTTTTTAAATTGATAAGTATGCGCGAACAAGCCCTCAGACTGCGACATAACGCGAACGTAGTTGTACAGCACTATGTAGTAGGTACCTGTCAGTCTTATCAAAGGCTGTGATTGATTTCATTCTGAAATTTTGGACAGCTCGATAATTGAAGACTTGATATTTGTAACACTGAGATTAAGAGTCTAGGGCGCTTCATTTCATATCAAAATGCGATAACAGTTGGTGTGTCCGTGTGTCGTGTTACAAGTATCAAAAATTATCTTATCACACTAACTCCGGTAAGGTGTAAACATCTTAAACAAACAACGTCAGTTCAGTTCAAATTTTAAATACTTAAAAATTCTACACAGGACGTTAACCGACGACAACGTGTTTAGTTAAGAATAAAGTTGGCTCGGAACCGGAAAGAAAAACTAGGCTCATTATAACGAGAACAGTAAACGAAAATTGGCAGAAAATGATAATCACGTGGAAGACACCACGAGACAATTTAAAATAAGTCTAAAAGTAGTTTTGCAAAACGATATTGTAGGAGCACATGACTGCAAACCGTTCGGTTTTAACGATGTAAGCGAGTCTTGCACTGCAGTGAGCTCATTTCTGACAGTTCCCGGTATAAAGCGCACGATCGATGATAGATCCGATAATATCTCGAGTGTTTTGCTTGTAATCGCTGATGCAGCGCCCTAGATATCTCCAGAGAAGAACAAAGTTGGCATAGATATTGAGGATCAAAGTGCGGCGTGGGCGCACGACCCAATACCGCGGGCGGCAAATCACTCGCGCACGCGCACCGGTCCTTTTGCGTGTGCATCGCGCAATTAATTTGTTTGTACGCGCTACAGAATTGATGTACCTACTTCATCGCACTCCCAGTAAATAGGACACGCAAATAAAAATAATGTAACTACTATTTAATATTGTAATAAGAACTATCAGTGTTTTAGAAAAAAATCTTAAACCTTAATCCAAATTTTGATTGATGCTGCCCTAACTGCGTTCAAGGATTGGAATAAAACAATAAATACTATTTCTTTATGTATTTCAAATAGTTCACAAGTTATTATCAAATACAAAATATTACTTAAAGCCAATTGTTGTCCTGCCCTACTAAGTATGAATAGACTATAGGCTAGAGTCGACCTGACGGAAACGCGCCGGTACCGAGCTTTACGTACTTGAGATTGAGGTTATGTTGTGATAACTGTTTGGAGCAAAAGCCGGCTATGAAACTGTAACTGGAATTTGCCACTTAATTTTACTAGTGATAAGAACTAAAATAGCTCGCAAGGCTGTGGGGTGGAGAGGTCGGAGAGGCGATTGAGCCTGCGCGCGCAGCCGGCATGGCCGCCGCCGCACACCTGATTGCCAATACAACCCGATAACATAACTGAATTACAGCATATTACACACGTTCACGACGCCTTAAATACCCCCTGGATGCATCTCACACCGATATTATCACGTGCACCACTTCTGCACACCGACAACGACAACTTCTGAACACGTTAAGTAATCAGCTGATTATCAAACTTTTACCGGTGTTTATGTATCCGACACGGTACTTCGTCACTGGAAACGATCCGCGTTTCTCATTTCACGGTCATAGGAGGCGTCTTCCGCGAGCTAAGCGGGCGGTCAGCCGTCGCCGGCCCGTGCATCGGATGCACTTCCGCTAGAGGCTCGGGCGGAGCGCCAGGGACCGACGAGCGTACCTGGACTAGTCTGCCAGCTGAGGCCTCCGACGAACATCTTCCTGCAAGATAAACAATACCAATCAGTCACTGAAAAGAGCGCGACGAGCCGGCTTCTCGGGATTAGGGACGTACCCCGGGTCGTTGGGCACCTCCGCGGGGCTTCTGGCCACATCCTGATTCTGGGTTTCCATGGGCTCGGACGCCAACGGCGCGGGGCGGGCCGGGCGGCGCACTACGACTACGAGCGAGCGACGGCGCGGCGGGGACGGCTCCCGGAGTCGCTCGGCTGCACTACCGACTACCGGCACGAGACTGGCGCGCCGCGGCGCACCCCTCCACGCAGCGGCCGCCCCCGCCCGCCCGCGCCCCGCATCGCCCGCGCCGCCGCCGCATCGATTCATTCACTCCGTACACAATTATTCATACGGTGAGCACGACGGACGCGAGCAGCGCGCCGGCAGCACCACGTGAGCGCGCAGCACGTGCTCGTGCCCCCCCTCTGCACCCGCGCGCGCCCGCTGCCGCCCCGCCCGCGCCCAGAGCACGCCCACCGCGCGCCTACACGCACCACCACCCCCATACACCCAACTTCCAAACTTTATCGAAACTAATATTAATAATTAAGTTTCAGACAAAACTTTTCAAAATATTCTACGTGATATTTGATGTCAATCATCATAGCACTCAGTATTTACATAAAAACACACAAATAATCTACCTACGTGTTTCATACACCCTTCATAACTGCTACTACATAAATGTTGCATCATAATAATTCCGTGCGATATCATCAGACGCACTAAGCGCCGATCGTGTCGTAGCGGCGCGAAGCCTCTATAGCTGACGTCACTGAGTGGCTTGTCAGACGCTCGTAGCACCGCGCTACGAAGTGAATGCTGCTACGACCACTTAATATACGGACATGTGAAATAAACAAACACTCATTTTAGCATTTGTAGAGTTGAACTAAATTATCCGTATCCCGAATTCATTTGCGAAAATAAAGTCTGTAAACACATAGGTTCTTATTTAATTGTGAATTCTTTCAGGAAAACACTATAAGTACATATTTAAAACATATTTTGTAATCTCTCAATCTGTAAAAGTTGGCGCAAAAAGTTTGCCGACGATAGCATAATGGATTAAAAACTCGTAACTTGCTGAAATAACTTTATCGAAAAATATAAAAATTAAGCCCTTATTTTATTCAGCCGCAGTACATATCGTATACAATAAACTGAATATTTAAAACAATTAATGTTTGAATAATTTTTGGAAGTCATATTAGCAAAACCAACCATTTAGCTGGCAGGAGGGGGAAGACTTGACTCTACCAAAAATTTGCACTTTATAGCTTAATATTTCGAAAACGGATCCCTGAATCCAAAAATGGTTTTCACAAACTCATAATATTTTTGAACGACACTCCACCCCATTGGGATAGATGAGAAAGAAAACATCCCTACTTTACGTGTAGTGAATACTTTGTTGGCGTGATTAATATATATATGTATACCCATGCAAAATTATAGCTTTCTAGTACTAAGGGCTAATTTCACCAATGAAACAGAACGCGATCAAAATTGTTATGGAATATAAAGGTTCCTTGTTTACTACGGAACCCTAAAAAGGAGAGAAAGGAGGGTGTGGTGGTCAAAATAATTAAACCTCATTTTTTTATGAATCCCAACAACAAACATATCAAATTACGAAAACAAATTTAAAGAAGAGCTACCGTCACCTTTGTGACTATGAGCTTTTAGGCTTCTAGGCTATTTCCAAACTAGAGACAATGTCTGGCAACATAATTTAACCATTCCAGTTAGTGGTTGCGGCTGTGCTGAAAATATCATTCGCTTCAGATCAATACTGGGACCAAAATGCCGTACTGACCCGGTCTAACAATAGACCAACCCAATTCCTCCCGTATTTTGTTATTCAGTCTGGATGTACCTAGATACTGAGCCCATACTGAGTCCTATGCAAGACAAAGGCAAGTCTTTTCTTTCTCGTGTCGACTCGAGCTATACGAAAATTGGTCAAGTCATGAAGGACTTGTCAGTCAGAAAGGATGAGGGGGGGGCTGGCCGCTTAGGGTGCGTAGTGGCAGTCACTAAGAGGCACCCTAAGCAGTCTTTTCTAAACTGGTATTTAAGTCAGAAGTTTAGACTGAGTTGTACAGAGTATTTCTCGTAATGAATACCAATAACAACCACTATGACTGATGGTAGCTACTGAGATGTTACCGAGGCAAGGACTCATGCAATGCACGTCTTATGTAACTTGGAAACGAGAAACTGGTTCCTATTCCTAAGGGTTGTGGAATGCGTATGGAGTCAACCCAGTAAATTTTCTAAGTTAATAGTCGAAGAGAGTGGGAGGATGTCTATCAACCTACTTTCTGTACAACATTATGACAAAAATTTAAAGCTTCAACGTCGCCAAAATCTAAAATAGATCCTCTGCATTGCATTTTAAATCGCGTCTGGATTGAAAATATAATTCGTTTTAGATCAATAACTATTGCAACTAAAAATGAAGAGCTGGCCTAAGAATAGAGTAACCCAGTTGTTTTTGCAGATGAACATTTTGTTAGAAAAAATGGTGCAGTGCTTAAAATGGATAGGCAACTGCACGGTTGGTGGGTTTCGTCGCAGAACTAGGAAGCTCTATCATTCCGTCTTTTAATGATGAGAAACTGCTATCGCGAATCCGTCTCCCAAACTTGATACTTATTTCAATTCTCCCATTGTTTGTTAATTGCGACAGTTTTTGGCAGACCAAGTTAGGCACCAGAAGTAAAGAAATAGATGAGATTTTATGATCAATCTGCTTTTTCTGAAGCAGTATTCTGCTGCACAATAAAGAGAGACCTTCAAAAGTGAAGTGAATGTTCCTTACCACAGTATTCCAAGGACGAGCAGCATGCATGCCGTTGAAAGTCGTAGCCGGATATTATGCAGATATGCACCAATAAAAAATTGATGGTGACGGATGAGTGGTGCACGTACCTACACGAAAATATTCTCCGGTTCGGATCAATACGGAAACTAAATCTGCCGAGCTGACCCCGTCTAAGAATAGAGCAGACCACTCTTCCTTCTGTGCTGTTAGATGTGATTAAACGATTTAATCAGAAATCCAGGATAGCAGCACGAATGTTTAATTAAATGAAATGGTCATGCTAAATTTGATCAAAAATTGCCTCGTGCAAATGCGCGTGAGAGCGGGACAGAAAACCCATATAATTTTAAAAAAAAGACGGTACATAAAGGTTCCTAATAAATTCACATGACGGGCGGTAGATCCATTAAGTTCATAATTTCGATGGTAAAGGCGAGGTCTATTTAAAACTTCAGTAGCGGCTAAATGAAAGCGCTAAAAGGACATACAGTTGGAGAGGTGGTTGCGGTTGTAGCAAAAAAATATCATCCATATAAAATATAATCAGCCTATAATGTTCCCACTGCTGGGTCACAGGCCTCGTCTCTTCAAGAGGGAGTGTGCTGTAATCTACCACGCGTGCCAAGTGTGGGTTGGTAGATGTCAAATGTCTTCGAATTTTGGTTCTAGGACAAGCCGGTTTCCTCGTGATGTCTTTCTTCACCGTTTTGAGATCAGTGGTGATAAAACTATTTACAGAAAGTAAAACGCCTGCCGCCTGGGTTCGAGCCTACAACTCGTAAGTTGTGGGCCAATGGGCCACCACTGCTCACATCATCCGTTTCGGATCAATACTGCGATTTAAACTGCAACCAGGAATAGAATAACCCAGTTCTTCCTCCAGATGACGTAAGAGGTAGTTAGGGCATTATATCGACCATTAAAATAGCCTCCGCGATATTTAAATGTACGTCTGGAGAGGCAGTCAGGGCTCTTCATGATTCCATCTATAATAAACAAGGGGTTTAGGGTACTCAAAAGCACATACCACTCATAACGTGCTTATGCCATAAGATCAAGACTTTTAAAATGAAAAAATGTCTGGAATTTCCTCCACTGGAAACATTTTTAAATGGCACTAAAATTATTCTTGTTTCATATTATAACGTCCTCATTATGAAACCGTCCACTATAAACTCAACAATATGGAATAACTTGTTCTCTCAGTAAAACTTGGGAAAGCTTCAACTGTCGTACAAAATATTTTACGAGACGGATTCAGTTTTAGCCTACACTGAATAATACACTAGTTAACGTTTCCGATTTTGTCATAAGGTCCGTTTTAGCGATGATATTTTTATTCAGTTTGACTTTTAGATGTTTTTAAATTTTTATTTAGGTATCTTTTGTAAGTTTCTATATCTACTTATACAATATGCAAAATAAATCCTGACCGATCCGTAAGGGGCACATAGGCACTGCAATAACATTAGCAAAAAGTAATAAAACATCTTATACTTAAGTAATTATTGAAAATAAAAATGTTATTGCTGTTTAAATTTCAGTACCAATCCATAAAAAATTTGCAAAGGACAATGACAAGAATAGGCTCGAATCATGTAGCGTCCGACAGACTTTCTGTAATAATGATAATTCATAACAGAAAATAGTAACAATTATACAATTTATATAAAATCTGTAGAAGTACACCGCTGAAAACTCATTTTAAAAAGTTATTCAACTAATTGTCAATTTCACAACACATTTCATAGCTACAAATCTACAATTTCAAGAAGAAATGTTGCCAATACCAAAATAAAATAATATCGATACGAAATTGCATATGCAAATCGATTACAATAATATAAATATGAATAAAGATAAAGTCCTGCCCCTTTTGTGACGTTTTAACTGTCAAGTTAGCGTTAGCGTCAACCTACAGGCAAGTGAAGGAACATCTGAAATGATAAATGACGGCGGAGGCAGAATGGCGGAGCGGAAGGGCGTGTCAGACTCTTACTGACTAAAACCCCGGGTTGGTTTTAGTCAGTAAGAGTCTGACACGCCCTTCCGCTCCGCCTAGAGCGGGAGAAGTCATTTGATGAAAAAAACGTCATAAATCATTTTAGATTTTTTTTATTATTTATCCTTGAATGTCGCATGATACCCCATAGGTGCATAAGAAAAAACGCACATAAGGTGGATAAGTATGAGATCTAACCCGCGTGACTCATCGGCGTCGATTCGGTGGGGTTTGACTGTTTTGGCAAACTGTCTCCGGTTCGGAGACAAAGAGCCTGTGTGTTCTTTTAATAATAAATACCGTTTAGTTATATTTATGTATAATATTATAAAGTGATGTAATAATTTTATTAAAAATAATCCGATGATCGATACTGTTCAGAATAGTTTATTCCTAATACCTTATAATGTTATTATAGTAGTGGCAACACTTGATGTAAAACAACTTGTGTTTTGTCTGTGGTCCTTGTCATTGTCAAAAAGTTTGACTTCATTTCATCGCCGTGTTGTTGTGTTTTTTTTTCATATATTCTAACCTAAGTACATATGTTTTATGTATATTTTTAATATAAAAACATTTATATACGACGATAATCTGCTAAAAGTCATTCATTTAATTAATCACTTAATAGTTTATTTCATGTTATCGTTAAAATCAGAAGTATTAAGTGGTCAACTTTAAAGCACTATAACTTTTTTTGGTGTACTTCCAATATAAATCTAATTATATTATCAAATTCTATAATTATTTTCCCTTTTTATGAAATATAGTTCATCTCTGTTGGTTCTGGCCGAGTCTTGAAGGAAACTTTGGCATTCTCCTTTTCAATGGGGGTCATAAATTATGACTTATAGACACCCGCTAAACGACGGCCGCCCGCGCCCCTTGTACTAACCCGGTAATATCCCCATTGAAAAAAAATGTGGCGATGTTTTTATTTATTTTTCCTGAAAATCTCCAAATAAATAGACTCTCAGTACGATACCTAACAACACCCTCACGAATCGGATAAGGTTTTTTGACATGTTGTATTGGCATATAGATCTGTGGTAGCCTGAAGGCATTCTGAGTAAAGTTGCTAGAAAGATGAGACGAGGGCTACTCTCACGCCTTATAGCGACATGTCAGTGGGTAATTGAACATTAGATTAAATTCGGAACGCTAACATCCAGTTGTACAAAAACAAACATTAATGCCCCATTACGTAATGGAGCATTAACGCTAATGATTTCATTAATTTCATAAAAGAACCATTAAAATCGAGTCTATTATTGCTTTCTGCAACAAGGTAATGGAACATTAGTATTTAATGACAGCTTTAAAAGTTAGAAGTTCGTTTCTGAAACTGGCTGGAAGTAAAGTAGCAATAAATACACGGTTTATGCTTTTCCGTTTGGATGAAGCAACCAAATTAAATTGCAACGAAAAGCAGTGAATCCTTCAATGTCAGCCATATCAATTCGGTCAAACCGTGTATTATTGCTATACCTAAGATATTATTACCTTCCTATGTATATCGGTGTGTCAGCCCCACTCAACTACCCAGTAGGTACCTAATAACTTATCCCTTAAATAAGTTAATGCTAAATTGCAATATCAGCAGAGACCTTATGTACTAAAAATAATATGATTAATTAAAACTACACAAATATCGACGAAGTAGGTTTAGTTATAGATAGAAAGTTAAACAAAATCATACAACAGAAATTAATTGATAAACATATCGTTTATTACATTCGTTCTTATATGAATACGTTATATTTGGCATTATTGGGCATTGTGCTACATTACAAACTTGTTGACATTTATCTACTCTAGTGCCTATACCGCTCTTTCGTCGATCGATTTTTGCTACATATATTCGAATCTCTCTGATTCGAATATATGTAGCAAAAATCGATCGACGATCGAATATCTTGGACTTTAAGTTATTTTGCCTATCTTTCAGTTCTGATATACAAATTTCCTGCGCCTGTTATTAAATTGGAAACTTGTTTGTAAATTCGTTTTCCAACGCAACTTAATATTTCGTTATTCTAGGAGATCCAATATCCATCCAGTTGAGGACACATTAGCAAGAAGGCAATAAAATAATCCCAATATATATGTAACTGATACAACGTTAGTTAAAACCAGGGACTGAATTACCAAAAAATTAAGGTACCTTTAAATTTCGGTATGACGTCATACCGTTAAATAAGGGTTACTACAATATTTCGATACCGTTCTTTTTTCCAGTAGCGGAATTTTGAGGTTGGAAATGCATACCGGTATATTTCGGTAGAAGTATCGGTACCTTTATAAATGTATCGGTAGCAGACCTTAACCTTTATAAATGTATCGGTAGCAGTACCTAAACCTTCATAAATACATAAGTTCTAACGTGTTCGAACCCCCCGCGCACCCGCGCCACGCCGTCTCACATGTTTTTCGGTACCGAAATCGTGTAAAAGTTAAATAACGTTTTAGCCCAACCTTCATTTAAAAAGGTATCGGTTTAGCTCAACCCTTATTTTAAACCGGTACCGGTATATTTTTGAGGTATCTTAACCTTTAACCGTAACCGCTTTCAGTCCCTGGTTAAAACCGATTAGGGGGATATGCGTTTAGGGAGTCGATCGAAATCTACCGTGTACAGTTCTTCTACTCAGTCTGTCGACCGTTCCACCGATTATCTATTCGTTCATCATGAGAAAACTTAGGTTTACACACAAACAAGACGCAGTCTTCGTTCGATATAGTATGAGCGATGAATCTCCTCACTATTTCATTTACGTACTATCGAAGAAGTTCATATCTAACCACCGTAAGGACTTTTCTTGCTTGCAGCGCGCGGCGGCTATAGAACCAGACCGGTAACAGATGTGGTCATCGTTTTCACGGAATTTTGTTTTGAAACTGGTTAGATATGAACTTCTTTGATGGCACATGATATATCGGAGTCAAAATACATCAAAATCGGAGCGATATAGGCACTATAGTGTACTTGGTCTTAGTTTTATAAATCACAATTTTTAGGCAAGCATAGTAACGTTCAAAAGTTCTATAGAAAATAGCTTGAAACTGCACTTAGTTATGAGCGTATTTAATAGTAATCACAGTATGGAGATTCGTTGGCATTATATTTAAAACTGGGCCGCTAATGTCCTATTTCAAAATCACAATGATAGTGTTTGTTGATCTGAGGACGGTTAAATATCATGCTTATACAGCGGTTCATTCTACAAATAAAAACTCAACTCGTGTAAACGCGCATTGACAAAGAAAAAAAAATCGCTAATTCGTTGAAATAAGACTTGCAATAAACAAGACAACACCTAAATAAAATAAATTAAACATTTGAAATGGGACATTAACGCACAGGTGACTATTACAATACACTGCTAGATAAAATACCTACTATTCTAGAGATCAAAATATTTCACTAGTTATGATTAAAAGTACATATCGCTTAAACAACCACATTCAGACATAAAATGGCAAGAAGTACATCAACGATTACATCTAGAGTACACACAGCCACGACAACCATAGTAGGTACATACATTATTATCCAATAAACCCCGGTTCGCACGGACGTATTTTTATCGCGACGATTTTTTTAGTACACTGGATTTTCAACTCTCGGTATCAATACCGAGAGTCGAAAATCCAGTCGAAAATCCAGTCGAAAATCCAGTCGAACATCCAGTCGAAAATCCAGTCGAAAATCCAGTCGAAAATCCAGTCGAAAATCCAGTTGAAAATCCATGCTCGGCTCAAGCCGAGCATTGAGAATCCAACAGAGCGCATCCAGCGCGTATCCCAGCGCGTCAAGAAAAGACACTGTTGAATGTTCAACTCTCGGCGATAACCAGAGCGTTGAAAATCCAATAGACAAAAAAAAATCGCCGCGATAAAAATACGCCAGTGCGTACCTGGGCTAAGAGCTTCAGATTTGTCCCAGATAGACTGGGTAATACTATATTTCAAAATGATCCAGTTGGATGTCTGTAGAGACTATCAGCAAATAAATAATTAATCACTTAAGTGAAACACAGCCATTTAACAACACAGCACAAGGATCCTTTTAAATCCCGAAATGATCTTTGGAAAAATCCAAAATAACCTAGTCATAAATAATAACAAAAAGTTGTAACTTCAAAGTTCAAAAACTTGTCTAAAACTAATTTAAAACAGACAAAACTTTGCCAAATTGGTTTTAAAAATAAAAAAATAGATAAATATTATATTATATTGCAAGCTAAGCAAATATGAGGCTGGCATTAAACAAATAAAAAACCGTTACTCAAAAAAATATTGCAATGAAAAAGCACAGACTAACTTACATAATTAAAAAAAAGTAACATTGCACGAAAGCTTAAGAAAAAAAAATATTGCAAGCAAATAATAATTAAAGCCAAAAATCATAGCCGCCAAAACCTAGCAAAAATTATATTTATTGCAACTTAATAACAATAAAGTTTAAAAAATAAACGAACTGGAAACGAACATCTGTATGTTCGAAGCGTAATTTAAATCAAATAAAATAGTTTAACTAGTATTTCTTCCAATCAGTGGAATGACTATACTCAACCCCCCCTTTTAAAAAGTCACAGAAGCTTTTTCGATTTGTAAATATGAAGATAATTTTCTGAGTAATCCGAAAAAGTAGGCCAGTTTATTTTATTATTTACTAGCCGACCCACTAGACGTCTTGTCAAAATTTAAATATGGTCTTTAGTCCATAGAAAAAAGTTTCTCCGCAATTTGAAATTTTTCAAATTTTTCTTGCCATATAAACTTAATTCGAACTACAACAAACATGTTAAAACCATACGGTCCAACCGTTCCCAAGTGATGCGCTTACCAATGAACAGCATTTCATTATTAATTATATAGATAGATAACGCTTTTATAATTGAGAATAATGCACCTTATAGTGCTATAATTAAAATGTTGGTAACTTATGTAAATCACCAGTGCTTCCCTACATAAGGTTCACACAGACCAAACACCAGTTACACAAGAAATGCTTTTAACTCAAAGTATACAATGCCTTATATCAACAAGTGACATTATATAAAATTACATAACAACCATCGTAATTTTATTTATGATTGCGATCTTTTATTAACAAGAACTCTAGGCAGTGTCGTCTGTTTGCATTTATAAGCAAAAGCATCGTTATATACGTTTGAAAGCAACACTATGTGTCAATTCTGTAAGAAAGCGTAATAAAAATAATCACAAGTACATATTTAGTGTAACATTTGGCACAGTTTTAGTTTAATATTTTAGTAAAAATAAACAATAACCCCATTATTAAAAAAAATACATCAAATATTTTGACGATAACTTGAGGAACTTCTTAGCCTATCTTGAACAACTTTTTGATCTACGAATTTACCTACATTTTTACTTATACACTAATATACAAGAATCTAATGAGTACTTTAAAGTTTTAATTATCCTCGTGTTAAAAATACTGGAAACATATAAGTTTAAACCCTCAGCTACGAGATAAAAACGTCTAAATAAAAAATAAGTGATTGAAATCCCATCAAAAATAGAATCACTTGATTTATTAGAAAACGGTATTAAAAAAATATTTATTCAATTTTCATAACTAGTCAGTTTCAAAAAGGAATCACTGTGGGAGTTTCCCCTTCTTAGCGTAATATACTTTAAATAAATAAGAAAATAACCCATCTATAAAAACGCCTACATACTTTTATGTAGGCGTTTTTATCCATGGGTTATTTTCATATTTATTTAAAGTATAACTAATAGTATAGTTTGGGGAATTAGACAAAATCTTTAAAAAAAAATACTACGTAAAAGGGAAAAAGTAACTTAAAGTAACACTAATAAGGAATTAAGAGATCTGCTAGTTCTAACGTAACTTAAATAATATCAATCACTTTTTTACCGTACCCTGATAAAGTAACTTGAAGTATTTTCCCAGCATATTCAATTCCTATAATCCGATTCCTAAAGACGTCTATTAAGCAACCTAACTTAATATTCAGAAATAAAACTTTGTTTACACTTTGACTTTAACCAAAAACTGTCAAGCTACTGAATACAATCAAACGTCCAAGTAGCCATACAAAGCTAAGTGCGAAAAACATATCCCTTTTTGGCAGTCAGGTAAAAAATACAGTATGTAGAGAAATTGACATTGATTATTCGAAGTCTAAACAACCCTAGCTCTCAAAAAATTACAGTGATGCATAATAGTTCTTAACAATAATAAAGTCGAAGTATATCACTACAAATAATACGAATTTCCGCACAATCCCAATTTGTACTTCCGACAATAATCACACAACCTTTAGTACCTACTTCTTAGTACACAAACACAATACCTACCTACTAAAATAACTTTCAGGTAACATAGAAGTAGATAAATTAAACATTCATAATATTGCTTTGCTAACAAAAGAATCGGGCATAATAGTGGTTAATATTTAGGGAATAATATTTTATAGTTTGTTTATTTTGACATATTATATGTACTTTTTTACAACGCCGAATTAGGATTAGATTAAATACCAATCATGTCTGTGAAGTTTTTCCAGCTAATTAAAATTGACCTTGTATATCTCACGCCTCATGAACAACTTCACTAAGCTTGTCAGTTTGAATTTTATTGGCGCCTTACATAGTGCTCATATCCACGAGTGGCACGCACCAACGGCAGCCGCCGACGCGTCTACTGCTGCCACCGACGAAGGTCGAAGGCGTCTGCCGTTGGCGCGTGCCGGTCATGACATATTGATCACTTAGGCCCAAGAGACACAAGCCGGCATCGGCATTATTTAGGCCCGTATTATAAAAAGAAGCCGTTGTTTCAACAGAGTTCATCTATCAGGCTGGATTCGAGAAATATTATGCAGAACTTTGTTGTAGGAGAAAAATTACTATGCAAATACAAGTACTTTGACACATAGTTTTAAGTGAAGTTTATCCAAGGACACTTTTTAATTACTTACTTAATTTTTTCAATGTTTAGATTGCTATTCTTTTATTGATACCAGCTTGGTATGTACCTGCCCTTAGGCATGAGTAATTTAAGCCTGCAGTCAGGAAAACATTACAGAACATGCTGCATATTTGCACTATTTCTACGGCTACTTCATTATATTGATACTATGTAAATGTAAACATCAATTCATCGATTATACCACTTGATAAAGTTTTTTTTAGGATATTTTTTTTTGTAATTACATGAGATCAAGTATGCGGAACTACTATGGAATGGAACCTGGAATTTATTTCTTATTCTTTTGGGAGTTTTCAGCGTTTGACGCTAGCAAAGCCGACAGAGTGGCGTGGGTAGCACTCAATGTACCAGACGTAGGACTTACGATATTCGCAGATGAATGCCCCACGTTATTATTGTTCAGCAAACCACCGCTGGTCCCTGAACTAACGATAGTAACGTTCGGAGGTGGTGTGACACCATTCGCGAACCCAGTTGACAATACCTTCTGCGTATTATGCATCATAAACGACTTTGCAGCTCCCGCGCTGCCTAAAGTAAGAACTTTCTTTAACATAACAGAGGAATTACACGCATTGTCGATCATATCTTTGGTAGTAGAAATACTGTCGAAGTCTGTAGAACTCGCTGTGACGACTGTACTTATCTTTGGCGTGGACGTGTGCAGTATCGGGCGAACCGCTGTGACGTTGAAGGTCGCGCTCGAAGCAGGAGTCAGATTGTTGCGATTGATGATGTTCCGTGAAACGATGGCGTTGTGGAGAATGTTCCCGGTGGGGAACGACTTGGAACTGACGTTGACGTACTGCGGGGTGCCGATGATGGTCGCGTTGGATGTGCGTGTCCCGAAGCCGATGATTGTACTGCCCGTACCTTGAGACATGACTGTGCTGAATGTACCTTTGGTGTTGATTGGTATTCTGCAAACAAAAGAAAATAAAACGTTAAAGCCAACAATTCATAACAGGCAATTACTAAAGCTTCGTAATGACGAGCGAATGCGGCGGAAAGCCGCTTAGTGCGTTACTTTTGCACATGCATATCAGCCGGCAATACATGTTGGCCAAGCCTCAGCCAACACGATCGTTGATTCAAGGGGCGAGTGCTATGACCTACATATTGGTCAAGTTTGAAAGAGACCAATGCCAAATGCCAACGTTCACGAGTTTTTGTGGAGCTATCCACATGTTGGCCGTAATTGCCGAGTGCAGGCGAGCGCCTTTCACTTGTACAGAAAAACCGACACTGTTCCGAATTGAGACGAGTCTTAGCGAGCGATCCCGAGTGGTGGCAAGGCACGCCAAACGAACCGTATAAACGTCGGCGCTCGCCTGCACTCGGCCAGCTAGGCGAGCATCGACGAGCAATGGCGAGGCTAGAGAAATGGGCTGTCATACGTTGGTATTCACCTTCGCTCGGCGAGCTATGACCAACATGTAATGCCGGCTTTAGCTGTAAAGGTTATCAGCAGGACTAGGGCGTAGTTTCTGTAACCAGATTTCCATGCAGGAATTCCAATTTAATCTACCTAACTAAAGGATAACATTACACCGGCAAACCTCATACACCATCATCACTTTACCGAATAAACGCCTAACATAAACATAACGCAATCAAACACTCACCCACGAATAACCTGTGAAGTAGTCCCAGGAATGTTCTGTATAGTGACAGTGGCTTGCGGCAGATGATGTACGGTCCTCTGCCCAGTCGACGGGATGTTCGAGCTGGTGTAGTAATGCACAGTGCTGCCAGTGATGCGGGGAGGAGCGGCGATGTGGGCAACCGGCACACGGTGTACTATGCCGCTTGTGGTTGACGCGACTGTGATGCACTTTGTTTGGTTCACTGAGAACTATAACGAGAAAAAAAAAACATTTTGCATGGAACCACAAAAATTATACATTGGGCATTGAAAATTTGAATTCTTGTTGTTAGTTTAGTATATTTTATTTCTTGTTT
The DNA here is from genome assembly GCA_914767755.1 of Agrochola circellaris. NCBI lineage: Eukaryota > Metazoa > Arthropoda > Insecta > Lepidoptera > Noctuidae > Agrochola > Agrochola circellaris. The sequence goes on from OU611849.1 coordinate 7,684,414, forward strand.
GGTATAAGCAAAGAATAATAGCAATTTTTAGCTAGACGCCTATATTTTAACTAATATTATTTTAAAAAAAGATTTGATTTTTTGTTTGTTTGTAATGAATAAACTCAAAAACTGCTGAACCGATAACTTATTTTACCAGTAGAATACTGTATTATCACTGAGTAACATAGCTATCTAAACTAATATTATAAAGAGAAAAGATAAAAAATTTGTGTGTTTGTAATGAATAAACTCAAAAACTACTGGACCGATTTAAAATATTCTTTCACCAGTAGAATGCTATATTATCACTGAGTAACATAGGCTATATTATCACTGAGTAACATAGGCTATAATTTATAAAATATCACGCGGGCCGCTGGCGGAAGCTAGTGGTAAATAAGGCAACAACTTACATTGCTAGTGTTTAAGGTAGTTCCCAAATCAAATTCATCACCAACCAATGTGATAGTATCAGGATTAGCTCCAGTCAGCTTCTCAATTGCCTTCCTCGCGTCAGCATCACTCTCAATGTTCCCCAAGTTACTGCTCAAAAACTCGATGTCTGACTCTAACAACCCATCCACCAAATGATTTTGACCATCCTCAGGGTCTTTACAAAGTGAGAAATCGTCATTCTCCAACTTTATATCTTCTACTTTCATCCCATCAACATCGAGATCATCCATATTCTCAACTTTAATACTAATGAGATCATCTTCATCCTTCATTTCCTCCATTTTAATTTCGTCCAAATCTTCCACTTTTATTCCTCCAACTTTCATGTCATCCATATCCTCTACTTTGATATCAGAGAAATCTGTATCTTCTTTCATCATTGGAACATCTGAGAAGTCTCTGCTATTTTCACCGTTGCCAATATACTGGCTGGCATCAAAACTGTTGCTATCAAAATTGTCGTGATTCGGTTCAACTTTGATGTCCTCTATTTTGTACTTGTCCTCTTCTTGTATGTTGCTTGTGCAAGGTTGGGGGCTGTTGGCGTTACTTATGTCGCCGCTTAGGGCTCTTTTAAGAACATACGCCTTTATTTTCCTCAGCATAAACAGAGGAACTTTGAAGCCTGTCAATTCTCCCAACATGGGTAGTGAGTTGTGTTTGTATGCATCACTGTTGGCTAGTTCTTCAATGTCTTCCAAAACCTGAAAATGCAACAACGTTAATTAAAATTATAGCTTGAAGAATGATTATCTCATGAATCAATAAAATAAATAAAACATAATAATCACCATGATATATGTTTTCCCACCCACAGCATTAACCAAGTTATGGCTGGCAATCCATTCCTTATCTGATGAGTCAGCTGGATATCTGAGTAGACCAGCATGTCTGGTATACAGGCGGCCTCGAGAGTGACCTAAGCCTAGTAACTGAAAAAATACATTTTTATGTGTTAGTAAAGTACTCCTGAAAGCCGTCTAGAATTCTCCAATGTATTACCCATGCAATGTATAAGACAGTTTTCTGTTACGGTTCCTCAGACAAAAATATATCACCTCTGTTCTAACATAATTGTTTGACAGACCAATCTTAATATAATCATGTTCCACATGGGATTGATTAAAGTTACACATTTTATGTACATAAACAATTTTAGGAGACAACAGGCAGCCAATGACTGTTAGAAACATACAACACAAAGCTCAAAAAACACTTTAAGATTCTTACTTTATGAGCATGAGAACCCATAATAAACAGTGTTTCTTGGGTCAATCTTGCAGGGTTCCACTTTTCAGGGTCTCTGATCGCAGGGGAAGGTAACGGTGAAGATGATGCACTGTCTGTGCTGTCCTCCTGCTTGATCTTCTTCCGTTTTATAGTCATGTCAATGTCGTTTTCCGAATCCTTTCTTTTTGGGCATGGGCTCTGCAACTGTTGTCAAGTATTTCATGTTTTTTAATTGACCAAGGATCGTAATTGAACATGTTTTGAACATTTATTTATTTATTTATATATACTTTATTGTACATTTATTGGTTATACATGCAATAGACTAAGTACTTTGGTACAAATTAATACGTCATGAACTAGACATGTAAATACATCTTTTATGGGGTACTGTGTTAAATGTTACAACAAAATACCTTGTGATATTACAATTAAATGAAAGAATATTTTAAACTCATATAAAAAGTACACTTTGTAAACAAGCATATTACTTAATAGAGGATATTCTTATCTAAGATAAGAATGCTTGGAAACATGCTGGTCCAGCTCCATAGGACAATTTAGAGTCTAGACAAAATCAAACTGGTTGCTAAATGAATGGTATATATTTTATTTTTTTGTTATATGACATTGATTTTACATTCTGTGATTACTTCCTCACACACTGACTTATTAATTGCAAAATTTTAGGAAAATCGTCCACTTTTACAATGTCTGTAAATAAGTGAGCACCATGTCTATGTTCTATATTGTGGGGTTTGGTTTCCGCACTTAGTCCTACAGTGGACCATTGTGCGTGGCACCATGTCTATTACATACTTAGTTTATCTGTCATTACTTCATTTTAAATTCTTTTTACCTATTGTGGTATAATAATTTTATTCTAGATCCATAGTCTTCACATATACGTAGTTATATAATTAATGTATACAAAATATTGTAAAACATTTTAAAAGAGTAACGGTGGAGTTTCTTGCCTATTCTTCTCGATTCGAAAACTACCTTTTGGAAGGGGCAACTAGAAGCAATTAATTTTTTTTGTAAATTTTGACGTTTAAAAGTGCCTTTGATTTGCCAAATTGAAATAAATTATTTGACTTTGACTTAGAAAGTATTATGACAGTTGTGTGTACTTACACAAGTACAAGACACTCACTTGAGTAGCTCCTACTGTTCTTGTGAACAAAGAGCTTAAGTGAATCTTAAATAGATTCACAATAAGTATATTCTATATCATCATATCTGGAAGTAGACCCCAACATATTTGGAAAAAGGCTAGGCTTTTTCCAAATATGATGGGGACTACTTCCAGTCTAACTGGATGCAGCTAAATACCAGTATTTTGCATACAAGTATATTCAAAATATATTCTCAGGGAAAGGATCAGTAAAATACCTACATATAGTTTTTTTAACTTCATTAGTTTACTTACAGTAGGTGGTTTGACAAGTTTAGAGTCAACACTATTACTGGATTCTGAATCACTGGTCTCATAAGGTGACTGTGCTGGTCGAGGCGGTGTGGTGTACAGTAAACGCGTGGCATCCAACATAGCTCGACATACTGCTCTCACCTATAAAACAAACCACAATTTAATATCATACAATAATACACTCTACGACAAAGTGATAAGAAAAAGATAATAACTTATGTAAATGCGTAATTTAGACACAATTCTCTTGTTTATACTTCTGATTACATAAATGTTACACACATTCTGTTGTAACTCAAATTGACATACAGATAAAAAAATTGTTTTCAGTTGAGAAATGTAAAAAATATACCTGATCTTCGCTAACAGATTCATCTCCCAAATTCAGTCTTATGTTGTTGACAGCAGGTACGAAGAATTTCTGAAACGTAATACAACTGACTTTAATAATAATATTCTTTAAGCCTCGACCAACACCTAAGGAGGCTCTCATTGAGCAGCTGGATCAAGGGCTTGATTCAGAAGGCAGTACTCCTGGACATGGCTCGCATTGTCAGAAGGTTTCGTCTCTCTGGAGCCCTGACCGCCGGTAGCTTGGACCCTGTTCCCGATACCAGGTGGGCTACTATTTTTTTTATATTTTTAAATGTTTTTATATTCTTTTATTCTAATATTTGAAAATATAATTTATATGTATGTAATGAAATAAAGGAATATTCTTTATACATTTGAAAAGATTTATTAATTAAATGAACTGATACGAGAGTAATTAAAATCAAATCATCGAATGTTTATGTCATTTATAAGATAAAGAATAGTAGTAACTCATGCAAAATAAATATTTTTTAGTCTCAATAAATCGACAATGTACCTTCTGCAGTCCACTTATTTGTACAAACTTACTTCCAAATATTTCTTGATCACTTGATCTATTTCTCTTGTGACAGCTGACTGAATAGTTTGCCGTAACATGTCCAAAGACTTGTTGGCACTTGCTCTAAACTCCGCAATAGGTCTGGAATGTGGCTGCACTGGTCCAGGTAAACTGAACCTTCTATGCATAGCCGCCAATGTGTTTATGGCAATCTGACGAGTAACTGGCTGCTTCTGGAATTATCAGGGCCATCAAATATACAAATTGAGTAAAATAGCATGGAGCAGGTTGAAATATTTTTTTCGAACAATAAATGCAGGATATCTAAGCAACCTTATTAAAATGTCGATAGCCCAAGCCTTAGCTAGTTCACAGAACAAATAAAAACAAAATTATGCTCAAGATTTCATATTAGACTCAAATAAAATTAAAGATATGATTTTTTTGCATTTCAAATACTTATTCATGAAAATGCAGATATTAGTTTACTTAACCATTGATTCATGAAAACAGAAACATTATGATTAAATTTATTTGCAAAGCAAGTCTTCTGGCAAACGAATTCATTATTTACAGACATTTTCATGGTCAATATACAAAGCTATAGAGATTTTATCTTACCGCTTGCATATTGTTGGGTGTATTAGAACGAGCATTCAATGATTTGGTCGGTGCCTGGAAGCCCCACGTACCACTGGAGCTCTCAGTAACTGGATTCTGATGCGAAGTATCTACGTTATTCCAATTCTTTTGCACCACCATGTCGAATTCCTGTCATAGACTGTTTTGTTTGACTTTCATACCCGAATACCCGAGGGATCATTCACGATCCTGTTAAAGAATCACTCGAATTAACAGCACAATAATACTCAATTTTATTTCTATACTTTCTGGGAATTCTTGATGTTCAATTTTTAATAACAAACATCAAACAGAAAAAGCTTCGAAAGCTATTCAACAAAAGTCGGGGAGGAAGTGGGGTCGGGCGGGGCGGAGTATACTAACTAGTGTTGCCAAATTTGAAAATGAATGAAAAGAAGAAAGCGGTTCCGAGATGGCTTGACGGCAAGCACGTAATTTTGTTGTGCTGAGCTTGAGCCAGCAAGAAGTACTTTTCTCATTTCGTACCCGATCGTATAAAAAAGTGTTTTCCGATTCTTTGTGAAATAGACTCGAATAATGATAAAGTGTTGTTTGCTCTTGCGTTAGCTTTAAGTTTAATTAAAAAGAAGAAAAATAAACGTATTTAGTGCCAAGAATGGTATAAGTTAAAATATCGCTTTACTCATGAACATTTGCAAAGAGTATTGCAGGACGCGGCACCAAATGATTACAAGCATTTTCTCAGAATGGATGATTGTACATACCTACGAAGTATTGCTGATGGTTGATCAAGCCCGTTGCGAACACTGTCAAAACGTCGCGTCAAGCAAAAAATACAAAATCGCATCAAGCCCGGGGCAAACACGTAAATGCTTGATTCAAGCATCAAGCAAACATTATAAACGGTCAACATGCTTGAGTCAAGCAAAAATCTATGCGCTTGTCGTCAGGCCGTTTGACCGTCCTGAACTGCTATGGCGGTGTAAGGTAAAAATCTCATAAAAAATGTGAAAATGGGAGCCAAGTTCAATAAGAACTGGCGAAGTCAAATTTTATGCTTCAATTTATTCTTAGTTATCTGCTTTGTGTAAATAGCGAACATTTTTGTAACAGAAAAAAACATATAGATATTGTGTTACTTTTTAGGCAGTGTAGGTATAGAGTGCCACTAGCGGCACTCTATACTTATCGGATAAAGTGCCACTAGCTGCATAATAGTGGCGCAGCCTCGGCCCGGCTAAAGTCCCATAAGCAATGCATTGTCATTGTCACTGTCACTTGTTATTTTGTTTGAATGTTGTGCTTAGTTCGCTGTAAAACACCACATTCCCAAAACGTTATATTCTCTTGTGCCTAAATGGACCCTGGCGTTGTGTAGTCACAGTTCTAACCTAACGTTATAAGGTATCAATTCAATATTTCCCTAATATTCCTCAGCACCTATGGTGACCCCCCAAAATTTAGGCTGCGACCGCGCCTGCTACGAGCAAAATGTCAAATATTAAAGTTGTGGAAACTTATGTGTGAATAAGGAATCAAATTATAGAACAGAGTATTTGCAATCAGCTAAATATATTTTTACTTGTTATAATCGTCGGTTGTTTTGCACAATACCACAAGCAACAATCTATGATAGGCATAGATTATAATTAGTAAGAAGGCTTTATGCCATAACATCAAACCTGTTAAATCGCCGAAGAACTTACTCAGCGGCTTAAAGTGCGCGTACTTAGTATGACACACGGGCGAGTAAGGTCACCGAGCCTTGTACGCGTACTTGCTCGCACGTCTATCACCCCTTTTATTTCTTTGACAGCACACCACCTCAACGAATCAAATAAGCAGACCGACCGACTATCACATGACACCATAGCTTTTGAGCACTTTTTAGAGCTTTCAATTAATCAATTTTAATTTTTTCTTTGGTTCGTTATCTTGAAAGATGAAGTTACTTAGAGCTCGCTAAAACAATTTAGATCTCAAACTTCAAGTGCTTAGTTACGCGTAACTTTATTTAATTAATAAAAACAATATCTACAATTTATTCATTTTGAATTTCCCACTGTAAATAGTTTTATTTTTAGTCGGCATCAATCCCTGTCAATCCACGAAGATTCTGGTTTCGGAATTTGAGCGCATTTCAGTGCATTTCCATCTGCGTTCTCTTTCCTTTACCTTCTGTTGTTGAGTGTTGACGTATGTGCGTCGATATCTGAATAATAGTGCTCTAACAAAACATATAAGGTAAGTGAATAATTCACTTTATGAACTTCGCGTCCGTCATTCGTCGAATGTTATTCATTCAAATATCTATTACAAAACATCTACCATCTACGTATGACAAGTTCGTAACTGTTATAGTGTTATCATATCTTTACGACTCCGCCACTGCTTGCAGTCCGGTTTGTGAAGTGGGTGGAGTACGACGTGATCAGTTAACAAAACATCATTTTACGAAATATTAATTGGTAAGATAACACACCCACAAGTTTATCATAACGTTTCCTTGTAAAAAACCTATTTTTAGGTATTTAAATCGTTCAAGTATTTTCTATATTCTGTAGTATTTTAAAAGCCTTCCACTCAAGCCTTCCGGACTTTGTACTTTGCTTTGCCACGAACTTGTTTACGTGGTTTTGAATAGTCTTGATATTGCTACCCAAACCAACATTTGATATAAGTATTCTATGTGAAAATATTATTCTATGTCTGGGGACAGGTTAGGAAATGTATTTATAGAACAAGTCCTCATTTTCCTGCAAGGTAATAATTATTATCAGTTACTATGTTACCAAATTACACATTTAAATTCGGCTCTTTGCATTTGAATTTATGAATTGATTTTTAAATATTAAATGTTCAGATACCTACGTACCATACTTTTGAATGGAAAATGAAAACCCTGTTAGTAGTATTAAAAAATACCTATTTCTCTAATGATCATCTGTTCAAGCATTACTTAAAAAAAATCAACTTTCACTGTGAAATTTATTTTATAGAAGTGGACAGGTAATCAGTAATCACCAAAGCATATTATATATTTGGTCACTTAAAGTACCTACAATTTCATAAAAAGTTGCAAATCATTGCTTATCTTTAGGCATATTATCTCCCAATCTTTATCAGACTAGTCATGCTTCATATTGTTTTTGGAAATGGCACTCCTGGAAACCTATTCTGTGAGAAATATATTATCCTACACATAAAAATATTTTTTTTTATTATTATTTATCTGATAAACCATATAGTAAAAATTGGACCGTAGGCTATCATACTTAAGACGATACCCTCTGACTGATACTTTTATATTTCTAGTTATAAAGTAAAAAACTACTGATGAGGTGTGTTTTGAATGAAGATCTCTACTAATTCAGCAGAACATGGATAAAGAAAGCCATTCAGGATCTGTGATCCTTAACAAGATAATTGATTTGCCAACCATACCAGTATTTCTTGTTTTTATTATATGGCCTATGGCCTTGTTGTTAGATATTAGTTTAATGACCTCAGATAAATCTTTGTTTTCATTGTTTTCTGTTATCTTAATTTAGCTAGAACTATACTTTATCAGTAGTGCAGTTAGCAGAAAAAAGTTGTTAAATACTTCAGGATTTTTCTTGAGAAATATTTAATGAAACACAGAGTAGTAAAGAATAGTACAAACTCTATGCTATTCTATATAAAATGGTGATAAGCAATATATTGAATAATTTTGTATCAATACCAGACAATTATTGACCTATTGCAGGGCAAAGGCCTCTTCTTATTCAGAGAAAGCACGAGTATTTATCACTACGCTTTCTCAAGACAGGTTGGTGATTTCAGACTTATATTAAGTATATTAAGTCCAGGTTTCCTCACAATATTTTTCCTTCACCGATGTTAGTAATGTCCATGATAAACTCAGAAAGTACCATAAATACAGATGATGTGTAAAAGTAGCAGTGTGTTGCAGTGTGTTGATAGACTTTTGTTGCTCACCGTACCTACTACTTAGGTACTCATTTGTGATCTGTAATTTATGACGTCGTAAGAACATCAATTAATTCACTATTACCTGGCCTCAAATCATTTTGTTAGTAAGTAGTATTATTCACAAGATAGTAAATAGGACTGATTTGTCAATCAATTTATTACATCAACCTTGTACACATCTTTGAAGATAAAATTCATAACATAATAGTGAATTTTTTAAGACATGTATTATTCAGATCCTATCAAAAACATGTTATTGTTTATAGTAATTTTATTATGAACTACATGACCCGACAGACATTGCCCTTTCAAAATTTCAATAATTCATACAAAAAAGGACGTTCATTTTTTTCCCATTCTTCTTTCCGTAAGAACCAGATTCGGCCTATTACGAACATTTTAAAACATAAAAAAGCCAGATCGGACAGCCTTTGATTTAAGATCTTATGTATCTGCCTGCCTCTGCCTAGCCTTTTCCCAACTATGTTGGGGTCCAGTCTGAACGGATGCAGCTGAATACCAGTACCTCGACAACCCAGTAACTGGGTAATACGATAACCCTTGGTAAGACTGGTGTCAGAATTTCGGGCTTCTGACGACTCTTTAACGATTGTCAAAGATGTACGAACGATAGCCGGGACCAACGAAATGACGTGCTTTCCGAGGCACGGAGGAGTCTCGGTATGTAAATATGGTCATCCATTCACGGACCATCTCCGGCAGGCGTAGCTTAACCTGATGGATTGACCCATTCGGCTGTTATTACTTAGCCACGAGCTCCTCCATTATAGATCCATTTAAGATCTTATATCACAATTGCAATTATGTTTGGTTTATACATACCTACCTACATTATTTATTATTCAACTCGGTGCATTAACTTGCGTCTTTCCGCTATGAATATTGAATAATAAGTTGTCCATTAGTGCAAGTACTATTAGTAGTATTTTTATAGATTTTGCTAGAGCGAAGTTCTGAACGTCTGTTGTCAACCTGCGATTGTGTTATAGAAATCTAATAAAAATGGTTAATTTCTACACAATATTTTTCACAAACTCGCTAGTTTAAAAACAACTTGTATGCCCGTTGTATAATAGTGGCCTTCCTAATGTATTCTTTGAACTTTAATAATTGAGAGTACATAGTCTACAAATTTTGTTTATTTTAACACGAATTGCGCTTACCAAGGTCATTACACCAATACGTGGTAATGTTTACATAATTTATATTGATAAGGTGACAAATCTTGCTAGTTAATTTACGGGTTGTTCTGTAATATTTTATATTATGAACCAAATCAAACTAAGGGGCTGAGTTAGAACAGTCAAAGAGTTTGTTTAAATATCAGGCCTATTTAAACAAACTCTTTGACTCAACAGCAAGTTAGGTAGATCCAAGTAGTTAGTTTTTTGTTATTTCGTAAATATTTGGCCATTAAACATATTTTAGCAAACATGTTTCTTTGATTTCAGATTCTCACGATGTCGAAAATCAAGGCTGGACCCGTTGTTGATGTCCTCGGTGATGAGATGACCAGGATTATTTGGGATCTGATTAAAGAAAAGCTCATATTGCCCTTCTTGGACATCGAGCTGCACGTCTATGATTTGGGTATGGAAAACCGTGATAAGACTGATGACCAAGTTACCATTGACTGTGCTGAAGCAATCAAGAAATATAACGTCGGCATCAAATGCGCGACCATCACCCCTGATGAGAACAGAGTAGAAGAATTCAAGCTGAAGAAAATGTGGAAGAGTCCCAATGGAACAATCCGTAACATCCTCGGCGGCACAGTCTTTAGGGAAGCTATTATTTGCAAAAATATTCCGCGTCTCGTCACTGGCTGGGAAAAGCCTATTATTATCGGCCGTCATGCACACGCTGATCAATACAAAGCTACTGACTTTGTTGTACCTGGTGCTGGAAGGCTAGAGCTCATTTGGACGCCACCCAAGGGAGAGCCTATCAGGCACGTTGTTAATGATTTCAAGGGTGCTGGCGTCGCCCTGGGTATGTTCAACACTGATGCCTCCATCATTGACTTTGCTCACGCTTCATTTAAATTTTCACTTGGGAGGAAGTATCCTCTTTACCTGAGCACCAAAAATACTATTCTTAAGAAATACGATGGTCGTTTCAAAGACATCTTCCAGGAAATTTATGAAAAGGAATACAAATCACAGTACGAAGCCGCTGGTATTTGGTATGAGCACAGGTTGATCGACGATATGGTTGCTTACGCGATGAAATCCGAAGGTGGATTCGTATGGGCCTGCAAGAACTACGACGGTGATGTGCAGTCAGATTCTGTAGCTCAAGGATACGGTTCTTTGGGTCTAATGACATCTGTTCTGATTTGCCCTGATGGAAAGACTGTAGAAGCGGAAGCTGCTCACGGTACAGTAACTAGGCATTTCAGATTCTATCAACAAGGAAAGGAGACATCCACCAATCCGATAGCGTCAATCTTTGCCTGGACCAGAGGGCTCCTGCATCGCGCCCATTTGGATGACAACGCTGAACTTAAGAACTTTGCCGAAACTTTGGAAAAGGTTTGCATCGACACAATCGAATCTGGAATTATGACTAAGGATCTTGCTATTTGTATTAAGGGTATGAACAATGTAAAGAGGTCAGACTACTACGAAACTTTCGAGTTTATGGATAAACTTGCTGAAAATCTTAAGAAAGGTTTGGGCAAATGACTACCTACACAAAGGATGTTGTGTAGCCTCTGAACAATTTTTACCAATCAATGTTTACGTATGAATTTTTATCATGTCACAAGGGAATGAGGGTATATTATTTAAACCTTATTTATATCAATTATTTTAATTTATTACTATAATAAATGTAACTTTAAAATTATAATACAATCATTTTTACTTTTCATTTGGGTTTCACCTTTTCCTAGTTAGGGTCCCGATTGTAATTGTAAATGAGAAAGAAAAACAATGAACATATTTGTATTGTTCCGATTTCTAATTTCGTTTATATTGTATGCCTAATAAACATTATAAGCAGTTGAAAGACAGAGGACAGTAAAATTCTTTATATTGTCTCTTTATGTGCCTTACGTTATACATCTCTGGTCAATACTTTGAACAGCAATCCAGGACTGTATTTTTAAACCCAACCACAGTACCTGCTTTCCTAGGTCTAGTTGCTTATAAAACATTGCGTACCTTTTGTTATAAAAATATAGGTGCCACATAACATTGCTAAACTGTGGGTTATCCTACAAAATGCCTATTAATTTCAATGAACTAAACAGTTCTACTAATTCAAATCAGACTTACCACAGTTTGTCTTTTCATCAGCGAGGCAACTCATCCAGGCCGTTCGACTATTCCACGCTACTTCCCCTTTTTATTGGTTTTGGCATCATGGCACTATGACCCAGCTAATAATAAAAAAAATTGTTATCCTACTTTGGGGCAATAACCAGAATTAGGCCAATCTGCTATCTAATTACGCAACACATTTTCGTTGACAATTCCGACTAATCTGTTTCAATTTGACAGGTCAACAACATTCATTGTGTTATTTACGTTGTTGAGCAGTTTTTTTTTCGAACGTACAAACCAATGGATTAGCAATCTGTTTCAAAACGAATGAGATTCTGATTGATCGTGTATTACGTAATTAGGGTACAGGTCTTGATTCCTTCGTTTTAACCATTATTTTAATACTAAACTCTTATTGCACCTGTCCAACCTTTATTTTGGTAAGCAGTGTTCTCCAACTGTCTATCTAATCATTTACTTATTTTATCTTGTAATGTGCCAATTAAGCATCACATGAGGGGAAATGTAACTCTCGATCCCGTGGGAATATCGGGATAAAAAATATCCTATGTCTTAATCTAGGTCATGGTCTACCCATGTGCCAAATTTCATCCAAATCCGTTCAGCCGTTTTAGCGTGAAAGGTTAAAAAACAAACGAAACTCACTTTCGCGTTTATATTATTATAAAATAGATAACAACAGGCAATTGGCTCAATGAATAGAAAAATATTAGCATCATCCAAGGTCTAGACTAGACTATTGACAACTCTATACTAGCGCCGTGCCATAAGCGGAAACTAGAACATGCTTTATCCAGCCACGTCTATTTTAGTTCTTCGAATATCTCACAGATGGCATATACCTACCGCATGTTACTATTTAACATGTCTTGGGCGTAACTGTTTTGTGTTTTATTGTACCTACTTGCTATGTAATTTTCATATTAATTAGATACTACTACGACTATAATTTACGTGCCATGAAACGTTCATTAAACTCACATTAAGATAAAACCGTTCGTACACGATTATGCAATTTTCTTATCGTTTACGGAACGTATCAGCGTTTGATAACAATGAGTAAGTACCTACATACATATGCATGCATGATATCTATGTACTATTATGTAGCATTACCTGTTGGTATTTTTATCAGTTTTCATGACCGTAAAATGTATTTTCTATTACAGTGAAAACCGTTTATAACGACTTCGCTTTAAACGACGTACCGGTTATAACGACGAAAATTTGAGGACTTAGCATTTCTGTTTATTTAACATAAGTGTTTGGTTATAACAACCGTAATCCGACGATCCCTTCGAAGTCGTTATAAACGGTTTTCACTGTACTTGTGAAATTGTGTGTGGTGGTGTGGCTGAGATAAAACAATGGGATTGTAGGTAGTTAAATAAAGTTACATTTCAAGATTTTTAGAAATTTAAGTATGTACCGGTATCATGACTGGCAGGTAGGCATCTAATATTTTCCCGTAGGTAGACATTCATCACTGATATAAAAGTCTATGTTAGGTATGTTGCATTCGCATTTGCCTTCGGTTCCGTAACTAGCCCAGTTCTCATTCAAATATTAGGTCGGAAAAATATCGCGGTGGGATTTAATCACGCACTTGCTTTTCAACTCTCGGTGTTGAGCCGAGCGTTCAGAAACCAACGCGCTGAGCGCACTCTCGTCCCGGCGCGTTGAAAAACACACTGTTGCATGAAAAACAAACCGCCGCGCGAAAAAATCGCCCGTGCGCACCTGGGCTTATTGTCAAAAAGTCAAGCCGAAATATCGGCTACTGTGACATCCCAAAGATAGAAAGAAATTTTAGAAAAAAGTTCGACTACTAACATTCGATTTTTGATCGGTGCTCGGGCTTTGGGTGCTAGGGCTTTAGGTGCTCGGTTTTACAAAATCATTTATTTACTCACGATAATCTTAAGGCCGGCCTAACTCGAACGCAGTAGGTATTCAACGCTTACCCCAGCCCCCGCAACGAGTAGCGATACGAAACAAATTACGATCCGCGGGGGACCCGCGCGCCAGGCGCACCGCTCATAAGTTCATGAACTCGAGTAGGTCACAGAATAGAGCGATGCAGTAGATCAACTTGTATTGATTATTATAAGTTATTTTTTTTATTAAGTATTTTTTAAGGTTGTAGATAGATTAGGTAGGTATTATATAAACTTAAACTTAATGAATAATAATTCGAAATAGGTATAAGTAGGTACTTATAATTTTTAGAATAAGGTGGATTTAAAATCTGACTGACACGAAGATCATGAATACGGGTACGATTCAAAAGTGCGCGCAGCGCGCTATTCGACTTTGATGCGTCATCTTCGTGCTACAGTCTATAAAATCAAGTAGTATTTAGGCACATTTAATTTATGAGAATTGTATTACAATTTTGGAATAACAATATCAAGATTGTATTGGGGTAGGTGGGGCGTGTATTTAATTAATTTATGTATTTTTTATGGTGTTACAATAACGAGTGAGATGATATTTAAAAAACCGGCCAGGTGATATCGGACCACGCACAATGAAGGGTTCCGTAGTTGGGATGAATTTATCCCAAGAACAAACTTAACATTGTAGTTGACAAACATTTTCTCCCATACGGAATGTATGGGGAGATCATGTTTATCAAACTGCAAATTTAAGTTGGTCGGTTATTACTCGTTATATATACTACTGCTGTAATTTTTTTCACAAATCCAAGTACAATCATTTAGCTGGCAGGGACGACGACAGTTGACTCTAACAAAACATTTCAGTTAAAAGCTTAATATTTCGCAAACGGATCCCTTAATCCAAAAATGGTTTTCACAAACTCACAATATTTTTGAACGACCTCTCTAAAGATACCCCATACCATGGGGTAGATGAGAAAAAAAAATATCCTCACTTTTCGTGTAGAGGAGGCACCCTAAAAAATAATATTTTTCTTGATTTTATTTTACCGCTTTGTCGTCGTGTTTAATATGTATACATATGCCAAATTACAGCTTTCTAGTACGAACCGTCTCCGAGCTAAGCCGCGGACAGACAGACGGACGGACAGACAGACAGACAGACGGACATGGTGAAACTATAAGGGTTCCTTGTTTACTTCGGAACCCTAAAAACTTACTCGTTATCCACCGAATCATTAGTTGATACATACGCTCTGCCCTTAGCCTGCAACTGCATTGCTCTAAAACATTGAAGACCGACGTAAACATTTCAAGCGAAGTTTCTTTTTTCGCATGTGTACAACGGGGCCCCGTGAAGGAAAAATTTCGGAGCCCCCCCCCCCCCCCCTTTTTGAGATATGATTTTTTTATATTCTAACCTAACTTTCGAATTTTCGGAAGGACTTTTTGTATAAGGGTACATATATTTGTGGAGGGGAGTAGGAGATCCCCCCGTCATGGGGGAAGTTTAGTTAACGCATTGTTTTTTTTAACTAAATATTTTGCGATCTTATTTTGATGATTTGTTGGAGGAAGCACTGTACTTTGTGGCTATCTGATAGGTTTTTTTTTTTTTTGTCAGGCGTAGTCGACAGAGCCCCGCTTAGCGGGGCTCCTATTTCTGGGTGGTTTAAAAAAAATAACCACGAAGGGGATAGCGGGGTCTAAAGACCCCGCCATCCCCTTCTAACCTAACCTGTCCGTGTCGGTGTGCCCCAAGTCCCGAGCTCGCTTCGCTCGCTCTTGCAGCCTACCTTCCCATTGCCTTTTAACTAAGTCGAGATGTGTCGGGACTTGGAGCATCCCGGCCAAGCTTGAGCTTGACAGCAGAGTAATAGATTAAGTGAAGTATTAGTAACAACACAAAATGGCGTCGTTTTACGTTTGGTTTCAAATACGGCAATAGTCGGTAAATTATTTTAAGTGTTAATTTAATAGCACTCATTTAAATCAGCAAAATATAGGTAATATAATGAAATATGCTTAAAAAGTATCTAAACCATAAATATACGTATTTATTTCATCATTATTATAAAGCACAACATTTTAGTGTGTTGATTTTTCGTAAAACGAAACGTTCAATGTCGAGACAAAATGTCAAAAGTGACTAAATAATGCTAAATTTCTTCGATTTTGTTTTTTTTTTTCTCGTAAACCATTTATCTTCGCAACTTAAAACTTTGCGTGGAGGCTTCTAATAATATAATCTTTCTGTAAAAAAAATATGGACTCCCAACTCGAGGGATGTTAATCTAAAACTTAGCCACAGTTTTCGCGTCGATGTCCCTGCCATCCTGTATATGTACTTTTATTTTATTTATAAGCTTTTCATAACTTGATACAGTGTTTTTAGTAAGGAGTGTACTTCGCATGAACGAATTTGTGCCTAAACGTTACCGAAAATAATAAATCATATTTTTGTAGGAAATGGTCATACTGTATATTTCTACACTATGGCACGAATGTGTTGCGCGTATTAGGTACATGGCATAGACGAGACCTACACAAACGTTGCAGACACCATAAAATATTATTATTTTTTGTGTTGTGGTGGCAAAAGCAGTGTCAAGCTGGTCTCTTATTCTAATGAAACTCCGTACGTTGGGCCACCTCAAGGTCATAGTGTTATCACTTACCACAGACGCGTGACGTGTGGTAGACAATACAATACCTACTTACCTAGGCTAATAAACATTATAAAAACCACCCGGACCAACTCAGCGGGATGAACTATTTGATATTTAAAATAGTAAAACATTATAACATTTGCACGCGTGGCGGCTTTATGCTCTGTGATATAGGGTTCAAATTCAACTATTTTACACACTTGATGCGGTTGGTAAATCTATTCCGGGAGAAAAATAAACCATTATAACTTTTGCGCGCGTGGCGTCTTTATTTACATTGGCATAGGGTTTAAATTCAACTGTTTTACACACATATTTGCGGTATATAAATCTATTCCGCGTAGGTACTTACCTAGTTAATAAAGTTAAATATTATAAATTTATATATTGGCATAGGGTTTAAATTCAACTGTTTTACACACATATTTGCGGTATATAAATCTATTCCGCGTAGGTACTTACCTAGTTAATAAAGTTAAATATTATAAATTTATATAATATAGGTACCTATGGTAATATTGTCAAAGCATCCTTACTTTTTTTATTTATTCAGCCTTCGTAGACCTAGCGACGACAACATTTTTTTTTTAATTTTGCCCATTTTTTAAAATAAAATAACTAAGAAGTACCTACCTAAAAAAAATCACTATTTAAAAATTAAACTATAATTATACAGGTACCTATTATTATTTATAAATTTACAATACATTTTTGGCTCAGCCGGTAACAGAACTTAGCGGGGGTGGCGGGTTCGCAAAAATTGGCATACGTCCGACCTCCAAGACGTTCCGCTCGGGACTGAATGACACGGGGCGAGCGCATGAAAAGATGAAAACGCTTGATTTTGGAATTAGTGGTATAAGTATTTTCATATTTCACATTATGACGGCCGTTTTCTATCACATTTTTTACGACCTTTATTATGGTATAAGTTTTATTATTCAAAGCCTAATATAACTCAAATAAAATGATAATTAGACCATAATTTAGACGTGTCTTTGCGATTTAATTGGATGCAGTAAAGTGCACGTAATCGTGTATCGGACGGCCGAAATACCTAGATCGAAGGGTGAAATATATCATATGTTTTTTTCAAAATTTTAATCCGTGTTATCTACGAATAAAATACAATATAAAATGACGTTTTTCGGGGTCACCTCGCCTTAATCTAGTCAGTATTTACTTAGGACTAGGTGCGCCCTGCAGTTTCACCCGCTTAAGTCTCGATCCCGTGGGAATATCGGGATTAAAAGTATCCTATGTCCTTACCCAGGTCATGGTCTACACATGTGCCAAATTTCATCCAAATTCGTTCAGCCGTTTTATTGTGAATGCGTAACAAATGAACAAACTCACTTTCGCATTTGTAATATTAGTTAGATTAGGATAACTCCTCCAAGTCCTCTCGATACACATAAATTGTTTTGTGCGAATATGACTTTATACATAGGAAGTAGGTTAACGAAAAGAAATACTTAAATTTATTCGGTTTATATGTATGTATGTATCTATGTATTAGTATGTATTAATTTTCAAGTTAGGTATCTATCCCTTATGTTGCACCTGCCATGTTTTCTCTGCATCACCCTAAGGTTGACTGGTAGAAAATGCCTCAGGCATTAAGTCCGCCTTTGTACAGTATTTTTACTTGTGCATGAAGTTTTAATAAATAAATAAATAAATAAATACGTCTTTATTGTTTGAGGCCATTGGGCTAGAGAAAAACGGAACCCTAAACAATGCGGTTTTCCACAAATAATTTGAAAAGTACCTACATACCTACTTAGATGATATTGTTATTTTGGTTTGTTCAATTTTGGTCTTGTCCGGATACCACAGCCCACACATTCGGCTTCAATTATCTCTAAACTGAAATCAGATTCTGCAATTTGCGGTTGTAGGCACGCAATAAACAACGAACGTCATGTATGTAATTTATTACCTACCTACCTACAGATTTTGGACCCCTAAATTAACTAGGTACCTACCTAATTTCTTTTTAGATCGCACGTAGATAACTACCTACCTACTTAGATATTATATGTAGGTAGCCTATATGATGTACCTAACTAACTATTGTAAGTAGGTATGTGTGTGCTGCAATTGGAGACTGTAGCCGGAGTAGCGGGTTTTGAAAGTTGGAGTAGGTAATGTCTACAATTTGCTCCAATAACAAAGAAGAAGAAGTTTCAGATAGTTTCTTCCCTAGTACCTAGAAGTACCTGAGTAGCTACAATTTCTTCGTGGTATATTTCTACTACGTAGGATGTTATCTACGAGTATTAACCAACTTTCAAAACATATAATATTCCATCACCCACACTTTTTTCCGATCAATAATAACCCAAAACTGGCCGGCTGCAATTCTTCAAATCGCCTATTCACTTTACAAATCGTTTTCATTTTTCTATTACAACAGCGATCCCCTATGCGGCAAGTCGTCAAATAACTTTTCTTAGTGAATTACCGGAGGCGGTTGACGCAGTTTCCCCTACAAGATCGTCCCTCCCGCGACTCCCGCCATTTCTCCCTCTTGTGGAGTGGGCCATTCAGAGACGGTTCGCGAAGCTCTCACGGTGCTTACGACTTGCTTCAGTTTGGCGGGCTAAGCGTCAGCCAACAGGCGTGCGCGTTGTGGTCACTCCATCTAACATTTGGCGGGAACGAAAGCTCGCGTTCGCGGAAAAATTAATCGCAAATACAGCGAATTACAAATCTTAAGTTTATGTGTATATCGTGAATGATGTCTATAAAATCGAGCCCCTTGATGCTTTTACGATGGTTCATCGTAATAAATATTATGGTAAGCTCATTTTGTTTATTATGACTGTAGACGTTTATTGTCTGTAGGTTTTTGTCTTTATAAACTAAATAGAATAGTATTAGGTATACTATTTACTTATAAATAAACTATTCTTGTGACGATGATATAAAATTACGGCTTTTGAATTTGTAGGTTCCTTATTCAACCATAAAATGTTGAGAAATATTTAAAAGCTACTTGGTACTTCGAATGCGGTTGTACTTAATTATTTTTAGAAGTCTCCTAATATCACATCAACAAACAGTTTCAAGAATGCAGGTTAACTGCAAAACCATAATTATACCAAGTAGAAAAAAAAACCTGACTACCTACGGTTCAAATACATATTTACCGAAGAATAAACAGCAAAGTACCGACGCCTAATGTGCACTCAAGAACTTAATTCGCGGAATCGACACGCAATACGCACACAGACGTCCACAGTTCCACGCAGTTAAATTAACGCGCACAATTTAGCCCAATTCTTTCATTCTCCCTCAAAGCAAAGTAACATCAAAGCGAGAACATTTAGTTCAATTACCATAAGATAATATCACTTGAGTCCACTAACTGTAACCATTGCAACATCGTGCATGGAGTCGAATCGATCTCCGCCCAGAAGCGACGTTCGATTGCCGTAACGATGAACTTGCGGATCGAAATGCCATACATATCGAAGGGCGTAGATGCATGCGCCGATCGAGAACCGCTAGCTTGCCATATCAATTTACTAGCGCCGCTCTGGTGCACCCAATTACTAGCTCTGGTTCACATGATTCCTATTCATCAGCCTCTAGATTGCTTTAGTACCTATTAAAAGAACGTTCGATGAGGAAACATGATTTTTAAGAGCATCGATGTTATGGGGACGCGGGTCGGTATGTGGTATGCATTTTTTTAACAGTAATACGCTAGACCAAAATACCCATTTTTTTTAAAATTAGTTTTCTTTACCTCTATTTTGCTAACAATAATAAATCGCTTCGCTTAATGTATTTACTTAATATCTGCTTGTAAAGACATACGAATTAATATACCTAGTAAAAATGATTAAATTAAATTAAATTATTTAAATAATTAAATCGTGGTCAGCTACTTGTATAAACAGACTTACCTTCCCAAAACTTACTGAAGCCTTACAGCTCACTGTAAATTCAGAATGAAATGAAATTATAAAGAGCTGTAGCTGCAAACAGTAGGCAGGTACTTACCTACATACTGTTTTATATTTTTTACAAAAAAAATAATCCATTAAGTAGGAAAAATAATAATAAAAAAGACAATTACAAGAAATAAGATTCAAGCACAAGCTGCCGTAAAGAAAAATAGAGCGTACAGATAGTCAAAAGATTGGCTATAAAATATTACTACCGTTTCTTAATTAATTTATTTTACTTTTATCGAGTAGTTTCCAGGCGTGAAATATCAACGGTCACGCGGAGCAACGCACTTGGTGCGTTAGTAATTTATGTGGTACAACGTGCAGGTGTAAGATTTGCACGAACGATTTTTCCGATCACTTCATTAGCAAGGGTCAGACGTCCTGTCAATTTCTTATGGTAGTTAGGTACCCTTCTAACTTACCCACTTGAATTAGAACGTGGAAAGTTTATATTAAGAGAGTGGGATTTCCTTAGTGCTCGGAATAAGTCGCTACCTATAAATACGTATCTGCAGTCAGCGACAAATGTCCGTTAAGGCGTAACAAGGTTTCAAAAGAGATTTATAAATTTAAATCACCCAATTGCTACTTGATTGTAAAAAATACTGAGGAGCAGAAAAAGAAAATTGTTTGAAGACTAATTTAATGATATAGATTTTTAAAACAGTCATTGATTTAAAGATAATATGAAATACTTAACCAAAATGCCAAAATTAGGTATCAGCGTCTTTTATTACGTACAGTCGAACAAAGAGTTTGGTTTACATGCAAAAATATTCAGGTTTCCGTTAAACTGCTAAAATTCATTTTACACACTTAATCAATCAATCAATCAAATTATATATTTACAGATCATACAATCCAATTTGTTAGTTACATGCACATCTTAAACACTAGTGTTAGTACATAATAATATTCGGCAAATTTTGGTCATAAGTACTAGCAATGTCAAAATCACAACCATAATGTCAAAATCATCATTAATAATAATGTCAAAATTATAACTATAATGTCAAAATCACTAACAAAACTTTAAACGTGTAATAATTATGAAAGACTTGACTACTCAGTACACTCACACGTTTAAAAGTAGTTGCAAGTTAACTGCCTCTCTACCAATCCCTTTATTCGACTGTACCTACAATCCTTGTCCTAAACCATACCTAATAATGCAATCATTTGTTAATAAATTGAATAAAGATATTTATAAAAAATAATATGTAGTTATACTAAAAATACGTAACTCACAAGTTATTTAATAACAGAGTCTGATACTTCATTCTCACCACCCAACGGTCAGCCACATTGAATAGGCTTTTGTTCCGCTGCATCGATGGTGCGTGTTTAAATTTTTAAGTCCCATTGACTGAGTCGGAGGTGGTCGTGCATTCCCTTATTACTATTCAAGTCTTACAATAATCATTACACACCGAGAGAACCTGTTAACCTGCAATGAAAACAATCGTTTTCTTTCACCGCAGAAACTTATGTAGGTACCTATGTTGTATGGAAAATATTTTGTATCTCTGTGATTCAACACCACTCTATACTACTTCTTCCAAGATTTAGTCCTTTAGAAAAAAGAGACTCCTAAACAATGAGACCATTCATCTTTGCTCTTTTCTATCGTATATTTCGGGGCTATTTAAAAAATCCGTTTTCATCTGCTATTGTGCATCTTCAGCGCTGAAATCATTTGCTCTTATTTCCATAGCACAATCCTCTTCTCCTTTTTCCACTTCATCTTTAACAGTTAGTTCGCTTTTGTCGGCTTAAACATCCTGAACACCGACCTCCCGCGGTGTCTCAATCCAAGTACCGACAGCTAAAGCAAACCATTTCCGACGGACCCATTAGGACGTCGCAAAACATGTTCACATCTTCTTACCATCTCAGGTTACTCTGCAGTACGTACTACTATATTTGTGGATAGTAGCTACTCCAGTTGTTCAAAGATGTCAATAATACCTATATCCTCTTAATATGCATTGCATTTATTCTTATGACACAAAACTTTTGCTCGGATTTTGTCAAAGCAAAATTAATTTTATTAACATAACTAGATACGGTCTAGACCTGGCGGTCGGCTGATGCGCTTGTCCCTTGACCAGACGAGTGCTGGTGGTCTCTCATTTCCCTATTTAAAAATATATATGTAATCCGGGCTGTTTTAAACCCATTTTATGGCTTCTTGCTTAGGCTTGCGAGCTATTAATTTTACTGTCTCTGGCTATATTATGCATGTTGTGGTTGTAGGGTCAGTAATTGCGTAATGCGTAAGTTATTTTTTTTGTAATTTACTGTACTAAATCTCTGCGACGCGTACCTCTACTACAACTTCATTAAATAACTGAATGATTTGTAGTTTCGTTCTACGGTGCTAACTGCTAAAATCACCTTTCCATTTGGCATTGCTGTAGGAGATTAGTCATTTCATACCTACTTAGTTATAAACATATGTAGGAGTACTGTTAGGCGCATTACGAAGGACCATGGAGCGTGGCATTAGGGGCCTGCCTAACAGTGAGCGGAATTAGGTCGAAATGATGATGATGACAGACTACTTTTAAGTTTCCATACACATTACATATCGTTACTTTAAGCCCGTGTAGTCGTGTGAGCTAGGCAGCTAAACGTTCAAACGATTTACGAGATTCTAGCGTCAGTTGAGTTAAATCGACCCCTGAATGCCCCTGATGCAAGCACCGCGTTTCGTTGTCAACAAAGGTATTAATTTACTAAGAGGCTATTGTTACGTGGTGTACCTACTTAAGTATTAATAGAGGGTCCCCCTGCTGTGTTTCACAGAATTTTGATTAAAGTTACATAACGACGGTCGTACCTATCCACGTTCGGTGTCTGATCTTCATTGGCGCGCGTGGGAATCGTCTCCGGCTTTGCAATTAGGGAACGCCGGGAGCGGAGGGTAGTCAATTACCGCGCACTGTTTTTATTGCGACTCTCCTTGTCGATGCAATGAAACCTCAGCCGAAACAAACATAAGGAGGATCATAAACTTTATTGCTCCCCAGTTGTTTCATTTGCACTGGAATTCCTAGTTTCACACTAATTTGGTTTTTAGTAAAAGGAAACAATAAACGTGTTGATTGGATACCTATGTTTATTTGCATAATTTTAGCATCCGCAAGTTAATTACTTACATTCGAAAACAGCAATGTGAGGTACATAAATCATGAAAAAAGTTGTCATATCATTTGTAAAGACAGCCTTTCCTTGTTGTTTATCATGTTTATCAAGCGATTAAATTACTCACCTGTTGTAATTCAATTAATGGGAACGTGCCGTCTTGTTCCACATTTTTTAAATTAATTAGATTCTTTTTTTTACCTCCTGTCCACTACTCATGCGTAACAAAACACATTAGTTAAGCAATTCAAACCACCTCGTGCTCTCGCATAAAAAGCTACTGAGAAAGTGATCGCGAAAAAAATTTAAGGAAAATGTCCATAGGTATCATGACATATGTGTATTGCCGCGTCTTCGAGTCAACGACCTAAACCAATTATGGTTGCATAATAGAATGTTTTTTTTCCAATGATTTAAATTGGTTTTTTCGAACCTTAGCCAATTTTCGATAACTATACAGATAGCGTCATAGTCTGTTAGATGGCTTTAGATATGCGAGGGATACTTGGCCGTCCTCGGAAGATGTTTTTAGGTATGTATTCGTCGTACATTGGTACCTAGGTATCCATTTGCACTATGTAGGTAAATAAAAGTGAGTCTTACATGCATTTATTTTACTGTTTACTTTCTTGTATTGATCAAGCAATTATCGAATGGCGTTTTCGTGTTCACATGCGTTTTCTCTAGTAGAAAATTGAGAAACGAAATATATTTGTGAATGAATTATTCTTATACATTGACTACCAACCTAAATTGTCTGTATATTCAAATCGAAGCTGTCATTCTCTGACAGTTGTATGAATTTGCTATAACACGGCAAATTGATGTACGGTGTCAATTAGCATATCAACTAATTTATCTGATTGTACCTACATACCTTAAGTCAGCAACAAAAGTCAATTAACTGTTATTTTTACATTTCATCTAAATTGATAGAAAATGATTTCATACATTGCATTTTAGCATTTCATGTAATAGCTAAGATCTTAAAATTTTACATCAGTTATTTTTTTTTGTGAACATTTTGCTCTTTAATTAAGATTTAAAAAACTGAAGTATTAATCCACTTATTTCAAGGTAGGAAGAGGTAGGTACGGTCAGCAAACCGCACCTACTTCTTTCTACCCTCAAATAAGTTGTTTCATTTTGCAAGGCGAAGTGAAGGCTCTACTGCATCTGAAGTTTAAAGTAAGCTAAGGCATTCAAGTACTTAATTATTAAAATTACTTTATGCAATACTTACTTAATTTACATATAGGTACTTAACACATGGAACACTAATAAATAAGTAATGCCTACTGATTAGATAATGACGGAACTGCAAGCAGTGCCAAGCTACATGTGCATGCACCTTGAATAATGCGATTCATTAATAGCTAAGATTTAATACGTACTACCTACTCTTAAAATGTTATATTAGTTCGGATTTTTATGAA
Source organism: Agrochola circellaris (assembly GCA_914767755.1). Lineage (NCBI taxonomy): Eukaryota > Metazoa > Arthropoda > Insecta > Lepidoptera > Noctuidae > Agrochola > Agrochola circellaris. The sequence goes on from OU611849.1 coordinate 7,709,395, forward strand.
TAATTTGCTCTTTAATTAAGATTTGAAAAACTGAAATGTTAATCGATTTTTGTTGCAGACGTACGGTCTGCAACAAAAGTCGATTAACATTTCAGTTTTTAACCTACTGCCACCCTCAAATATTACTCATTGTTGTAAGGTGAAGGCTCTATTGCGTCTGAAGTTTAACATGTAGTAATTAAAATTACTTTATGCAATATTTACTTCATTTACATATCGCACCTTTAAAACGACAATGACGTAAGTGCGAAAACATAATTTTAGAGAAAAACGCTTTCGTTTTTTTTTTACTTAATCCGAAGTATAATTATTTTTATGATATTTTTATTATTGTATTTTTTACAAAAAGACATAAATAAGGATATAGGCTTATTTATAAAATATTTTTGATTATTCTAACTCTGATATTTTAGTTGCTATTCATATTATTTTCGGGGGGTGCCTACAGTTGCGTCGTTGTTCCAAATAAAATGTTTATTAACTTCAAGAATCCTCAAAGAACAATTACGTAAATGCAGAACATTAGCCTTAATATAAAAATTAATTTTTAGTTTGGTGCTAAATCATTACTTACATCAACTCTTCAACATCCTCCCCACGGGCAACTGACCAATGGGTAGTTTTCGATTTAAATTCCTTCTCCAATTACACAACGACGCAACTTCCCTCTAGCGGCAAATATTGCTATTACTTGAAAGTCGACGTCGCACACAAAACTTTAATAGTATTTAAATCGTTTCCCATTAAAAGGTCAGTTTTTGAAATTTTTGCACTTACGTCATTGTCGTTTTAAAGGTTCGATATAGGTACCTACTTACCTTACGTAGGTGCATATGGAACACTAATAATGCCTACTGATCAGATAATGACGGAACTGCAAGCAGTGCCTTTCTACGTGTGCATGCACATTCAATGATTTCAATTCTAAATGCAGTCGATTTGAGTCCAGCAACGATGAATAATGCAGTCTATCATTGTATTTTGTTCAATCATTCAATCCTTTATGCGTATAAATAGTTTTCTCTGAATCGTCTTATAAGTTTAGATTTACTAGATAATAATCTCTACATCTACCTTTTCACGTACAATGAACCTGATTTCAAATCGATTCCAATTTGATCAATTAAGATTTTGATGACCGCTGCCTTTTATAAAAATCACTTTATAATACAGCTAATAAAAAATAATTGACTTGATAATTACTTATCGTTCTCGTATAAATATGAGGAGGTGTTACAAACAAGTAGGTATATCTGAAACCTAGCGTCGTCATATTTGATAAAATTTGACTTTGTCATCGATGCTGCAAATGATTAAAATTCCTTATCTTACAGAGTTCGTCCAATGTCCAATGACCAACGTCCAACTGGAATAATATAATATGTCGTGGCCAGATCTTAGAATTAATAATTTCGTGAAGTGTTCGACCATTTAATGAAATGGCCATACAGGCAAAAATTTACCATATCGTTCGTCAACGTTTAATGATATAGCAGTCGAAGTTTGGCATGGTATCCATGCTATAAGGTGTAGTACAAATTGCCTAGTAACTGCGACCGACTTGGAAGTGACGCTCGGCGGCCGCTATTGCGGCACCGTTCGCTTCGCTCGCTCGGCTCGCGCGCGGTTGATCACAGTTCTCACCTAACCTAACCCTAATGCTGAAGTTTTTTCCAATTTTGAACTTTGTATTTTCCAGTCGTTGAAAAGATATTTGCTGATATCTGTATCGCCTTAAACCTCGGCCTTGGCCCTGACTTTGTACTCTTGCCTTGATTAGCAAACCATTGGCTGTTTTCTTTTTCGCCTTCAGTAGAGTTGAATCTCTACTTGTACAGTCCGGGAAATTAATTGGTAAGTAAATTGACACCCTACGTTAATTTTCCGCTAAAAGGTTATATCACATTTCATACAACTGTGAAATAATGATAGTTGTGACTTGAATATACGGACAATTTACGTTGGTACTCATCGCGTATGAGCTTTTATTCTATTATTCTAAAAGTTGGCAACGTCGCAAATAGCTGTCAAATATTTACCTGTTAATTTGGAAATATTAGGTACTCTATGGAAATATGAAATATCGCTAACTAGTGAACAAGAATATTAATAATGAATTGCAATTATAACACTGAATTTGACGTTGTACCCGTTTTAGGTGTAAAAAAGGCATTTGGAAAGTTTCCAAATACTTTTTTTTACATCTAAAACGAAATATTCGGTGTTCCGAAATTAATTAATTCAATAGACTGTACCTACCTATTTAGCCAGACAGGATAGCATAATTAGCTAGACTGTCTGTAAATAGACTAATATCAACTCAGACAAAACCGTGGGGGTCGCTGCATATTCCTGAATGAACACATCTCCTCATCGTGTTAATAATTCAGACTGGTGTAGATTTTATCTTGTAACATTATACTAATCCGTCCTGTCGAGCAATATTAAAGTTGTTGAAGCTCATGTACAGTTTATCTCATGTTTCGAGAGTAGATTAGGCTTTTTACTTTTGTTTTTATTGGTTGGCAAGTAGGTAGGTACCTACTTAGTTCTTATGAATAAATTAGAAGAGGAATTGATACAAATTAAAAGCTACTAGATGCAGCGCCTGATTCAAAATAAAAAAGATGTTTGAGTAACGTAGGTACTTATACCTACTGAGCTAGAAATTAGTAATGCCTGGATGTTGCGGATGCAGATTTTTTTACATCCGCGGATCCGGATTTTTAGTGGCTCACATCCGCGGATGCGGATCTCAAGTTTTTATAAGGGATCCGTCAAGGCGACAAGGCGAAATTCAAAATGTATGTTTCGTTGTATTTTGAACATAATTCAATTCGCGGTAATTATAATAAAATAATGACTAAATTATAATCATTTAAAAATCTATATACTTAGCTGGATATAAGACTATTTCGTGAAAATGTGACAATTTAGAGCTATTGATGATTTAAATAATTATAATTTCCATTTTGTTGATTATCATTTTACTTATATTCCCCCTTTTGCACCCACATATGCATCCGCATGAGCTCCGCATTGTTTAATCCGGATTGGGAGGTCTACATAAACGCGAAAGCTCCGCAATTGAAAGAAAGAAAAATATTTTATTTGGGACACGCACAGGAAATATAAACAGTAGTAAAATATTAAATGAAATAAACAGGGCAGGCATTTATATTTACAACAAAAAAAAAAACATATTTTTGGAATAACCAAAACAAAAGAAATAAAAAAAATAACGACCTGTTGTGCGAGTGTGAATTGAGGATGCGAATGCAAATATCCGCAATATCCATGATGGCCTACATACATGCCTAGTAGTTCCATTGATTGTTTTTGACGTGACAACGTCTTAAATTAGGTTGCGGCTCGGAGTCACTCATGAAAAAGTGTAACGCCCGCTCACGTCTGTTACGATGAGTCACCGCCGATAAAAAGACGTTTTCACGTAAAATCTTCGCCCGTAAAACCGACTTTACAGGCAACCATTTTTTTTCCTTTTTAGTTTAGTTTTAGAGGAATAGGCTAAAGGCTAACAGCACAGACAGGCACGACGCGACGGTGTCACTCGTTTCTGGTAGAATAATTTCCAAGAAGTTTTCATAGAAATTCTTCTACTAGAGCCGCGTCGCACATTTCTGCGGAGCCTTAACGCGTGAATATACCTATATGTACATTACAGGCAACTTATAGAATGCTCCAACTTTATGGTTACTTTCAAGAATAGGATATTGTTCGTGTGTACCTACAAATACATTTTAGCAGTGTTTTAATAATGAATGTTAAAATTACATTGTTAGCTTTTGAGAATGGGATAGGCTTGGCTTGGCCTAAAGATCCTAGACCTACTCAGTATAAACGGTTAATAGCTATGGGCCTAAACAGTATAGCAGTTTATAGCTTCGACTTAACGGCCCATTAAATTACTTGTCACATAAGAGATAAAACATTGTGGGTAGTATAGTAAATAAAAAAGTTTTACAAAAAAAAACCGACTTCCAAAAAAAAACACTACAAAGTGAAAAATTACTTTAATTTCGGAAGTCGGTGTCTTTTGTTTTGAATTTCCGTTTTATGCCACCGACAGTTATTTTTAACTTTGTAGTGTTTTTTTTTGGAAATAGTTTTTTTTATTTTTCACTTTTTAGTTGTGGTACCTACCCCACACAAATTCGAATACCACTACCTGCTATGTAAATAACAGTGACAGGAAGTTATCATCCACATATACTAAGTGGGAAAAATACGTACCTAGTAAGTAGTGAAGCTTACTCAAAAACTATCCAAGGAAAGTTAATAAAATTTATATGGGACCAATTTGGGAGCATACCCTTTCATATAACAAAAGAATTCGGTCCACAATTAACGGAGAAATCGGCGGACATACATAAAAAAAAAACACATACGCGTCGAACATAATAATCTCCTTCTTTTTGGAAGACGCTACTTACGTTTTGATATATTGGCCTTGTCACGAAATTATTGTAGATTTTAATTTTTAGATTTCAATTCTGATTTGTCTTAAATTAAAAATAGCTCTACCTAGAGCAATGTTTAATTTAAGATGGATCAGAATACCCTCAAACAGAAGTTATAACAACCCATTTTGGAAGCAAAAAGAACAGGCGATTCATAACCGACACATCAGAATTGAAAACTATCTGATTACGCAACACATTTTCGTAAACGATTACGACTAATCTGTTTCATTTTGACAGTTCAACAACATTCATTGCGTGATTTACGTTGTTGAGCAGATTTTTATTTCGAATTTCGAAAAAAAAATCTGTGAATTAGCAATCTGTTTCATAAAAATTCAGATTCTGATTGATCGTGTATTAAGCAATTAGGGTACTGGTTCTACCCTCGATGGTAACAATGTCGTCGGCCCATCTAGCCGCCGGACAACCGACACTTCGTCTTCCAATCCTTTGGTACGGTCACGTACCTACCTATCTTTAATTTGTCTAGGAGTAATAATAGAGGCATTGCAACAATTGAACTAGAACAATATTTGACAAACGCATAAGTATTCTCAAAATAAGTACAAAGTCAACATCGAAATATTATCCCATGAAATTCGATAACACAAATACCTATTTCGTTTCTCAATTTTCTACTAAGAAAACGCATGTGAACACGAAAACGCCATTCGATAATTGCTTGATCAATACAAGAAAGTAAACAGTAAAATAAATGCATGTAAGACTCACTTTTATTTACATACATGGTGCAAACAGATACCTAGTTACCACTGCACAAACGTGTATGTACTATGAAACCAACTCCCTATTTACCTAAGTACCTACATACCTACGATGAAAAAAAAAAACGCTACAAAATGAAAAATAACTTTAATTTCGGAAGTGCCTTTGGATTTGAATTTTCGTTTTTTGCTACCGACTTCCGAAATTAAAGTTATATTTTACTTTATAGTGCTTTTTTTTTGGAAGTCGGTTTTTTTTTTAAATAAAACGTTTTTATTTTTCAATTTTTAGTTCTGGGTACCTACCCTACACAATTTTGAATACCACTACCTGCTATGTAAATAACAGTGACAGGAACTCATCATATGAACCATAACGAGTAAATGGGAAAAATACGTATTATTAGAGCTAACTCAAAAACTATCCAAGCAAAGTTAATAAAATTTATACGGGACCACCTCGAGAGCATACCTTTTACCTATAAAGTATTTTCAAAATCGGTCCACAATTGACGGAGAAATCGGTGGACATACATTAAAAAGAACACACTACGAATATAGAACCTCGTCCTTTTTGGAAGTCGGTTAACAAATAAAAACATCTACGGGTGACGGCCAAGTATACTTCGCATATCTAAGCCATCTCACCGACTATGACGCTATCTGTATAATACAATAATAATAAAAATAAAAATAAATTGTTTATTTATCCAAATAATACACACAGACACACAAAGGAAAGTGACAGAAATACAATGAGCATAATAATATAGCTTTGAGCACTAAAGATTTAAGTCTACAAGAAATAATCTATGTATACAAAAATAATATGAACAGGCCTCCTAGTTTAAGAGACAGGGCTCTTAAACTAGGAGGCCTGTATCTTAAGTGACAGACACAGACAGTATAGTTATGTACAAAAATACTTAGGTAAGTTCCTTCACACCTCTTATTTTTGCCTCCCAGAATGCCTCGATATACCTTTTTTTTTTTTTGAGGATGGGAAATTATCAAATAACTTCTCCCGCTCTGGGTGGAGCGGGAGGGCGTGTCAGACTTTTACTGACTAAAACCCACCCGTGTTCCTTCCGTTGCCTGTGTGCCGAGGTCGCGATATCCCTTTCAGACAAACCCGCAACCCCGGCAGGCATTGGCCCTTCTGGACTCCGTCAGTTGGTGCTGACATCTCTTTGAGGCGCGCGTGGAACACAACGCGCCGTCGACCCGGGCCTGGTCCCTATCGGACGGCGAGCTACCCATTGTTCACCGTCCGCAAGCCCGCGCAAACGGTGGCCGGAAGTCGGCTCGCGACTCCCGACGCCCGGGGCGTCTCCTGCGGCGACTAGGGGCGCGAGGGCGCGCATTTTGCCTCTCCCTCGCGCGCTCCGCCTCCTCCTTCGCGAGCATTACTGCTTTGCAGAAGGAGGTGACGGCCTCCCATGCACTCTCGCTCCGGACCATGGACTGTTTGACGGCTATACTTGGATTAAAAATAGCTATGAGTTATTGGGTTTGTCCATCTGGAATTTCTCAGCCTGGAGTCTGGGCTTGTGCTCGATTCATAGCAATTCCCCTTTTACATGGGACTTAAACTGACGACATGGGGGTGTACCTACTATAGGTACACGTACACTTCTACCTTATAAACCTTCGGGGAAATACAGATGTGCCGTTAAAATAGCTGTAGGGAGAGCTATTTTTTTAATTTTAACTTAAGTATAGCCGTCAACTAACAGCATGACTAAGTTTTAAGAGATACCTAATAAACTTTAAGTGCTGTTATAAACCATCCTCTAACATATCTAGACCTACATGACGTGTAGAGGTTACAGACTCCTACGGTAAAACAATTAGCACTAATTGTGACCCCAAGCATTTTGCCTAATAGGTACGCAAATCCTTAATAAACCCAGCCCTAGGGTATATTTACAAATGGAATTGTTATTATCACGTACAGAACGCAACAGCAGGAGTGCGGTTAAGCTGTAAAGTCGAAGAACTAGTCTTTTCTGTGTATGTAGAATTCTTTTATAATTATTTTGGGGTCAATATAAGTTCTATTCGGTAATTATTTACCGTATCGAATAACACTAGGTTCTCATTCTTGTAACCGCACTCCTAAGATGACACAGGTACAATAAAATTGCAACATTCTTGCAATAGAAGAAGAATTTATATACCTACAACCCGTAAGTTCCATTTGTTTTTGCCTGTAAACATTGGCCCACCCACCAAAAAAAAAAACTAATTCATTTATTCATTTACTGACAGACTACGCACAGCCAAAACCTAGAAATTTTGCACAAGACTGTTTTATGTACCGAAAGTATTTATAAAAATTGACCCGCTAAAGTTAAGGGGGTCAATTTTCAAAAATCCTTGGGCAGAATATAACCGCGAATTATTCTATGCAAAGCTGTGTATGACAAAGGTGTTAGATAATGTTTATAGGACTCAAATATTAAAGTGACCATACATAATGTAGAAAAAATCCATTCATTTAAGGGGACTACAGGACCTAAACGTGCCTAAACGCAAGTTTTATAATGCCTAAAAGAATATGATCCACTGCAGTAAACAAAATCAGAAAAATATACGATATTCTTCAGGATATATGCTAGTATGATAGTGTGTTGAAAACATAATACAACAAATTTGATACGATAGAAAAAAATCATGAAGATACCTCTAAAAATTTGTTTTAACGATTAAAAATCATATTAATTTACATGCAATCATTCTGATTTTTTGTCAGATTATTCTACAAGCTACATATTAGCATAATAGTGTTTTAATTTTCCAGTCCAATCAATAGATTTTTTGTAAATCGCTAACTGCTTCATATTTTGCAATAAATTACCTGCGTCGTGTCATCGCGCTTCTCTTTCATTTCTATGCAGTCCGACAGTGACCGCGCTTTAGCTGTTGTAAGCCTCTTAAGTCTTTTAATTATAAAAGTTCATCATAGATCCCAGACCCCAGTAAAACACATTTTGCCCATACAACACGTGGAAGCCTACGCAATAAATGTAGATATGCATGAACAGGGCCTTTGGTCATCGGTACCGTTGCGTGTTGCTTACTGCCGTCAATGGTCAGGCGGGTCGCAGTGCCTATAACCCGCGCCCTATCGATCCATGTATGTACAGCTTAATGCCCCTAGGCGTGCACTTAAACTAGCTTTGGAAAGTCCATCAGGCAGTATGTGTGTTATTTAGAAACACTTTACTTGTATTACGATAATACCTACAGTAAACTACATACCTACCTATGATATGTTAAGTTCGAAACATAGTTTTGAAAAATATATCTACGTAGGTACGGGACTTATCTGCTACGGCCTCTACGGCTAAGCTACGCTCGTAGCAAAAAGTTTTTCGTTGGCAAATGTGGGTATTTGTCCAATTGCAGTGTTTGTTTAAAAGACTGTTTAAATTGTAAGGAATCCTCCTCTCATTTATTTATTGTCTTGTCAACATCAGACTTTGTTTGGTAATGCACATTAAATTGTTTGTATATGGGTTTTAAAGATTATGTTTATTTGAAAACGACAGACGTCAATTTCTTTGGATTCTTAATTAAATTAGTAGGTACCTATACCCAATGTACTTATAAAAAAATCTAACGAAGGAATAGAAAGGTTCCGCACTCTTGATATTCGGTCAGAAATTTAGAACCAGGTTAAAATTCCGTTATAGGTCATTCTGAGCGGCCAAACCAATAAACAAACCGACTTAAATGTTTTGATTGCGAATTTAATTTAATTACGTTACGCCTTTTATACCAAAAGTAGAATAGGCTTCTGGTAAACCAGTCGTAAAAACCGTGAGTAATTTAATGTCTATCATGCACGGAACTCTAAAAGTCGATTAACATCCTCCAAATAACTAGCTCATTAATTAACTGTAAATAGTAAAAAAACTGCGCCTAAAATGTTTATTCATACATCTATTACTTTTTTGCGACATGAGTGTTTAATTCAATTAAGTAACCATTACACCGATGACAGGCGATGTCAGCGCAGACGCACAAAAAGTTGTCGCGGTTGTCGGCCCGCAACCACGAGCAACAACCACTGACACATGATACACGACCCACTCACCTCCATCACTAATAACTCTAATCAGGATAATTGTAATTAATTAACACAGTTACTTCTAACAAAGAACAACGCAAAAAATTAGCGCTTGCTCAGGCGCACTGCGGCTCTTAACCGTTATTGTTATGGATGAACAGAACTCGCACTCTCTCGTGACTTCAAAGAGAAATACCACTGACATTTGTACTTGCTATTAAAGAAATACTTTTGACCAGTTCTTATCGCGATCAACATAAAACAAGTGGACGTGTAATGTATGGGGTTCTCCGTGTTATATACTTTATATGGTCACTTTGAAAGTGTAACATGTTTCTAGGTATGTAGGTGGAAAATCGGATGAATAACACACATTTATGACTTCCAAACTGGAACAAGTTTGTTGGAGTTGGTGCAGTACATCTGGGAAATCAGCAATCAGAGATGGCAAGGAAAAGATTCGGTGGTTTCATGTTACATAATGTTCGTGAACTTCGCTGACACAACTCAAACTTGTCTCGTTTCCAGAAATCAATGTTGTTTGCGATCGCGGTGGCCGCTGCCCCTCGGAGGGTGGCACACCCCCGCTCTATAAATCACTGTCCGAATTACGACGTTTCTATAATATTTGTAATCCGGTGCTGGGCACGCGGCCGCATACAACAATTGGTACACCCTACCCTATGCGGTCCACTCACAAATTAATTGAAACTAGTTTCGTCCTCGTTAATATTTTGATTATGTCAAGTTCAAATCCTCGTACTGATGTACTATTTTCAAGATAGTAGACACATCAAATAAACAATGTAAATAAGAGCTTTTCTCAGTCGCATCAATAGGTTGTTTTTTGTTAGCCCGATCATTTTCATTTTATTCACCCGATCAAGTATAGTCTCCCACAATAGTTCAAGTAGCGGTAGTACAGGTTGCTAGTTCATCACCTACGAACACCATTCCGAACCTGATTCCCCAGCTGGCTCACACATACGCGAAGCTAAACAGTTTGTATACGCATTAACACAAATATATCGTATGCACATTAATTGCCAAGTTTATGTTCTATGCATAAACTAAGCGATGTTATTATCAAGATACTCTAGAATATTGTATAAAATACGGGAGGTTCGTAATATAGAGGTATTAACGCTAATACCCAATTATAGACTCGCATCAGATCGGCGCACGAACCGGGGAAATAAGATTAGGTTTTCAACCGCAATCTATAGGGGTGGGAGCAAACGCTATTAAATGTTTCTATCTCCACTCACGGACGGCGGCGTCACGTAAAATTAAATAAATTGTACAATTACATTGCACTTTCTCGTCAAATAATAATTTGTATGTGTTCTCCAGTAATTAAAAAAGTTTACGACCATGTATCGTGATTTCTCTAACTGAGCATTGTTGCTGATGTGTTAATTATGCCATTTGCATTTTGTACAATTTGCGTGATACATACCTAAAAGTTCTTGCAAGTTGTTTTTTAATTTCTTAATAGAAGTTATTAAAATCTTCCAGGTGAGCAAATTGTACGAATATTTTTTCTCATTGGTACTGTTACTGATCTAAATCTAAAGTTCACAACAATTACGAATGCAAAATATGACCTGCTCCAGTACGCGCAGCAGCACGCGAGGCTTGTATGAAAAACTGGCCGAGTGGCCAGCATCTTGTTACTCATTACACGCCCCATCGAGTTCTACTCGGTATTGACACGATAAATTATACAGATTACTCCAAAGATTACTCACATATTGAATTCCCTATACCTGAACGTAACCGATCGTACTTTGTTTACTTCGTCAATAGTTTAACAGCCCATTAGTCTCGCATTAGGTACTTTATGGTTTCTTTTCCCGCAAGTTTCCCTTGTTCGATATTGTTTTCGCCCTGGAAGATGGTGAAAGCTAACAAGATTTCCATGCTATTGGAGAAAACTTGTTTACAAGAGCTCGTTCTATTTGCAGATGTTTAAAATAAGTTGATCCCACTCAGTAGTCTAGACGGAGACCGGGAGGGTGCGCCCCCCGGGGAAATAAATGCCAATATTGCAAACCAATAAACTCATCTTCATTCTATTTCGAACTTCGTGATCTCTTATTTATACACGTTATTGCTGAAGAAGGATTTTTTAAGATGTTAGCTTCAATTTGAAGGAGAAAGTCTTCTTAGTAACATATTAATTACTTACAATAAATAATAATGCTAACCGTTAACTTAACATGTAACTGTATGCATATATTGGTAATAGTTTCCAACTACGCAATAAGGGGAAAGTTGAAATAGCTTCGCTATTGGAAGTAAATCCTAGTGAAACAGAGGTGAATTGATAGGTCGGGAGAAATCTGCAATTGTTGGCAGCCTTCCAATAAACACAAATAAACAATTACTGGATTAGCCTGACTGGACTGTAAATAAAATACATGTACACACTGTAAATATACTTTAGGTACAGAACTTGACTTAAGTAACTGTCAAGATTGTTCATCTAAGTTAGTTATCGTTAAGATGACTTTCAAACAAATTTTTTTTGAAGAATCTTCATCATTGTTTTGATACTCCGGCTACTCCGTTTGAAGTTTTGTGTACTAGAGAAAGTAAAACAGATTACAAATCTCATAAAATCAAAATCCGTATAACAAGATCGACCAAAGCATAAAAGACACAACAATCTGCCGAAGATAATGGCTGTAATATAAATCAACAAAAAATGGGATTCGACGACTTTTTGTACGCATTGCAATATCCATTAACTATAAAAGTTGGATCTCGTTTCGTAGAAAGAAAGTATTAATAGAGTATATAATATCTGTGATACAATTTCCATTGTTGAGTTTGGCAAAATCGTGAAGCCATCCGCGCGTGAATCGCACTACTTAACGGTTCAACTTTGACATAGAATAGTTTACGTCCAATGGTTATCCAACCTCACTGATCAAAGATCATACAAAAATTTATAGAAACTAGTAGAAGCAGCACACATTATTACTTATCTTGATAATAATTATGTAAGTAGATATGAAAGAGTCAAATTATCAGACAAACAATATTTTGCACTTTAGTAACAACAGCTTCAAGATATCACACGTAAAATTTCTTACATCCTATTAAACGAGCAATATTTGTATATAAATACGAGTATATATATTTGTAATCACGTTCTCTAAAATCGCTCAAACGATTTCGGCGAAAGTTCCAATATAGGGTTTACGGAGAAAAATCGATCTAGCTAGGTTTCATTCATCCGAGCAGAGCTCGGTCCATAGTGTGATCTATGGCTCGGTCGCCTAAAGTTTAGAACAAGATGGCTAACTAGGAATAATTGACATTTGACAATTGACAATTGTTGACAGACGGAATTAGTAAGTACCTACTATCATGACAGCATGGAATTAGAAAATACCTACATACTATTACGGCAGCATGGAATTAGTATGTAGGTACAATACATGGAATTAATATGAACTATCCTATACTATTAAATGAGCATTCTCTATTTTCACCAGAGCAGAGCTCGGACACCCAGGTACTAGATTATGAAAGAGCCAAATCATTAAACAAACAAGATTGCATCTATGATGTGGACCGTTAATAATAATAATAACATATCAACCTACTACAAAATGATGAAGCAATACGTGACTCTAATCTGCACTTGCTTCCTATCAATGATAAGGTTCCACGAGGTTAGTATTATGATCATGATTATACAGACAGCAATTTTACTGGGCATGAACATTGAACAATAGATAATATACTTACTTTATATAAAAGATAGATTCGATATCAGTGCATTATAAAGAGAGACGTCATAGAGGCTGTGCCCATTGACTTGGATCGTAGCGCGAGGGCGCGCGTGCCCGGTCATCGACCACTACACGTCGCGCAAGTTCACTCGCGCATGGGAAGTAGGAGCTGTTGCGCGCGCGCAAGCGCATGTCGGCGCGCTCAACTGGTGTCACCGATGCTGCTCAAAAGAGACCGCTCACACCAACCGCACCTTTACACATCCGGGATCAAATTTTCAACCACTAGAAATATAGAAAATATTTGCAGTAAATTATCCAGTCAGTGCGGCTGTAAACTTCCTTGCGGCAATTATTGGCTGTTGATTTGCGAGCACATAAAATTCTGAAGGGTTCATTTTGTACACCATTTTGTGTTACTCAGGAAGCTTAGACATACGTTGCGTTTCGACCATTTCTAAGCTCTATTTTTATGTTGTTTCCGAAATTCGTTTATGGGTTAGGTACCTATTAAACGCACACCCAAAAATTTTTCGTGACAAAGGGAACTTTACGTTTTACGAGGGCACATTACAATTTTAGAACGAAGAAAAAGTCATTTCGATTTTCCCCCTTATTAAGAAATTCATGTGGAGCGTGTTTAACTTCAGTAAATCATAGCGAGGGTGCATACGTTTGTTTCTTTCTTCAAATCCTTACCGTTCGCACGTTCCCTTCCGGTACATTGATTGAGTAATAGGAATTGGAGTTTAAACAATCGTCATACATTTCATATTTCTTAGGTCGTTAGGATTGTTAGGAACTACTCGGTAATCGGTATACGTCTATACTATACTGTCTTGGAATACGTAAGCGAGCTAAGAATGAGCCGTGATTGGCAAGCAGTGCATCGCTCATACTGCACATATCTTATGCCTCGCGTGACAGAATATCAATTCCTTTGGAGATTTCCGCAATGAAACTCGTTCTTAGAATTAACATAATTTTCTTATAATCCAATTTTGTCGTCCTAATACAGTTATTTAACTGTTTTGCATACTACATAATTACTTAGTGGTGAATATTAATGACTCTTTTGTAGTATCCTGTTAAAATCAACTTGACGGGATCTGTAGCACAGTTATTATCGATAGTTGGATTACCAAGACCATATATTTATTTTAAATCTACCAAATATGCAAATGGTTTGCTGTAGCAAATTATAAATTATTTCAATGACTAAATTAATTCTGCTACAAATTTTGATGACAACAACATATTTTTACAACTGTTTATAATTTAAATTAATAATTAAGATTTTTTTAATAAGTTGTGTATTATTTTGTGCAACTTGATTAAGAATCTTTCTCCAGTGGTTTTGCGGCGCTGGCTGTCACAGACAAATTCTTTTAGTTTCTCCTTTAGCCAGGAGTAATCGGCGTGAGCATTCCCTTCAACTTTTTGTGGAATTCAAGTAGTTATCTTTTTATTATTTTTTGTGCGTAAGTTCCTTGATAACCGAGGTGACCGCAGCGTGCAATATTCTCGTGCGGTTAGCACTCTACCTGTCTATTGTTCACACTGGACGAGTGCTGCCTTTTGTATTGTTATACCACGTCGTAAAACACACGTTGTTTTGCTCTTCAGTAATATTCGAACTTTGAATAGGGATGATGCCTGGGTAAAAAAAAATTAAATTCTAATTAGTCCGTCAGTCAGATAATAAAAAAATATTAGACACGTATTTTTTGCTTTATCATATTAATAAAAAATTACTTAGATAAAACGCATTTTAAGTTGGCGAGTTAAGTCGCTACGTCACAATTAAAAGTCTAAAACCTACATACTCCATGTCCATACGTCATGGCACATTTTACCTCAATGTATCGCCGTAATCTTTAGATTACATAAAAAACGAAAAAATACGTGTCCAATATTTTTTTATAAACTAAAAGACGGACTAAAAAAAAAAATTGTCGTCATCCCTATTGCCAGAGATGTACTATATGTGGATGTATCTAATATTTCGACTCAACTAGGTATACACACTGTATTATTTTTAGTTTTTAAGATATTATTTTTGTTTTCCTCTTATCGACTCACGGAGTCTTTGACACCTTATAACTGCATGATTTATTTGTATATCTCATATATTAAGTGAACTGGCTTGTGTTCTTTATGACAATAAATTCTTTAAACCGATTATAGGTAGATATTTAATTATGTTGTACGAGTAATAACAGTTACCACAGAATGTATTTTTTTTGTTTATTTATCATATCTATGAGTCGATCGACTTGGAAAATAACTTTGAAGAATTGACAGAGGACAATCATTTCACTGTAGAATTATCTGCTGCAAAGGCTTAGAGTCTTGGATTTTGATGCAAACAATTTCATAATAACTAAAACCAGATTGCACAATGGTAGACAATTTCGACTTTAGAGTCTTGCTTCTAAATTACTCATAGAACCTGTAGAAGAAATGAGTAGTTTTGCAAATGCTTTATGACAGTATGAGTTTAAACAAATATCTAAACATATGAGGATAAGCATATAAGTCTTGAATCAACGGTCGCTGATAAAGTTAGAGAAGTGGTAAATAGTATTTGAATTAAAGCTAAGACAGTATTATCAAGTGATGTATGCGCTGGAGATGGCGCAAAAAATGGCACAAGAACGATAAATATGAATGGGAAGTATCCAGATAATGTACACAAAGAAGACAAAACAAAGAAAGGAAGAGGGAAGAAAAAGCAACGCACTATCTACGTTATAGGCAATCGCAAACTTAACTATATAAACTCCTTAATATCCAAGCGTGCAAAGCAACACAAACGATATTTGCATGAACAATAACATCCTTACCAATTAACAAATGCAAATAGCAATACATTATCTGCCTACATTATTGCTGTCACTTTCAAATAGGACATTGTTGAATTCTCTTACAAAGTTACTTATGGGACCCATCAACCGGTTTACAAATTACTGTTTACAAATATGTCAGAACTACCATCACTTTTGTTGTTAACTCAAAAACTTAGATGACTAGCCATTCAGCCCTGCTTCGCACGTTTTTATGATTTGAAAAACCATCGAGATTTCTGTATTATATGTAAGTTTAATATTATTATTTCGTTTATATTTATATCGTCTATAAATAAAATAATATATATATATGTATATAATTTTTTTTATTAAGATTTTAAGATAATATTAATATATTATATATACTTACATATAATTTATCCTAACTAATAATTTAAATGCGAAAGTGAGTTTGTTTGTTACGCTTTCATGCTAAAACGGCTGAGCAGATTTGAATGATTTGGCACGTGGGTAGACCATGACAGGTATTTGATAATTTCTCACCCAAAAATAAAAGTAGAATATACCTATACTATTATACCTATTATATTATTAGTAATGTATTATACACGTAAACCTTCCGGACTAAATTCACTAAATGATGGGGAAAACTGCATCAAAATCCGTTGCGTACTTTAGAAGATCAACGCGGTCACACAGACAGACAAGAAAAGCGACTTTAATTTATAATATGTATAGACTATGCATGAATACATTCTTGGAGAATGTTTACCCATAATAATGATGTAGACCACACAATATTCTTGGTCGCAGTAAAAACGAAACCCATCAATGGACCTCTCATTAGGGCCCCACTTTATGTCGTCATCAAGGAAGACTTGTATCCTTGCCCAACACATTAGCTTCAGTACAAAATATAATATTTACTGACAATAATCTACATGTCCGTCCGTATGGAAATTGGAAATGTTATGGATTTTTTAATCTCCTTTACATAGAGAGAGGAAATAATGTGCAAATTGAGGAAGTAGGTGAGTGTATATGTTTCATAGTTCGTACTAGTTTTTCTTTACATCGATCCTTAAATTATAACGTTGATCAGAACACCAAAACTGTCGCATAATTTATTGATATTTTATGGACGTAAAGTCGATAAAATTGGTTTGCTATAAATACTCGTACAGTTATTAATTTCATAATCAACACAAATCTATGAATAAGGATATCGTATTTTATAACTTTATCTGATAAATTGTTTCTGGTGTTTTAGTTTTCTTAAATAATATATGCATTTAGTTGTAGCGATTGAATCAGCATTTGTCTTATTTGTAAGTAAAAAACGTTAACAGTAACGTTAGTGTAATAGCTATAAAATCCGAATGACAAATAGCGTCTTCATTCGTCGTAAGTAACCCATTCCCATATATGGCTACTGCTGCATAATACATTTGCGGTGAAGGTCCGTAAAAGCTTATATATTTATAACCAACATTCCTCACTATATTCTTGTCATGGCCCGATGTGTGAATTGGTTTCCTACAGGCTTTCTCAAGGCAACAGTTACCCTCTTAGCGAGTTCAACGCCGTCATCACAGTTGTCATATGCAGCTAATTGCCGTAAAAACTGAGCATGTTTAGGTAACGTGAGGTCTCACGAGTAAGTGCTACGTTCTAGCACATACTTAGTAGTAATCATAGTATAGCGTTACGCTCTCATGAATACCGTGATTAAGTTGATTTACTCCATTAAAAACACACTCACATTTCATTTGGTTTGCAGATAAAAATCTCAGTAGAAGGGTGGGTAATTAAAAC
Organism: Agrochola circellaris; assembly: GCA_914767755.1. Classification (NCBI taxonomy): domain Eukaryota; kingdom Metazoa; phylum Arthropoda; class Insecta; order Lepidoptera; family Noctuidae; genus Agrochola; species Agrochola circellaris. The sequence goes on from OU611849.1 coordinate 7,727,050, forward strand.
AATTAATTGTGCGGTGTTATGTCACGTAATGCAATTACACGTCATGGTAATGACGGTAATGCACCGATACAGATCGCCACAACAGCCTTGCGTTTTTTCTTTGGAGAAAACTGTGAGGTTGAATAGCATTAAGTGGATAACAGAGAAATTCATTTTATTATAATGTCATTATTATTAATGGAGTGTTAAAGAGTGATCAAATGCTATTCAAACGCCATTACAGCCATCAAAGGAATGAAAGTTATCTTTCACCTGATTCTAATCGTGACACTCGACGACTCGTTAGTGTCGCTATATTCGCAGATAAACGAGTTATTTCCTTTATACCAATAACTTTTTTGTATTAGAGAGGTAAGTTTCTAGATCATTACCGTTTTTAGACTTCCGTAATACAATGAGTTTACTTCATGATGGCAAAACCGAAATTATTAACTCATAACTTGCACGATATTGAACTAAGTATAGACTGAAGTGGTTAGTGATTTACTAGGAAATTGATGAGAGAGCTGGGTTCGTGCTCGGGTCATTTACGCGCCAGCGACGCGGTAAAACCAAATCATACGGCTAAATAAGTTTCGTCAGATAATTGTTAACATTACATACAATCGAAGCAACCGCAATCCGCATGATAGGTACGGTAACGGACGCGTTTTTGCGTGTGCTCGTTTAGTTTCTAACAATGCTTTCTTAAACAAAAAACTGGTTAACTCAAATTTGGCTGCATAGGAATTGGGTCACTAAATCACTACACTATAGAGAACACAATGTGTCCGTTAGTAAAGAAAGAAAATAATTACTTTATTTCTAACGAGACTATACAATTATCAGCAGAAAATGAAGGCACTTCTCTGCAAGCAATCGTACGTGATTTGTTGCTATCAAACATTCGTAATCTGTGTACAAAGTGAATCGTTTTTATATCCCTGTGAGATAGCTTCACAAAACATTTTTCTCATGAATAATGTAGTATGTTAGGTACGTAAATACTGACATAGGAGTGTAGGACGGACCCTTCTTCCTTTCTGTATAATTTCATGTTCCGAAGCCTGAATAAGTAATGCAACGATTTCGAAACGCTTCATAAAAATTTAATTTCGGTCGATATTACATCGTAACGTTACTGACAATTTGAGTTTTTTTAACAGTGATGTCATTTTGGACACCGTCTAGGTGATCCTAGGAAGAACTAGAATAGTTGGAGCCAGAACAAAAATAGCTCCTTTTAAGTTAGTAAATGGGATACGTAATTATTCCTTGTCAGAAATATATCTTGGATGATGTATGACCGTCGTAGGCGGAGCGGACATCCTCATATAAGCGAAGACAATGTTACAACTAGGAATGTCATAGCAATTTGCAACAATGACATAATACACAAACGAAGTGGAACGAATCGTAATCTGCTCCTAAAACGCATTCGTTTCTTCACGCATTAGTGCATACGTGCTGCTATGAAGGATGTTTCTCTGCCAAGGTCGACGTGTAGGTAAGTTTACACAAGCACGTTGCCCTTGTAACAAGTAAAAACATCCAGCGTGAAAAAAATAGCATAAAACCACGAAATACTTTGCACTGGTTGTGTGAGGAGGTTTCTTGGAAACGCCGCGTACCCACGGCTGACGTGATTAATACGCTTGCGTTGTTACGATCATTGTAAATCATAACGAGGGGTACGTTCCCTTGGTATGCAAATGCAAAGCAAATTCGCGGGGAAATATAATAGTTGTAAAAGCCGTGTTCGTCCACAGGCCGTAACTTTTTACGACTGGGTATAATTTTTCATTAAATTATTATAGTGGAAGAATGACTTTAGTGGTCTAGTTGTCAATATCTTTTGTGTTGCGAATATTGAAGTTGTGATGTCTTCAGCTCCTTATGAGTTCTCTATTTTATTGGTATTGGGTGGACGACCAAAGGTAATAGGAAAACAAAAACCAAAACTATTAGGAATCGGTGTAGGTACCTATCTATCTAGAGTAAACCTATTGTACAGGCGTTTATTTTTTGGGGTGCTCAGCATCTGAAACTTTTTTCGGTTATAAAAATAAATGATTCAAAGATATATTTTTGTTTCAGATAGTGCAGGCAGATAACAGAGCATCCTACCTGGGCGCTCGTTGTCGGGCCAAAAGCGACTGTGGTGTCACTAACTCGCAATGCGAGAGAGGCGTGTGCGCATGTCAACCGTACTACGCGCGAGTTGACAACTCTACCTGCCTTGAATGTAAGTACCTAACACTTTTATTTTTCAACCATGGTTCTTGAATAAGTCTGTAGCTAGCCTGCCAGTAGCTTCCCCCACATAAGTTGGATATAGTAGTAATTTTCTTGGAAAACTTTCTAAGCTAGTGAAAGCTTTATCAAAATCCAACCAGTAATTTTCTATGTTGATCGGAAAATAGGAGCTGATGCAAGCAAGAATTTATTATATAGTGCCTGCGTTGAAACTCCATTTTATCCTTTTTTCCTTGCACGCACGGTGCGTAGGTAATTGACGCACTTTGGATCGCGGTTTCCACCTCTCATTGGTAATACCTTACCTAATCACTCTCGTGTGGTTGACTCCGTGGTGAGACTAACAAATTACTTTCACTTGGATGATCAATAGCCATCAAGTCATGGCGGTAGTTTTCATTATAGGACATCAACATTAACTTTTGCATTAAGTACCGAAAATCAATTTCACTTTCCATTCGTAATTTGTGCATGACTTGTTGTGTCATTCTGTTTATTGACTTCGACAATCACTGTAAGGCGCGGGGCATACACAAGTGGCGTGAGGCGTGGGCGTGGCGACGGTGTGGCGCGGGCGTTGCGCCGCCCGTTTCATATTTCATACAAAATGTATAGGAACAACGTGGCGCGGAACATACGCAAGCGGCGGCGGCGTGGCGTCAGGCGAGGCGACAGCGTGGCGCGGGACATACCCACAACGAGTATGTACCGCGACACGTCGTTCTTATACATTTTGAATGAAATTTGAAACGGGTGGCGCATCACCCGCGCCACGCCGCCGCGCCGTCGCCACGCCCGCCGCGCCTCTCGCCACTTGTGTATGTTCCGCGCCTAAAGGTTAAGTTGGTTTTCTATTCAGGTTCATTTAATTGTATCATAATTATAATAGTGAAAAGAGTGACTGAAAGCGGAAGAACAATATACCACTTCCCATTCACACCTTGCTTTCACTGCATCTCACATAACCATTATAATAATTTTCATAGATCTTCATCTCTAGATATTAAAAGCTTTATCGCTGGCAAAAAACGTTTACCTTGGATAATAAAAATAATATCATTCCATTTTGTCTAGACTTTATCTCTATTTAGCTAGAATCATTCAACTTCGGTTCGCGTAAAGCAGGGTCCCACGATACGGATACTGACCGATTCGAACCGAACCGAACTCAGTACTATCGTACAATATCGTAGATGTTTTATTGCGATAGTCTTATAATCCCACGCTCGTCTCACTTTCTTTGGCACAAAGGTATCTGACCAAATCGGACAACTGGATCACAACGAGGATTACAACTTTTAACGGTTCATTCGCCGATTATGTTGCGTATTGCTTCGAATAAGGACCACTGAGCCAAATTCGCTTTTATGGGTTCTGTGACACCTTAACTAATATAACGGACTTTTTATTAGATTTGTTTGAATTTGAGTGTCCAGGATAAGATGAATGTTATAAAGAGGAACCACTCACGGATGCGTTGAGTAACATACTTTACGAACCGGGTCCAGTCAGGCGGCATTTCAAACTAGGATTGAACACAGGGCCCGCTAGCTCGACGGCCATATTAACAGCGTAATCAATAATCATAATATCCCATCTTTTCCTTTCTTGGTGTGTAATGCGTGTGTGAAATAAATGGAATTATTTACTTAATTTTATTGCTTTGGCCTTATAAGTAAACTTTAAAGTGGCCGCGTCTTGTGAGGAACAATGCGTCAGAGAATTATTCAGCGATGTCGTAAAATACGCCGTTTTATTCAATTACTTGCATGTTGACTATAGGGTACAGGACTAGTAAATTGTTTAACTAATTAGTTCTGGTGTATAAAATTTGTATCCTAACTATAATCCAATATTATAAGTATATGTGAAAGTTTGTATGTTTGTGTGTTTGGATGATTGTTACTCAATCACGGAAAAACGGCTGAACGGATTAGGATGAAATTTGGCATACAGATAGACCATGACCTGTGTTAGGACATAGAATACGTTTTATCCCGGTAAAACATTCCAGTCGTATAATTTCCGACCTCCACGCGGGCGAGGCCTCGGGCGGAATACTATAAATGTGGAAGTTTGTACTTATGTTTGATATTCAATCACGCAAAAACGGTTGAACGGATTTAGATGAAATTTTGCGCAGAGATAGTTTATAACCTGGTTTAACACATAGGATACTTTTTATCCCGGTAGTGCGTTCCCGTGGGATAATTTCCGACCTCCACGCGGGCGAAGTCGCTGGCAAAAGCTAGTATATTATTAATGCGAAAGTGAGTTTGTTTGTTTGTTACGCTTTCACGCTAAAACGGCTGAACGGATTTGGATGAAATTTGGCATACAGATACCATGACGTGGGTTAGGTCACAGGATGCATTTTATTCCGGTAGTACGTTCCCGTGGGATAATTTCCGACCTCCATGCGAACGAAGCCGAGGGAAAATGCTAGTGTAAACAAAAATTTAAAGAGTAGAAAGAAGATGGTAAGTCTGAACTGTTTTAGGCTCTAACTCTCCGTACGCCCGATTCTGTAAAGTCATTAACAGTGGTAGTGATTTGGTTGACTTGCATTATGATTCACTATCAAAACTAAAGTCAAAGTATATGAGATCTTTGCCTGATATATTATAAGTTATCTAATTTATATATATAGTTTTTTCTTTTATATTTTTAGTTGGTATCATCTTTTTAATTAATTTTGTTTGCCTTAGATTTAATATGTCAAATTCCCACTATAATCTGACCAATAGTGAAAATGATTAGATTACTAAAATTGATTAATGTGGCGCTTGTGGTGTTTACCTTTAAGTGAGTGTTACACTGGAATTAATTATAAGAATAGTTTTAACTACCTATGTAATTAGTGTAAACATTCGTTGGTGAACCAAATAAATAAATAAATAAATAAATTATTAATATATAAATCAACAAAACAAGGAAGTCATTATAGGAAGACATTGAACATTGGAAAGAGGGTAACCGTGTGTCGGTTTAGATGCAAGCCGTCAGCTTGTCATCTCAAACTTCCTCGTGGTCAGTGTGCCAAGCGTGAGCAATCATCAACACAACACAGAAATATAAACCGTTTTATAAAGACACAGATATCTGAAGCCCGACTGTCCATCTGTCAGCTGGAAATAATTGAGCTCGTGTTGAGCTCTTACCAATTTTCCTTTTAAGATACTGAGACTGCAAAAAGCAGTACTCATTATTTAAATAGTAGTGTGTACACCCTACCTTTATTTATACTGCAGTATTAACATAATCGTTAAATTGAAATAATCAATGGTTGTTCACCTACAACATTGTTAATGATGATAAATGAAATTGTCTGTTTTTACGTTATTCGCTGTTTTATTTTATCTCAGGGTACTCTGCTATTTTTTGAGCTTAATAAGAAGATAATACTTTTTTTTTTTTTTTACGATTGGCATTTCCATTATATACCTGATTCAAGGGGTCCCTGAATATCAAAGGTAGGTTCAGGGTAGAGAACTCTATGTGAATTGTTGCCTAATGGACTTATGTTTCTTGATCTTCCTGCACTTATTCTTATTGGGGTTTGTGCAGCATGTCTTCAAATCAAATCAATTTATTCGCTGTAAGGTTCAGACTTCTTACATAAATCTCTATAAGCCTTCATCTCAGGGCTCACCTTTTTCATCCATTTCTGGTTGCGTGTCTGTATATGCTTATTGTGCTTATTTTATCCAGAAAAGGGTCAGGCGTAACAGAATTAAGTATTCATAGAATTGTTCTAGGTAGATCCCGAAGCTCTGGGTGATAAAAATCCATAATATAAGCCAATAGTACCTCCAACTGTGCCAATGTCATTTGTATCGAACGCTCTCCAAAAATAGAACTGCGGCTGTGCGCCAGAATATTATAGTAACTTTAGTTCCGCAGAATCTGAGTGCAGGCTAGGGACCCTACCATAATGTTTTTATGAATTTCGAATTTCGAAATCAAAAGAGGATAAAGGAACGTCCAACCTCTACCGTGGGAAGCAGAAGATGTGAAACTTTTTAGAAGATATTGGGTTCCAATTTCAAAACACCGGCCAAAAAAATTTAGTTACATAAATAGAGAAACAAATGAAATGGATTCATTACGTATTTATTGCTTGCCCTATCACTTCTGGGAACGCAGTTTATTTATTACTTACTAGGTTCTGCCCGCAACTTATGAGCATAAAACCTTCCTCAAGAATTGGGCTATCTGGTGCTGGGGAGTTTGTTGCGCCACTTCTTCTTCCCACCTAACGCACTAGGAAGTTGTGAAGGGTGGGCGTTTTGGGGGACTGTCTTGTGTAATTTTGTCTCTCGTTCGAAAAGTGCTGATTATCAGCCTGGTTTGAATAAATGAGTTTTGAATTTTGAATTTTATCCGACTGGTAGTTTCGGAGTTTACCCCCTACATACAAACTTACAAACAAATAAACACACAAACAAACAAATACCTCTTTATAATATTAGTAGGAGATACCAAAAAACGCATTGATTACCCATTAGGAAAATGTTCAACAAAAAAGGAATATATTAGCAAAACGTTCTCATAGCTGCGTTTGTAGTTCAATGGTAATACGACGCCAATAAATTCTTGTCGTCTAAAGCTGAGTGCATGGACGCAACGTGAATATGTCCATCTCGTATATTTGCGGTAGGTACCAATTTAAATAAACTTGTTGATGATTACGAGAGCGGCCCCGTCGGCAAGCTTCGACTGACTTATCGTCCGGTTTGCCAGCCGTAAATTGGTCCCGCTATCCTTCGAGGGTATGAAATGTAGGGAGTCTTATCCATTTTATTTATTTACTACTATACGAGTCCGTTAGTTCTGAAACTATGATTGCTGTTTGTTCCGCGTGAGTTCTTGACGAGTTCGACCTAAGAATATTTGCACCCATGGTCACAGTGACTACCTGTGTTGGTACAACTAAGAAGGTACACTAAGTGACGTGAACCCTCCTGGAGGGCATTACGTTTGCGCTAAAGTTAACCATCGCGTGTCAACGGCATTAAGTTTAAAAAGCGTGTTATAAAACACTGTAAAATAGTGATTTCAGCGGGTCTTGTCGCTATACGTAGTTTCCAACCTTTCAAATTTTCATTATTGTAACAGAGAACAAAAAAAAATGCTTGCTACGAATAAGTCTTGTTAAAATATACATCAGATTTCATGTTCACGGTTTATAATGCTATATTCACTAACAAAAGCCTACATTTAAAATGATCCCTCCGTGAGGGCTCCCAGCAACCCACATGCGACTAGGTGAACCCTCCAGGAGGGTTCCCGGCACTGCTGAACATTTTCACGTTAACCGCGAATGACCTGATCTTCTTCACGTTCCTGCGGCATCCAAAATTAAAAGAGTAGAGTAGCTACTGAAATACTTCTAGGTAAATACCAATTACCAACAATAGCTATCTAGGACGCACCGAAACAAAATCACATGGGTAAAGAAATGGCATTACGAATGCTGAAGGCATCAGATACGCCAACGATTAGTGGATTCTCTGTAATAACGGTATGCAGACACAATTGGTGTTTATTGCTTTTAAGTTGAAGATAAACACACAAACATTTATATTTGTGGTAATGTTTGTATTGTACACACACTTAAGTTTGGGAAGCTTACCTACTTTCTAAGGGCACATTATAGAAAGCGTTATCAAACGTTTAGTTCCGCATGTTACACGTTCACGGCTTAGAATTAAGTTATCAATCTCATAGTTTGTTGTGTAGTGTGTGTAATTTTTATGGTTTATTCTAAACCTAAAATATGTTGTCTTGTACGCCATTTATGGCAAAACATGCAGATCTACCTGTTATTTTAAGACCTCGCACATATTATTTGATGTATACTCATGTTTTACAATAAATATATTCTATTCTATTCTATTCTATTCTACGGCATTATGGTGGAAAATATGACACCTTGTTTTTCGAAGAAGTCACATCTGTGTATTCAGTGAACACATAGATTAATACACTGTGACTTCGGATTTTGATAGTAAAGAAAATCACAATAACAATTTTTGAACTGAGTCGAAAGTCAGTTCAAAAATTGTGACACGAACTTGTAGGAATCAGTCTTAAGAAAATTTTCTTGAATAACCAACCAAACGTTTGAGTTATTTTGGAAAACCTTTGAACTACACGACGTTAAAACAACCGGATTTCCGTCCGTATAACCCAAAGGCCAGTTGCATATTTCTCAAAGCAAGTGTCACCATATAGGTACGCCGCTTTTGCACAAAAATATAGGGGCACGTACTAAGACGTGCCTGGGTACCATGTCAAAGCATGTAAGCATGACATACAGTTCTTCTGTGCAGCACAAACACCCATTTTGCATCCATTAACCCAGTTATGCATAGTTAACAAGCGTGCAGTTTCTTACGATGTAAGTATCGTAATTCAAACGAGATATCTTAAAATATCTCTACAATTGTTTTTTTGGCTGTATGTAGTTTTATCACTGTAGTTCTGGTTATTGATTACTTGGGTTCGATTGTAGAAAAGAACACCTTTTCACGCCGCAAGTTACTCTTGTAATCTCACGCGGTTTTGTAAAACCTGCAGGACTTGTTAGCTTCAAAAACCAGATTGTATATATAGCTCAAGCCTCTAGGTTAATATATTCTGACAATATCTGCATCTCACGCCAATATAACACAAGTTTAACAATAACTAAATCAAAATCAACGTATTTTCTCCGTAATTTTATTGTCTTGGGTTTTTCATTGTTTGTTGCTCTGATTTTTCTTTCTGTATTGTTCTGCAAAATATCATTGTTATTTTCCGAAAAGCTGCTTTCTTCTGTTTACAAATTATAACACATTACAGTGTAACTACTATAAGTTGTTGGTTTCTGAGATTCATCACTGTCATTTGGATCAACCGATTGTGAATGAGCGATTAGTACCTGCCTACATAGAATCGTATGATATGCTATAGGTACACTTAATGCTAGACCCACATGAGGTGTAACTGCGACTATCTGTTCCTGTACAATATACACAGAAGGTGATTTAGGGCGCCTATGACAGGACAACCATTATAAAGATAGACTTATATAGCTGCTATAAAAGGCTGAAGTCTATCCGCCTGTCGCCTTCTCACTGGTACTCAGCTGGAGAGATCCGTCTGTGTGAATTTCGGATGTGAAATATCGAATGAATGAAAGACAGCTAATGACACCACTCATTACACGTATCGAATCGACCTTGACTTTGTATAACAAGATTATAATCTTCGGATTGGAAATCGAAAAGTCACGCACATGTACACTCTTTTCACGGTTGTCAGCAGCGTGCCAAATCTAATAAATGTAAGTATTCTTTGTGGTCTTCGTTTTGAGATTAATGTGTCAGACGTCGTAGATGGTTATCGCGAGAAATATAAAAGAATTATAATTGTAACAGACTGAGAACCATTCAGAGACGTCGCTTCACGTACGTGCTAAAAGCAAACGCGTGTAAATACGTTTAATGATTTACCACAACCGTCATTATAACCGGCTTTTAATTAAATTGGTGGCACGTTTGTTTATTGATTGATTTTAGTGCTAAAATACGTGTGTTTACCCTCTATTAAATTGAGCAAAACGTCGGAACTAATTAATAACGGACAAAGTGAAATGATGTTTGGACAAGAAAAATATATCCGGCTTCCAAAAAATGCAAATGTTTATATAACAGATTTCCCGTATTAATCTATGAATGGAGCTATTAATGGTATCATTAATGGAGATATTGATCGGGACTTGCGATTGATCAATGCGGCTGTAGTTAATAAATCTCTCATGTTTATTCTACAATGTTAATCGCAGCTACTTCTGATGTTCTTGTAAACTGCCGCTTGCATACCAACCGTTGTCGGTGTGACTCTATTATTTATCGTTTAAACGTTCGAAAGTCGTGTTATGCATAAAGATGTTGGTTCCACGAACGAAATCCTGCTTTATCATTTTATGAATCTAAATAAACATAACATTATAAAACTGCCGACGAATATTCAGGATGGCTACTAGTATTGCGAGTGTGATACGTGACTTAGAAATGTGTAACACCGAATATCACGTCCCCGTAAGTTTACGAATACGAAACACTTAACAACGAATGCACGCTACCACGAAAAACTTAACGCCGTAGCAATGCGATCTCGAATAACTAAATCTCTAATTCACCTATTCGAAACACTTAACAAAGAATGCACGCTACCACTAAAAACTGAACACCGTAGTCATGTGATCTCGAATAACTAAACGAAAAGTCATCGTAAAAAGTCTTTATTCATATAACAATCAACCAAAACAAACATATGAGAACAAAAATCTCATAATTATTATGTGTCAATCAACCAAATCAATCGTTTTTCCATGACATGTATTGTCATGGAAAAACGATTGATTTGGTTGATATATAGTTGTAGTAGTAGTTATAATTTGGAAAACCAATCAGTGACTTTCACGGCATCCTTGGGTAATACTTTTTCTTTTAGTATTTCAAAAGCCTAACACAAGTGTTGTTACTTCCATCTGGCTCAAAATATTTGGAAGCATATCCAGTCTACTAGTCTCTCCAAACAATACTCAGAATCGACATCTTTTGCTCACAAAATGCGTCATTTGGCCGCGTTAGCCTTTTTAAAGCCAGATGAGATACACATGAGATATACATTACATAGATTGGTTTTCCAAATACTACGTCAATGGTACTTATAAGAAAAGGACTACTCTAATCCTCGAAACATTAAAGACAAACTTGCAAAAAGTACCTCCATTGTTTCCGCCTAACATCTGGTCGGTAAATAGCTCGATAGGGACCACTGTTCCAATTACACAAAATGAGGTGGAATCATGGCACCACCGCTGGAACACCCTATTGGGCAGAAAGAAATGGAATTTATATAAGACCATTGAAGAGTTAAACAAGGAACAAAAACATACAGAATTAATAATTGAAAAATTAAATTCACAGGCTCAAGAAACCAAAAGAGCAAAGAAAAAAGAAAATAGGGAAGAAAAAATAAAAAAACATTTGGAAAAAAAGGAAATAATGGACTTAACCACCTTTTTAGATGGTCTTGCATACTTGTGCTATTTTAAACGTTAACAGATTTTTTTTAAGTTTTTTTTAATGTTCGATTTGGTTGATTGTATTGTCATGGAAAAACGATTGATTTGGTTGATTGACACATAATAATTATGAGATTTTTGTTTTTATTTTTATGTTATATGAATAAAGATTTTTTACGATGACTTTTCGTTTAGTTATTCGAGATCACATGACTACGGTGTTCAGTTTTTAGTGGTAGCGTGCATTCTTTGTTAAGTGTTTCGAATAGGTGAATTAGAGATTTAGTTATTCGAGATCGCATTGCTACGGCGTTAAGTTTTTCGTGGTAGCGTGCATTCGTTGTTAAGTGTTTCGTATTCGTAAACTTACGGGGACGTGATATTCGGTGTTACACATTTCTAAGTCACGTATCACACTCTAGTATTGCTTATGACGTAGTAACGTAAATGTATGTACATACATTGGATGCAAATTGCCGGCCACACCCGTATAAACGGACCAACAACGGTGAACTTGAAATCAAATAGGGTCGCACACGCCTCCGGGTCGTGAACCCGTCACTCAGTGCACTGTCACCATAGAGACTAGGACACGTAGAGGAGACAAGTAGAACTAGGAGGTGGGACTGGCCATTGAAACGTATTGACAATAGCTGGAGCTGATTGACAGATTTAAAATTGAATAACGAATCATATTCTTCGCTTCTCGGAACGGATTTTCAAATCAGTGTTCACTCTTCATCTACGTACCTTAACCCTTTAAATAAAAATGGGTACTTTTGTGTTTTGCCCATTATGTATTACGGAATAAATTAAATTTAGCTTACTTTATACCTTTATTGATACCTTTGACTTAAGTCAAAGCAGTTTTGTTTAACATTTTGTTTTTCATTTTAATTAATATTTTTAATTTGATTTAATTTACGAAAGCTGCTTTGTTTTATGTGTACAATGAATACGCTGTTGGCGTACCTATTTGAATAAATAAATAAATAGTTGACTTTCCCAAACACACATGAAATTTGTCCCGTTGTACCCATGGGCTAGCTTAGCAAAGATAAGCTCATTGGTCGAGTTTTGTTTGCAAAATCCCTTCTTACTCTTCACTAGTTGCAATCCCGATAAATTGATTAACGAATTTCATGTTTGTGTCTTCAGTAGTTTAGGCTTAGTTGTCTTATATCAGTCAGTCACGTAACTTGTTCTTATAGAGATGGCCTTTTCTTAACATTAATGTATCTACGACTGTCGTTTAGATTCCTAGTTCAAACGCTCCTTCAGTCTAGTTAGTTATAACATTCCGTTTTTTCAGTCTGAATCCGGTAACGTTTTTTGCAACAAATTCGAATTGATGTGATTGTTGAAGTAATATGTAAATCATGATCTCGTTGGCGATTGCAATATTCACAATACTTTTATTGTGTCTTTCAAAAACTGCATTTTATAAGTTTTTTGTTCATTTTTGTAGAAAGTACCTATATAACTTTTCACAATAGTGATGTAATCTAGTCGTGAAGTAAAATTGTTATCTCGTCCTGAGATCATAGACTTTTTTATACATTTCCGCTCTTACGGTGAATTATAGTATGTATTAATTTATATAAATGGTGGTTAAAATATTTCATTTTCTGGCATGGACTGTTAAACTGTTTATCTCATGGAGCTATTTTTATTGTTACAGCTACACTATTGGGCTCAGAATGCACGGTTTCAGAGCAGTGTACCTTGAAGGTGGCATACAGCGCCTGTCTCGAAGGGGTCTGCCGATGCTCCGATGGACATCTGCAGTTCAGGAAACACACGTGTCTTTCACGTAAGTAAACTTGTTTGTACCTATGAAAAAAGAGATTTGGTGAGTTATAGTAACACTCAAAATATTATTTAATTAGGTACTTACCTATGTAATTTCCCTGAATAGCGTTCATGATAAGAATATCGGGACTGCTTGTATAGTTTAGGAGCAGAACGAAGGTCCATTCACGAGGTCGAGACGCTGTTAAACAGACTTTTGTCGGTAAACAGACTTGTACGAATTACTAGTATGTCATTTTCATTTTCCTTTAGTTAGACAAACTGAACAGCAAACTCTTGATTTCGACGATATGTATTACCTACGTAGATAGCTGTTTCACATGTGCAGGCGATTGGTTGACTTGATGACAGTCTACATCTACATTCATTACCGACCATAACTTTTAATGCAATAGGTCATGTACTCGTATTTCGTACGTACCAGTACCGCCTACAGACGGCAGTTTTTTGAGCGATAGACAAAATAACAGACTGTGATTGTTTATCTGTCATTTTGTCTATTCTTCCGTCGACAAAACCCGTTTCTATTGTGGTCATGCTAAGCGTGCAGAACAAAGAGTAATAATCGTACTGGGAAATACCATTACGAGCTACTGATTAAACATCAAAGAACGAGGCGGTACGATCGACAAATAAATTGGATTTCATTTCCCAATGCAAATTTTTATAACGACTTGGAATCGGTAAAAGAAAAAATGCGTAACATTGTTTTCTTTTAGCGTAACACTTTTAAATGGCTGCTTAACGAGCGTGGCGCGGCTATCAATTAGTTTTTCATAGGAAAGATGTCATTGGCGTCATAACCCGGTAGTATGTACTAATATTTTCATTGTTTAGTTCCTATAATTTAATAGAAAAATATTTCACTTTCGCTTTAGCTACGTATTTGTGTTTTTATATCGTGGTCGAATTATTAGACGTTGACGTGTGAATTTTAATTTATTAATTTATGTTATAATTTTTACTAGTGGCGTGAAGGAAGGATATCATCCTACACACAACTAAAGCTAGGTACTATAACTTTAAAAAAACTGTCCAATGATCTCGGGTACTTAAAGATAACGGCTTACTAAAGCTAAAGCTTTAAAATAAAGTTTTTAAACTATACATTTTAGAGTGATAGAGACGTCTACTCACTCCTTGAAAACATTTGTATGTACCTACCTTGTTTTTTTTTTAGCTCTAATCACAGCCTGTATCTTGGTGACCCAAATTAAACAATAAGTTAATAATTTAACGTGTTCTGCTAGCGCAATTTTAAAATTAGAATTATAAATAATCATTTTAAAAAAAAATCTTGCCTGACATACCTACAATTTTTACTTTAGTTGAATGGCTTGAGTGGGTTCCCTACAGAATCATAGATATTTATTAGGTGTGTGACACCATCCCTTATATCGCCGTAATGGTTTGTGGGGAAGTCACATTTTCAGCAGCTTACAAACATAAGTAGGATATATTATATAAGGATACATGTTGATTGATATTGAGATGTATCATGAAAAATGTGAAACTATTGGAAACAGATAAATTAGTTTTAACGAACTATATCTTCAATTTTAGAGTTAAATCAAAATAATAAAAGTTTACTTAGATGTATTTCTCAATGTATCACTCGGTTTAAACTTTAATTATTTGTCAAAGAATTGTAGTAAAAACCCATGTAAAAGTAAATTTTGAAACTATAAATAAATATTAATTAATTAAATTAAAAACTTTATTTTTTTATTTAGTCGCGACACCAAGGGATTCTTTCCAAAGAGTTAACAATATTAATATGTCGATACAGCTTTCGATTTTATCCAAATGTTCCAATTTCTCATAGAAAATTATACCTGGCTACTAGTCATGGTTTTTACTGTATCTATTGAATCATAACGAACAAGCCGTGTAATTCTATGAAGCGGCCCGAGGAAAGTACGGGTTGAAATGCCATGAATTTGACCTTCATTCCAATACTATTTCACCAGTAGCAGCGGATTCCTCAACAGAATAGAAAAAGTGTCTCGAATTTTTGTTAATAGGTTTTTCTACCTCATCTTGCATATTCATCATTTGTTTGTTACTACTGTTTAATAGATCGTAAATAACTTTTAGCGGTATTAATTGTTATGTTTTGTAATACACTTTCTCAAATTCTTACCGTAATTTCCAACTTAAGGGCTTGCTAAGTCACATTAGCACGCGTAGCATGACCGCCGTAGAAACGAGTTTTGTCGACGGAAGAATAGACAAAATGACAGTTAAACAATCACAATCTGTCATTTTGGCTATTCTTCCGTCGACAAAACCCGTTTCTACGGTGATCATTGGTAAAAACCCAATAAAATCTGATAGCGGTTGCTTAATAACCTCCTCTTCGCTGGTGTCAATGGTTAAGGGTACACTAGTCGACGGCTCGAACTCGTTGGTGTGCATTACTATATGTATGCTAATTATTTATTTATTTATTTCCATATATATTTATTCATTTATTTAGTGAAATAGACGATGTTTTATAACGAAAACGAGCGAGTAAAATTTCATGAATAAACCTTTGGGCGTTTAGATATTATGAAAAAGCTACGGGATTTATTTACTCAAAATAAAATTATTTTAAGTATTGATTATATTATCTATCCCTGTACGGTTTCTATTTTCCCATTTTTTACTACATACGTTATTTATTTACGCCCAAAGACGCGTTAAAATTAGTGTTGAAATATGGAAGTTTCGACGCTCATAGCTTCCAAACCAATTTTTATTTTCAAATTCTGCTTCCATACTGGGCTAGATAATGACAAGACAAATTGATATAATTTAGTTTAGTTTTGAATGTCCGCCGTCAAACAGACGAGTAATCACCAACCTACGTTTAATGGAAGCATGACCGACTATCGTACCCTTAAGATGCTTTAACAGACCTTATTTCCGCGATTTATCGTAAGAGCTCTGTGAGAAACTGAAGCAAGTAATTGTTCTGTCAAATCCACCGGCGCGGCGTCTGCTCATGTGAACCGCGCTTATTATCGCACATAATGTGGGTATTGTAACCTTACTGTGAGAACTCCTAAGTATAGCTTTATACATTCTTTACATGCCAAGATACCATAATAAAGATATTTATGTAGATAAAGAATCTGGATCACGAATGAGGCTGACATTTTAAGTCTTGACCTTCTTACCTGTAACCGTATGAATATCCAAATCAAACATAATATAATCTGAACGATGAAAGCTGGAATATGTTTTACTATTTAATATCTCGACCTGCATCTCTATTCGCGAAAAGGTTAGAAGTTCAAATCAAAGTTGCGCGCAACAAATCATGAAATTATTTCGCGCACTTCGCTCGGAACTAGAAACAGTTATACAAAACGGAATGATTGACGTAGTAATGCACTTGTTATTTCAAATAAAATTGATTTAATAAAAATACGGATGGACTAATATAATATAATAACGGCTCATGAAAAACAACGACTCACTCACGGATAGAAGTAGGTCGATCAAATAACTAACGATGTTGCGTGCCGTGCTTTACTGTTCCTGATTAACATATAATAGCCAATCAAATTACCATTTGTGATTTTACATTCATGACACTTCGTTAAATTGAAGTCATTAAGTGTTTAGCAGGCATGGGAAAACAATATAGCAATTTAAAACATATACTTTAATGTAATCGACAACAATAAGCTTTTCAATGACATGATCACTTCGGCATATAAACATCAAGTTAAAACTGTATCTATCCAACTATTATAGCATGTAATGATAGACCATATGACTAGCGTCGGGAAAATTGCTACCAACCACTCGATGCAGCAACAGTCACGAAGTAGACAAATACCTCGGTGTATTTTATTCAACGACCAATTGACGTGAGCCAATTTAGCATTAAACCTTAAAAACTGCATGTGCTACGTGTGCTTACCTGTTTTATCTCGTTATTTCAGCTGCACCACCTGGTCACGTGTGCTACAGCAACGAACATTGCCGTTTATGGGACAAGGAAAGTCGTTGCGAGTTCGTTATACTTAACCTTTTCGGAAGGTGTTCATGTAACAGCTATTACAAACAAGTAGGAGACAAGTGTGTCGCTCAGAAAGTTCCGCCATATGCTACTGAAGCCGTGGTAGCAGAAATGGATGCAGTTGTGGCTCCATTAAACGGAACAACAACCTACAAAGATCCTAGTCCAACAGTTCAACTAACATCAAGTTCAGTCAACTCTTTTGGATCCCCACTCTCTGTAATCAGTTCTGACGATATTCAGCCAAGCAAATTACCTCTGTACTCAAACAAAAACGATGTCTTTAGTACTGACGAAGATAGCCCCTTGATGCAAGCTGTCATGAAAGTGCCGAGTGTAGAACCAACGAAGCGATTACCCGTTTCGAATAGAAAAGACGGCGAGCCGAATGAAACGATAAGGGTAGACGAAATGACGGCTAATTTGCATGCAAATGACCAACCAATTTATAGGGTTGTAACTCAGCCTTCCGTGGAAAAGAAAACGAACAAGAAAGGCGGCTCGTCAAAGGAACAAGTTAATTCTGGTGGCAAGCCTCATAAGGGTGGACATCAAAAGAAGTCTTCTCTAAAAGGTATTTTATATTTTTAGGTCTTTATTGCAATCAATTGTCTTTTATAATTGAACAAGTATTATATGGACAAAACTATTTCCAGATAAGCACCGCATCCGTGCGGATACACCAGTTTACGACCTTGGCCCTGCATCTCTCGGAATGCCGTGCCTTACGGATCCGCAATGCCAACAAGTGGATCCTTACACGCGATGCCTCAATAAGAAATGTGACTGCACGTACCGAACAAATTCAACTTCAGCTTGCTCGGCCCGTAATAGAGGCTGCTTGCCAAACACGTTCCAAGTTAGTACTTATTATGTTTTCTTAACGCTTACGACGAAACGACGTGGTATATGCGTTTGAATGTTACTTGTTTGTGATTTCTTCTAAATCACTGTTCGGATTTACGTACAGTTCAGCTAATGCTTTATACTTTCCAAAGAAAACTACAAATGTGGGTAGTAGCATATTGAAAATATAACACTGTAACATGTTTTTTTTGTGTTTTAGAGTTCTCAATTAGCAAAAATTGAATTCATTTCATCAGGCTCATTTTCTATCAGGAAATAATTATGCGTAACGATGGCAAAAGATATTTTTATGCAAATAATTTTATTTGGGTCTTCTTACTTATTCAATTTCTTTATCATAAACATTGTTATTATTCCAGTGCCGATCAACAGGGACTTGTATAAGTTGGTACTTCGTGTGCGATGGACGCAAGGACTGTCCAGATGGTTCCGATGAAAAATGTCAAGGTACTGGTAAAGGTTCGTACACTCCGCACTCTTTTATCTTTTGCGCACATCTTTCATCTTCATTGTTTTGTCTCATTTTCATTTCGTACTCATCTTCCATTTCATCTTACTCATTTTCCGTAACCTGTAATATTTAGTTACTAATACTTACTAAAGACTAGGGAGGTTCTTCGTAAAATATTGCCATATTTTATTGGCCACCGAGCGATTGTACAGACTTATGACTGAGGATGAATATCAATTTACATCTTACTATCGTTTTATGACAATTAGTACTTTTTAATTGATTTTGTCCCTTATAATTGTCTATTATATATAGTTTTTTTACTTTGTGGTGACGCCAAAACGCCAAAATTCATTATGGTTTGTGGCGATATTTTTACTCTATAAAATGATTAAGTAGGTAGTATTATATAGAATATAGTCATTTGCATTTCACCACCATACCTAGACCTACGTTATATTCAAGATATTCACTACATTTTGGTCAACATTCATACGTTGCACTTTTGGCATCCTCTGTGGTTTTGTAAGACAGGATCTTCACTTACAGAGTTAACAGGGGAGCGTTGTCCAACAAACTCGTTCAGATGTGGGGGTCCTGGGTCGCCGTGTGTGTCTAGAGCGTCAAGGTGTGACGGTACTCCTCAATGCCCGGGCGGAGAGGATGAGAAGAACTGCCGGACGACTCGACGCAAAGGGTAAGTTTTATTGCAAATATACATAGGTAATACATGCACATAAATATACATACTGTATACATACATAAACTCATGCCTTTTTCCCAGGGAGGGAGGGTGGGACGGTAACGAAACGTGTGTTGAAATTTACTTAATTACAATTTTTGTGGAAACTTTAGAGGAAGTAATTATTGAAAGAAAGGCAAAGAAATTGTGTTATTTTTTTAAAGTCCTTAATGTTCTGCTCAAATATCTTGGTTTCCTCAAACATCATCCTGGAACCCAAAGTTAAATCGATGGCGAAGAAGTTTGCTTATAAAAATGTAGGATACGTTAATCTAACTAAAGTCTCTGAAACGACTGTGGAAGCGTGCGCTGTGTTATTCAAAAAACCGTGGGATTATAGTCTAGCGCCGTTGAACTTTTATAATAACCCATTACCAAACATAATTTGATGATTAAAAAAATAATCACCACTTTGCTAATTTTGTTACAAACTTGTTTCCTTCAGGTGTCCACGTCATACATTCCGTTGCGGTTCAGGAGAGTGCCTTCCCGAGTATGAGTTCTGCAATGCGATAATATCTTGCAAAGATGCCTCGGACGAGCCGCCGCACCTGTGCAACGAACAGTCAAGGTAAGGAAGCTTCTTTTCATTATATTATATAGTCTTACGGTAACTATAATAATTGTTAACAACAATGCTTAATAAAGAACGAAGAGATTTGTTTTATTATCTACATACTTGTCATTTTACTTGGAAGCTTCGACTCTTGACAAATGCTCTAACAGTACACCTACCTATCACATGGCGCCGTTTTAAGCTTGAGGCGTTTGCCACAAAAACCTTATAAGCTGTTAGGTGTATTTACCATTGCATTTCGTAATCACACCACGTGCGACCCGTAACGGTGTTTGTCCAAATATTTGACCTTTATGGTAGTAGTTGACACGTTTTCCGTATGTATTCAGATGGCGTGCGGCTGACTTTTGTCCGTTCCGCTGCGGGAACGGCCGGTGCAGGAGTACTGCTGTGGCTTGCTCCGGCCGCGATGGCTGCGGGGACAACAGTGATGAAATTGCCTGCAGTGTCTGCAGTAAGTTATTTATCATATTATAAAACTTGTGTAAGTTCGACTTTGATACTAATTAGTTCGGTGTTTCCATGTTGCATAGAGGACTCGAATCCACTCTCGATGCTAACGTTATCCAGTTTTTGACCAAAAATTTACGCCATTTTATATTTATTCATAGTGTGGAGAAGGTACCTAAGTACGTCATTTAAGTAGGCCAGATACTCATGTTTTAGTGTTTGGACATACCTATAGGACTTATTATAAGAGATATTAATTAAGCAGTAGGTCGCTTTAATAAGCGTGAACTCAAAAAACAACAATGCAATGTCTTCGATAGAAAAATAATGCAAAAAAACTGCTCTATATTCAGATTCAGATTCATTTATTTATTGTAAAACATAGGTACATTATAAGTTCTTATTTGGTAATAGGTACATTGAGGGCGCTATGCTTTGCCTCTAGGGCGTACAAAAGTAGTAAATACAGATTAAACAATTAAAATTATTAGATTAGATTAGAATTATTAGATTAGACAATTTAAATTAATACAGATATAGCTTGACCAATCATAGTGACGTAGTTACAGTATTGTCGGAATCCAGTTGAAATACCAAAACACAGTACGAAACATAATGATCTCTGACAGGAACTGTTAGGTGACCACTTGACCAAACATGTGAAATATGAATGACCGTCGCTTTCTGCATATCAGCGATTCGACACGATAAGCGATGCCGTTACGCGAACAATAGTGTTCAAACGATCCGGCAAACGGCATCGGACGGCATCCCAGGCCAACGGCGAACGGCATAACAATGTCTTAATTAACTCACATTTGTTTTTTTTGCAGGATGTCCCGCCCCCCCGCAGCCTTGAACATCAATGCGTCGCTAGACAAGATTTAAAGTTGAATATCCGATTGCTGGATCTCAATGCTCAATATTTTGTGTTGTCAGTAAAACATTCCTGCTTATTAGTGCTTCGATAAATTACGATAGGAAGTTTTTAGGACAAATTTTTAGACTCTTCTTCATTTAAAAATTCAGCCTCGTTTAATAAAATCTAAAGTAGGTAAAGTTGTCAAATTGTCGATTCAATCATTTATATGTACTTACAAAAAAAGGAATAATGAGGAAACTTGGCAAATATTCAGTGTAATGTTTTATTGTTCGACGAAGGTTTTAAAATAAAAATAAAATATTTTCGCTCATTTTTTATGTAAGCTTAAATGTAAATATAAGAATATTTCACTATTTAAGTACTAAGCACAACACCGGTGAACATAAAATTCTGTCACAATTTCTTCTGACATTCACAAATCAATATGGTTTACTAAAACTCTAATTTAAGTATATTTAAGCCACGTATAAAACAAGACTGAAGAGTGAATCAAGCCGTGAAAATTATCAACTTGTGAATTAGATATAAATCAAGAAAACTGTAGAATGCAGCTTACTCAAAACCCGCTCAAAATGGTATTGTAAATATTAGGTACTTTTTTTCACGAAAGTCATTCGTTTGGCACAAGCATCTTATTTTCGTATTCCACAGACTATAAAAACGTATAATTAAGATTTTTATTTAAGTTTCTTGTGTTTTGTGTGAACTTACCTGGCTAAACGCAGTCAAGTGTAACTTATTGTAATATAGTGTGGTTATGTGTGTGAATGTGATAATGTATTTATTAAATTAATTTCATTATAAAATTCGGTATTTAATTAAGCAACTAACTCCTTTAATCTCTCTTGACGGCGGCAGAATGTATGAATAGCCCCATTCTGTCTCATATAGAAATTACTTTCCCACAAAATTTCCTAATTCCATGAGATACTTACGAACATTATGAAATTCTGTGTGAATCTTCTTAGGAAACCTTTTGTCTTAACTATAAACTTTCTGTTTATGTGACGTCGAAAGATGTCGTGCCTTCGTACTTTTACTTTTTTATCACTCCAACGTCCCTAACTGAGTACCATGATTATCCTGCAGGTAACCTTATTGTTTTTCAATCCCTAATGAGAAAAAGTAGATAAAGTTTTGTTAACTTAACCCACACTTACGACATCTATAGCAAACAACTGAATGAAAACTTGTTGTTAGAGTCTAAGTTCCGCAGAGACCACTAGATGTCACTTTCACGTTGTTTTCGTAGACTTCGTAGAGTCACAACTCAAAGAGTCCTGGCAACACATGGTACGAAGTCTTTGAGATTTTTATTCAACATAAGAGAATTCCTTACACTACCCATTTTCTTAGCGTGTCGGTAGTAATCTAAATTGAGTCAGCCCGAGCAACGACTTTAGCGTCTTCAGTGGCGTCTATAGTTACTGTAGGTAATGTGCAGGTAGCTATCAACACGCAGGACATCAAGGCTTTGGCCTTTTGCTAGCAACTTAGGTTGTGGGCGTCGACAGACATGTCCCACCGACGCGACTTCTCCCTCTGCCGCTGACTTCGCTGACAGTCGCTGCGTAGGTTCCATCGAAGAAGTTCATATCTAACCACCATAAGGACTATTCTTGCTTGCAGCGCTCGGCGGCTATACCAGTGGGCCGGTAATAGATGTGGTCATCGTGTTCACGGGATTTGGTTTTGAAACTGGTTAGATATGAACTTCTTTGATGGTACCTAACCTACCTACACCAGCGAACCAATACCGGGGTTTTCTTCACTGCTGTCTCTCGCGGCTACGATTACCATTTGTAAGTTTGAAAACTCCTGACAAAAAGCCGGACATTGCAAAAAGTCATTGGGGGAATTATTACTTTTTATCTTTTGTTTTCAGTTCTTATTAAACTCTTTTTATTTTGTATTAAATGATGTATTATTAACTGCCCTTGTGGTACAGTTTGGATGCTCGAAATCCCCAATTTTTTGGTTTTTTAACGTAATCACCACTGTCATCAATATGGCGAGTACCTATCGCATTTATGGATTAAAATTTTATAAAGATAAATTAATTAACTTGCGCGTTTAATATGAAAGATTTAATGGCGTTAACAGCCGATTTTTTTATCTAACTCTCTTTTATCCGCACGGATGTTAACTCTACTCGCGGTTCGTCTTACCTGACACGCGAGCGAACCAAACAGACGTTCTTCCGGGCTCGTATGCTCAGAAGACGTCAATAAGTATGGAATACTAGACATTGTTAAGGATGTTTATTGTCATAGAATGCAAGTATTTATTTACAAAACGCCTTCGCCGCGAGCAAACATGCTTGACGCGAGCAAACATTCGGCTTGATTGAACAACAATCATTATTGCGACTACACAGTTACAACTGGTTCGTTAACACCAGTTTAATTGAAATGGATCGTAACAATAGTAAAGTGTGTGTGTTCTTTATAAAAATATTAAAAATATTATTGACTCCGTTATCAAGGTTAGTGATTTTTTTATTTTTTTGTATGTTCGGTATTGAATCCACTAAAACAAAGAGGCAAATAATATTACCTACCTAGATATTTAGTTATACTCATATATAAAAAAAACTTGCATCAAACGAGCTTAGGTACCTGTATACTTCCAGGCTTCGAAAGTTAACAAGGAAATGGAGCGTACGACAAATAAAAATTACAATTGGTGTTGGTGCAACTGTAGCTGCTTTTGCACTAGTGGCTTACTTGTGTTGGTTAACAATTTTTGAGCATGAAAGTAATGAACCCCACGAATTAGCTGAGGCTGAGGTGTTTGGGACTCCGATGATGCGTGTACCATTAGACGTAGCATACAAGGATTCGAAACCAATGGATGAAGAAAATGATTACAATATTTTAGATGAAGAACAAAACGCGGAATGTACGTATTCATCCACATTGTTCCAAGACAAAATCCCTGTCGTCTTAAAACAAGGATTCGAGCGGAAAGTCCGGCAATAAGCTTTAATTATCATTAATATTTTTGTGAATTATTTAAGTCAATCACAGTATACTTAATATTAATTTACGTTGTTTTAGTTGGAATGATAAACACTCCTGGATGCAAAATACCCACAGCTGTGATTGATTACAGAAGAGATTTACGAAATAGAACTAGAAATAATATTAATATGTGTGGAACACGAGCCGTATTTTTGCGAAAATATGATGATAATAAAGTAATCGCTCGGATCAAAACACAAAAGATGAGAACAATTACTAAGAAAAACATTCGCATTCAATGTTGTCACAAATTTATAGTCGATACTCTACATAACCCACACGAACGTGATAAATTATTGTGAGTATTACTTATTCCTAATTTTATTATATTTTTAAAACTTTTTTGCTGTGGAAATCCTGTTATCCTATCCTGTAATCCTCACGTTAGTCCTGCGGCCGACTGAGGGGTAAAATGGATCAGACTAAATTTCCACCCCAGTAGACTAGCATTAATTTAAAATATGTTGCTAGGCCTTGAACATGGTTTGTCAAACCAAACGAACCAGTCAGGAAGTCTCTGCTTGGAGCAGTAATGTATCATTCATCAAAATCGGTTTAGCCGTTTAGTAGTTACGAGGGAACATAGAGACGGACATACATATATACATACACACATACATACATACCTATATAAATACAAGTCAAACACATAACCCTCCTTTTTTGGCTTCGCCGCAGTCGGACTTTTACCTATTAGAAACAAATTGAGTAATTATCATGACTGTTTCAGATTTAGTAACTGTACAGATTTCCAGGACGAATCCATTATAACTCTACAATCTGATTTTGTAAATGTCATTTGCTCCGAATTTGATGAGGCCAATACATCACATATTATCTATACTGACATGTACGCCTTCAGTAAGAAAGTTCAAATTTCAAAACCAGAAACAAAAAATTGTAAAGTTAGATACAATGTGATAATACTGGGAATGGAATCGATGTCTATACCTCGCTTCGTGATAACGATGCGCAGAACACTCCGTCACCTCGGAGAAAACAGTTGGCTTGGTTTTCATGGATATAATAAGGTGCTTACCTACCTACTTAATTAATCAGATTAATTCTTATTGATTCCTTTTAAATTTATTATAAAACATAACAATAACGACTTAACAGATTGCAGATGACACATTACCTAATTTAATGGCAGCATTAACGGGAAAAAACATGAAGTCAATAATAAAAGAATGTTTTGCCTCAATGGATGACTGCAACTATCACTTTATTTGGAAAGCGTTCAAGGACGCCGGCTATGCTACAGCCTATGGTGAAGATAACTTAGGGAACACATTTACAAAAGACTACGCATTTCACAAGGCTCCCACGGACCATTACATGCAACCATTTTTTCTCAATAAAGAAAATAATCACAATAACAAGTCACTATGTACTGGAAAAGTATCATCGGGAAAACAATTGTTAGATTACGCTGTAGACTTTGCTAATACTTACAAAATGGACTCATTTTTCGGCGTTTTTTGGCTAAACTCATTTAGTCGCGATGAGAAAAGTCGACCGGAGGACGCGGACAAAATGATAGAAAGCTTCATGAACCAGTTGATTTACACGGGTATTTTGAGGAATACTTTTATAATGCTTTTAAGCGCCCACGGCTTACGTTTCGGTAGAACCCGCCTCAAAATGGAAAGCTACTACGACGATCGTCTACCAATGAAATTTTTGTGGACTCCGTTACTTTTTAAAGGAAAGCAAATGAACAAATACAAAGCTTTGGTGATGAACCAGCATAGCTTGACAACGCCTTACGATGTTTATAGCACCCTCTTGGATATAAAGAAAATATCTCTGTGCAGTAATGCAAGCGACCCAGTACCTGAAGGGTGTCCGAAGTGCCACTCGATGCTCAAACCGATAAGCGGAAATCGCACCTGTAAGGAATTGTCCATTCACGATAAGTGGTGTACTTGCCACAAACTGTATCCTCTCACTATTCAAGACCCTATAGGACTGAAAAGCGTTCATGCGGCCGTCAGGTACATTCAAGGAATGACTATGAAGATAGAAACACAAAAATGCTGGCATTGTTCGAATACTTCTCTAAAAAACATTACCAGAATACATTTCTATTACGACGAAGACAAAACTAAAATATTTTATGTTGTGGCAATTACTATGTCACCTGGTAACGCAACCTATGAGGCATTGGTATTGCGTAAAGATGGGTACCATGTTGTTGGGCCAGTCAGTTCTATTTCTTACTACCAAGGTTTAGGTAAGTGTGCTCTTAAACGGAGAGACCGCCTGTTCTGTGTATGTCAAAGGGATTTTAAATATTGCTAGCTCAATATTATTAGTAAGTATATAATATTTTAATCGCTCATTGTGCCAATATTATAACTTATATATTGAAATATTTCCTTAAAAAAAAAAATTGCAGATTCTAAAACTTTTTTTTTATAAACTCCTTTTTACTGAAATATAGCAACTTACTATGACATTCCGCCGACATAATAGTCTGAAAGTCTGATACGTGCGGGGGCGGCGGTCTTGGGTCCGTCACGCGTCGTTATGTTCCTGAAACACTCCGAAGGAAAGGAAAGAACAGAAGAAAAGTGCGGCATTAAGGTGGCGTGTTCAGTAATGGCAGCATTGTGTGATGGCCCTGAGCCAGCCAGAACGCAATGAACTATTTAGAAATAAGGACGTTGTCTCGATGTCAATATTGCTTGGATCTGTTTTGAGTTCTGGGTTGGCAGTCATTCTGTGTTGGCGGCATTATGCTTCCTTCCTCCTTTTGCGTCAGGCGTCGGAACAGAACACAGGATACAGAAACCCAAAAAAAATATTTTTCTTGATTTTTATTTTACCAATTTGTCGGCGTAATTAATATGTATACCCGTGCCAAATTACAGTTTTCTAGTACTAACCGTCTCTGACCTAAGCTGCGGACAGACAGACAGACGGACATGGCGAAACTATAAGGGTTCCTTATTTACTACAGAACCCTAAAAAAGGGAGGAGGTTATAGTCTTACCATAAAAAACATAGACTGACCGCGTTCGGCGGGTTTTAATGCATTAATTTGATTGATATTTTTATTTATTTTCGGTGTTGTGCCGAGCATTAAGAATCCAACTCTCGGTGTTGTGCCGAGCATTAAGAATCCAACTCTCGGTGTTGTGCCGAGCATTGAGAATCCAACTCTCGGTGTTGTGCCGAGCATTGAGAATCCAACTCTCGGTGTTGTGCCGAGCATTGAGAATCCAACTCTCGGTGTTGTGCCGAGCATTGAGAATCCAACTCTCGGTGTTGTGCCGAGCATTGAGAATCCAACTCTCGGTGTTGTGCCGAGCATTGAGAATCCAACTCTCGGTGTTGTGCCGAGCATTGAGAATCCAACTCTCGGTGTTGTGCCGAGCATTAAGAATCCAACGCTCTGGGACGCACTCTCCTCCCAGCGCGTTGGATGTTCAACTCTCGGCACTGAGCAAAACGTTGAAAATCCAGTGCATGAAAAAATATCGCCGCGGGCAAAAATCGCCCGTGCATTCCTGAGCTATTGCGCCTCGGCGTCTTATTTCCTACACCTTACTTAATACTTATTATATACAACTAGTTTTATTATGTATATTCATTAACATGAAGTTATTTTTAGGTGGTTTATATTAAAAACATAATGTCAGTCTTGACTGGCAAAAGAATGTCTACTATAAACTCTAATTGTAGTTCTGATTTATACAAGTGTATAGATAACTTTATTTGGAAGAAATATAAAGACGCTGGCTACAAAACAGCACATGGAGAATCCAATGTATTATCAGAAACCTTCTGTAGTGAGTTCAAAGGAGTCCTACAGATCATTACATGCGACCGTTGTTCCTTTTAAGAAGGAGCATTTCTGGGCAAATACTGTGTACGGAAAAGAAGCCTTCTGCCACGCATTTGGTTGAATACGCTCACAAGTTTGTTGATTCCTATAAAACAAATACTTTCGTATGTATTTTTAATTTCAATAATAATTTTAATATTACAATGCATGTTAAATTATAAATTGGTAAGTTCATTAATTATTTGGACATTGTTTATTCTGACATTACTTATAATTTGAATGTATATTATTGCACAGGGTATAACTATTCTGCCGAATTTATGACATTATATAACCGATTAATTGAATTTTATGAAATTGTCTAACTATTATTTTTAATTTTGCATGCCTGAATTGGTAAATGCAGTGGACTGCGCATTCACTTAACACCTGGAAATGCATATATGTACTGTGTTTTGCAATAAATATTTGAATTTGAATTTGAATTTGAATTTCTTTGGAATATTTTGGATTAAGGGGACTACAGGACATAAACGTGCCTAAACGCAAGTTTTATAATGCCTTAAAGAATATGATCCACTGCAGTAAACAAAATCAGAAAAATATATGATATTCTTCAGGATATATGCTAGTATGATAGTGTGTTGAAAACATAATACAACTAATTTGATACGATAAAAAAAAATCATGAAGATACCTCTAAAAATTTCTTTTACCGATTAAAAATCATATTAATTTACATGCAATCATTCTGATTTTTTGTCAGATTATTCTACAAGCTACATATTAGCATAATAGTGTTTTAATTTTCCAGTCCAATCAATAGATTTTCTGTAAATCGCTAACTGCTTCATATTTTGCAATAAATTACCTGCGTCGTGTCATCGCGCTTCTCTTTCATTTATATGCAGTCCGACAGTGACCGCGCTTTAACTGTTGTAAGCCTCTTAAGAGGGCGCCTAAAGGTCCACTAGCGCCACTCTTTAAAAAAAATATTATCTCGTGACTGAGAAGGAATTATGAATAACGGCTAGACAGGACCCTCGGTAAGTGTGTCTAGAATTTTCTAATACCTTTTATAAAGTTTCATATTGAGACACGAAGCAACAAAATACGATCTAAAGAAAAGCGGCCACATTCCTCTAGATCGTATTTTGTTGCTCCGTGTCTCAATATGAAACTTTATAAAAGGTATTAGAAAATTCTAGACACACTTACCGAGGGTCCTGTCTAGCCGTTATTCATAATTCCTTCTCAGTCATGAGATAATATTTTTTTTAAAGAGTGGCGCTAGTGGACCTTTAGGCGCCCTCTTAACACCTACACTTCTTATAATAATAAACCCGGACTCTCTGACACGGAAATAGTAAATTTCTTCGAGAAACTAAATAATTCTGGGGTGTTCAACAATACGTTTGTTTTCTTCTTTAGTGAACAGGGTACCAATTTTGGTGAAATGAGACTTCCGATGGAGTCTCACTATGACGATGAACTGCCAATGTTATTTCTCTACACCCCATTAGAGTTTCGACGCTATCACACCAAGTCAATACTACAATTTAAAAGTGAATCAAGAACGTTTAATAACCCCTTACGACGTATACATAACGTTAGCAGATATACTTAGATTATAAATTGATTCAAGTAAAGAAATACAGTCCGAGGCATGTTCACAGTGTACGAGTCTATTTGAAAAGACGTCACCGAACCGGACGTGCGCAGACGCAGGTGTTAGCGAAATCTGGTGCAGTTGCCATAACATGTCGAAAATTGGTACTCATGATGAGAGACTCAACACTAGCATTTTGTACGCTGTAGAACATTTACAAAAAAAAACAGCTCTCTCAAAACAATACCTTGTACGTTGTGTGAACAATTAAGGTACCCCACTGTTAGCAGAGCACACGAGTATCACCAGAGAGAGAAAACGTATCATGTCATAGTCTTCCTTATGTCGCAGAGTGAATTAAAATTCGAAGCTATAGTAGTTCACTATGGTGAACGTTTCAAAGTTCTGTCGGTACGTAGTTTGGCTCGTTACAACGACAGGGGAAACTGCGCACTGCATATCCAAGATCGTCCTTTTTGCGTGTGCGTTTTTCATAGTAAGTGTATTCATAAAAAAATCATACCAGATTCTGTAGATACTTCAAATATAAAACGTGATAACGTTGCTGAATAGTGCTACTTTTGGCAGAAGCACAATGAACTGTTTACCAGTTTACGAACTTTATTGAATGTTAACATCATTTTACGAAAAGACATTGTAAGCATTGGAAAGTTTTACTTTTTTTTTTTGTTTTGTATAATAAAAATCGATTTACTTATATATTTTTGTTTTGTAAAATATAAATAAATTTAATTTGTCTTAATAACTTTAATTACAGGATTGGTTTACTATTTTACGGCTAAAGACGGGTGTGGAAATAAACTTAACATTAGCCGGCTAAACTTGAGTTTATTTATGACGAGAGGACAGAGAGGCTAATGTTCGACATAATATCCATTTTCGATAAACGATTTCAACGTTAATTGGCTAAACTGTACATTAGCCTAAACGCAAAGGCTAATGAATATTCGATCTATACGGGAGGAGCGTGGGGGACACCACATTCCCAAAACATTACAATCTCTTGGGCCTGAACGGACCCTGGTGTTGTGTGGTCACAGTTATAACCTAACCCCTACCTTTCCCGGCCAAAGAAAGAAATTAACATTAGCCTCTTCTCGAAAATAAGCTTAAGTTTAGCTGGAAAATATTAAGTTTATTTTCCCACCCATCCTTAGCCGTGACAACTATAATTATAACAACCATGCCACATTTTGTACCTTTAACTATCCTTTAATTCAGAATCTCAGATAATTTACATTCATGTTCATGACGCCACCTCTCTTCTGTTCGGGTTCGGGTTTGACTTTAATGACTTTACGGTGTTAAAAACGCTCTCTAGGAACACACACCAACTTACTTTCATAAATAACGTTTCAGTGACGTGACAGCCGTTAAATTGCAGATGCTTTATTGTGGCGGTCACCGCTCTCCTAGGAAACCGTAGCTTTACTCAAGCATCTAGCTTTAGTGTTATGCTTTTTGAGAGACCATTTTTAACAAAAAGGTCCTATACAAAAATTTGGTTGCAATGAAATTTGAACTTTGTTAAGTAGGACATTAGAGTTACAGCAGCCTAATTACGTAATGCACGATCAATAATAAATTGAAATGAATTGAAACAGATTGCTAGTCCATTGCTTCATAAGTTCGAAAAAAAAATCTGTAAATTTTTTTTTTCGAACTTATGAAGCAATGGACTAGCAATCTGTTTCAATTTATTATTGATCGTGCATTACGTAATTAGGCTGCAGGTTCTAAAACATGACAATTATCTGAGATTCAAAATTCAAGTTCACATTTAAACCTTTTATGACAAGCTTAATACTAATAGTTTCAAGATACTGGCACAGAGGTCATGGCCATACAGATATGAATACAATTCTTGAGATCAGATCTATTTTATAATAATAATTATTTAAATTCACCTTTTAATATTAGTTCCAGTTCTTAAAAGGGGTGACTGTGTTTATAGTTAAATGTTAAACAAAAAAGTTGAATAAAAAGAGCTGATTTTTAAAAATTACTTTTGTACTAAGTCGTTGATTTGACATGCAATCATTTTAGATGCATTTAGTTTATTAGTTACTGTTAATTCCTAAACATTAACCCCTTCAAAGACCTGGATTATTATTCAAAGTCAGGTCAACTTCATACATGAATAAATTAAATTGAACTAAGTATTTGTCAACAGAACTCAGTCTGTTTTCATACAAACATCTGTTTTCACATTACCTACAATATTTTTTACATTATGCTATAAGATGTTTAATTGAGCTTGGTGATTGCGATTTGTTTGGGTATATAACAAATAGAGAGAGTTGAATAACAGCCAATGCAGCACCAAACAAATTCGTCATCTGTGAACAAAGATATAAAATAATTAGAATAATTACCTGCGATTTCGTCTACAATCAAGGTTGAAAAGTAGCCTATGACCTTCTCCATGTCAGGTCTACCCATGTGCCAAACTTTTAGCGTGAAAGCGTAACAAACAAACAAACTCACTTTCGCATTTATAACATTAGTTACGATTACCACCGATTGACTACAAAACTTAAAAACTGCATTTTTTTATATGCTAGGAATATGTAGTAAGTACTTAAAAATTGGTAAACAATATTTTTTGCCATAATTATCTTATAATACCTTATTAGATAGATGAAAGACCAAATGAAGAAAGTAATTATTTAAAATATTGTTTAAATAAATGATTTTATTCAGCAGTGGAAATAAACATTGAGTAACTGTGCGTTTGCACTGCCGAAACATCGCAACAAAACATGTTGAAATCTCTAGGTCCTGTCAAAAATTGTATGGAAAATTGACAGTAAAAAGAGATTCCAACATGTTTTGTTGTGAATGTTTCGCCAGTGCAAACGCATAGTAATGATCATGTTTAGAGACATACCCATAAAAAGTTATCATCCTTTATGGTTCCATAGAGAAACCACAGCATAGACACAAAGAAGGACATCAGTATCATAGGGAAGGGCAGACATTCAGTGCTCTTTACTCTTAACACGTACAGTAGTTTGCTCATTGGGGCTGCAATAGTTAGTATGGTAAAGGAACAAGCCATCAGTCCTGAAATGTGAAACATTATATAAGTTAGTAAAAGATAAATTATCTCTAGGAGGGACAACTGCCCCCTGCCCCCCCTTGGCGACGCCCTTGAAGATTATTAATGATAACAACTTAAGTGCTATTGTAATAGCTATAGATAATTCAAATGCTCACCTAGTGTACTAAAAAGTACTGCTTTATCATCTTCTGTAACAGCATAACATAATATAAATATCACAAAAGCAACCACTCCAACCACCTGTTTTAAAACAGTTGATTTCTTAAATGTATAAATGTAAAATACTGCAGTGTATGATATCATCAACGATACGCCTATTGTATTCACTAAAACTATAATGTTATCATGCTTAACTACTCCGTAGAGAAACCACAGGCAGCTGCTGTAAATACAAATAAGAAAGGTTAATTGTTTCAGTCATGTACCTCGACTTATTGAATTTTAATTGACTTTACTTACCATAGAATTCCACAAACAAAAGGAAGCGACGAGGTCTCGGCAGTCGTTCGGTTAACGACATATTGTTTACAAACGAGGCTAAAACAGGTGTAAAATAAAATGTATACCTACACAGAAATCACAATACATCAAATTAACGTAAACATTTATATAGGTGTCGTTTTATACTTACGCGCCAGACAAAAACTGCAAAATTGTTGTGATTACAGCTAGACTGCTAACAACATTCTCAAAATCTGATAGTTGCATATTGCTATTATATTGCTCCCCTGCAATTTTCTAAAATTTATTTATTGATAGGTTTATTAATCGGACCATGTTACTCAGAGAATATTTTGTAAAATACCGTTAAAATGTTCATCTCAGTCTCACAACTACCACAAAACCGATCAACACGTAAACACACACTGTCTGTCAGTGACAAGTGTGACAAGTTGACAACAGAACAAGAACAGCTGCTCCTGTCTAAAGCTAAGCTCCACAGAATATAAAAACTTTAAGAGCTAGAAGCTCTATGACAGTGACAACTGACAGTCAACGGCTTTGACTGCTGATGATGGCGATGACAGCATGGAATTAGTAAGTACAATGATGACAGAAATTGAGACATGACGAATCATTGTTCCGAATGACCGAAAACTCTGTGCTTTGATCAATGGCCGAATTAGCCACGTAACAGGTGTAGTAAATGCTACAGGTCCCACGCTTGAACGAACAAAAACTAAATCGTGGTAGTAAACCACCAGTAAAACCAATCAAACCTGTCCGAGGCGGGATGCAATTTTTTTAGCTAAGTAGAAAAAGTAATTTTGTTCTAGTACTTGACTGTTACGGAACAGAAAAAGAACATATTTGTTTAGAAACATTGATTTGACTAGTATTACTGTGCGTTTGCACTGGCGAAACATCGCAACATTACATGTTGAAATCTCTAGTTCCTGTCAAAAATTGTATGGAACATTAACAGAAAATTGAGATTCCAATATGTTTTGTTGTGAATGTTTCGCCAGCGTAAACGCACAGTTATGCATGTCTTGAGCTACTGTGGACCAATCATGTCTGTAGGCGTCAAGCTTGTCTTGCCATCTTCTTTTGGGTCTGCCTCGATGTCGACGGACGTTTTCTGGGACCCACATCGTGGTAGATTTGGCCCATCACTCATTCGACATGCGGCAGACGTGTCCGGCCCAGTCCCGCTTGGCTGCGTTTTGGGTAGCGTCGGCGATTTGTGTTTTGGAGCGCAGCACTGTGTTCCTAACACGGTCCGTTAATAATGCCAAGAATGCTGCGCTCTATTGCTCGCTGGCAAATCTCAAGCTTGGACCTCTGCTGAACCGTCAAAGACCCTGGTTTGAGCGCCGTATGTGAGGATAGCGAGTATGCACATGTCCATTAATTTTCGTTTATGGCAAATTGGTAGGTCTCCTTTCATGAGGGTTTTCATCGACCAATAGCTCTTTCAGGCGTTTTTGGTGCGTCTAGCAACTTCTTTTTCTTGTCTCGTCTGAAATGAGACTATTTAATGCAGAAACAGAATAGTAAAATTAAAAGTGTTATGAGCCAACAAAGATTCGTTTTTCTTGTTAATTTTTAACGCAATTTTGGGCGTAAATAAATAATAAAAGAAGTATAAAATCTCCAAAACAAAGTCGGCACCGACAGAGCTCAATTATCAGGAACAAATAATTAAACAATATTTGTATTCTAATTGATTTATGCAGTGTTTTTTTTCATAAAACTCAATTTTTAAAGAACTTGTCGTAATTTTTTACGCGCTCGTTTTACTCAAATAAATTCAGAACGTTGTTTGTGTGCATACGAACTAGACGTTGTGCGTGTACACTTGCTAACTGCTCAGCACTAATACTATACTATCTCTGTCGGACACGATGCCAAGTGAGACAGTGTGCTTTTTGGCCACGTCCACCCCACCAGTAAGTTTGAGCCCGTTGGTTCGTTTATGGGAAACACTACAATATGTAAATTTTTATGGTAGAAAATGTTTCGAATTTGCAATTGAATCGATAATAATCCACCTGCAGTCAAGTCAATGATATACAGGGTGTAAAAAGACACATCACAAAGCCGTAAACTACGCATACTGTACGTATAGCTAAGTAGCTTTGCGCAAAAATTATTGCTGGGAACCGATTTTTTTTTTTTTTTTGTAAAAAAAAACAAGTTTTTATTGCGCGCAATGTAACGCGAACCCACGCTTGAATGAACGGATTCAGTGTTAGTTAAGCTCCGCCCCTACGCTACGTAGGTAGGTACTTGTTGTTCATTGCGTTTTTGTAACTTCAAATGCGTAATCTGTTAAGATAAATCTAAAATTCAGGTAATGTTTCTTTGGAAAAAAGTTTCGTATTATCGCATAGAATTCATTTTCGTGAAAAAGTAAAAAAAAAAAATGCGACTTTGACCTTCAATATCTCCAGAACCAGTGGATTCCCAGGTATGGTCTAGTGGAAAAAAATGATGCAAATAATGGGTAGAATATGTGGCTTTCGGCTTCGGAAAGTGTCTTTTTACACCCGATATTAGAATGTACTCTGTGCAATGATCACCAAGCAGCCAAAAGCCAGCTACTCATAGTATTGTTGTTCAAGTCAACTGTCCATAGGCCTTCTTCAAAAGACTGGTATATTAATTTATAAAATGGTAGTGTAAGGTCATCAGCGCATTGTCTGAGTAAAGAGGGTGGAAGTTCGTCTATGCCGTAATTTTTTTGAATTTTTTAAGCTCTTATCATAATATTTATTTTGTATAACTTATTAATCTGTGCAACTGTCAATGTGAAAAATTGTTGGTTGTTCTGTGCTGTGTTTTGTTCTGATGGGATATTGTTGCCTCAGTATTATTTTTTGAAAATTACATATTAATCAAAATGTGCACGCCGTCCCGATTATTTTGGTCATGTAATAAAATATCCCATTAGTGTATGTATTGTAACCAGTACTGAAATAAGACTTCAAAAATGAAGTCCTTCAAGCTTATTGTCCACCAGTCTAGCTTCAGTCGTAAGTATTTTTATTATATTTAGAACATAATTATTTCACAAAAATATTGTTTTGTTTCTTTCCATTGCAATATCTATGAAGTAAACAAGTCCAATGTTTTAATTGGTCAACTTTTTTACAAATGATGGTTAACTAAAATATAAGGGTCCTTTTAGTTTTAATTTTTTTTTTCTCTATGTTAGTCTTTTATTGTATGGTTTTTGATTTTTTGAAATTCTATTGTTGCACTAACTTTCATTAATATATTCTAGCTCTGGACTTAATAATTAACTTAAAAGACTACCCTGGCCTGAAGGAAAAAGATATTGTCGAGATATATCATCCGGAAAATGATTACCCACGCCTACTGCTACAAGTAACCAGAGTGGATGCACCAGGACGTGGAAGAGGTATGTGACCTACTGTAGCTGTCCTAATCAGAAAACTATGTGGTCTTTTTCACTACTTTTACTCTTTTACTAAATTCATTCATTGCATTCCACAAAATTAATTTAAGTGGTAAGGTAAAATATATGAGATCATTCTGGATACTCATTATAATCAGTGGCGGTTTACCAGCAGACTGAGTAGGTACATTTAACGGGTGGCAAATGTGGATTGTTTTTTTTATGTCTGATCTCTTGCATTAAGATGTCTACAAGGCATCTTTATGATGACAGTTCCCTCTGCCCTTTCATTGTACATTCAACAGTATAGAATCAATGTTTCCGAAAACTTTCCACCAAATTGTTGGATTGTAAAAATAATCTAGGAATTGTAGAGGTATAGGTGGCAAAAATTTAACAGCCTGTAAAGTGCAGCATCAGCATCCTGATTGTTTTGTCGGACCGGTGGGATTCTCCGATGCTTGAGCGCTAGATATGACTGCACGCAGTCAAGTAAACACGCGCATGGGTATCGGAGTTTCCGGTAGTGTTTGTTTTGTATTTAGTTTCTAAAGTGTCTTGTCTTATCATTACTAACATTAGTTTCTTATAAGCATTTCTTTGTTACTAACAACTATATGAATGTTTTTGAAAATCCGAATTAAATGAATATAATAAAAATAAATAAAAATAGGCTGTAATTTTGTAAAGTTTGTAAATTCGCCACCAATGATATTTAGTGTTTCTGTATGTCTAGCCGGCTTTCTACAACAGTGAATATTTATTGCATTCCAAAACATGAACTCTGTAGGCTTAAAAAAGAAAGACCATGCTGGTCTTTCCATGGTCCATGTACGTGGACCATGGTCTTTCTTTCTTATTCAAAGTAAGAAAAAGAAAGAGATTCAACAACACAAAACGTTCCTACCACCATTATTTTCCTTTATTTAAAATAGTCAATAATAGATAATGAGGTCAAACATCAACTTACTGCATTAAAGTAACATTGACACTACAAATAATCACTATTAGCCAGTATTCTTGAATATTACCAGATTGCAATGCTTATATTTATGAGTACCGGTAGGTACTTGAAGAACGGAAGTTCTTCATAACTTCTTGTATTTAGTATTAAGATTAACTTGTATTTGATCATTATAAATGAATTGTATTCTTTTTGAGGAATGAATGTCTTAAACTGTTATTCTAAATTCAAAACGGGAAAAAATCTAAGTTTATTAAAATAAACACCTGTGACCTGGGTATAGTTACTTTGAATATACACATTAATTTATGAAGGTAAATGAATCTACTGTTTGCAATCTGGATTGTACCACTACCAACTTTTAAACAAATCTTATATAGATTGAATTATAACTGCAAAAGCAGTTTTTACTATTTCATAGGATTATATCAATTTCATTTTAACACATATTCTTGCATTACAATAAAAATGTAATGCAAGAATAGTGTGTTTATTATAAGAACTATGGTAGTCATGCATGCATGTTACCCTCGCATGAGGGTAGTGTAATACAGACATGATAGGACATGATAGGTACCTATTAACACTCTATGTAATTTGATAACATTTTGAAAGCTAATTATTTTTAAAAGAGTAACCATGGAGTTTCTGTCCGGCTCTTCTCCATAGGAAACAACCAATTGGAACCATTCTCCTAGCTTCTGATGTTTCATAACTGCCCATGTAGATTTATGTGAAATAAAATAATTTGATTTTTGTTTTCGAATAGCAAAAATAATAAAAGTAGGTTTAAAAGTTAGTAATATGGCATTGCGTCTGGATTGATCAACTGTAAAGTGATTTAAATTCGTGTTTTTTCACAGATACCATCAGTGTGGAACAGAGCATAGCCACAACTTTCCAATTGCGAACATTTGCAGATGTTTACGTGAACATTGTTAATGTGGCAGATGTGGCTCTGGACTCTGTGGAGCTCACATTCAAAGATCAGTATATGGGAAGGTCAGAAATGTGGAGGTTGAAGAACAGCTTGGTATCTAATTTATTTAATTTGTTTTTTATACAGTAAAAAGGAGAATAAAAACAAGCATTAAAATCTATAGAGTTTGGTTATTGCATGTGGGACAAACCAATGACCTGAAATATGGTGTAACTATTGTTTATCCCTGCCTGCGATATCAAAATTCTATAGATTATAATGTTTGTTTTTATTCTCTTTTCAGTTATGTGTTTTACCAGTCAAGTTTTTTAGTTTTTTTAATTAACTACTTTTTAGTTTTTTATAATTTTTCATTTCAAATTACATTTAATTAGTATCTATTTTTGTAATCACCTTTCAAAACCCTTCATTTTGATACCCCACTCGATAGGGTAGTATGGGGAGTAATTTTTTTAAACCTCAATTTTGGCACCTAAATCCGCCATTTTGATATTTTAATATGACCAGTGACACTCGCGCAATAAAGACGAATCTAACGACATACCATTTATCAAAATCGATTGACCCGTTTAGTAGTTACGAGGGAACATGGAGACAGACATACATACATACACATATACATAGGTACATACAGGTCAAACACATAACCCTCCTTTCTTTTGTATTATGATACAATTGTTTGCTCCCATGAAGCTAGCATTGTTACCCAGAGTGCTATGAACCCTCGAAAACTTAGATAACAAAAAAAAAGATTCCATATCAGCTTTGTGATGTTTCTTTAGTTAATTTAATTTCACCCTGAATATGATAATATATTTAAAATAGGGAAGTCTGGTCTGACCATTATTTGAAGATACTGATGTTATAAATTAAAATAAGTTATACATTTTTAGGTAAGCACCTGCGTGTACTTAAACAAGAAGATTGAATACTGTGGTGGTGCCATAAGATGTCAAGTGTACGAGATGTGGTCCCAGGGCGACAGAGTGGCTTGCGGCGTCATCACAGAGGATACCAAGATCGTGTTCAGATCCTCTACATCCATGGTCTACTTGTTCATACAGATGTCTTCTGAAATGTGGGACTTTGATATACATGGTGACTTGTATTTCGAAAAGGCGGTTAACGGATTTCTTGCTGAACTTTTTGCGAAATGGAAAGTAAGGATAAAATATTAAACAAAGGGCGATTGAGCAAAATCGCTTGTAACTACTTCCCATACAACTGTGCCCAGTCACCATTGACCACTATGGTGAATATTATAAATAATTGTTTTTTTTTCCTAGAAAAATGGCAGCAATCATGAGGTGACCATAGTGTTATTCTCAAGAACATTTTATAAAGCTAAATCTTTGGAGGAGTTTCCTCAACACATGAAGGAATGTTTGCAAAAAGATTACAGGGGAAGATTTTATGAAGATTTTTACAGGTATATTTTTTATGATTTTGTGTTATTTTGTAATAGTATATTTAAAAAAATACAATAGACGTAAATATTTAGTAACCTAATCCGCTTAACTGTTCTTAAAGAGTCATAAAGACCCCTGTAAGAAATCGACACGTGTTTCACTTCTCAACGAGGCATCCTCAGGATGACGATTGACCTATTGCGAACCCGGACATGACGTGTTGCCACGTCAAGCGCCGAAAGCAGAGCGCAGTGGTAACACGTCCTGTTGTTTATGACTCTTTAACAACAGTTAAGCGGATTAGGTTACTAAATATACGACGTGTAGTGTATTTTATAATGGATTTCCGCAAAGTCACGCCTGATTAACTAATAGTATATTAATTCATTGGCTATAAGGCTGACTTATCATGCAACATGCACTAGCTGAATTGAGAATGAGTACTGTCAAGACTGTCATAGAAAATTAAATAAATTTTATAATACTTCTTATTTAAAGGCGAAACTGGGCGTATCATACGCCTCGACGAAAGCAATGGAGTAATTTTAAACGAGTTGAAAGCGGAAGTTACCTTATGATATTTTTTTTTTGTCGGGCCCTTTTTGTGTCATCGCCTGGAAAGTCAGATTTTCATGGCATGATAATATGAAAATTCACTTCACACACTAGGTTCACTCATCTGACGCTAAGCGTAAAATCCTATCACATTATTGTCACTTATTTTAGCTTCATATTTAATTTTCTTCACAGGGTGGCAGTTCAAAATGAGAGATATGAAGACTGGTCAAATGTCCTCCTACAATTGAGGCGATTATTCACTGATTATCAAAAAATCGTGTTGCAATATCATGAAAGACCGAACTTGGAAATTCCAACAGCAATCAACTCTACAGCAGCTCAAGGAAATTTTCTTGAGGTTTTAAACATGAGTTTAAATGGTAAATCTTAATTTATTGTTTTTTTAAGTTTCTACTTAAAAGGGTCAATTTCATCTAAGTCAGATATCTTTTATCTCAGGATTAAAATTGAATTGAGAGAGTTTTCAATTTTAAATCTACAATAGACGACGTATATTTAGTAATTTAATCCGCGTAACTGTTCTTAATGAGTCATAAAGAACCCTGTAAGAAATCAACACGTGTTTCACCTCTCAACGAGGCATCCTCAGGAAGGCGATTGACTTATTGCGAACTCGGACCCGACGTGTGGACACGTCAAGCGTCGAGCGCGGTGTCGGCTTCCTGAGGATGCCTCGTTGAGAGGTGAAACACGTGTTGATTTCTTACTGGGTTCTTTAGTTTAATTTTAAATCTGCTAACTAACATCAAGATTACTGAAGAATGGCATGTTTCATATGAACGTGATCACTGTAGTAGTAAGTTGATGCGTATTGCAGTATTATGACTTATGCTCAATACATTTTCTTTATTCCAGTATTTGAAAAACACTACTTGGACAGATGTTTCGACCGTACCGGCCAGCTCAGTGTGGTCATCACGCCCGGTGTCGGAGTTTTTGAAGTCGACAGAGAACTAACCAACGTCACAAAACAGCGAATCATAGACAACGGCGTTGGCAGCGATTTAGTCTGCGTAGGGGAGCAACCCCTACATGCAGTACCACTGCTCAAATTCCACAACAAAGACAACAATCTGAACTCTATAGACGATTACTCTATGCCACATTGGATAAACTTATCGTTCTATTCCACAAACAAAAAGGTTGCATATTCAAACTTCATTCCTAGAATTAAATTGCCGCCGAGGAAAAGTCAGGAGCCGTTGCGGAAAATGTACGAAGACGAGCGGAAAGGGAAGCTGCTGAAAGAGGATGAATATATGCACAATTCTATATTCGATTACGACGCGTATGACGCTCAGGTTTTCCAGTTGCCTCTGGCGCATAGCACGTGGTGAGATTTCCATTTACTATAGGTCGATCTGAGTACCGGCAATTACTCGATTAACCGACCGGTTGACTCTTATTATTTTGCCAGTTCAGCAGGTACCTTAAGGTACTTATTGAAATGACATATCACATAAGACTTAATTATGATATGCAATTTTTTTTCCAATGTCACCATAATTACATCCATCTTATTTTTTTTTCAAGTCATTCTGATTTCCTATTTACAGAATAAACAATTTCATTTCATTTCACAAAGCTTTACTAAACTCAAATGCGAAAAAATATTTACCTAAAAACATTATTTATTTATTATTCTTGGGTTCTGCTGCAGTCTAATAATAAAAAAAGCGTTGTTTGAAGTGTCATCAACATTACCGAATTACCAAGCAAGACCAAGCCGAATATGTCCTTAGGTTATAAAATATTTCTTCTACATATGGATATAAAATGTTATTATTATATACATTCCTATACAGAAATAACCATTATTTGTGTCTTGTGTAGCGTGCAAAGAGTGACGCGCACGAAGAAGACATCAGTGGCTGGATTAGAAGGCATTAGTCGAAGGAGCCCACCCACGTCTAGTTTGCATCATAGGAAGATGTCGGATCCAGATATACATCACACTGTTGCCGATATACTGGCTAGCGGAAGTAAGTTAAAAAAATAATTAAACTACAAACACTATTTTGTGTTTATTTATCGATATTTTTTTGTTTTTAAAGGACATTGGAAGAAGTGAGTCTTGTCTAAGGACAGATTTTTTCAATCTTCAGATAACAGATTGACAGCTTTTGTATAGAAAATTATATACAAAAATTATATATTTATTATTATGATAAAAGTTATCTGAAGGTTGGAAAGCCGGTCCTAAAACGGATAATTTAGTCCAATAAATGTAATGCGTGTTATTTTTTCGCTCATGAATTTCTTTGTAAAATTCCGTTACAAAACCGTTTTAGTCGTATCAAATATATCATGGTACTAGAAAAAATACAGATAAACATTAAATTGTTCTTCAAATAATTTTAATAAAACTTAATATTTTCTAAATTCACAGAACAAGGAGCCTACGACACAAACAGTGATGCGACGGACTCGCCCCTCTCAAGCAACAGACTTTCACCCCGCAGCTCAATCTCGTCCCACAAGCCGGTCATCAGAACGGGGCGAGCTCTCATCAACCCGTTCGACCCGTCACACGTTACAGTTAAATTAACCAGTAACAGAAGACGTTGGACGCATATATTTCCTAAAGGTAATAGGATAAATAATAATCAACATTTATTTCAGGTTCCAATGACCCGTAGACCTATGACCATGTACCTTACAAACTAACATGCATAAAGTATAAACAAGCTTGTGTTAGAAAGATGAAGAAAATAAAGAAAGTACGTTTATTTGCTGTAAAACATGAAACAACACTGACAAAGAAAAAACACAAACAAGAACAATTTGTGGTAAATTACGCGTCTCATTCACGCAAAACTGGCATCACTCAGCAAAATGCTGTGACACTATAAATAATAAGGCTTACAACTATGTTAGTAGCACTTCAGTTTGCACTAACTTATCTTGGTGCTGTCCTGTGAAACTTGTCCGCGGAAGTGACGGAACGTAACATCCAAAAACGAATGCGGTAAAACGTTTGGGAATTCTCAAGTGATGCGACACAAAAATTCACCTTCCCAAATCTTGCAGACTACTTACTGCACTGCACTGTTATAAAATATAGCTAAATAAAAAAATAAAAAATATATAACTGCTATAACACATTCATATCTCGAAAACTCAACCAGCAATCATGCTGGAAAACTCAACCAGCAATCATGCTGGAAAACTCAACCAGCAATCATGCTGGAAAACTCAACCAGCAATTATGCTGGAAAACTCAACCAGCAATTATGCTGGAAAACTCAACCAGCAATCATGCTTGAAAACTCAACCAGCAATTATGCTGGAAAACTCAACCAGCAATTAGTACTCATTCAGTACTATTAAGTACTGAATGAGTTTTCGAGATGTGAATTTAAAAACCTTCGTAGACCAAAGACGTCAAAGGAGTTATGAGCTCGTTTCCTGAGAAAATATGTATGTACAGAAGAGTAAAACTACAGTAAAACTGTTTTACTATTCTATACACACGTATTGTAAATTAAAGTCGCCTTTCATTCTTTTTGTGTGACCGCGTTGTTATTCGTAAATACGCAATGGATTTTGAACCGGTGTTCCATCATTTAGATAATTTATCCCAGAAGGTTAAAACTTATATAATAAAGAAATCTCGATGTTATTGTCTAGTTATAAAAACCGTGCGAAGCAAGAGCAGGTCGCTAGTCATTTATAATTTTCAAAAAAACGAAGTGCTCTGTTATTGCACATATGTATCATGTTCTGCTTAGAATATGTTTATTTATTTATTTATTAATAGGTTGGCCTACAACTGTTTACACATAACATTTCATTTAAAAGTACATGATATAAATT
Organism: Agrochola circellaris; assembly: GCA_914767755.1. Taxonomy (NCBI): domain Eukaryota; kingdom Metazoa; phylum Arthropoda; class Insecta; order Lepidoptera; family Noctuidae; genus Agrochola; species Agrochola circellaris. Next base: position 7,771,244 of record OU611849.1, read on the forward strand.
TATAAGTGCAACAATTATTTACAGGCTAACACCACATGCACTTTATATTTAATTTTACATTTTTTTTATTAAGAGGGCGCCTAAAGGTCCACTAGCGCCACTCTTTAAAAAAAATATTATCTCGTGACTGAGAAGGAATTATGAATAACGGCTAGTAAGGACCCTCGGTCAGTGTGTCTAGAATTTTCTAATACCTTTTATAAAGTTTCATATTGAGACACGGAGCAACAAAATACGATCTAGAGGAATGTGGCCGCTTTTCTTTAGATCGTATTTTGTTGCTTCGTGTCTGGCGCTAGTGGACCTTTGGGCGCCCTCTTAAGCTAAGCTAATCTAGTCTAACAATATAACACCAATCAAAATTATAATTAAATTAATGTAAAAAAGAAAAAAGTGCTTAAAATAAATAAATAAAAAATCACATAAATTGGTAATAGAGTAGCTAATTAATAATAAACCAAATCAAATTAAAATTAAATATTTGGCTTACAAATTAAATTAAATATCGTTGAATTAGTAAAATTAATATGTTGTTCTGTATGGGCAGGTCCAACCGGTGTGCTGATACAACAGCATCACTACCAAGCGCGGCCTGCTGGGGAGCCCGCGTCGAGGACTGAAGACCACCGCTGTGAAAACAACATACCCAAGGAAAATGGAGCGTCGTCCATCATTAATAATAATCATTCTATCTATCAGGTTGATGGTGAGTAACTAGCTATGTTATAGTAAGTAGTACTAGTTATTTTGGCGGCTGAGTGACATTGGGCGATGTTGGCAAACATTTGTGAAGTTGTGTCACAGAAATTGTATTGACAAAAGAAGATTGCGACGTTAATTCCGATTTTGGCCACGCGCCACACTAATCTTTTAGCGTTGTAATGAAATCAGCTATCAATTGTGAAAACTGATATTTTTACATCGTTTTTTAGACTTACTTTCGGGATGGGAATCCTTTTTTCAGCAGTGAGATGGTAAAACCATAAATATATATGCCTCTAACTTCAATAAAAGTGCTAAATGCTACTGTGCTGTAACAATAATTGATTGGTAAATGTTAGCTGCTTAAGAAAATTAATAAAAGAAAACCATTTACATTGAAAAAATACTTCTTATTTTAATCTTAAAGTCTCGTACTTTTGTGCAAGTTACATATACATTAAGGTTGGAATAACAAGTATGCTTCAATGTATATGCTACCATTTCATTTATTTTCTAAATGAATTTACCAGTTATAATAGCTGGTTTTAAATTACAAAAGAGGCACACGACAGTGGTGCCCTCTACGTTTACACTCAACTTTGTTTTACAGGAAATGTAATAGGCCGCAAGCGTATGATAAGCGCATCGGGTACCTTAGCAGTGTTGGGCGTCGCATCCGGCACGCCTTCCACAACCAACAATGCTACACTAGCGTTGCTATGGGGCGCTACGGGCGAGCAGGAGTGGACGCCCGCCCTTACCACAGGTTTGTACCCACTGTTTGTAAAAGATGTGTGTGTGTGTGTATGTGAGTATGGCATTGGTTCGTTCATGTATAGAAGGCGAGCAATTTATTAAATATCTGAAAAAGTTACACAAACTCAATATTTTACCAACAGTGAATTACAACCATTAAAACGCTATTTGGTAACTTACTTGCCTAATTGGTGAGGACATTGATTGATTAACATTTTAGCACAGTCTTCAGTCTTCTAAACTAAAATCGTAATTTCGTACTCGTCATTTTAGAATCGGGATCAATTTATCTTAATTTAGTCGAGTCGCCATTTATTTATTGTAAATAAAAATATCTCTAAAAATATACTATATTTTACAGTAAAGTAATTTCTTCGAATACCACTGTCATTTATAATAGGTAGTTTTTCTCGTAACGTCAGACACTTAATAACTTTCAAATTCCTCTTCTAGATTTTTTTTGCATGTACCATTATTTAATGGGTAATGTAGCTACCACTTAAGCTCATGTCAAAGAACGTTCAGCGACCATTCATTTATTTTAAACTAACAACGCACCTCTTTTGCACGGAAAAAAAATCACTGGTCGTTGAGTCTATCAAAGTTAGGAACAGCTCAATAAAAATAATTAGTGGGGTCACAAATCGCGTGCAAGAAACGGGAAGCAAATAAAAATGTATAATAAAATAACAAATACCTACGCCATTTCTCATCAATTAGTTACTAAAAATTCATGGTACTCAAAAATAATTAACATTATCTGGCCCACGAAGCAAATATACCAGATCTGCATACCTATTTACAACCGTTTGATATGCTTCCTTGCCGAATCGAACATCAGTCAATGTTATCAAAACAAGCTGTTCACAAATCCAAAACTCAAAAATTTCGTCAGTTTTTCCACAGAAACCGTAGCAGTAAAACCGCGGTAGTTCAATTCAACTGGCTCGCGTCATGTTCCACTACTAGAATTTCGCGTAGCGGAACATGACGCGAGCCAGTTGAATTGAACTACTGCGGTTTCGCGGCGGAGGTGTGCTACCGGGGTACATCAAATAGACGACTGCCATTCTTCCGACAGCTATTTGCTGTCGGGGGCAAAGAAAATCAGTATTCGAAAATGTGTCATTTTCGATTCGATATCCTGCCGAATGGTTGTTAATAGCTATGCTGGCCTGTTTTTATCTAGAAGATGAATTTGAAATAACTTCATCAAATACCTGTCGATCACATCTTGTAAATGGGAACCTGGAACAGAGTCCAATTAATCCATAATTGGCACTCTGTATTGGTATGGAAATCGTGATAAAATGATGTTTGTTTGTTGTACTAAATGTTCACTTCACTTTTGATGTTTCATGATACCATCGCGTTGAAAAATTCTCTTCAAACCTCATTGGAACGAAGCGAACCGAGCTATAGGTTTGATATTCCATTTATTGGATTTGCATTGAGTAGTTTCTGCATTATTATGTGTTAATTAGTATTTAGTATTATATGCGCTACGGTGGATACATTTTTATAAAATGTGCGCTTTTTAAACAAAATTTACGCATCTACTTATATTTATTTATCTAGGTTTTCTCCAATATTATTTATGTACTCGATAATTCTACACGATGTTCACATAGATCAAATCAAAATAAAAAAGCTTTTATAACGCTATCGCTATAATTTTAAAGCACAAGTTTAATTATTATGTAGTTATGCATGTAACGAGCAAAATCAGCGACTTGTAAGAGCTCAATCAATCTACCTAGCCTTTTCCCAACTATATTGGGGTCGGCTTCCAGTCTAACCGTATGCAGCTGAATACCAGTTTTTTACATGGAGCGACTGCCTATCCGACCTCCACAACCCAATAACTGGGTAATACGATACCCCTGGGTAAGACTGATTGTCAGACTTTCGGGCTTCTGACGACCCGTAACGACTGTCAAAGATCTACGAATGACAACCGGGACCAAAGGCTTAACGTGCTTTCCGAAGCGCGGAGAAGTCTCGGTATGTAAAGATGGTCACCCATCCACAGACCAACCCCGGCAAGCGTTGTTTAACCTGATGGATCGACCCGTTCGGCTGTTTTACTTAGCCACGAGCACGAGCTTGTGAGAGCTAATTGACAAAAATATAACCCTGACTTTGCCGTCGCGCAATCGGTTAAAAAGTCAGAGAATTTCAATTGTCGCACTATGTTCTTCTTTAGCCGGTTTCTCTTATTTCCCACGATTGGGTAAAAGTGTAATCATTTCACATTAATTGCACTTATCAAACATTACAATGTTGCGAGTAATGCTCACGTAGTAACATTTAATCAGCATGCATTATGCTTATAAAATTAACGCTTAAAATTAATAGCATTTTGTTATCACCTCATTTACATTTTTCATAAATTATTTTAATAATATTTTTACTAAATATTTATTTCAGCTTATCGAAATATTTTTTTGTAAATAACTTTTTAAAATGATTACTTTTAAGTTTAGTTGCGGAAAAAAATAAAAATAAGCCTGTTTGGTATGCTTGCAGGTAAAGTGAATAAATTATTTGTAAAAGCCGTATTTATAAGTTATAAAAATGTGTACGTTTTGATAATAAGTAGAGCATTTTAGAGATTCATTCGAGATAATGATTACTATGTAGTCTAAAGAAACAGTTTATTAAGTGAATGCAGAATTATCGCTTCTAGCTTGCTTGCGAAAACCTAAATACCAGCACTATCAAAATAATAAGAATTGGTCTACAATACACGACCAAGACCTACCGATGCAATAGACACTTAACAAAGCCATCAGTGCCCGCGCTGTTTCTGCTTAGATTGAGCTTAATTTGTTTCATGGTCCCTTAACCTAGGGCCAGTGCTCATTTGCAAAATAAATAACGACCTTGCGTCCGTTGAAATAAAGTTAAAAATAAGTAAACTTCGTTAGCCAGAGAGCGCATCAATCCGGACAAAGCCGCGAGTCTCAGGTTAGAATCAGGTTCTTTATTTTAAGGAACGCAATGTTCATATTTGTTTGGCAGTGACGACCGCGTTGTGTTGCGCCTCATCTCGCAAGTACTGTGCAATAAGCCTTCTGAAAACCGAGTAACTCTACCTAGAAGTAATTATAGCTTTTGATAACACACAAATTACCCTTACCAGGTGTGGACTGGAAATCACTGACGATTCCGGCGTGTCTGCCGATCACCACGGATTATTTCCCGGACAAACGTTCGTTACAGAACGATTACCTTGTGTCCGACTACAATCTACTGCCGGATGACGTCAACGCTGACTTTGCGCAGAACAGAGCCATTTATAAAGAACCCCTGACTACCATGGAAGTCTTTAAAGAGTTGGTCTCACAGAGATTGGCTCAGGTAAGTGTGAAAATTTATTTTGAGTGCAATTTTTTGTTCCTACGTTATTTTTTTGATACGCAGTTTGCTTTGCAACCTCTTAAGACGTGATCTCGAGTACTGGTCAGCTACGTTAATTGGATATCCAGCCCTTTTCTAATGTAGTCCAGGGATCGGTCCCTGGGTCTAGGAAATTGCTATTGGCAGCAGGTGACGCATTTGTGCTCAGATAATATCCATATGCTCGCTCCACAGCTCGAGACCCCTCTGTAGTAACCAGATTATAACACATGTAAAAATACCCTTAACGAAGCCAAGTAACTTGTTCTTCCCGTTATTATGAAATGTTTTTCACTGGACTATACGTGGGATCATTCTGGTTACGGAGATATTGAAGGTCAAAGTTTATTTTTTAACGAAAACAAATAATAAATGTACTAATTTAACTTTAAATACTCCCACGATCCCTGTACCGTTACATGCACCTATAAGCACAATATTTTGCGTGCGTTAAATAGCGCACTAACGTAGACAGCAAACTCTTATTTTCACACAAAAAATTAAAGTCTTTTTTTTACCAGGAATTATTATTGCGCAAAGTTACGTAGTCTGATGTACAGGGTGCGTAGATGACGGCTTCGTGAAGGGTTTTTTTTACACCATTTTATGTATGTATGAATATCCCGTAATATTTTATTTCCAGGGTTTTCAACTCATAGTGGGTGTGAATGAGAACGAAGTGATAGAGTCTCACTGCCCATCCACGGCCGCCCCGCCGCCTTCCAAGGTGGCCCCACAGTGCGGCAAGCAAGTCAACGCGGCGCCCACTAAACGATACTTGCTCTCTATTGGAAGAATCTTTCATAAGCTTACGCTTGTTGGATCTACTATCACGGTCACTAGATATAGACCTAGGTAAGGTTATCGGCATTTTTTTCTAATTGTGTCTCGGTACGATATAACCATCACAGCGTAAAGGCAACTGTCCCACCGCCGACAAAGAAGCTATCGACTATATTCTACCTCAAGAAACAAACAAAGAAGTAAGACCCGTGTCAGTCAGGTCGATTCCCGGGCACCGTAGGCGCGGGCTTGCGGACGGTGAGCAATGGGTAACTCGCCGTCCGATAGGGACCAGGCCCGGGTCGACGACGCGTTGTGTTCCACGCGCGCCTCAAAGAGATGTCAGCACAACGGAAGGGGTCCGCTAGGACCGATGCCTGCCAGGGTCGCGGGAAAGTCCGAAAGGGATACCGCGGCCCCTGGCAAACGTACAGGCAACACTGAAGGAACACGGGTGGGTTTTAGTCAGTAAGAGCCTGACACGCCCTCCGGCTCCGTCCAGAGCGGGAGAAGTTATTTGATAATTTACCACCCAAAAAAAAGACCCGTGTCATTAAAAGAGATACATATATAAAGAGTCTATAATACCTCATATTGCCTCATACTGCGTGATCCTCCGTTATATCAAAAATACTGCAGCATTAATTTTGAAATAAATATATGCTAAAGTTGAGGCTTAATTGTTTTATACTATGTTTGACGAAAACATTCCAAAAATACCTCCAACTCGAACAATAAACCGCTGATATTAAAAAAATACTTCAAATTAGATCATCAAACTTTGCATAATAACCGAACTAACTGTAAAACAGATACCTTTATTTTCGCCTTAAAAATAAATTACCAAATCTATTGGCGCCTTAGAGCCTTCTCCCCGCCGTTCAGTCTCCGCTCTCACCCAGTCCGCGAGCAATATCGTGCGAGCGAGATAAGGAGTGAATTTAAGCTGAGGTATTATGGACTCTTAATGGTGATCGCTGACTGTTCACACTGCTGGCGAGATATCTCTCTGGTGTACGTTTGTTGAGCGAGAAAATAGTCAGTAGCTAGTCGCTTCCTCGTCGGCGGTGGAACAGGTGTCTTACCGAGAAATAGCCGTTACGCATATTTTGCGTTACTAGCTAGAGAAATAGCATATTTTATTTTATTTTATTTGGGAAAATAAACGGTTACACATTACAATATTATGGTATAGAACCTAAAACTAAAATGGGTGTATAAATGTGTAGCCAACAACATTTTCCACATAATATAAAAAAGTTAAACAAACACGAACGCCGTGCGATATAAATAACATTGATTTTATAGAGTATGATTAAATACAAAAATAAAACTAAAGTAATTAAAAGAGAAAGAAGATATTATAATAAAACATTTCAGTACCTTTTATGAATAGGCAACAGTTTTGATATCTTTAAATAGGCGATTTCCGATCATATATTAACTCGGTTTCTTTTACATTTCCTGAATTTCTTTCAGACATCCATACCCGCCGTTCAACATCCATTACCGCTACCGTTTCCACGCGCCGAACCACGATACATACGAAGTATCCTGGGTGTCCTTTACTACAGAAAAGCTAGAAACATATAACTGGAACTACATGGACCACTACATATGTACACGAGGGGACACAGACTTCGCGCTGGCCGAGGTGATTGTCACGGTAATAGGCCAAACGGCAGTACTCTTTAACAGCCTTATTGCTTACTAACTAGTAACTTAGCTGCCGGGCCTTTTTTATTTGCTGTTTCATTTACGTTTGGTGATACCCCGATGTTCAGTTTAAAATTAAAGAACTCTGCAAAACTGCCCACTTGAGTTTCGTTAAAAGTTTTGTCATTTTTGGAGTGACATTTCTTAGGCGGCGCGCGGCGATTCGATAATTGAACGAGAATTGAGAGGGAAATTTCAAGGACGCGTAACGTTTTGGCATATTTCGTTACCTGAGAGAGAAGACAGATATCTCTGTCTCTCACACTTTATTTAAGAAGTTTTACTTCTATCCGGTGTGCTGTGCTGCACGTACAATTTTTGGTTATTGGTACATATCTTTGTGCACTCTGTAAGACATGGTCGTATAATCGAAAAATATTGACTTCGCTGTGACAAATTACCAGAAGAATCTTCAGTTCTTTTGATTCAAAACCATTGAAGAACATAGATCGGGGTATTACCATACGTAAAAACTTTCTACATTACTAACAAAAAAACATTTTTAGGCTCTCAAATACTGGAGGTTCCGTACTCTCCTCCTGCCACTATACAATCCAGCAACCAAACAGATAATGGACGATAATGTGATCCACTGCGATATCTATCCGACGCCAACACGGCACGACCTCGACCAACTAACAGATGGATTCCTAAAAATGACTGAACAATACTTCAATAAGGTCAAACGACCTAACAAGCAGAGGGTAAGTATGGCAATAGGATTACGAGACTGGATTTCATGTGAAATTAATTGATCGACGCTAAATTTTATTCCATATTTTAATTAGAACTACACCATAAATGGGTAACACTGACAGTTATTTGATTTTGACAGTTCAACAACATCCATTGCGTTGTGTTATCTGTCCAAATTAAAGTGATTGCTATAAGAGTATGTTACGCAAGTAGGCTGTTGCTTAAGAGTTGCCAGTAGTTTTAAAATTTTATGCTATTTACTAAATAAGTCGAGCTACCGTGTAGCATTTTTACTTGATGCGTAGTTTGCGTAGGGCTACAGAATAGTACAGAAAGCGCACTCCGCATTTTAGGTATAAAGCTACAAGTACGCGGCGAGCTTGTCGGGCCAATTCAGTGAGCGTAACGTAAATCGAAGATATAAGAGTTACACGATAGAAATAGAGGCCACTTCTAGGTGAATATAACTGAAGGTAATTAGTGCTGTGCGACCTGAATTGCACTTTATTGTGTCGAAACAAGAGTCGATTTTTATTTAAATGATTTTGCGGAGTGCCATCTGTATTAATCTATGGTACTGCACTGCATTTGGCGTACGGTATTTTGTTGTTCAGGAATGGAATGCTGTTTAAAGATATTTTTCAAACTTCAGCTACGGTAAATATTATTTAGTTAAATTATTATCAAAAATATCTCTAGTATTTTTTCCTTTCCTCACATTTTAGCTAGTTACACACTTACATGATTTACTCTAAATGTAGACATTTAGCGCTGATCAATTATTAATATTCAAATCCAATCTCAAGAGTGAACATAAGTACAATGAAAGGATATCATGATTTGTTTTATTTTAATCGATTTTTCAATTTAATGTATATATGAGTATTTTTTGTGTATGTGTAATTATGTATATAAATGATTCTATCACTTATAGACATTGTCCAGATAATTCAAGAGTTGACCATTCTCGTCAAAATGTAAATATTTATCCAAAATAATGTTTATAAGTGGAGTGTAGAAGCATGATTATAGTTATTTGCACATTGTATGACACGTAGATACTTACTACTTGCACTGCATGTATCGTAGAAGTGCACCCATTCCTAAATAATAATAGACTTGCAAGAATATTGGTTAATAATGTCAGATTCAATGTTCTCAAAACTATTTACACTACTGAAATAATTTGTACTAAATGTTTACTCAAACATGAAATTATTAATTTCGCTGTCGTTATTGTGTAAATGCATGTTAATTTTCGGGTGCGGACTCGTTGTCACACCAGTGTGACTAAAAGGATTTTTTTTTTCCTGTTAGTCACATTGCTAATATTTCTACACAATATACCACTTGTCATTATCAACTAGTGCGGTGAGATAAATGTTTGTTTCAAATTTTTAACTAACCATCTCGATGCATCGATGCATCTTTTATTTGTGTCATCGTAAGATTGTGAGAACCGTTAGTTTATAATCTATCGGTATTATGTCGTTTAGAGTATAAACGGTCGAAAAATTGTGAACTGGTGAAATGGGTTAGGTCAGGTTAGAACTGTGACCAACCGCGCGCGAGCCGAGCGAGCGCTATTTCCAAGTTGCTCGCAGAAAGTTTTTTACCATGTGAATCACTTGGCTGGTCAGTCATCTTCAAAGGGCTGACTTCCAACACGCCAATTTGTTAAACGTTAAAAGATTCTAGTTCAATTAACTATCGGCCGAGGCACCCAATTGGATGCCTGCGTTTAATGAACGGCCTAGGCGTCCAATTAACTGGCTAATTTAACCAGATGGCTGCGACATATACTTTTCTACACCATTTAAAAATATCGATATAAAAATGCATTTTGTAGATATTAATTTGTACTTATCTACAAAATGCATTTTTATATCGATATTTTTTTAAATGGTGTAGAAAAGTTAGCAGTGTGACAAAAAAATCCTGTTAGTCACACTGGTGTTACAATCTGGTGTAACTACGAGTCCGCACCCTAATTTTCAACTAAAATCTTTGTAATTGCCCCACTGTATTTAATGTGTCTTTACTTATAGGATGAAGCATCGTTCATGTTAAATGTATGAATGTGATGTTGGCAATTGGGTATGTTTATAATTTTGTCCATGAGATTTTATATATTTTTCTGTTGCACACTACATGTTATTTGTAATTTCTTGTTTGAGTCTGACCGCATGATGTATTAACTTGATAATATAATCCTAGAGACCGCAGACCGGGAGTGACATGAATTGCCTAAGCATTGTGTAGACTTTTGGCTTTGAAGTACTTATTACTTTCAGTACATATCGAACTAAGCATCGCTATCAACATTACCTAAGCAACAAACGAAATTAGGCGTTATCGATTTTGGCGTGAGCGCACAGGTAGTAGCGTCGCTTAGCATCGATTTCCTTCGTCGTCATCAGGCGACATCGTCTCCGCTCTGCGGTCAAGTTTCTGTACTACTGTAAAATTGTTGTGCAAAAATCGCACCAGTAAAATGCCTCGAGATCGCGGGCTCTCAATACCGTTATTGGGTGCGTTCGGTCGGAGTCAGGCGACAGTAGCCGCTCGGAGCTCGCCCGGCCTGTACTGTGGCTGCTGCAGATGGCGCTGGCGGGCGGCGGCGCGGGCGACGCGGCGCTGACGCGGCGCCGGCACTCCACCTCCATCCTCACGCGGAGCGCGCAGGTACCGCGACACTCGTACTAACGTACACATGACCCAACAACCGGCCAGCGACTGACGCTCCACACGGCCTCCAATACATACACCGTGGCACTTAGGCTCTACCAATACTTGTGATCGTAGGATAAGTGTGAACGTCGATTGAATTGTAGTGTCATGTCATGTGTAACGATAGAGTCCCGTCGACAGTTAGTTATTACTTAGTGTGCAGCCCACACCCGCCGCCACTCCCTCCGCCTCCACGACTTCTCCTTGTTGACACTTTTCAGTTTGTGCCGCGATCTAATGGGGCAGACCTCCAATTTTTTATAAAAACAGTGTGCAGAACAAAATTTTACAAGATCCAAGGTTTGAATTATCAAAAGCTTTTTAAGAAAATAATTGGTCTGGTCTTTTAATCGCTCGACTCTTATGCTCTATTCGGAATCAAAATTTTATAATTTCGTTGTTATTTTCTGTGGCATATTTGCGCACTCATTTCATTGGCTCCATGAAAACCGGGTTTGTAATCGATTGTTAATTTTAATTAACCTTACATTGGAGTGGCGTTTGACCTTCTAATTTTCACACCTTAACCTTAGTAGACTAACGTTAACACGTTGATTATTACGACACAGTAGGTACTAATTTCACAATTAATCGTAATTTTATAGATAACAGTGCAGTGGAGGTCTTCGCCAGGTGGATGTCACTTCTTAATGTTGACTGTAGATATTTGTTTTGCATCAATCACCCACAATGCAATACCTAAATGAAAAAATGAATATTCCAAAAGTCCATAATAAAAAGTAATATTTGATGATATATTCAAAAATTTCTTTTTGTTCATCCGACTGTGGTCTTATAACAAAAGTTCTGATTTTACAGTACTCTCAAAACCACCACATTGTATATGCATACTGCGTATATATTTGCACTGCTTATAATAAAATTATGCAATTATTATTATGCACGGAATGCACCAATATTGAGATATTTTGTTTGCTGGCTTTTTTAATTATTATTTTAAATTTTTTTTTAGTATTCTACGGCATAACACTTTTAAATAGCATAATACTGAAGTTTATGAACTCTTAATTATTTTAAAGGTGACAGTGACAAAGTCGGATTTATGTCCCACTGCTTTGCGGATGAAGTTAGTCGGTGTGTGTAGCTTACCATCAACTATGGTACTACAAAAGGCCTTGTGAGCTCCATTTAAATGTATGGAATTTACAAGGCTACCGCGACAGTTCCATACAAACATTTCAACTGAAGAAAGAAGTAACTTAGTCTTGAGGGCGGCAGTACTTAGTATTATACTATTTCGAATGTTATGATAGGATGTAGGTAATATGTTGCCGTGTTAAAATGCGTGTTGTGTGTGGTGTATCAGGGCGGTGTGTCCAACTCACCGTTCAGGGAGCGCGTGGGCAGCACTCGCCTGCCTGACCGACCGAGGCTACGGATCGAAGCCATGTCAGTACCTATGTGACACATACATATCATAGCCTGAACTGACCGGTTTTAAAGACAGATCCTCAAGTTCGTTTTTTATTCGCGTTTGTGTTAACTTCCTTGTGGAAACTGTCTTTAAAAATGGACAGTGATTTTAAATGTATTTTATACGCGTTTTTAAAGTTCCGCATGGCGTGTTTTCTACAACATGGTTTACCGTGGTAGCTATACATTACATATGACTCGAGTTACGGCTGTCTCAAAAAATAAGATTGGAAAGCCTACATACCTAATAGATTTTATTTTCAAAAATGTTTTGCCATAATCTGAGTTCCGAGTCTAGATCTGTAGTTTAAGAGCGTTTATACAGAAAGTGAGCAACGTCGCATATAGCTGTCAAATATTTCGCTGTTTTGATTACATTGGCAATATTACTGTATGGAAATAAGAAATATGGCTAACTAAAAAACAAAATATTGATCATAAAATGCAATAATTAATATCGTAACACCGAATATTTAGTTTTAGATGTAAATAAAGTATTTGGAAACTTTCCAATGCCTTTTTTACACCCAAAACGGTTACAACATCAAATTCAGTGTTATAATTGCAATTCATTATTAATATTCTAGTTCACTAGCTAGCCATATTTCTTATTTCAATACAGTGATATTGCCAAATTAATCAAAACAGCTAACTAGCTATTTGCGTCGTTGTCAACTTTTTGGATGAACGCTCTTAAGGATTTTTTTAACTGCTATATTATGATAAATTAATAGAACACAACTCGGGTCCAAATAAAACTCTTTTGTAATAAATACTGAATTAAACACCTATGCAGTTTTACCATGATTTGTAACAAGACGGTATGAGATCAGTTACCAATATTATAATGACTAAATGACGCGTATAAAACATCCCAGTGGACACGAGGATCGCTTCATGTCCGTCGCATGGTGTGCTCGCGCTTGACCAAGTTTCTTCACATTGCTAACATTCATGTGCACTCATTCGTTCTCCTAACACACATTCATTCATCTCTTCCTTTGTGAACCAACTATGCTTCATACCTTTGTGCTCTTGAAAACATTTAACTAACTCACTTGCCTATTTTTTATTTTTATTTATTTATTTATGTAAGTTGCACCTATGTTTTAGTTTGGATATGTAAAACATTATGTAGCTTTTATTTTCCCTTATGTTTTACTAAATTGACAAATTGTTTTTTACAGATATCCCTAATACCAATTCTAATTCATGACACGGTTTATTTTACTATCGCTAAGCTATCATCCCGAATGCTTGCCCGTGCCTCTCCTATCAGTTGCTTATTCTTATCCTTATTGAATGTTTCATTGCAGCAACTATCACCTACTAAGTCACTAAACACTAGTCAAAGTAACAAGTAAGTATACAGTTCGCTTCATCATACCTTTTTTATTAGGGCGTTTTTAGAGTCAACAGTACAAGACACGTTGAAAAAAAACAATAATCTTTTGTTACCGTTTTTACCCGAAACTACTTCATGTACCCGGATAAAAAGTATCCTATATCTTAAACCAAGTCATGGTTTAGCTGTGTGCCCAATGGCATCCAAATCCGTTCAGTCTTTTGCGTGATTGAGTACCAAACATCCAAACTCACAAACCGAGACATTGATATAATAAGTAAATAAATATTGCGTGCTTGCAGTACGCAGGAATTCTTTGGCATGTTCATAGATGCAAACCCATCCCACGTGCATATACGAATGACTCTAGAACGCCCTCAAATCATCTTAATTTTCTACAACTCAACTTCTGCTTGGCAGCTTGCGTTTAGAATTATCTGCTTCATTATCATCGTAAGATTTGTATTCAGACTGTGTTGAGATGTTCTAATATAAAAATGACTTCAGGGCTGCAGCGAAAACTGTTCTAGAGAGAACGCAATCTCAGACCGGTGAATGCGACGACACGTATGATGACGGGTAAATATTTCAGAAATTATTGCGATAAATCCGTACCCTAATTACGTAATACACGATCAATCAGAATCTGAATCGTTTTGATACAGATTGCTAATCCATTGCTTCATAAGTTCGAAAAAAAATCTGCTCAACAACGTAAATAACGCAATGAATGTTGCTGAACTGTCAAAATGAAACAGATTAGTCGTAATGGTTTACGAAAATGTGTTGCATAATTAGATAGCTGGTTTTAAGGGTGATTTTCGCCCATAATAAAAAAATAGCTAATAGCGTGTTCTCATTATTATTTTCTTTTTACTCTACATTTGTTTGTTATGTTTTCTTTAATGTTAATTTTTGATTCTTAGAGTTATATTTTACTTCTTTTTTTGTCATTTAAAGAAAATCTTTTTTACTCTTATTAACCAAACATGTTTTTAAGTTAAATGTTTTAATGGTACCTCCATATTGGTGCCCAAGATACAGGCTTGCTTAGTTTAGGGCCAATGTAAACCCGATTTATATTTATTTAAAATCTCAGAAGGCAGGCGATGAAAGAAGCCATTAATTTCACGATTCCAACACAATATTATGAGTATTGTTTGATACCCTGTGGTTTTGGAAGTCTCTTTCTTATTACGATTTTCTTGTAACATACACACCATGCTGTTATATTTACAGGAAAAAAAATTACACCATGAATGATTTTCGACACATAACCAACCTAAAATATCTAAGAATGTCTTGTACACTTATTTCAGTGTGCCAGAACCGAAATTGAAAGCGAATTCGTCATTGGCGGAGATTGTGGAACGCATGCGCAGCCCACAGTTGGGCGTGGGCTTCCTGCAACAGACCGTCAGCCTACCGTCCCACACATTCGTCTCTATATACGCCATACATTGGTTACAAGCTAATATGGAAGGCGTCACTTACGAAAGAGCTACGGCCGTTATGGAGGTAAAGTGCTGCACAGTATACAGGGGCAAATAAAATTAACTAGTGAAACTAGACGTGATGAGTCATGATAAAACAAAAACAAAAAATGATTTGATGATTATTTTATTTGGGTCAGCGACCGAAAATTCTGTTCCAACCACGTCTGCGGAGTTTCGCTAAGTAATTTAAATTAACCCTGTATTTGTTATGTCAGTAAGGATGTTTGTGATATGTTGAAAGCATAATTATAGCCAATTTTTAACATACTCCACCGATAGAAATCATCACTTCAAAAATGGCCATTCAGTTTAAAGTGTCTTATAGGTGTTTCGAGTGAAATCGAATTGTTATTTTCTTTTCCAGAAATTACTACAAGAGAAAATGATATGCCACGCATCTGGTGATACAACGAAACGTTTCGTCGTAGGCTACTATATGTATCATATCTTGCCTCAGAAGAAAGAAAAAGGTTAGTATTGGTTAGGTTAGTTAAGAAAGTAGAATTTGTATTAAAAACAAAATGTACGAGCATGTATCTGTGTTTTAGGTTAAGTAACAAGTGTGATAGGCAAAATATTTTCAATTGTCTACTAGCTTTTGCCGCTTCGTCTGCGTGGAGGTGGGAAATTATCCCACGGGAACGTATTCAATCTACCTAGTGTTTTCCCAACTATTTTGAGGTCGGCTTCCAGTCTAGTCGGATGCAGCTGAATACCAGTATTTTACATGGAGCGACTGCCTATCTGACCTCCACAACGCAGTTACTGGGTAACACGATATCCCTTAGTAAGACCGGTTGTCAGACTTTCGGGCTTCTGACGACCCGTAATAGCTGCCAAAGATCCACGAATGACAGCCGGGACCAACGGCTTAACGTGCTTTCAGAGGCACAGAGCAGTCTCGGTATGGAAAGATGGTCACCCATCCACGGACCAACCCCGGCAAGTGTAGTTTAACCTGATGGATCGACTTGTGCTGCTGTTATTACAACAAAAAAACCATGTCCTGGGTCAAGAGCTACCTTTGTGCCAGATTTAACGAAATCCGTTCAGCCGTTAAGGCGTGAAAATTTTACAGACAGACAGACAGAGCTTCTTTCGCATTTATAATATTAAAGTACGGATGTACTAGAAAATAAAGAATGTATATTAAAATAGAACCTATTATTTTTACAGACAGTATACCTGACTACGTGAAGCCTCTAGGCGACCTTCAAAGCTTCGAGAACGAATGGATGGAGGTCGAAGTGTTAGGACCACGGTCTCCATTACTATCCGCGGAGACTTTGATGGGGGCCATCGATATATCTGGCAGCAGCCCGGCGACCGACGACACGGGAGTGCCGGCCTTCCTCTGTGATAATATCGACCCCAGCTACATGCACTTGGGTTCTGATAGTGACAGTAAGTATTAGGTCCCCACCTATGAAATCAGCGTTTTGTATGGAGAATTTTAAAGAAGTTGCTAACATTTTCTTAATTTATATAATAACCATGAACACTAATGTTTTAAAACTTTTATGCACTAATGTTAAAAAACTAAGATAACGTAATATGCCACTAGATTAAGCGACAAAAATAAGTTTTGGCTAAGTTAAAACAAACAGTGATCATTTCTGCTAACAAAATGAGGAGTAATTTTTAAGGTATTTTTTATGTTTATAAACTATAAGTAATAAGGTTTTTTTTACTATTGGTAGTTGTCTATGATGGTCATTATTCGATATAATACCAAGCAATTGATGAATATTTAAATTCATAGAAGTGACAAGGTTCTCTATTTGTGAGAAAAAAAACGCCAATTTCATAGGTGGGGACCCAATATAAACTCACAGCATTTATTTCAATTCAACCATTTACAAGCACTTTTGAATTGTCAACGGGTCGGTCGAAGAAAGATGAAGTTAATTGTCTATTCCATAGCGTTGTAGGTTCCTATGGAGAAGAACGGGCATGAAACTCCACGCTTTTAAATCAAGATATACTCTTTTAAATCAAAATATTGTCACAAATTATTGGTTACATGTTGAAATTATAGGTACATTAAGGGGACTACAGGACCTAAACGTGCCTAAACGCAAGTTTTAAAATGCCTAAAAGAATATGATCCACTGCAGTAAACAAAATCAGAAAAATATATGATATTCTTCAGGATATATGCTAGTATGATAGTGTGTTGAAAACATAATACAACTAATTTGATACGATAGAAAAAAATCATGAAGATACCTCTAAAAATTTCTTTTAACGATTAAAAATCATATTAATTTACATGCAATCATTCTGATTTTTTGTCAGATTATTCTACAAGCTACATATTATCATAATAGTGTTTTAATTTTCCAGTCCAATCAATAGATTTTCTGTAAATTGCTAACTGCTTCATATTTTGCAATAAATTACCTGCGTCGTGTCATCGCGCTTGTCTTGCTTGTCTTTCATTTCTATGCAGTCCGACAGTGACCGCGCTTTAGCTATTATAAGCCTCTTAATTATTACGTTTTACCAGCTGTGCCGTAGTTTTATACCAGCCTGTTACTATAAAAAGATACGGTGCCCGGGTTCGATTTCCAGCGGGAGCAAAATTTTCTCCTTGGTTTGGTTGGTTGTAGGGCTTGTTCCTCCTTGCTAGCTACCACCATCTTATCTAAGTCTGTCGCAATAACAACAATGTTAACAGCATTGTTGTGTTTCGACATTTAGAGGTAAGATAGCCTCTATTGTTGGAGATTCCACTTCGGCCTGATCATCTGGTGAGATGCAGGCCAAGAGCTTCCCCGTGGTGGATAAAATAAATAAATAAAGATCCATTTTGGATAAATCGATTCTTATACTGTACTACTATTTTGAGTGGTATATCGCTTTTATTTCACAGAGTCGTAGCTTCAAAGACTTTTTTGAGATTCAGTTCTGTGAGCGATTTATTCAGTCAAAGGTTTTGCCGATAATGTTTCTTTGCGGACGTATAGTGTAGTTTGGAAGATAAAGAAACTGACCTCTAAGTTTGTTTCGGTCTTCCTTCTCAGAGTAGACGGATAGGAAACACCGAGCTTATCTAGTTTTAAAACATAATTTATTTTTGACGTAGTTAAGCAGAAAGGATCCAACCCACACTATGGGCACTTATGTATACCAAAACACTCTTTGTAGTCAAAACTTTAATATCACAAAAACAATCCCAACGCATCATGTCATTATGACCATACGTTACCAACCCGTATGTATGGCAGGTCATACGATCACATCGACGATCTGATCTTAAAACTTGAATATCTCAAAACTAACTCTGTGTGGGTTGGATCCTTTCTGTTTAACTACGTACGTTTAATCGTCAAATTTTATCGTATCGTATCACTATTTATTTTTCTGTGTGTAGCATAGCATATAGTATTATATAGTCAGCCTATATAATGTTCCCACTGCTGGAACTCAGGCCTCCTCTCGATGAGAGGAAACGGGCCGTAATCCACCACGCGGGCCCAATGCGGGTTGGTAGATGTCACATGACTTCGAATTTTTGGTTCTAGGATATGCCGGCTTCCTCACGATGTTTTCCTTCACCGTTTTGAGAGTAGTGGTGATGAAATAATTTATACAAAGTTAAGCGCCTATCAGAGCTCGAACCTATGACCCACACAACTCGTAAGTCGTGGCCGTTCCCACTGAGCCACCACGGCTCCTTTTCTGTGTTTACATAAATAATAAAATAATTAGTTATCATTTATCATTAAACTAACAAATAATTTCGTTTCCAGTGCCCCTATACAAGAACACGCACTTGGACATCGATATAAGCAACAAGAGCGACCGCATCGAGTGGGGCCACGCGCGCTACCAGGCCACGTGCCGGCCGGACCAGGCCTACGAGATGTGCATACAGTGGGCCGTCGCCAGCGGGAACATCGTCGCTGAACTGGTTTCTATCACCATTTATTTATTGAAGCCATGACGATAGGATTTCCCTTCGGCAAAAATCTTATTTAATACATTTACGGGATGAATTTTCAAAAATCCATATTGCTCACTTTCGATATTATGAGGAACTCTTGCGCAAAATTTCATGTTTCTCGACTGCGCTTTATCGGCTGTACGTTCTGTCAGAGAATGAATTAATTTAAGATTTTTATTAACAAGATTTATCCGTTATTGTACACCAGAAAAATACGTATTCAAAAGTCATTAATTCAAACTAGGCTGATAATCAGCACTTTTATAACGTCAAAATTACATAAGACAGTCCCCCAAAAGGCCCACCCTTCACCACTTCCTAATGCTTTAGCTGGGAAGAAGAAGTGGCGCAACAAACTCCCCAGCAGTATAATAATTATGTCGTATCTCTACGTATTTTACTGTGTATCCAAAAATAATAAACATAAGTAAGTAGAGAAATTCGTGATGAAAAAATCCCAATAACTCTTGTCTCGGCTGGGGAATGAAACCTAGGATGTCCGGCAGTCTCACTTCGACGACTAGACGGTTACATTATACATGTTTTATTATCTGTATGTGACTGTCTGCAAACAAGATACCTCTTTTTTATGATATTTACTTTTTAAACATTATTCTGTAATATATCTATTTTTCAGATATTCGGCTGGGCGCGCAAAGCTCAAAGCTGTAGACTACAAATGGTGCCAATACCGGCAGACCCACTTGCTTTGCCGTTCACTTTAAAATCGGACCCTCTGCGAGGACCTATTTACGTGCCTCTAAATGAAGAACCCCTGCTGAGAAGCAAAGTCACGTTATTCGAAGGTATATTATCTTTTTCGGTTACTACAATAAAAAGTTTAAGCTTCCAACAAAACAATACATCACTATTCAACTTCTAATAACCTCAGAACAAATTATAGTATATCTGGACCAGTTATGCACTCTATATCACCGTGTGCTTAAGCTAAAAGACGTAATTGAACAAAATAAAAACAACTTTATTTAATACTTTTTATTTATTTATTTGAATTACTTTTTCTCTTACTTCATGGTGCCCAAGATACAGGCTAAGCCTAGTTTCGGCCCAATGTTATGTCCATATTCTAATTAACGATTTTTACTTTTTACTCGTTTAACTTCCCAGGTTTCCCTGAAGACACATGGCTGGAACGTCTGTTCCTTTTCCAAGAAGCCATAGTTGGTCGTTTCGGGTTCATAAAGTGTACTGTGGAGAGTACATCACACGAGGCGGGCGTGGGCGACCACTTGTACGTGCACGTGACTGGGAACATGTTCATACTCATACCTACTACTGTCAAGTCGGAGCAGAGGGCGTTGAGGACCAAGCCAGCCATCAAACCGCTTAATGCTAGCCGGTAATATTGCATCTTTTCTCTTATATTTTGTCTCTTTCCACAGCATACCGTCTGTAACCTTTATCATGGAAAATTATAAAATGTATACTTAAATTGAGTGCCCTAGGTTGCTAGCACTTTGTAACTTTCGTGCCCCTTCAAGAATCCCACGCAGCTCCGTCACTCCACTCTGTCCTCCACTTAGACGAACTGTTTTAGGCTCTAACTCTCCCTACGCCCGATTCTGTAAAGTCATTAACAGTGGTAGTGATTTGGTTGACTTGCATTATGATTCACTATCAAAACTAAAGTCAAAGTATATGAGATCTTTGCCTGATATATTATAAGTTATCTAATTTATATATATAGTTTTTTCTTTTATATTTTTAGTTGGTATCATCTTTTTAATTAATTTTGTTTGCCTTAGCTTTAATATGTCAAATTCTCACTATAATCTGACCAATAGTGAAAATGGTTAGATTACTAGAAATAGATTAATGTGGCGCTTGTGGTGTTTACCTTTAAGTGAGTGTTACACTGGAATTAATTATAAGAATAGTTTTAACTACCTATGTAATTAGTGTAAACATTCGTTGGTGAACCAAATAAATAAATAAAATAAAATATACTTCTTTTCAGAAGAAGAAGAAGATAAAAATAACAAGCCGTGCGCCCGATAGGATTTCCCATCGACGAAAACCTCAAACTTCCATCCCGTATTTAAGGATTTTTGAAAATTCACCGTCTAAAGGGGTTTAGGGGATGAATTTTCAAAAATCCTTCTTTAGTGGTCACTTTTAAGAGCTCTTGTGCAAAATAACAAACTTCAAGACCCAGCGGCTTAGGATGTACCTTGCCTGTCACTGAGTGGATGAATGAATTATAGTTTTTATTTTTTATTATTCAGATTTCCCATGAACTTTTACGCGTTACCAAACACAGCCTTGTGACAGATAAACGACGTAGTCTTTGTAATTGGGTCCCATTCCCTTTGCCTTTGAATATGATTTGCCCTTGGCCCATCACCCATAAAGCAACGTAGAAGAAGGCTCTATTAATGTATGCAGGCGTCTATACTTCTCTCTCCTATATTTAAAACTGTGTGCCGGGGTCGCGATATCCCTTTTGGACAACCTACCGACCTACGTACAGTATTCTCTTTCTGTTCCTTTAATCCATCCAGTTTTTGTTTAAAAGATCGCTTTTAACGGTAAGGCCGCCCATTGTGTCACCCTATGTAAAATTTCTACATTTATATGATGTACTATCGAAGAACTTCATATCTAAGCAGTTTGAAAACAAAATCCCGTGAACACGATGACCACATCTGTTACCGGCCCGTTTCTATAATCACCGAGCGCTGCAAGCAAAAATACTCCTTACGGTGTATAGATATGAACTTCTTGGATGGTACAAGTGTACATAATAAAGAGTATTATATTCTATTCTAAATGCAATCTTTCACGACAGGTACCCCGTTCATCCGGAAGCAGCGCCCAGTCCCCACGAGGGATATATCACAAGACACGTCAGTGGCAAGAATAAAGACGATTACGATAATAGCCGGCGGGTAAGATCAACAGAATATACTGTACCCGAGCGTAAATGTGACACATCGCGCTTTAGAACGAGCATCACACGAGTGACAGAGACAACGTCTAACTTATTCTAGAAATCGATGTGCCATTTTTACTGCTATATTCATTCAAGAGCAATGGTGGCTCAATGGTATCGGCCCCGACTTTCGACTTTGTGTATACTTTGAGGGACACGCCCATAGGTGTTATCAATCAATCAAATTATTTATTTACAGATCATACAATCCAATTTGTTAGTTAGTTACATACACATCTTAAACACTAGTGTTAGTACAAAAATACAAAAAATTTGGTCATAATTACTAGCAATGTCAAAACCATCAATAACAACAAAACAACAACAACATAACAAATAACAATAAAATTTATATTGTGTCTTATCCAGTGTCCTTGAATGCGTTAATATCATCACCACTGCCCTCAAAACGTTGAAGGAAAACATCGTTACGAAACCGATATGTCCTAGAACCAAAAATACGAAAACATGTGACATCCACCAACCCGCACTGGGCCTGCGTGGTGCACTACGGCCCACTCCCTCTAACAGAGAGGAGGCCTGTGTCCCAGCAGTGGGAACATTATAGGCTGATTATGGTATATTCATTAAAATTGAGAAATCCCTTACCTATTTCCCCAGTCATATTTGCACAATAATTATTATTTAGTTTATTTCCAACTTCCGAGACACGAAATGTTTATACTGAAAAAGTTATCTTTTAGTAGAGAAATAGGTACAAAAAAGCACCCTTCGCATTTCTCTAACGCAGGTCATACAATGGCGGACCGACGCTTATTGTATGACTAAAACTTAATCAAAACAATAAAAATGTTGAGTTTTAGCTTGCACCTTCAAAGATTAAAGTAAAACATGTAATTTTTCACATTTATATTAATTACCACTTACTTTTTTAATTTGATTTAATTGATAATTTTAATTAATAGTTATCATCTTACGAACCACGACACTCATATATTTCTTTTAATCGGACCCCCAATTAAACTAATTGGTGACCCCTGATCTCACGTATATAGCCTGCACTTGCCACGTTCAGCATCTACGAGGCGTTCACACCCAAAGGAAATAATGCACATTCTTTAAATGATGAGAGACTTTTTATACTTTACCTATCTAAGACATCTTTCTCAGAATTTTCTTTGAAACACTCCTTGACATAACTGCAATGTTTCAGACATGGCATCCAAGACAGAAATAAGAAATGTTGCGCAATTAACTACGGATTGCAACACAATTTTAAGTTGCACAATAATTAACAAACCGTTTTTGACACGCAAAATATTTTGCAGAATCTTTAAATAGCTTGCACAGACGGTCGGTATAATGTACAATTAAAAATATCACGCAATAATATCGATAATCTAGAGGTCGCGTCCTAGTGATTTTGTTTTTTATCTTGTGCTGTATTCCACAATCTATATAATAAAAGTGAAATGGTGTTCATTGATAAGCGCATCATCGAGTGACTTTGCAATTTTTTGTTTAGAAATGTTTAAAAAATTTAAAGTTGCCGGGAAAATAGTTGGCGTTTTCTATGGGAATTTTGTATGAATTTTGGACAGGAAAACGTGTCGGGTCAGCTAGTGATAAATAAATAGCAAAATCCGAGGTGCAACTGTCACGCCCCGATCTAAAACAACTGCAACGGCTTTCATGCTTTCAGGCTCAACATCATTCTTGCAACCCGTGCTATGGCCGCAACTTAGAAGAGCCCTATGTCCAGCAATGGATTACGATATGCCGAGATGATTGAATGTTACTAAAGTAATATTATTTCAGATGGGTTTCCTCTGGTCATGGAATCACATGATATCTAAGAAGTGGAAGTCATCACTAACTCCAGCGACTGGCGATGAAGGCTTCCAAATGCGAATGCTGAGAGACTTCAAACATTTCTGTGCGAATCAGGAGCAGAGACTCAGTCAGTTCTGGGATCAATGTTGGGAAATGCGGGAAAAAGCCCACGGCATGCAGTCTTGTTAAATTATAAGCCAAATGTTAAATTTATGATAACTGTTAAATATATTTTAATTGTCTTAAGTTGTGAGTATTATTGTTAAAATGATTTCCCATCACCCTCTTCGTCAAATCAAGTCAGTGGTCAAACCTTTCAGGACTCTTGATTAGGAGGCCCATCACAAAATTGCGTTTTGACAGTTCGAGTAGCCGACGCGTCGCAATAAGTAGCAATGTGGCAGTTATAATTATGTTTATTTTGAGTTATATAATTAATATTTCTTTTTTTAGGTATGCAATTTTAATTTCTTATGAACCAACGATTATTCTGGTATAAATTTAACGTAATAATATTAGGTCTTTACCTATGAAATTGCCGTTATGCAGTACTAGCCATTTCAAATCAAAATAATTTTTGTTTGGCTAAGAATTAAAATTTCAAATTAATTTTATTTTAAAAACATGTTTTTTTTTTTCCAAAAGTAGTCATTTCTTTATTGATTAGTGTTACATTTTCATCGCATTTCAATCTTTTTCGTCATCATGGATACGTTAAAAATTCGAGTAATTATGGAATATGAGTACCGTCGTGGCAGCAACGCGGCACAAGCGGCACGCAACATCAACGACGTTTACGGAGCTAACACTACAAACCAACGCACCACCTGTTATTGGTTTGCTCGCTTCCGTTCTGGAAATTTCGACCTGAAAAATGAACCTCGCGGTCGTCTGAAGACTTTGGTCGACAATGACGAATTAAAGGCGATTGTGGAAGCTGATGATACACAATCTACGGCTGAATTAGCAGCAGCTTTCGACGTTAGCGTCAAAACAATATTGGTCCATTTGCGTCAAATTGGCAAGGAAAAAAAGCTTGACAAATTGCGCCGGTGTGATTCATCACAGCTTCTTAACAAACGGGGTGAGCATTACTGCAGATGTGTACTGTGAAGAACTGAACACAATGATGGAGAAGCTGGCACATCTCCAACCAGCATTGGTCAATCGCTCGTCTCCGCTGCTACTGCACGACAACGCGCGACCTCATACTGCACAGCAGACGGTCTCCAAGTTGCAAGAACTGGGGTTGGAAGCTCTCCGTCATCCGCCCTACTCACCAGTCCTTGCGCCTACAGACTACTACTTTTTCCAGAATTTGGATAACTTCTTGGCGGGAAAAAAATTCAATACCCGAGAGGCAGTACAAAATGCCTTTGAAGAATTTGTTGCCTCCCGTCCAGCTGATTTCTTTAAGAAGGGCATCAATAAACTGCCACTGCGTTGGCAAAGATGCATTGATTGCATGGGTGATTACTTCGATTAAAGTTTCGTGCAGATCAGCGCGACGCGACACCGGCTATTGTTATACCGTCAAGTTTTCTTAGAAATTGTATTGTTCGAGTCGCGTCGCGCTGGTCTGTACGAGCTTTAATATAAATAAAAAATACATGAAAAAAATTCGTTTAAATTTTTTCATACAATACGGCAATTTCATAGGTAAAGACCTATTATGTAATGTAGTAAGGAGAAATTTAGAGTTATTTCCGAGCAATTTCTATGATTTTGAATGGGATTTTGTTTAGATATTCCATACATATTTCAAAACTTTGAGGCGGCTATGAACTAAACCACTTTTTAAGAAACGTTTTTTATATATTTTTCATATCATTTGCTATGTACAATAGTTCAATCCACGAGCTTTAAAAAGTGCCGTCGCGCATTTTATGAAAAACTTGCTTCGGAGTTTTGGCTTTATATAAATAGATAAGTAAAAATTGCGCAAAGCGAGGCCATTATAAACTATATAGGTACCTAATAACTATTCTCCACGACTCGAATAAGTCATAGTTGTCGAAGTCTTTCAGTTTCTCAGAAGAACGCAAAAGTTGCCCATATCACCCTCGAAATCAGTTGAAATGTATTAGGCCTCTTAATATAAGTTTTACTGTGACTATAATAATAATTTCGTCAGTGTCTAGGTGTGAGAAAAAAAAAACCGGTTTCCAACTTATTCTATATTTTTATAGAAATAAAATTTTGTCGAACAGGGAAGCAAGTATAGTCTATAAGATTAACAATACAAAGTAAACCATGCATACCTACTTAGCTTGCATCATGAGGCTCTGCTGGATTGACATTCAAGATTAGTGAGATACATAATAAGGAATATATGTAACTAAGATATTCCTTTCAAATTGAATTGATTAAAAAACGTCTAAAATATATCAACAGATAATAAAATTATACAAATTGCAACTTATTTTATTTATTTTTTCTAAGTTAATTTAATTTTTAATCGAACATTCTCTAAAATAATCAAGAAACGATTTCGTACTGCTTGAACTATCAGGTTTTTTTGTGAAAACGAGACGACGTGTGAGCATACTCGAAAAGCATGGAGCTTCCTTTTTATGGTCACTAATAGCCCTATCAGTATTCGATTCATAATTTAAAGCAACCTTTTGATTTACAAATGTAAGTAATGTCAAAATATCCGTTTCCGTTGCCGAGTTGTTCAACTCTTCACATAGGGCCTGGATGAACCAAGAGCCTGCAGCGGTATTTCTCCACGCGTAATACCCAGGAACAGTAGCACGTGCGAGTAGGAAGTCAGGATGAATCGGAATTTTGTGTGATTCAAACCATCCGTCTGTCTCGACAGCGTCTGCCTCGAAGTCGTTTGTTAATGTAATACCGTCATCGTAATCTTCACCCTGACAAGCTTGAAATATGAATAACCTCGGCTTGCCTGCAAGTGTAGGGCAGTTTTCGTCGGTAAACCCACACCACAATTTTTCTGACCTGTAATGGGTATCTTTTGCATACAAAATTCCAGACTCTCCGTGAGTTAACACCACAATTAGCAGGCAATCATTGTTGGAGTGATTCATATTCGCTGTCCGTTTAATATGCTTCATAATTTTGTCAAATGTTAGATTAGGGAAAACATCAACACTAAATGCTAACTCTTTAAGGCATTTCTCCAAATTCTGACAATCTTTGACGGTGCCGGCTCGCGGTGACATTTCTAAATCACTGTCAAAGTGGTCGTGACTAAAAATGAGGGCCTTACCCCGGTACTTGTGATTCATGTTGTAAAATTCGTTTCTAAATGTGGTGTAGGATTCAAGATGACTATTCCGTCCTCCACCATTGTCACATTTTGAATATTCTGCTGTTCCTCCGTTTTCTTCTGACATTTTATGTATTATTAAGGTATTTCACACTAGTATTGTATTGTAATAAAAATAGATAATTAGTGGTAGTTAATTCTATCATCGACTGCTCAACTCGCAGTAATATGAACTTCTACTCCGCTTTTGCAGTAAACATTGCACGTTATCAATCCATTCACTTCAAAAAATAAAAATCGAATGAAATGCGCAATAATTGAGGCGCTGTATTTATAGGCGATGATGACGCAACAATCAACATAATTATTGCAACGCAGCATGGGGAAGTCCTACGCACGTTGGTGTTACCATGCACCTATGTTTGATGAATACTTTGGTTGATAATTACAATAAAATAAGCACGTGATTCATTAATAGTCGGTGTGACTACATTGGCAACGGGGCAAACTGTTGTATGTTTTCGGTGGTAAATTTGTCCGCGTACTTACGTTGCTTTTTAAATTGCATCATATTATCTATACCTGCATATAAAATGCGTTGTCCTGACTGACGGATCAACGCACAGCCTAAACCGCTGATTGTAGAGACCTGAAACTTGAAGGGTGTGTTCTTTGTATGACGTAGCCATTCGATAAGAAAGGATTTTCCGAAATTCTACCCCTAAGGGGTTGAAAAAGGGGGCAAAGTTTGTATGAGACAACGTGATTCCTTGGTCTAATCTACTTCAAATTTTGCATAAACATTCTTTAACAGAATTGATGGAAGACGTGTTTCGTAGTTTATTGAAATTCATCTCCTAACGGGGTTAAAAAGGGGTAGAAAGTTATTTTGAGGGTGATTTGCTTCGAAGTTGATATCAATACCTACTCCTTAATGCTTTTGATTTAAATTACATTTTATTTTGACACATGTTTGAAAATTCAATCCGATTTTATTCAAAAAGGTTGAACTCACTTCTATGCTTGCTGCAATGCAAATACTCTATAAAATTGGAATGTCTCTTTTTGTTTTAATATAGATATTTAAATAGGTATGTAGTAGTTTGTTTTAGAAGTTTAATTTAGTGTGTATTGTATATCATAATTTTCTTACATTTATAAAATCTGACTCTATTTTTTTAAATGGGAGCAGAGTTAGTTAACATCAATGGGAAATTAATAAACCTTACTATTGTACCAATAGTGGGGGATGGCGCATGCCTTTTCCGTACGCTTTCTTATTTGCGTGTTCATAAAATATAACATATTATACAATAAGTACCTACAACAAAATTAATAACGTAAAAAACCAATTAAAAATCCTACTAGAATCATTTTAGACTTCTACGCGGACGAAGTCGCGGGCAAAAGCTAGAAATATACATGTATTATATTCTAAAAAAAATTGTTGAAAATTTAAATTATGCTGATCACGCTCTTGTAATTCACACTAATTATTAGGAAGTTTGACAATTGGAAACCTTCCTTCTAATTTACCATTTTCCTGTTTGTGTCAGTAACTCATTGATTTAATTATAGGATTTCTGATGCTATAATGGCCCAAATGATATACGTTTTATTTACACGTTTCTGCATTTAAGATATCTTGATAGCCGCCACGGTTTTCGTAAGTTGATGCACCGATTTCGGCAATTTTGTCGGTTTTAATTCAATACGGGTGCATAATGCGTAACTGGAGCCCTATTTATTTTACTCTTTGATAAAGCAGTACATAATCAAAATGTTGAACGGAGAACCTCAAGATAATGGAACTGTTGAAACTGAACAAAGACCCAATGCAAATGGTGGCAGCGATGAAGGCGACGCACTGGGCAGTCATGAACCCTCGGGCGCACACCGCTATGCAAGGATGCCCGTTGACAGAAACGCACTGTATTACAACATGAACCATAAAAATCGTGGGAAGGCAATTATTTTCAACCACGAGCATTTCGATTTTCACAGCCTGAAGTCACGTACTGGCAAATAACATTATTTAAAATGAATTTTCCTCAAATGTTATCAAATGAATATGTAACACTTGGTACACACGGCTACAAATCAAGCTATACATTTCCAGTTTAAGCTGCAGTAGTCTGTGGGGTGGCCTATTTTTCTGCTATACAGGATGGATTTTTGAGACGGGGCTGTAAGGCTACCATAACCGTTGTAGCTACAGGAAAACGGTCTTAAGACTGTCCTTAAGTTTTTGAGAAAATTTAATCTGCATCAACAGATTTTGAGAAAAAGGTATAGACAGCATGAAAATTGTAAATTTTCGCAAAAACTTTTTTTGATGTCAATCGATCCTGTTTCTTATAAGGATCAAAAAACTATCAGACCCCTGTCTGTGCCCCCCCCCCCCGGATCCGCGCTTGCATTTCGTCGTGGTTCTTTTTTTTTTGTGACTACAACGCATACTGGCAATGAAAAAAAAATCCACGACACGACGGACAGAACTGGTTGTATAGAAATTGTCGATCTAAAGCATTGACGTGACATGTGACCGGAGCTAGTCGAGGGCGCCGAAGATACGAACATTAAAAAATAATCGTCTAAGCGTGTAGTTACATCGCCTTTTTAAATTTTGCTACCTAGATACCTATAGGTGCAGCTACAGCTACATTTTTATTGCATCATCGATCAATATTATTTTTGGTAGGGTGAACGTCCCCAAAATCGTCTTAGCGATCGCTCTTACTGCTACAGAAATAATAATGAAGGCGGAGTCAAAGTCAAATTGTTACTATGGGCAGTGTTTTTTTTCATTCACTGACTATGGGCTATGGGGAAGTCCGGAAGTCTTTACTTTTGATAAGGTATACACGGCTACATAACAAGCTATACGTAGGTACATTTCCAGACCACTCATAGTACGGGAATCCTTTACAATGCGAGATAGTTTATATGTAAAGGGGGCTATGCGTTCTGTCATTTTCGAGCCTAACATAATATCAGAATCAGAATCGTCACGCGCACTGTATGAAGCTGTTAGCGATCTTTCTAGCTAGAAAGAACCTCTTGCCACCACCAGTAGCCGTTGTTTTTAATCAGTGGTACAATGGTACCACTGGAGGTGGCACCACCCGTGGTGGGGGTGGTGTGGCAATTTTGGCCGGTTATGTTTGAAAATTGGGTAACTGCTTGATAATATTGATAAAATAAAATAGGTCACTTAGAATGGAAGAAATTTATTGCTTATAGTTTACTAAATACATAAAATAAGCATTTTATAAAAAATACAAACCAGTCACATCATTGCATCAAAAATCTATGAGGAGGTTATTAGTTCTAAATAAGAATCATCATACAAAATAAACTGTGGTGTATCTAGAATATTTTTAAAGTTGAACAAGGCACAATTTCAATATACCGATAATTTTATATTATTTCTAATATCCATGGTAACTCCTCACAGATATTCTGAATTTTATTCACACTAAAGATAAATCAGTCAATAAGATGCCACTATCACATACTTTCCTAAATTTGAAATAGGTATTATATTAAAGTTTTTTGTTTAATATTATTAATACATTACAATTCCATGATAATATTTAAATGATCAGATCAGAAAATTATTATGACACCTGAGCATGCAATATTAGGCATTTTCATTCAAGCCTTCACCCATAAAGAATCAAAATATTAATTATTAACACATTATAATTGGCAAAAATGTTATTTGTGCTACTAACATCTAATACAACAATAAATGCTTTTATTTAAATAAAAGTTAATGTCTTTAGGTAGGTATGTATGAACCCACAGTATTATGAAAAATGCAAAAAAAAAACTTATAACAATTAAAACTTAGGTAACACTGCTGAAATTAGATCTTTATCAAGGAACAAAATAAATTAATACATGGACACAAACACAATATAGCTAACAAATCATTAAAAAAAATGTTTTGGACTTATATGATATGTACTGGTGGAATTGATCTCTTTTGTTCTTCAGCTCTTTTGTTACGTATGTAATTTTTACAAACATTTCTTATTAAGTACGTTATGTAATCTCAAACATTATTGTATATAAACACATGCAATGCAGGCAATACATTTTGAAACACTTATGGTTGGCAGCACATAATCTCATTTTATATTAATTTGAGCAAATACAAAAGATCAAAATATAATTTCTACATGTGCCTAGGAGCTATTCATAAAATTGTAAAATGAGCAAAGAATTTTGATTAACATGATCTAGACTTAAAAAATCACAGTAATTTGTGACATGGCATTGTTATCTTAACACTAACCACCATATTTCATTTTAATATAAAGTTCTAAAACGATTTATTGAAACAAGAAATGCAGATACAAAATAATCTCACAAAATGTATGATAATACAATGCATATCTACTATTAAAACATTACTTTTAACAGCCATTGAACATTATTTTCTAATAAGTAGGAATGGTTTCCTTTTATATGTATTTTGTATAACTAATGCTAACAAGATATTTTAATACCTAACATAGGTACAAGATCAAGGGCAGTGTAACTGGGATTATTTCTTACCGAACACAAGGAGGCGAGTGAGCATGCTTGTGATGCAAGGAACTTGCTTCTGCTGATGCATTGGCATCAGGTCTGGAGTATTAGACTCAAAATCCAGAGCTACTCTTTGACATACAAATGTTAATAATGTCAGGATGTCTCTCTCTGTACCAGCATAGCGTAACTCTTCACACAACGCTTGCATAAACCAAGAACCACGAGTAGTGTTTCTCCAAGAATAGTATCCAGGCACGGTAGAAAATACAATCAGGAAGTCTGCATGGACTGGAATTTTATATGATGCAGAAGGTGATCCATCTGTTTCAGTATAACTCACCAGATTAACACCACCATCCAATTTATCACCCTGGCAAGCTTGAATAAAGAACATCTTCGGTTTTCCAGCAAGAGTTGGGCACTTGTCACCAGTAAAATAGTACCACAAGTTTTCTGGCTTGTAATGTGTATCTTTGGCATACAACATTCCTAGCTCTCCGTGGGTTAATACAGCGATAAGAAGACAGTCAAAGTTAGTATGGTCCATGTCTGCTAGCTGCTGAACATACTTAATTACTTCTTCAGATTTCTTATTGCTCAGCACCGTAACTGTGAATCCTAAGCCTTTGAGGACCTTGGCAAGATTATCACTGTCCACGTTCGTGCCTGTTCGTGACTTCAGGCTGTGAATATCGAAATGCTCGTGGTTGAAAATAATTGCCATCCCACGATTCTTATGGTTCATGTTGTAATACGGTGCGTTTCTGTCAACGGGCATCCTTGCATAGCGGTGTGCGCCCGAGGATTCATGACTGCCCAGTGCGTCGCCTTCATCGCCGCCACCGTTTGCGTTGGGTCTTTGTTCAGTTTCAACACTTCCATTGTCTTGAGGTTCTCCGTCCAACATTTTGATGATTTACCCTTATCAAATGGTAAAATAAATAGGACCTCAGTCACGCAGTATGCACCAGAATTGAATCAAAACTGACAGAATTGCCAAAAAATTTGCATCAACTTGAGAATCATGCGAAAACGAAAACCGTGACTGTCACAAAAAGCTGTGACAAAAAGTCTAACTAACCACAGACTAAGTAGTACTAGTCTAACTAATGATCTATTTTATACAGATAACAAATTAATGTCAACAGTGTTACCAGATGTGAAGCGCTCCAACTCGCCACATTTTTTTCCATAAGTAACTAGGAGAATGTTTCGCCAGTGCAAACATACTATTAATCGAACAGATTATGTGTGACTCTGGATTTTTAATTTGTGCTGTGATGTCTTGTTTATAGGTACTTAACTTTTTAGTTGGCGTTTTTGACGAACCTATACTCCATAAGTTTAGGTAGTCGCTGACCGTATTTTACCGGTTAAATAAAGGTAAACACATCGTAAAAAGGGTTTTTATAGTCAACTATAAAAAACCCTTTTTACGATGTGTTTACCTTTATTTCTTACTTCTTTACTTTCTTGTTTAAAAGTACGATAAAACCAAATTAAATTTATTTTCGATTTGCATAGTTCGGAAATCCTATGCAATGCGAGATCAGCTTATACTGGAAATTTATAGCTTGATATTTAGCCGTGTGTACAACTGTGACGTAGTATGACCACTGAAGTGAACAGGTATTACGTTTAGTCGATTACTTCACAGCTGTCTCGTCACGTGATTTTTTTTTGTTTACTTTTAAACCGATGGAGTATAGTTCGGTTTTAGTTTTATAACTTTTTATTTTTATTTAAATTATTTTGGGGTTATAATATATATACATAATGCGCAAATAAGCCCTCTCATTTGATACTTACCCAAAATATCATGATTAGTTTTTATTCGTTACTTTGTCCTCTAGAGGGTGCCATTTTCAACCAGCGGACGATCAAGACGCTTCCAACGATACCCTATTTGTCAAATTATGCTATATGTAGGTTAGAAGTTATGAGTGAACCGATGAACTTAAAGGGTGGCAGGAACATCGACGCGAAAACTGATAACCATGGATTCAGTACTTACATGATTCTGAACCCCCTGCGTTGAAAGTTTTCGTCGGTTATTAAAAAACTACTAGTTACTAAAAACTGCTTTTCATAGAAAAGTGCAATACCTACGCGGTCAAAATGTGCACATAGGTACACATAAATACATACTGTAAACATATAATTTTTGGTGTAATTATAAAATGTTGAACACTAATAAAAAGTTAATATACCTAAAGTAAAACCAGTCTTTGTCCAAATTCCCATCAAACACATACATACCGGGTAAAATTATAACCCTCCTTTATGCTTCGCCGTAGTTGGGTAAAAAACAAAACCACCTCTCAGCTAAAACCTGCTAAGTACTTGCTCTGCTCCTGGACGCTGAACTGATAGGTACTTTTATGATAGCATAAGCATGAACCATAGAAATATAAATAACAGGAGAAGTGGCATGTGGGCGTGTCTGTGTCCGCGCGTCGTGATCACGATGCTAATGTCTCAGGAAAATGGCCGTCTCCGCTAACTATTGCACTTTCGAACGCGATCGTGCTGACATTAAAGAATACCATGTTGTTCAGTGGTTTCTTGTAAAAATAGAAGCCAAACTATAAACTTTATAAATCATAGAACCACTTATCATAAATCAGCACAAGTATTTTTCTACATTTGTGTTGAAAATCATAAAAAACAACTAATCGTAAAATATTTCTTGCCTTTACTACGTTATTTTTGTTTTCATATATCACAGCGACTGTACTATTACTAGTAAATACATTGCTTCTTTACCACTACCGAAGTATGTCGCTAATTAACTGGATAAGCAATCTGAAAAACATAAAACGATACCTACTTTCTTTAAGCGGTTGCATCGTGTAGTACGGCCGCTGTAACTTGCGACGAGTTAGTGATGTGGTTGTGCAGATCCACTAACATAGGCTATCGACAACAATGTCGATTGTCGTACGAATTTATATTACTATTAAAGTTAATTCTTCAATTTGTCAACAGTTATAGTTTGGGTAGAAGACCGATGTGAAATATTGTTTTATACTCATTTAATTTTTCTCATAATGTTGAATTTTTTATAAAATTTTATTTTTATACTACAAATTACAACACAATTACTTCAAATTACAAATTATTAATAGTGAATTTTTTTGATTTGCTTAATATTGTTTTTTTTAGCTGCATATTGTTTATTTAAGTATATCATCTTATTATATATACCTATATCGTTTTTATTTATTATTTATTCAGGAACTCCCAAAAATTTTAATACTAATAATAAATGGGAGAATCGATAACTTTCCGATTTAGTCAATCACTAGCGTATATATAAAATAAATGGTTTTTGCACAGCACGGCACGATAGCGATCGATGTTTTCGTGTGAGTGAGTTGTACGGTGCATGGTAAAAGCACGCTGTGTTTGATGGGATAAGGTTTATAATTGATTGTGTAGTACGTTCTGATTTATAAATTGCAAGTGTGAGCGCGTCCTCGTATTTATTGTAGATCTGCAAGTCTAGCTGTGGCTAGGTAGTAGGGATGAATTGGATACATTGGGTTTCGATACATTTTCAACTACCGGGGATATCTCCTTCTTTCTTAAATCTATGACATGTACGAATGAATCCTAAAAAATCCACCGAAGACCGCGATGGCCCACGCACAATGGTCCACCTGAAGGACTAAGTGCGGAAACCAAACCCCATAACATGGAACATAGAAGCCTACCGTAGCCCATTGGTATGTCTGACCGCATAAATTGATACATTAGGTAGGACCCACGCATACCACCAACCCCGGATGAGACTGGATGGAGAGTGTGCACGTACGGGTTTTCAATATTGTTACATTACGACCGCCACTGTAAAGTCCGTCAATGTAAAGCACGTAGTTATATTGTGGTTTACTTTTACATAAACTTACATTATATTATACGATTTATACGGTATACTTACATATTCTGGGCACGCGCCCGTTTTAAGTTCTGCTCCTTGATGTCCTTGCTCAATGTTGTTGGACAGAATGTTATTAGAATGGCAGCATTATTTTATGATTCACGAAGGTTTGAAATAGCCTCGTTTTCACTGGAAACAATGTTGCGCAAAAATGGGTAAATTTGCTGTTGCCGGATATTCCTGCGTTTACTATGAATGAATTGGAATACGCAACATTAAATGTTGCCAGCAACATCGCAGCCATACCATGTTGCCCGCAACACGAAAACATGTTGCTGAAACCATAGGGCCAGGCCACAACAGTGCGTTGCGGCGTCGCATCGCAAAAACAACATTGCACAGCTATGCGATGCGATGTCGCAACGCAAAAATTTCATCGGATACGACATCGTACGACAAGACGCTAACCGTCAGTTCAGTTTCTAGTGAGACATGGACCGCACTGCGCGTGTTCTACTTCTGCTTGCGTTAAGGCGTATTAAGAAAAAGAAACAGAAAAGAAAGTACTGGGTGCACCCATTACTGATAATTATGAATAAAGATGGAAACCACTTCAAAAGGAAATATGAGGCGCTAAAAGTGGACGAGGTTAAATTTTTCGATTACTTTAGGATGAGTGTAGTAAGTTTTGAAGAACTTCTTAGTTTGATAAAGCCTCATTTACAAAAGAAATACATATTTAGAAAACCCATCGAACCTCTGGAGATGCTGGGATTAACTGTAAGGTAAGAAAAAAATAAACTATTTTTACTATAATCATACTGTTTAATCATTTTCATAATTTAGTGTTATTCAAAACTCGTATTCCGATTGTGTGTCATTCGTCAAATTTGTTAGTTCCTCATCGAAATGAATTTGTTCTGGCTCATTTACATCATCATTCCTTGGCGTTTGTGGAGACGATTGCATAGGTGCCGGTGATGTTTCGCATCCGCTTTGGAAGGCACTGCGTTGAATGGATGTTTGATAGCCACTCTGCATAGGCATTTGAGCTGATTGGTAGCCACTCTGCATAGACATTTGAGCTGTTTGATAGCCAGTCTGAACAGTTGTTTGTGAAGTTTGATAGTGGCTGGGATAGTATGATGGTTGGTGTAAATCACTTAATATCTGTAGGACACGACTTTGGAAAATTATTGTTTGATTATCATTCAATTTTTCCAATGATGGCAAAATTCCTTTAAAAAAAGATAAATGTCTACTTTCAGGTGTTTTTAAAGCAGCTATAATATTCTTCTCAAATTCGTCTTCGTCAATTTTTCTTTTACGCGATGCAGGCTGGTAACGTGGCATGACAGGTTGCTGGCTTTGTTGGGTTGAGGTGCTTGGTCTTATTTCTTCATCGTCAAGACTTGATGTTGTTTTATTTTGAGAATTCTTTTTCAGAAATAGGAGCTGGTCGTATAGATGATATTGTTTAATTTTTTTGGCCCCAGCTCCGGATTTACATTGCTCGTTTAATTTTTTTTCGTATTTTGTAAAATTATCCTTGATTCCTCTCCATTTCTTTATGACATCGTTACCTAAAAAAATATGACGAATAATGATTTATTTTGTTTTCTTTCAGGTACCTGGCGACGGGAAATACTTTTAAAGATATGCATTTCACATATTATCGTGGAAAATCTACAATAACAGGAATAATAAAATTTGTTTGTCGTATTGTATGGAACATTCTTAAAAGGTTGGAATTACCAAAAATTACAACAGAGCTGATGGAACAAATTGCTCAAGAGTATGAAAAAAAGACCAACTTTCCTAATTGTATAGGAGCGCTAGATGGAAAACACATTCGTATATTGAGCCCGGATCACAGTGGATCCCTATTTTTCAATTATAAAAATTATAATTCCATTGTTCTATTAGCACTTGTTGATACGAATTACAAATTTATATATGTCGATATAGGTGCATATGGTAAGGAATGTGACTCCACTGTTTTTCAGAACTCAAATCTATACGACTTATTAAAAAAAGGTCAATTATCTATACCTCCGCCAAAACCGTTACCTGGCTTTCAAAAAGAAATTCCTTTTGTCTTCGTGGCGGATGAAGGATTACCACTGACAAATAATATAATGCGCCCATATTCTGGGAAGTTTTTATCGATAGAAAAACGAGTTTTTAATTATCGTTTGAGCCGAGCCAGACGATATGTTGAGAGCGCTTTTGGCATACTCGCAAATAAATGGCGCATATTTCATCGACCCATTAATGTTTCTTACGATTTCACAATAGACATTATAAAAGCATGCTGTGTATTACACAACTTTGTATTGAATCGAGATGGCGCACAAACGTTTGAAGAAATGATTATTGACGATTCTTTGCAAATTTTACACGAAACAACACATGAAAGTAGAACAGGAGCTAACATAATCAGAAACGAATTTTGTAATTATTTTAATAGTAACATTGGAGGTCTTAGTTGGCAGTTAACAAAAATATAAATGTTTATAAGTACTTACCGAGTTTTGTTTTTTCAACACTATTTAACTCCTCAAAATTTGAATATAAACTTGTACACACTTCCCTCCATGCTTCTGTTTTTAAAAATTTGTCTTTGAATTGTGATATAGTTTTGTCCCAAAGGACGGGACGTTCGTAAATTAAAGATCAGGTGGTCGACATCGTACTGCGCCATATCGCTTAAAAAACACGTGCAGGTCGTTCAAAGTATGGACACCGACTAAACGGCAAAGCGTTTTCGCATCGCAGATTTGTACGTTGCGGCAGCGCATCGGAAATTTCCACGATGCGTTGTGCGGCGTCGTTGATTTTTGCGATGCGACGCCGCAACGCACTGTTGTGGCCTGGCCCATAGGCCGCAACAACGTTGCGCCACTTTGTTTCCCAATGAATACGCCGCTTTTGTTTACCAAATTAGCAGAGGCGTTGCTATGACAACTGTACGTACACCTACAATGAATTGAGGATATTGAGAAATATACGCTAATGTTAACCATAAGAATTCGTGAGAATTAAAGACATGTCCATTTTTAAAGTGAAACAATGGTGGTCTAATGACAAACTACAAAATGAACAACCAAACGAAGGAAACCAAAATGCCAATTGTATGAAAGTGGATAAGTTTAATTCGCACAGTGCTAGTGATTGTATTTTGGTCGGTGAAGGCTCATTATTAAAAGTATATAAACCGATTTTAGAAGAAGCATCCTCTCATACTTTATTGGAAACTCAATTAAGTGATGTTGTGCTACAAATTGAAACTGGAAAATTTACTGGGTAAGTTAGTTAATTTACTGTTGCCAAGCTCCGGTTTACACGAGCTTTGTAACTTACACAGTGACTTTATTTTTTTTAGGAATTGTGAAGATCGTCAGATTTTATTGTTGCATCCACAAAGCTACGAAATTTATCATCTGAAGAGGAAAGAAGGTCATATGGAAGCTGGTACTCAATACAAGTTTAAAATTAGGGATGGGCCGAACTTGGTTTGAACTGAATACGAACTTTGGCCGAATATTCGGTGAAAATAATAGGTTCCGCGCGCTACACAGTTTTTTGGCACGAATATTTTTATCGTCTCTTGGAAGCTCCGTATATTCCGAGCGACTTCGACGTGTTTTTGCACCATCGCCATTGCCCATTTGCCCTTGTAAATTTGAAATACCGTTACAACATTAAAATAGTGGTTTTACACTAGGAATTATTTCAATGTTTAGATAATGTCAAAATGCTGATACTGTTTAGAATACATTTAATTGTTAAATATGTAACAACTAACAAACTATGACTTTATTTTACTGATTTAGTTTTATTATTTTAGTCAACACAGTTATTTTAATATTTTCTTGTATCGAATGTGCCGCATTTGAACCGAATTTCGGCCCATACCTATTTAAAATATATTACAGTAGGCAGATAACTCTAGTTATTATTTTATTAAAGCTATACATAACGACACTCAA
This sequence comes from Agrochola circellaris, assembly GCA_914767755.1. Taxonomy (NCBI): domain Eukaryota; kingdom Metazoa; phylum Arthropoda; class Insecta; order Lepidoptera; family Noctuidae; genus Agrochola; species Agrochola circellaris. The sequence goes on from OU611849.1 coordinate 7,810,652, forward strand.
TGCAAATAGTTTCGTTTGAAAATTGCAGGTGATCAAAACTACATTACACCAATAATAAAACATCCATTTACAAGAAAAGCAGACAGTTTGACCTGTGGCCCCTTCGGAAATATAAAAACGAGGGATTTTATATGTATACAAAGTCTGGACGGAAGCCTGAGTTTCTTCGATCAAGACACATTCTTGTTTATGTGCCTTTTCAATGACGTCATTATACCATCACCTGTGTGTTATATTGCCAGCAGTGATTCGTTTGTAATTTGTAAATCGACGTGGGTCTTAGAAATATACAGGTAAGATCGGAGTTCCCCAAGTAGGTACCTACAGCTATCTAATTACGCAACACATTTTCGTTGACAATTCCGACTAATCTGTTTCAATTTGACAGGTCAACAACATTCATTGTGTTATTTACGTTGTTGAGCAGATTTTTTTTTCGAACGTACGAAGCAATGGATTAGCAATCTGTTTCAAAACGATTCAGATTCTGATTGATCGTGTATTACGTAATTAGGGTACTGGTCATGGCCGTCTGACGCTCAGTGCCAGTGTAAGGCAGGATCAAATTATTTTTTTAACGGCTCTTCTCCGCTCTACATTCCTATGGGACCGTATTGAGTCTTTTTCGCTTTCCTCAGTAGATTGACAGCTGGATATGGTAGCATGTGTAGGATTATTTCACGACTTTTATATATTTTTTTAGCTATCAACAGCTAAGGGAATCTAGTGAATTAACTTTAAGACAGAATAAAAAGAACATACCACAGTGGGTATACAACGCCGGAGAAGAAATTTCACGTGTCCAAGTTATCCAGGTACGTACGGAATGGTTTATTTAATTTTAGCAAACTTATACCCATTTGTAATTGTACTGTTTTCCTACAGACCAGTAACAACTTTTCTAGTATAGTTGCTCTTGGCGAAAGGCATATTTACTGCTTCCAAGACAATGGACTGATGAAGTACATGATTAAATTTGATTTTATGCCGATTTGCTTCAGTGCTTATCTCATTGGTTGGTATTATGGTAAGTTTCTCTCAAGTTACGTTTATAACAATGTAAGTCGAATTTAGAGTTGGCGCTAAGCCGTATGACAAATGTATTTTTAAATTAGTTGTACTATATTGATGATCGATTTACTTTAAATAATTTCATGTTTAGTATTTATTTTCAACTGTAGGTTTAGATAATTGCTTATTTAAATATGCACCTTACTATTAATAATGTGTACTCTTATCACACAAGAATATTTATTCACACCACTTTTTATCTGACCACTATGACATTCACAATTAATTTGGCATTTAATTTTAACGTTGTTTTTTATTTGAATGCAATCGGTAATTTAATAATTATTATATATACTTTTATGACTTGACGGAAAGAAAAGCATACATAGCTTCTTTACATCGATCAATTAATTAACTATCGAGTTTTGGGTTAAAGTCGTAAAGAATAATAGTCCTTTTTTTCAGCTTAGTAGTAACCCGTCAGTAAGTATCATTGTATAAACGTGTTTTTGGGAAAATATTTACTAAAGTCTCAAGAAGCTATAAATTTTGTAAACAAAGAACTTCTACTAAGTTACGTAGCGACAATTCAATCAACAACAAATAATCCCAAATTCAATCAACTCAAAAAACATTATGCTCGCACTTCACTTGGCGTATTTGTCAAAATATTCGCGTTACTTGGGTGATATAAAATATGCCTTATAAGTTTTGAAATAAAGTTCAGTTTGTATTAACGAAATAACGCGAATATTTGCGCAAATACGCCAAGTGAAGTGCCAGCATTAGACGACAGCGATTTATATCGCTAAAATATAACCCGACCAAGTGAAATTGCTAGTTAGTTTCGTATTACACGTATGTTACTTCGAGTTGATTGAATTTGGGATTATTTGTTTCGCTACGTAACTTTGAAGTTCTTTGTTTAAGAAAAAAAATGGCTTCTCGAGACGGGGATATTAAGTAAGAAGGTTGTTTTATTTACAGAACCCGGGGCTCGTTTACTTGTAATGGTAACATCGGAAGATTCAAAGTTATTTATCTACGAGGGCACTACTTTATTGTGGAGCTGTTCACTACTCAGCCCTGCAATATCAATATCTAGATGTTTTCTAAAATCTCTCCCAGGAGGTCTGGTCACACTCTCCGTTAGTGGAATAGTAAATGTGGGGTACTTAGGAACGGAACCCGACCTCAACTCAAATGCCCCACCAATGATCAATGAAAATAATGATCCAGAACAAATACAAAAAGATTTGGAAATAGTTGAAGGGTCATTACGGAAAATTTTAAACAACAATGAAGGTAAAATACTACTTTTGGTAATACATACAATACATTTGAGTTAATTTTATTTTTTTGCATAAATAACGAACCTTCGTTCTAGATGCAGATAATGGACGATCTTCAATGGAACAAATACTCAAAATAAAAGCAGATGTAGGCAAGCCAGTACAAAATTTATTTCAAGAATTTTCTAAAGAGAAGAATGAGGCCCTACATTTGTTGATGTGTCCTGTGCTTGTGATACTAACGTGTGAAGACCCTAAGTTTATTCTTAATGTTCAAATGACTTTTGAGTGCGCTTCACCGTTTTCTTGTTCAGAATCGTCAATTTGTTTGGATGGTGTTAATGGGACAGAAATAATAGAGAACCAAGTATTCTTGACAAGTGAAGCTGATGTTTCCGAGACTCGAGTGAAAATATTAATAACCATCACAGATAATACCGGAAGAATTGAAGTTTTAACTAGAAAAGTATTACTTCCGTCGAGTCTTTACTGTATGCCATTGGAGACTGTTGCCGACAGCCGATCAAAGTTACGCATTCAAACAAATAATCCATGCATAGAATTTTCAAGGATATTCACAGGTAACTTATTAAAATTATACAACACTGTTTACTTGTTCCAAGAGTTTAACTATTTCCATGTTTTAGATTTTACAGAAGACGAATTGAAAAAGTATGGAGATACCATAACGTTGGCGTACAGGTCGACAAAACAAACCATAACATTAAAAACTGATGGCGAACAATATTCAATGGAGGCAAACGATTTTACGGAAATAATTGCAGTACTAGACCATTTCCTGACTAAATTACTCGACCACCACACACGAATGGGTGTAAAAGATTTCAGATTTAATATAAAATATGATAAGGAGTTTACTAGGCAACTTATTCATAAGTTTTTAAAATGCGTTGAGACACACGCCAAGGAACGAAACAAATTAAAAGAATTAGAGGTAAGTTTTTGCCAGTCGAAACAGAATGTATCAAAAAGAATCAAGTCGGGTAAAGCTTATTGTTTGTTGGCAGGATGAGTTGAATGTGCTTCAGAAACAGTTCACAGTGGTTCAAAAACGACTGTTGGTTCAATACGGTTCATTGCCTCCTGGAGACTGCGACCCCTTAGAATTTCTCATGAAGGATACACATGCGCGCCTGATCAAAGTGGTGCACGAAATAATAGAATGTAAGGAAACTGTTTGCAGGTAGGTAGTCAAGTAGCAACAATATTCACTCTAACGCCCGTTTTCACGACACCTAAATGAATGCCTAAATAAAACCGCGCTGTTGGATTTTCAACGCTCGGCTCAACGTCGAAAGTTGAAAATGCAATAGCGCGCTTTTATTTAGGCTTTCATTGCATGTTGGATTGGTGGCTTATGACTGATATTTTCCTCCAGAGCCGGAAGCGCCTTAGCAGCAGTTGGGAATCTCATTATTTACTTATTGAAACAATCTGCAAGAGATGAATTTAAGGTCACGCTAATAGAAGAAATGATGTCTTTGGGTTCACTCTATGAACTTTATCAGGTAAGTGAATGCGATCATAAATAATATATTAACCTGTGATAGAACATATTCATATTTTGTATTTCTGTAGGAATGGGAAGAGGCAGTAACTCAAGCTATGTCCTACATTTTGAATAAGGTGTTCAAAAACACCGAAAAGGATAAAGAAAAACTGGCCCCAGTAACGGAACAAGGAATTTTGTCCCATATCAATTTAAAACGTTTCTTGAAACAAATGAAAATGATCTTCGACAGAATGTTTTCTGAAGTATTAGAAAACGATGATGCGGTACAGGACATTCATAAAGTGACGCGTATTCAAGAGCTTGTTGAAGTGATATAATTAGAAAATTGTTAAACTTGTGTACTTTACTTAATCTTAATTATTATTACAATATTTGTTTAAAATAAATTGAATATTACAAACGTTAACAAGCTTTATTTCATGACATTCAAGAAAGTAGATATAAATATTTATAGGTAAAAAAAATCTTATGCTACTCTTAAGCAACGTGTAGCAGTGAGTAACAGACAAGGTTTAGATACAACAGATGTACCAGGAGCAAGAGTACCTTGTCACGTCATTTTTTCTTAGGGTCCTTTAAACCAGCGCCAGCGTTGAATTTAAAGAAAATTATATCTCCATCCTCAACAACGTAGTTTCGGCCTGCAACAAAAAAATAATTATTATATCATACGTACAGAACATGCAAAATTATCCGATAATGTCCGCACTGGGAATAGCTAAAGTTTCAGCAGTGCGAACTTCGCACTGTTGAAACTTTAGCTATCCTCTCATTGAGAGGGAGCGGGTCGTAATTAGGCTTTTTATTAAAAGTCTTTGAATTCTTGGTTTTTTGTCATTCCTTAATTGTTTTGAGAGCAATGGTGATCAAATAAAACTAAGACACTTAGGCCTCGACCTTATTGCCTAAGCAATAAAATTAAGTACCATCGCGGACAAAAGTGGTCAACCACCAGTGTCCGCGATGGTACTTAATTTTACCTGCCTGAGTTCGAATCCACGGCATACGACTAATAAGTAAGGTATTGCCACCGGGCCAACGATGTCCACACACCTGTGACCATATCTTTCTAGAACTCATATCAACGGCTGCTCACTATACATATACATACAGATAAAACTGAAAACAATTAATTAATTACCTTGTTGTCTGTATTTGCCAGCTGCTTTGCAAGCGACTTCAGTGCCTTCCTCTTTGAAGTCCTTGTAGTGCATCACTTCAGCCATAATGAAGCCTTTTTCAAAGTCGGTGTGAATTCTACCGGCGGCTTGCGGAGCCTTCGTTCCTTTCTGTCAAATTAATACAAATCACATTATGTAGTATAAAGCCAGACGCACATTTGGGCAGGCTGAGTCGGTTTGCAAAAATGCTCCTACATGACTTTCGTTATTCTGTATGATCCTGTACAGGCGGGTCACACCGAACTTTTTTGTATTGGAATAGGATTTGCTGCGGCCTGATGCGACTGTAATATACTTTACTGTAAAGGTGTGTCCAAACATTAAGCGGCAAGAGCGAGGCAGGAACACGCGGCGTTTGCAGGACACATTTCTGCCGCGTTCTAGTTAGGACCAAACCGACGAATGTTTGCGCGGCAGTACTGCGCGGCACATCCGAGACACGCCGCGCACTTCAGTTGGCAATATCAATCTGCCTAGCCTTTAATACGTCCACTCACAATTAGTGACGATTTTTTCCTAAAAATGTTTGGGCAGGTAGACAGAAGCGTTCGCGCGCGGCAGTCGTCCAAACACAGCGCGGCAGCCGCGCACGATTGACGCTCAATGCTCACACCTTTACATACATTGTAACAGCGAATCAATTTTCACGACTCCCCCTTAAGACCTAGGCCAAATATTTTTTGAACCTAAAGAGGTGCCATAAAAACCGGGAAATTTCTCGGGTTAAAGCTAACCCATAACATAACACCACGCCCGTATGTCTCGAAGGTTAAGGCAGTACTGTTTAGTACTTCCACTTTTCTTCAGTTATGTTTAACTCCCATGTAAAAGAGGGCCAGCCTATTGACATCAACCGAGTCAAACACAGACTCCGGGTTTTTTATTGAGAAATTGCTGATGGGAAAACCCTAAAACCACTTTACCTTGCTTGGGAATCGAACCCAGGACATAAGCTAAGCAGTTTGCTTCCACTAGACCTAGGAGTCGGACAAGACAAAATGTCAGGGTGGGGACTAGAGAAAGTACGGTATTGACCGTACAGTGCAAAAAATGCTGTAGTGGGGCGCGTCATTTCAGAGTGGATAAGCTTTAGCAATGGCAGTTGGTTATTTACCTGAATCGTCCAAGCCTTCACCTCATCTTGCCCAGCAGTGAAGAAGTACTCCAGTTGCAGCGCTTTGTATCCTTGCACGATGATCTTGTCCAATGCGCTGTGTGTAAAACAATAAATTATATAACATTAACTTAAAATAAGAGAGAAACGACAATAAAAATAATAATAATAACCTATAGACTGTTCCAGAAGTTTCTAATAAAAATGTAAACAATTGGATCAGAAACCAATTTGCAAATTTTCTGTCGATGCCAATTTGTAATGCCGCTTAACAAATTGAGTGCTTTGATTTGTATATTTGAATACTTAAACCCGAAATCCTAATTTTTAATCACCTAAAAGATGTTTTCTATTTGACAATTGAGGTTAATTTTAGGACCCTAATTTTCTTCGATGTTTTTTTAATTACAATTTAATAAAGTTATTCATATTGAAACTTTAATTGTAGGAAAAAGAGGTGATATGATATTATTATGGTTGAAACCTAAATCCAGATGAATGTGTTGCTATTACCCTTTAGGCACGTGTGCCACCGCCGGCGATTAACGAGAAAGAAGCGAGTAGAGCTAGCAAATAAAAACAAGTTGCCGAGCAACGAGCAGCGCGACGGCGACGAGCGATTACTCGCTGGTATGCGTATGTATCACGCGCGTCTCAACGAGTGTTCTGCCCGACAAGCGTGAGTGCTATTCGAGTACTCTCTTGGATAGCTCCTGTCTCTGCGACAAACGAGTACTCGCCGGAGCTGTGAACAGTCAGCGATCACCTATTAATATATGTATCGCTTTATCTCTGTCTTTACTTACACGGGACCTACAATCTTATGCACGTTTCTTGAGCGAGAAAATCGTTGTTGGCTACTTAGCCGCTTCCTCGGCGACGGTTGGACAGGTGCCTTAGTAAGTGATTGCGTAAGAATTTAACTCGAACAAGGTTTGCTCACACTTTCATCAGATACTTTTGGATCAGACTATAAGTTGATGCCTCCGGCAATGAATACAAAAAAGATATTTCAAATTTAGATTGCTCTCAAAGCCAAAGTTGTAAACAACAATGGCTGCCCGAAATTGTCTATGGATTAGTGATGCGGTAGTATGAATTTTAAGTTCTGGTGCTATCGATGTTACAAATAATTTACGATTTTACGCGCATACAACTCAGACCAAATAAAAACCCAAGACAGAGCGCTGTCAACAGTGAAGTGAGCCGGTTTCGTGAACATGTGTGCACTTTGTGTGGTGTAGTTTGATTGTAGTGTAAATGTAAAAGGTTGTAAATATGTGCGTGTGAGAGTGTATGCATAGAGCGGCGGTATAGTTTTGGCATGCTTCACTATATTGTTCGCAGCGCTCTGTCTTGATTTTTTATTTGGTCTGAGGCATAGAATAGATCGAATCATTTGAATTTCATTGATAGATCACTTTATATGTACAAATGATAATTTTTTTATGAAAAGATAATTGCGAAGTTTCAACGCCAAAGGCTTCTTCTCCGCTCTTCTATTATACCCTATTTTTTCCAGACGCTACAATAGTCATCCGGTATACACCTACGACATTATTATTTTTTCAATATTTAATACTCTTTGTACATAATGTCGAGAATTATTTTGTCACATCACATATTTCAATGACAAAAATAAATTGCTACGAGACAAAAAGAATGTCAGTCATTTGACGTGTTGTATGAATAAAAAAATCGTCTCTGAATTTCGCTATTATTGATAAATAAAAAGTATCGTTATTTATTTAATAGTTTCGTTTAGTCCACAGGGCAGCGACGCGCATCATGCTTTTTGTCTCAGGCCACCACCTCGGGTTTAGATTAAGAAGGGACATTCAATATATCGTCCCCTGCAATGTAGCAGTGCGCCTAGCAGTAATGCCGGGCCGTGATTGGCTAAGAAAAGTCCAGACAATAATTACCCACACAAACCGTGTGCGCATACCGGTGCTCCGGCAGTAGTTGTAGATAGGGTTAAAGCATTTCGCCAAAGAGCCAAGATACAACATAAAACTGTTTACCTAGTAAGATTGTGTTCTTTTAAGAAGGCCTGTCGTTCTGCAGGCTCCATATCGAACAGTTTCATCTCAAGTGAGCCGGAGAAAGGTATGAGAGGAGCTCCGGGGTCATTCTTGTCAATCCATTCCTTTAATTTCGGCAACCTATTAAAATTGTAAGGGAAACATCACTGTTTGGCTATTGAGAGAAACCAAAGATCGGAAATTTACAATATACCGATATTTTTATTAAAAAACTATATAACCAATTTATCTACAATACAAATCAAAGTTATACAAACCATTTATTCTTCTTTCGAATATAGTCTTTCTCGGACAAATTTACAAGATATAAAGCAGGCTTGGATGTCAAGAACAGGTATTTGTTGAGCACCTCTATCTGAAATGACAATTGTTTCTATATATTCTCTAAAACTCAAATAAAAGAAATCCAAGTTCTGTTAAGCCGTAATAAATTACCAATTTATAAAAAAAATATATATAATACCGTAATATTATGAGCAAAAATGTTACGGACACATTATACAACAGATAGAAGCAAATTAAACATAATTACGTCTGCTGCACTCCAATCTCCAAATCGAATGTGTTTCTTTTCATCTACTAAAACAGTTTTGATTTTCGTCAAAGAATCCTGTAACGAAAAATTTAATTATTAGTATATTTGGGGTCGAAATCCTATAGAGATTGTCACTGTCCAGATTTGCCTTTAAGTTGACTTACGTATTCCGACTTCAGTTTTTTGTCCGGACCACGATTGACGAGTTTGTCGAGTTTGTCAAAGTTCTGCACCAGTTGTTCCTCGTCCTTTAGGCGAAGCTCCTCTCCGATGGTCTCCAAGTCTCTAACGGGGTTCACTTCACCGTCGACGTGGATGACATCTTCATCATCAAAAGCACCTAAAAATATTAAAGTCTGTTCAAATCCTTGTCTCCAATTGACGTTATTTGCACTCCAACGGATATCAACTCTATGCGAGTGTAAATTAGGTTTATTTTATAATAACTGACACTATTAAGTGCGGATTTCACCAATGAAATTGAACGAGTGCAGCACATCTAAACGCATTCAAGAGCTGTCAGTGTAAAATATTCCATAACAATTTTGACACTGACAGCTCTTCAACGCGTTTCAGACATGCTGATCGCGTTCAGTTTCATTGGTGAAATCAACCCTTAATTAATACAATAAATACAGGGTGGCAGGGACATCGACTCGAAAACTGTTACCATGGATTCAGTACATGATTCTGGACCCCCCTGTATTGAAATTTTTCGTCGGTTATTTAAATCCATGGCATCAGTTTTCGCGTTGATGCCCTGCCGCCCTGTATATTGAAGTTGTAGCGAAAACTAAACTTACGACACAGATTGAAAATAGCATCACAAGCTTTAATATGCGACAAAAAGGCGTTTCCGAGTCCTTGTCCTTCGGCAGCTCCCTTCACAAGACCAGCTATATCTACTACATTCAGGAACGCAGGCACTTTGCTAAAAAACAAAATGGATTTTATTAATAAAATTAAATTGATAGATGAGCTGAATCAAGGGGCTCATGACTAAAAGTGTCTACAGATTTTCGCGATCGATATTGTCGCTCGAGATGCTGTGTTTTGACGATCGATAAGATCTTTCAGCTTCTGACCGTTGCTGTTGCCAGATCGATAAATATCAAGGTTAAGATCGCGAGTAGACAGCTGCGCCTAGTTTATATTGACCGTTTCTGTTGCTCGACAAAATATGACAAGACAAAAATGATCTACAGCGGTGACTGGCAAAAACTATGATGTCGATCGTCTGTTGCATATTTACTCGATTTTAATTTCGATCGAAATCTACCTACTCAGACACAGTATATACACACATACAGTATATTTTATGATATCAAGTGATAGCTTACGTAGTAGTTTAAGTGAACGTCACTGACCTGACTGGTTTGTGAAACTCGCAAAGGTAATCAAATCGTTCATCCGGCACAGGTACCCTACGTGCTGAAAACACAAAATTCGTTATACATCTGAATTAAATCATTCCTTCCAAGTTCATTGGATACATATTATGATGTGTTGCTAACCTTATGTGAACCCGTTTCCTTTACTGAACAGGTAGGTTATGAATAAAATAATATCAATATTTTTTTAAGCGAATTTATTAAATTATAGTCGAACAGACCATCTACCAAAATAAAATGTTGGCAAAAACATAAACAATTATATTAAGTGTACTAATGACGCCTGCGATGAGAACTTCTCATATATACGAATGGCTTTGGTCTTATGAAAGCAGGCGACAATGGTGCCGATTCTCTTGTACACCGAACTAAACTAACTAAACTATCACTAAAATTTCTTACTTTTGGCTATGAGAATCTTAACGCTATTCTGCAAATAAAATTCTCTAAATTAAAAAATAATTTTGACACAACTAAAACGAATTTGACAATCGCGAATCCACGTGGTACCCGATTTTTTTTAGAGCCGGAGGCGCGCAGGGGGTGCAACCTCTACGTATTTTATATGGAATATTTCACTTTTTGTATGGAAAATATGAAAAAAATATTACCAACATGTTGAGTTTTAGGGGTTTAAGGGTTTTATAAAGGGGGTCGAAATTTTCATTATTTTTGCGATAGGACGCACCATTTTCGAGATATAAGCAAAAGAAAAAATAAATACAGTACTGTTTTTGCACGTGAAGTTGAGATGTTGGTGTGAATTTTAGTTCATGACAACTTATTTTACCCCACACCTTTTTAATCGCGATTAAAAATTGTTAGGTTTAGTCTGGTTTTGGTCTTTTACAATCAAAATTTTAGGTGAAAAACGTCAAATTCAGAATAGCGAAATTGCCATTTTCACTAAACTAAAAACTCAGTACTATCTTAGTGCTGTCAAACTAAAATATAGTTAAGTTGTGTCACTTTAGTCTATTTCAGAATGGCAAATCGTCGTTTGACAGGATTAAACTAAATTTTAGTGATTTTTAGTTTAGTTTAGAGGCATTTGTGACAAGAGAATCGGCACCATTACCTACCTAAAATTAAATAAGTAAGGAGTTTGCTAAGATTAATTCCTTTCCATTTGGCTTGTTGCTGTTGAACGCTTACTTAATTTTTGAAGGAATGAAGGTTTATGCAGTTGAACATAAGTTGACCTTTTAGGGATATCAATTGCAGGTCTTTGTAATTGTGACGAACATAAACACGATGTTGGACATTGTTCAACATCGGCTGGGTGAAGTGTAGGTTCTCTGTGGAGACATTTAGGATACGTAGCAAATGGATTGTCCATTGATCTTAAGCGCAGTCCTACATCTTCCATCAGTTTGCATCGAGATTCAAATACCCTAAAAGCTTTATGGTACATTGGCATCTTATTTTTATCCATGAGAGGATTGTGTGTCTTTAAATACAGTGCTATGTAAATAAAAGCGGATGTTTGAAAAGAGAGACCCGGATATTTCGGTCGAAATACATTCACGGAGCAACACGCTTCTGTTAACACATTCCCCAAAGTTTGTTCTAAGTATCCGATATTAGGCAGATTTTTTAAAGACAATTTCGGGAAGCTCTTTGATTCTTTAAATATAGTTATGTCTTTATATAAATATGGTTTAGATATAAATTTACAAAGACAAACGTCACTACAAAATAAATAAGATTTACCAGCATAACTCGCAGCATATTGACTAGTGCCTATTTTTATTATTTGAGCTGGTAAGTTTTCGGCATATGTAACCACGCATATCCCATTTTCATAAATGTTATCTACATTGACTATATTAATTAAAGCGGGCATTTCGGGAATTTCTACATCTATCGACATCAAATAGCAATCTGGAAACGCCATCACCAAATCCATATGTTCATCGCAGATCCAGTAAAACTTCTTCCGATATTGAACTACACCTGATATACCGCCGAAGTAGCTCCCCATATGTTTATATACTTTCTTGTGAAAGCAAGCTGGACACATATTTTTGTACTGGGATTGCCTCGCTTGGAATTCTTCCTCTGAGATCCAAAGAGCGCGCACAACATTCTTTTCAACATTGCTTACATAATCATGAAGTTTAGAAGTTGCTAGAGTTAGATGATCACTTGCTTGCTGCAGAACATGCCATTTGGATTGATTACCATCAAGAAGATAAAGATTTTGATACTTTTCAGCTATCCAACCTCTAATTTTATGTTGCCTTTTCTCCCAATTCTTGTATCTTACTTGAATTAGATCATACGGATATGGTGGCTTATATTTGAGAATATCATAGTAGATTTCATTTTGTGAATTTTCTAGAATTCTGGATTTATTAGAACAAATATCAAATATAATATTAGGAAAAATACAGCTTTTGACATGACCTTTTGCTCGGTAAGGAGAGACAGGTGCTCCATCTAAAACGTAACCGCAAGTAACCGTTCGATGATTAATAGCGAAAGTATGCATAGCTTTCACAATGTGGTCTTCCCCAATTTTTGTTCCTGCTTTAAGACACTTTGTCATTTCAATAGCCAGTTCTGTCCAATGCAAATTTTCTAATACGCTTCGCACAGCGCTTCCCCCTGATATGCATAATAATCCATATTGCTTAGCTAATCTAGCAGCTAGTGTGCTCTGTCCTGATTTAGGTGTTCCTATAACACCAATTCTCAAAGGATACTCAAAATACGATTTAATATTGTCACAAGTAATGTATTTCAGTGGATTTGTTCGAAACTTAGTTACGTTATCTGCACTACTAATAAAATATATGAACGATCTATGAATTACCGGAAAAAGTGTTCCCCTACGTCTGGAAATTTTGTAAGAATTTTGAATAGCTTGCGGGTTTTCAAAGATATATACTGGACAAAGACGATAGAATTTGCTAAAAAAATAAAATCCTCTTAAAAGTAACGTTTCGGCAACATCGGAATTGACGATAAAAGTTTGCTCAAAAAAGGATTCACATCTATTTTTCAAGTTTGTTAATTTGGATAAAGTATATCTTGTTACTTTGTTGAATGGTTTTGTAGCATCTATTGATATAGTTTTAATTCTATTTTCCATTAAAATTTCGTTTATTGATTGGATATTCTCATCATCTGTGTCAAATATGCCTTCTATTCTAGCTTCTATTCTTTCACGTGCCTCATCAGATTTTTCCCATACACTCGTATCTTGAGGCTCCGGATATTCTTCCACCATTTCATTGTATGTGTTAAATAGGGTTGGATCAAGATTTGCAGATCCTGCTGGATGCGCGTCTATTATCACGCTTGCAACAGAATCACTTTTCATTAAGGGTTCTGGTTTCAAGATAAATATTGTTTCGTACAATTCTTCAATTATTAGTTTAGCAACAATTTTTTTTGTAATAGAATCCAACCATATTTTACGTTCATTAGCTAATTTTGCTGCGGCAATCTTTTTAGCCTCATTCTGTTGAGATTTCCAAGAGTTGAACATTATGGGAGCAATTCGATTAGTAGCAGTTTCCACATTATTGTCTAATTGTATCACCACATCAGGTATAGCAAAACATGCTATCATGTCTTCAACGTCACTGGGTAATTTCGGATAACCATCTAGAACAAAGCCTATTGGCGAACTAGGATCGAACCAAATTTTAAGAATAATTTTTTGCATAAGTTTTGATAAAATAGGCGCTCCACGTTCAAAATAGTCATTCAACATTCGAGTCAATTCTTTTTCGTTTCCTAAGATATCGGATATTAAATTAACGTTTTCTTCATCCATTTGAAACTCTACTACACCTTCTTCGTCCATAATCCCGTCAACAAACGTATTTTCGTAATGACGTCCAATCTTTTTGAAATGTTTTGGGACCAAATATTCGTTGATAGCGTCTGAAAAATCAATATGTAACAATCCGAGGTCTTTCGCTATGTGCTTGGATAAACTTGTTGCTCCGCTACCGATGCTACCTACAATGCAAATTTTCAATTTTGGTATCTTCTTATAAGGTATATTATAAAATTGATATTCGGTGAAATCTTTTTGAAATAATTCTAAAAACTCTTCTTTACAAAAGTAATGGATTTTGTTGTCGTATTTCAAAGAGAACTCTGGATTCCCCTGCCACAAAATGTCACGATCATAATAAGTAATAGGGCAATAAATACCAGTCTCGCAAAGAAATCGAGGATCGTTGTAACTAAGAAGATCCTTTGACGTTGGATCATCTTCATCTTCATCCTCAACGTCGGGTTCTTCATCCTCATTACGCTCGACACTTGTAGGTCGATAGCATTGACGTAGTTTTTGTAACATTTCTTCAATAAGTTCCACATCTTTTTTATTTTCTAATTCAATTTCAATGTAAGATTTAGAGTTTTCCTCTATTTTTAGTTTTAAACTGTCCCATCCTTCACGAAATTTTTCTATAGCTTCTGTAAAAGATGTGATAAATTGAGTTTGAAGATCTGTTTCTAAAGGTTCGTTTGTCGTGGTGGATACCGTTTTATTAGTATCAGTAATACATATTAAATCAAGAATATCGTTTATCTCATCATTTACAATATTTTGTATATCATATCGTATCGTATCGTATTGTAAGCGTGAAAATTTCGAAGACTGCAATTTGGTATGAATGAGTGGATCTTTAACCGATAAAATCTTTTCATCATAACGTTTAGTATTTTTGTCAGCGCTGCTATAGTATTGATAAAGTTCTTCATCGATTTCTCGATTTTCTATTAGAGCTATAGTATAATCTGGAATTAACTTAGAATCGCTAATATACTCAAAATATTCTGGGTCGGAAGGAAAACCGTCTATTATATACTTTCCATATAACTGTTCAGATTGTGTATCTTCCTGATGTTTAGTGTCTAATGCAGTAATTAATTTAACTATCTCTGTCATTAATTCCTCGGCGGTAGGCTCAAGTTCTTTTTGTAAATCATTGGCTTCAATATACTGGGCTATTGCTATTGTTACATCTGCATCGCCCAGAACCGGTATTGAAGGCTTGTTTGTAACTGTTGTCAATTCAATAGGTGCATATTGTGAAATGTCTTTGTTGTTACAAGCAATTTGGCACTCCTCTATACTGTCTAATATAGGTAAAAAAGAAAGCTGCGTCTTGAGATTTTGGAATTGATTTAGAAGAATTGGATCCATTTCTTCTTCTACTAGCTCTTCAAAGGCTTTCTCTTCTTCTTTTAGTTCTTCTCCTTCTCCTATTGGTCCTTCTTCTTCTCCTTTTAGTTCTTCTTTCTCTCTTTCTAGTTCTTTCTTTCTTTTTAATTCTTCTTTTTCTCTTCTTAGTGTCTCTCTCTCAGCTGCGATTACTGCTTGTTGTTTTTTAAGCACATATTGTAACTTTTTTTCATCGAATTCCGTTTTCGTAATAAGTAAAGGTACATATTTATTTAATCGTTGCAGAGCAGACTTACACCATTCACTTAATTTTGATATTCTGTTTGTTTCTGTTGCTTGCCATTCTAGAATTCGAGCGTCTTCTATAGTGGCTATAATTTCCGATAAAATTGTTTGAGAAATTAGAAGAAGCTTTTTTTCTTTTTCAGTTACTAAAATTGTATTGAAATTTAATATGGGAGCATCAAAAATCCATGACAAACATTGAGAAATCATCGTTTTTCCAGAATTTTCCGTTCCTGTTACTATAACTCTACAAATTGGTTCTAAATATTTTAATTTCAAATAAGGGCGGGGGTTTCTGTAAAACGCAATGAAATTATTAAGTGAAGACATTAGATATACGTGTTTAAAGAACAAAACAGCATATTTTGGGTTTCCTACCACTGATCGTCTAAGTTTTAGTTCAACAGGACACCTGTTAAACCAGGGTGAGGCATAGTATTTGAAATTAACGACATCACTACTTATAACATCTAATCCGGCTACAGTACTGGCCCAAAATTCTTCTATATCTTCTGGACGTTCTTCTAAAAATAACGGCTGCGGTATAATTACAGGTTGAATTTGGATTAAAATTAACGTTTCAGCAACGTGATAAAGCATTTCACTGCAAGAAATTCGTCCGTCTAATTCGATTACCATTTTTGGATCAAAATCTTTTAATTTGTTTTCTATATATGGATATACGTAAGTTTTATAATTGCAAAGTTTATCAATTATTTTATCTTCATAATTTGAAGGTGGTCTACAGTTATATTTAGGGTGAAAAACATTAGAAGCATGCGGACTTTCATAGTCATCGAAATAACATTTACGAGGCCATCTTGGTTCTGGTATATAATTTGAAATAAATGGTTTATTTGTATACATGCCTGTTTTATAGTTTATGTAGCTATTACCTCTCATTTTTACTAAGTCCATTTCAGGACAAGTAATATGAATAATGATATCCGGCTTAAGACTTAAATTGAATAACTCATTAAGCTGACAAAGGTATGCAGCTATTTTTGATTCAAAACGAGGTTTTTTGTTGATTATAACATTAGAACAAGTATCTAACAAAAATTTCGGCAGTTCGGCAGGTTTATCTTCTTCTTCTTCAAGAGCTTCTTCGTCCTGAATATCTGAAGTCTCTTCTTCTACGTTTTCTTCATCTTGTTCTAACATTTCACTACTTGCAGATGAAGGCGCTGTCCCAGGAGGGTGTTTTTTTTTCTTTTTTTTTAAGTTGCAAATTGTTTCAAACAACATTTCATTTATGTATAAAAAGGCTTCTTCACCATGCAAAGAATTTATATAGCAAAGAAGATTTTTATAAGAAGTCACTAAAGGAAGACCTGTTATTACATATCCTCTATGTTGAACTACTTCAGAATTCAATTTAATCTTCAACATTGTTAATATCATGTTATATAAGCACACTTTATTTTGTTTCATATTAAAATCCCAAGTTCTCCCTGCACTACTTTGTTGTGATATTTCATCAAGCAATATATTTTTCGGGCATAAATGAATAACGTTGTACTTTTTCGCCATTGCTTCGCCAAGATTAAATGCTGCAGCATCCGTTTTTCCCAGGATTAGGTAACATGTTGGCTTAGTGCTCAGGTGTACTTCTTGAGCATCAATATCCGTCCAAGTGTCCAAAAATTTGGTGTTCTCTGGAATAGGAGCTCCTGTGTTGTCCAAACCGAGTATTGCAGCTGCCAACAGCGGACTAGTATGTTCAATTGGTTTCATTTGTGGATTGATATATTCCGTTTTTCCGGTATATACTTTATCTGTATCGATTTTAATTCTTTTTACATCATATTTGTCTACAACTTCCAAATTACTTTTATAATTCCCGAATTCCATCATTAAATAAATTTTTTCATCGTAATGTGGAATAAAATAAAAATGTAAGTAAGTGCCACATGTCATGTCAGAGTTTGACAATTGATATTTTTTTAAATCAAAGATAAATTAATAGGTAGGTAACTAAGTAGAAACTTTTTAAATTTTAAATTTGAAGACTTATATCTGAGTTCATGTTCGATAATCTAGAAAAATAATTTTATAAAAAAGTAGTTTTAAGTGTTATTAGGTTTTTCCACCAGGAATTTCGCAGTAGCAGCCCGGAGTCTGGATTTGAGCCCGGTTGATAGCAATAGGTGCCTAGGGCGACGCTCCCTATTACATGGGACTTAGACATAACTGGCGAATAGTGAGCGTAACTATAGGCACACCTCTGCCTAACCCTTCGGGGAATTGCAGGCGTGACAATTTCTGTTTAAATTTTTTGCTAGACAGAGGCGTATCATGTGTGCATACTACTACATACAATGTCCGTTGCGCGCTGCAAGGGTGGTGAATCACCCACATTTTTTTTAAATGTTTAATACTTCCTGATTTTTTTTTGTGTGTGTTGATAATCGATAGCTCAGTCAAATTCTATAGCCTAGTCGATAACAACATCAAACATCGCAAACGCGCATGTAACTACGATTTTTAGGTTAGGTTAGGTCCTGTGAGAGTATTTTATACCCAAGTTAGCAATCCTAAAAACCTTGTGGTACACTCATGGTGCTCAAAAAAATTGAGAAATTCTGGCGCTTATTTCAGTTTTTTGGAAAAAGCTAAATTTGCTACAATCTGAGCCCAACCCAAGCACTCTGGGACTATTGGTTGCGAAGATACAGCTAGTCAAAGATGGTCTTTTTTTTCCAAAAAGTGAAATATTTTATATTATGATTTACTGCTTCTCATAGCTGCAACTTGTGGGTATTCATGGAAAATCCAACCAAGTGTTTAATAAAGTGGTTGAAAACATAGCTGAAGTATCCCCACCACAATGGCTCTGACTGAATCATTTCGATGCCACCATCGACCACTGTGAATGTTCCGTTTCCTCCCTCAGCAAGCACTATGTATAGTAGAAAGTTGGTGCAGGGAATTTGAACTATCAGTGAACCCCACTAAAACTGAACTAGTCATGTTTACCCAAAAACGAGCATTAGGCCCCTTCCGCCTACCCAAACTGTTCGATACAGAACTCCAGTTGGCCAGTGAGGTCAAGTACCTCGGGGTCATTCTAGACAGTAAGTTAAACTGGAGCAGCCATGTAGACAACAAGCTAAACAGGGCCTGCATCACCTTCTGGCAGTGCAGGAAAATGATAGGTAAGAAGTGGGGCCTATCCCCCAAAATCATACTGTGGCTGTACACAGCAGTGATTCGCCCCATGATTGCTTACGGGGCCGTGGTCTGGTGGCCCCGAAGTCAGCTGGTTACAGCCTCTAACAAACTACAACGTATGCAAAGACTAGCCTGCGTGGCAACCACGGGCTGCATGAGGACTACTCCGACTGCAGCAATCGAAGCCATGCTAGGACTGCCACCGCTCCACCTGTTTATACAGCAGGAAGCGACAATGGCAGCGGTACGTCTTAATGCGATTAATCTTTGGGGTAAGAGAGACACACAACACACCGCGCTGCTTGAGGGACTCAATAATGAGTTCCCTATTACGAAAGCCATAAATGATCGGGTACCTAAACAATTTATCTTCGATAAAAAATACAGGATCCAACTTCACGAGGATCGCCGATGCGAGGGTTTGCGCCCCGCAGAACTACGGATCTTCACTGATGGATCCAAAACAGGTAGTGGCACCAGTGCTGGAATCTTCTCTGAGGACTTCAACATACATATAGCCACAACATTGGGGGTCCACAACACAGTATTCCAGGCCGAATGCATGGGTATATCCCTTGCCGCTTTAGCTATCACGGCCAGGGAAGTTAAGGACCACTCGATACGTATACTCTCAGACAGCATGGCTGTTCTGCAAGCGCTAAGCAGCCACACTGTTGACTCTGGGCTGATAAACGAGTGCCACCAGCTCCTTAACCAGGTGGGTAGCCTCAATGATATTACCATCCAATGGATCAAAGGACACAGCGGTTCGCGGGGCAACGACGCAGCCAACGAACTGGCCAGAAGGGGGTCGAGCATGGCACCAGTGGGGCCTGAACCCATTGTGCCACTCCCCTTCGGTTACCTACGCACTCTGGTAAGGAAACGAACCAGGGACAAACATCACAAACTATGGTTGGACCACGGTGAGTGCAGGCAGGCCAAGGAGGCACTCCCTACAATTGATGGCCGCCTCACGAAACAGGTTCTCCGACTAACGAAACAACAGCTGCGTACAGTCACTGCAGCTGTAACTGGCCATGGGTCATTTAATAAACACCTCTTTGTCATAGGAGTCACAGACAGTCCGCTATGCAGAGCCTGCATGGAGGACGACGAGACAGCAGCGCATGTGCTGTTATACTGCCCGGTGGTCGCCACATACAGGGCAAAGTACTTCGGTAACCCAGGTACCCTACGTGAGATTGTCAGTAACACCAAGGCGTTGCTGGCCTTCTTTGAGGAGCTGGGGTGGATCGAATAACCGAATTTCCCACCCGTACGCAAAATACGCGCTTTGACGTGGAGTTGCGGATACCAGCCCGTATTACCTATTACCTATTATGTTCCGTTTCCTCGATGGTGGCATTGAAATTATTCAGTCAGAGCTAGAGATGGGTTAATGCCCTGGCATATTGGGCGCATTGAATAAGCGCCGGATAAATGCCCATAAACGCCCAATAAATGCCTTTAGCCCGGGCAAAAACTTTAACAGAACTTTTATTAAATTTTTCATTCAAATAGCTATATTTGAGTGTGCGGAAAAGGTAAATTTCCAAAAACATATTGGATTATACGAGGGTCATTCAATAAATACTTAGCCTACAAAAAGTAAACGAAAATTTTTGAAAAGTGGGAATTTATTTTTCAACATAGTCTCCTTTTAGTTCGATACACTTAGCCCAGCGATGCTCCGACTTTTTTAATCCGTCCGAAAAATAGTTTTTGTCAAACTCTGCAAAATAGGCATCCGTGGCGGCGATGACCTCCTCATTCGATCCATATCTATTCCCGGCAAGTGATTTTTTCAGATTAGGAAACAGAAAGAAGTCACAAGGGGCCAAATCTGGAGAATACGGTGGATGGGGCAGCAATTCGTAGCGTAATTCGACCAATTTGGCCATGGCAACGGCAGACGTGTGAACCGGTGCGTTGTCGTGGTGAAACAGCACTTTTTTCTTCGCCAGGTGGGGTCGTTTTTTCTTTAATTCGGCGTCGAATCGGCCCAATAAATCGGCATAGTAAAGCCCTGTAATTGTTTTACCCTTCTCGAGGTAATCGATGTAGATCACACCTCGTGAATCCCAGAAAACGGTGGCCATAACTTTTCCGGCCGGTTTTACAGTTTTCGCCTTCTTTGGAGCACGTTCCCCGGTCTGGATCCATTGTTTTGATTGCTCCTTGGTCTCTGGTGTGTACCAGTGGATCCAGGTTTCATCGACGTTCACAAAACGACGCAAAAACTCCGCTGGATTCCGCTTAAACACGTCTCCGATGTGGTCTCACGGTTGCGCTTGTTTTCTGGTGTGAGTAAACGCGGCACCCATCGCGCCGATAGCTTTCTCATGCCGAGTTCCTCGTGAAGAATATGATGCACTGTTCCTTCTGAAATGCCTACAGTCTCAGCTAGCTCCCGAACCTTCAATCGGCGATCTGCCAATACGAGATCATGGATTTTTTAAATGTTTTCCTCCGTAGCAGCTGTTTTCGGTGCACCTGGACGTGGTTCATCAAAAACCGACGTACGGCCACGTGCAAACTCGTTGAACCAATTCTTGACGGTGGCCATCGATGGAGAAGAGTCACCGTACACAGCATCCAAGCGCTCTTTGATTTCGATGCGCGTTTTCCCTTCCAAAAATAGGAATCGAATCACCGAACGATATTGCTCTTTTTCCATTTTTGTAAAACCGATCGACACGTTCGCTTCCATAAGTTGTCAAATTAAAACAAATGAAGGGATTGGAATGAAAATTTGAAAAAAGAATTAAAAAAGAATGTGCTACACTGTGGTAAAACTCTTTTGAAACTACAGCGCCCTCTGGCGATGAGGCTAGGTACTTATGGAATGCACCTCGTAGCTAATATATTGCAACAAACCAGAAATCGATATAATAAGGTTAAGAGTATGCTTTACCTGTACCCCCTTACCGGAAAATAATGATCCATCTAAAAGTATCCAATTGTCCAATGTTAACGATTTTGATACGGAAATCGACGATTTTTTAAGCGATGATTATGATAGTCAAAATGAATCTAACTCGATTCAATTCAATACGCCTGAGGATTTTGATTCCCGCCCATCAACATCCACTTCAACAAACCGAAACCTAGAATTTGTTGATGTTGCATCTAATATCAACTTTAGTGATGATTATGATGACTGAAGCTATCTACATTGTATTGAGCGATTTCATTACCTATTATTAGTTTACGTAATAAACATCAAAATAAAGCCAAAATTATAATTAGGACCACGATGATGGTAAAACTTGACAAACATTTATTTTATTATAGGTATTACTTACTTATGATTATTGTAGTGTCAAAGCCAATTAAAAAATTTCACTTCATTTTTCATTTTACGAGAGTTAAAATTATATTTTCTGTAATTACGTATTCGAATTTTCAACTGTGATTTTTTTAACAAGACTTATGTTATGCTAATCTTATGACTGAATATTTCATTAAAATTTTAATTTACAAAATACCTACTGACATTAAGTTTCATTTTAAGTTAAGTTCCTGCTTTATTTTTTACAAAACAAAGTTATTCATTTTTATGCCCAATGATCGGGCATTTATTTGGGCGTAAACTCATTTATGCCCAATATGCCAAGTTTATGCCCATTTTGTCCATATTTGTTTTTGCCCTCGACCCATTTCTAGTCAGAGCCATTGTGGCGGGACTTTACCTTGCTTCTCGCCAAATTTCATGATGCTAGGTCAACGGGAAGTACCCTACCCTAGGTTTTGATTTTTTTGCGAGTATGTATATCGTCGTTGCGCGTGTAAAAGTCGCTATGTGTTATTTCGCCATTTTCGGTTTTTTATGCAGTTTGAATCGTTATTTCAATACACACATAATGTAAAAACAGGTATGTGATAAATGCAATATTTAAAGAGTTACGGAATGTAGCTATGTGACATTCATACATCGAAAGTTCCATTATAAACACGCTAAATATGTATTAAAGTAAAAGTAAATTATTTGAATACTCTGGGTATTTTTTGAGAAAATCTGTTTTTTGCGTCTCCTGTAAAGTGTGTAAAAAACACATAGCAATTATGGAAAGCGCAGCGACGATATGTATGTATGTAAGTATGTATATGTCGCATAAATGGCCATATTTTTTTATTCAGTTAACTCAAAGCTTGATTTTGTGGCAGTATCTACATCGCCACATGCGAACTACTCATGAAAGACCTGACGTCACCTGAGAAACAGGGTCTTGACAGACGGACAACGAAGTGATTCTATAAGGAACCCTAAAACCCAATGGAATGGTCTAAGGAATATATTAAAGAGATATTATTATAAAAATGTTCAGATACTTATTTTCATTGGGATCAATGGTGCAGAAAGGGAAGTTTTCAGCTGCTGCTTGGCTTTTTGTCAATACATTGAAGAATGTTGACTTCCCAACATTAGGCACACCGACAATACCAACTTTTAAGTTTGTGCCCACTCGGCCAATTAATGGCTTTTTTTCAGGTTCTTCTACTTTCTTAGGAGGCATGCTGAAAAAAATAAAATGCATTTCATTAAAGGACATTTCTTCTGAATTTAAATATCTGTTGTTAGTGTTTTAGTGGAGAATGAGAAAAACATTGCACCAATGCCATAGCCAAAGTTTCATAGGAACTGGCTTGACAATATATTGAAGTACGTAAGTGAATGGAAAAACAATTTGTTTATACATTCAGCAGGATTTTAACAGGATCGTTTAGAAAAAGTGACAGTTGCAGGTGAAAGTGGCAGTGGGTTTTTTTGTGCAGCACTATAAAAAAGACTAACAGGATTATTTTATACTTACTTATATATAAGTATAAGTCTTTTAAGAGCATTTATTCTGAAAATGGGCAACGTTGCAAATAGATGTCAAATATTATGCTGTTTTAATTAATTTGGCAATATTACTGAGTGGAAATAAGTAATGTGGCTAACTAGCGAACTAAAATATTGATTATGAATTGCAATAATTAATATCGTAGTATTAGGAAACTTTCCAAATGCCTTTTTACACCTAAAACGAGTACAACATCAAATTCAATGTTATAATTGCAATTCATTATTAATATTCTAGTTTGCTAGTTAGCCACATTTCTTATTTCCATTCAGTAATATTGCCAAATTAATCAACAGGTGAATTTTTGACATCTATTTGCAACGTTGCCAACTTCTTAGACAGTGATAGCCTAGTGTTGTGACCATCAGAACAAACTCTCACATTTAGCTTTCATTTGTGTATTGTATAATTATCATTTGCTTCAAAAACAGTAAAGGAAAACATTGTAAGGAAACCTGGCTGTGCCTGAGAGCTATTTCTTGATGGCATGTGAAGCCAAGTCAGAGGCAGCATAAAAATTCTGACACTAGGTTAGTCACTAATCACACGAAATAGAAAGAAAAGCTGTATTGTAAAGAATTTTGTCATAATTAAGCTGTACTTAAAATGACATGCATGGATAAGCTTCACCTGTAACTTTAATCCTTTTCTGTGGCCACAAGCATCGTTCAGGATTAGTATTGAAGATTGCACAATGAAGGTATGAGGGATTGCACCATATGTTTTCATTGCACCATATAGGATTAATATTGAGCATCAAGATGTCCTCACATTCACAATAATTAAAATAATATAATACTTTACAAAGTAATCGTGTGCAGTTTGAATATAATTTTCAACAATGTCAATATGTATATAACAATTTGCTACTTAAATGTTCACAATTTGTAGCCAGGAAAACACTATTCAAATACCGTACTAAGATTGAGACTACTTAAAAGTTGGATACTTGAAGAGGGTTTCAATTTTAGTGTAGTTTTGTTGCAATAACTAAGATTTTTTTTTTCTAAACTCAACTGTTTGACGATTTTTTTTAGATGCTGTAGAATTGGAGCTAATAATAAAGAAATGGGATACTATTTAAACATTTAATGTCAACAATTTATTTGTTTTAGAATGCTCCTTCAAAATCTTTTGATTGGATTTAAAAATGTGGTTTTGATGATATTATTAAGGCTAAAACCAGGCCAAAACGGGGTACTGAGATGACGCTGTAAAAGATGTATGGAAATTGACGGAAGAAGTTAAGGTGCAAGCTGTGCCGGCCCCAAATACATTACGATAAATCTTCTCTCCCTGAGAAGATGATGATGACGAAATAAGAATTTGAAATAATATGCTTAGTATCTATTTAGGTACATTGATAAATCTTGAATATAATATACTTATTTTGTGTTGTGTTGTGTTCAAACGAGATAACCTCAAGCAGAAAAAAATAAATGTAGTTACCTGATTTGTATTTACCCTGCTGATGATAAGAATCTAAGATGAAACAACACCACCAGATTTAACTTCGAATTTTATTTTACTACGTTAAATATTTGCTTCAGAAGAGGAAAGAAAACGTAAACGTGCAACTTGCAAGAATATCTGTCCGGCAAATTTGACTTATTTGACATTTGTTTACAACAGATAACTAAGATTATAAAGCCGGGTGTGCACGAGGAAAACGATAGAGCCAACAACTAGCATTCGATTCTACTTTCCATCCCTTCAAAGCGCATTCACACTTGTATAAATCGTCTTCCTGCAGTTTGTTTGCATTATACTCATTGGACGATGATTAATCGTATATTGGTCTTGGGGGAAAAAAACCTAATCCTGTCTTTGCTATGGCGCAGTCTGATAAAAACGAACTTCGTACTTCATATCATAAATAATGGTCTAATATAGTAAAGACGTACATACTAGTAAATACAAGTAGAGCCAGGTGTACGCGAGTAGAATAAAAGTCATGCATGGAACTTCGAAACACGGTAGAGTACTTAAGCGTTGTTCAGACATACCCTGCGTCTTACCTAGCGTTGCAAAACTTCGGTAGTTCGCAATAATTCGAAAATATTCAAAAGTATACTGCGGTCTGAAGGAATACTTCTGCAGCAAGAATTAACTTAAAAACTTAAATTAATGCCACCTAGCGTTTAAGGGTAGAACTGTAAAATTGTAAATGGTGAACTTGCCTCGGGCTCGGCGAAGCGATGCCGATGCCAGCGCTCGCCAGACGTTGTGTGGTACGTGCCACTGCCCCTCGCGCCCGTTCATTCATAAAAATCAACGAAGTTGTATTCCCTAGTAGTCTACGTACCTACTCTGCGGGAATATTTCCGCTTAGTACCTAGTTATCTACTTGTGACTAGGAACTAATTATTTATTTTTGTACGGTTGCGTTAGAATGTGTTGTTTTGTTTGCGGGTGGATGTTATGTACAAGTTTAGTTTATTTCCTAAAAATGTTTTTGCTTTACGATTTATTGGAAATAAACGTAAATAATTAGGTAAAACATCGTCGTAAAAAAGAGGTACTACTCCCTCTTTTAATAAGTACCAAACTAATTTAATACGGTAAGCTATTTAATAAACTCATCTTATTATCTACCTACGTTTAAATCTGCCTATCACTTTCACACCTAAACCGTATACATTAACTTATTACGTCACGTCAGTACTTATCTAAGTAGATGAAAAGAAATATTCGGAAGTTTTCAAAATCGTATACAGGATGACAGGGACATCGACGCGAAGCCGGTTACCATGGATTCAGTACATGATTCTGAGCCCCCCTGCGTTGAAATTTTTCGTCGGTTATTAAAAAAAAAAACAGCTGTTCCATACATTTTGACCGAGTAGGTATTGCACTTTTCTATGAAACAGCTGACTTTTTTTTAAATAACCGACGAAAACTTTTCCACGCAGTGGGGTTCTGAATCATGTACTGACCCCATGGTAACCGGCTTCGCGTCGATGTCCCTGACACCCTGTATATTACTCAGTTTCATGAATGAACATAAAGTCACTGGCATTAACGCCATCTAGTAGTCAATAGTCGAACTTTAATAGATAGACTTGCCTGCACGTGGCAGCCTGACACTCGTGGGCGTTCATTCATAAAATCAACGAAGTATTATTCGATGCCTAAGCACCTACTCTGCGGGAATATTTCCGCGTAAGTAGTTATCTACTTGTGACTACTTATCTTTCTCGCCTTTTTTTTTTGGGAAATTATCAAATAACTTCTCCCGCTCTGGGCGGAGCGGGAGGGCGTGTCAGACTTTTACTGACTAAAACCCACCCGTGTTCCTTCCGTTGCCTGTGTGCCGGGGTCGCGATATCCCTTTCGGACAAACCCGCAACCCCAGCAGGCATTGGCCCTTCCGGACCCCGTCAGTTGGTGCTGACATCTCTTTGAGGCGCGCGTGGAACACAACGCGCCGTCGACCCAGGCCTGGTCCCTGTCGGACGGCTAGCTACCCATTGCTCATCGTCCGCATGCTCGCGCCTACGGTGGCCGGAAGTCGGCTCGCGACTCCCGACGCCCGGGGCGTCTCCTGCGGCGACCAGGGGCGCGAGGGCGCGAATCTTGCCTCTCCCTCGCGCGCTCCGCCTCCTCCTTCGCGAGCATTACTGCTTCGCAGAAGGAGGTGACGGCCTCCCATGCACTCTCGCTCCGGACCATGGCCTGAACTAGGGCCGGACGCGAGAGATCGCCGCCGTCGATCGCCTCCGTGAGGACACGGCGGTGCTCCGCCCAAGCTGGGCAGACCTCCACCGTGTCCTCTGGGCGATCCACACAGTGGTGACACCCGGGCGTTTCCTCCCGCTTTATCCTGAACAGGAACCTCCCGAAACAACCATGTCCGGTGAGGACCTGCGTCAGGCGGAAGGTGAGGACGCCGTGGCATCTCTCTAGCCACTCTCTAGCCTCAAAGAGGGGACTTATCGCCAGTATCGTCTTGGTTGGAATTCCAAAAAAATTGTCGGTAATACTTCTACATAGTAGGTAAACCAGGTTGAAATTATCATGGTTGGAGACGACTACTTTTTGACTATTTTTTGACACTAAATTAGAAATCAAAAACGTAAAAAATCCGCGGTAATTAGAGGAGGATTGTAGCGACAAAGGTTCACCACGTAATCCTCACCAAGACACCTTTATATCTCTTAATTTTTGAGATTTAGCATAGCGTTACGACAATTTTTTTGTAATTGCAACCAAGTCGATACTCCCAGCCGTTTGCTTGCATTGAGGTGAGGATTGTGTGGAGACGTTCACCCCACAATCCTCACCAACTTATAGCTATAACTTCGGAATCGTAATGCGATTATTTTTTTTAACTTTGGCGACTATTTATTGTCAATTTTTTGGCGTTCTCAAAATTTTTTTCAGGAAATTTTCAAATGTGAGGATTGTGTGGTGAAGGACACGGATAATCAAGAATGGTCGAAGATTCGTGGGTAAGAATACACAATCACCAACACGCAACATTTATGACTGTAATTTTCAATGGTAATTGTGTCGCCATCTAGCGGCGAATACTCGAACTCTTGGCGAATAATTCCGAATACTTCCGAATGCTTCGCGAATAAGGAGCTATTCAAACACATACATGTGGTACACGTTTCAACTGTTAATACTGGTTGTTTCTACTGTCCACTAACAGGCACGCATCGTGTCTTTCTGAACAACACAACATCTTGACAAAATAATGGGGTCTGTAGAATAGATAAATACACTAGCTAGTCTATTCACTTCTTCTAGAGTTGTAATCCGTATTAAGTGTATCGGTATCTATCCGTACGTATGATATTGAAAAACAACACTATGGTAGTTTTGGTATTTATTATATTAAATATATTATTCTTCAAATAACATAAACTATCTATGTAGTAAGTGCAGCCCATGGAGGTGACATTGGTGCAGGATTTTGTAGGTATGACATAACAACTGCAGATATCGACAGCATGAAGGAGCTCACAATCTGAAAAGATAAGCAAGAAAGAACTTATTTCACATTGCTTACAAGGAACTTACAAAAGTTGTATTTTATTTATGAAATTCCCGTTCGTCCCACCAGTGGGATGACGGCAGTGGGACGAACGGGAATACAAGGTATTTTTGGATACACCATAAATAAGATCAAAATCAGTGATACCCAGAAGTCGACGATGACCTGCAAGGGGTCCATGACAGCGGAAAAAATATGGGGGTTGTAATAAAAAAATTGTACTGTGTTAACCAGGGACCGAAAACCTTTATAAATTACAGTACAGGTATTGAAGAATTTTGGTTGCTTCGATTAAGGTTACCGCTATCTGGGTAACCAAGAAGAAGAAGCATGTTACCTCAATCAGGTTACCGCTTTAATACCGATTACACACACTCAGGCGATGCGCGCCCTTTAACTAATGCTGACAGCTTGTGTAAGATAGAGGTAATTTTTATTTCGGTAACTGTTGTTAATGCTGGTTGTATTCAATTTGAGGTAACCTGTAAAAATATAAATTTTGAAACCAAAAAAATAACGGAATAACAAAAATTCATCATAACGGTTTCGGTCCTTGGTTTTAACTGACTGCCAAATTATTCATTCCTCACCAACCTGTTTAGTATCATCAGACACTCTGGAATTAGCAAAACTAATACTAGAACAGAAGACGGCAGTCCAAGCGCACCATTTTAGACGCATCATAAGACCGCACATTGAGAACACCATACCTGGAAAAAGTAATATTTCTTGAACAATAAAATCAAGGTCAAGGCTCTTGCTAAAGATAATAGAAGAATGTGCTACTACCTAAGATGTTCATGTAATCTGTAGTGAGGTCCTCAGCTGGTGCTGATGTTGCTGGCGGAGGTTTGAAGCGACGTTCCCGATCAGCACGTCTTGGGTCTGATGTGAGTTGCATCTGAGAATAAAGGGATGAATGAAGATTTTATTGCCGATTTCAAATAGCGTTACCTTAGTCAGCCTGCTTAATAAACAGAAATGAATATAAAAGCATTGATTTAATTTAACTAGTGACAATTACTCACCTTTTGAGGTTTTAATACGGGCCCACAAATAATTGAAACTTTCAAGGTATCGTTCTTATAAAATGTACCAGATTCACAGACTCACAGTTCCCGGTAACGACAGATAAAGTTATAATATAAATACTGTCTACAGTAAAAGTATTATCAAATTAATTTAGATTCATTTCTATCCAACACTCGCTCTGTTAGCAGAGCAGTCAGTCAGAGAAATTTATGTCAATGTCATTTTATTTTATGTCTTGTCACCACTGACTTACTTGTGAGTGTCACCTATGTCATCGTGACAGTAGGGAAACTGACAAATCTGACAATGACAGTATGTGTTGCCAGTGCGCTCTCTGTGTAGAGTAGTGGAGCGCCTGGGGGTTTTGACCTCGGATTTTTGTTACAATGAATTAATTTTTATGATCGAGGTGGGATTTTGGTTTTTATACTTATAATTACAATTATTACAAAAAAATTGTCCTTTTTATTTTTAGCATTGAAAATGCTTTTTCGTTCGCTTCACCGCCTTTATATATCACCCCCTTTAGGATTATTTTCGAGACAAAAAGTACCCTTTGTCCTTCTCCTCGATGCCATCTATCTCCTTGCCAAATTTTATCGAAATCTGTTCAGTGGTTTAGCCGTGAAAAGGTAATATTCAGACAGACGGACAAACAGAGTTACTTTTAAATTTATAATATTAGTATGGATATGGATAGTTATGCTACAGCCTATAATGTATTATACTACTTACCTAATGGA
Organism: Agrochola circellaris; assembly: GCA_914767755.1. Lineage (NCBI taxonomy): Eukaryota > Metazoa > Arthropoda > Insecta > Lepidoptera > Noctuidae > Agrochola > Agrochola circellaris. The sequence goes on from OU611849.1 coordinate 7,840,993, forward strand.
ATTGTTCCAAAATACTTTTCTTCTTTTTTTATGTGTATCATACGTAAACTCTTAATATAATTAGCTTAATAATCCATATTGAATTTTTAAATTTCATTCACTGTAACAGAAATCCGAGGTTTTCATGTTTTTAACGCAAGATATTATATAGAAGTTCATTTGGCCACACTGAGGCACGGGTTCCGTGCGGAACGTGGGGACACAGGACGCAACTGAGGGAATCGATTGTTTTAATAATTAGGAAGCCATGCGACTATTTGCGCTAGTTTGAACACTTCCATAGGCCGGCCACATACATACGTGAATTCCGAAACGGAATAACGTTTCAGAATATCAATTCGGAATTCCGAAGGCAGCAAATCATACAAAATCAAGGATCTATTACACGCGTACAGTAAGTTTTCCGTTCGTAATTTTCTCCGAATCGATATTCCGAAACGTAATTCCGTCAGTATCTGGACAGCGTTTTGTATGGATTTAAATTTCGAATCGTTATTCCGAAACGTTATTCCGTTTCGGAATTCACGTATGTATGTGGCCGATTTATGGAGATGTTCAAAATAGCGCGAATAGTCGCATGACTTCCTAACTAATTATTATAACAATCGAGTCCCTCAGTCGCGTCCTGTGTCCCCACGTCCCGCACGGACCCCGTACCTCAGTGTGGCCAGATAAACTTTTATATCACTAGCGTTAAAACCGAAACCGAAACGGAATAACGCTTCGTATGTGTATGTGGCGGTTAAAAAAAATGTTTGGGTTAATTTACTTTCTTATCTTTAATTTAATTAGAAAAACGTAATATTAAATTATTGTATGAAATTACTACGTGTTTCCTTTTTTAAAATTAATAACTAGGTAACCTTGTAGCGTAAGTAGCGTTGCCTACTTAAAGTGAATAAACGGAAAATGGTGATACAATCCTATCAGCCTTAATCGTTGATTGCATTAGATTTTGTGAAAAATCAACCCACCAAAAACATTTCATGTAAAGCAGGTCGTCAAGACTTACACATAACGTTTCCACTGTTAAAAAGTTACCAGATCTAATGTAGGTAGAGCCAAGCCTAGGGGCTTGGCTTTGAATAAGGACTCTACAAACCTTACGTCTTGGTCAAAATTAAGGCTATAACCGTTTCGCGGCCGTCGCACAGACACTCCTATGGGCTTATAGTCCAGTCATTGAAAACATATAAAAGGGGGTTTCCCTACAAAAGGAAAGAAAGAAAGAAAAATGCGTTTATTGGCATTACAAAGAATCTTAAAACTATAACAACAGAAAACAAATTATTGCCAAAAGGGCCTCAGCTCAGCATAATGTCAGATGACAACACAAAGTGTACCACCTGACGCTGATTTTCAGCGGCAACCCACTAGTGCCATAGGAAAGTGTTTATCCGATATAATAAATAAATTCAAGGTACTTATAAAAAAATAAAAATAAACTCATAAAAAATCATATAAAATTTTTGTGACATACATGTGTGTGTGCGCGTTGTAAACTAAATATACCCAATACCTGTGTATTTCCTACATAAAATAACAAATCTATTATCTATAAATAGAAACTACGTTCTACCTACTACTACCGTCAAGGCAAAATCGTGTGACTGAAACGGAAGTTGATGCGGTTTTTATTATCGTTTAGAGAAGGTAGGTACCTATATAACAATAATAATTGACAAATAAAAATAAAAATTAATAAAATTTGATAAATATTATAAAAGAGATAATAATAAAAAATAAATATTATAACATAATGTTTTTCAGAGTGTTTACAGGTTGGTTCTAATGAATATTCTGAATTTGCGAACTTGAGCGACCGCCGCTCGCGCTGCCATATGGCGCCATACCGGCCAAGTGCGTGTCGGAAAACGCGCAATGAAGGGTTCCGTAGTTGAAATGAATTTATCCCAAGAAACCTATATGAAGTCTATGGTCTTAAAATAACATGGTAGGTAAATCTCCCAATATTGTGTGTACAAACTTACATTTGCAGCTGGAATGCATGGGAGAACATGCTTTTCAACTACAATGTTAAGTTTGTTTTTGGGATAAATTATACTCTAAGGATAAATTTATTCCAACTACGGAACCCTTCATTATGTATGATCCGACACGCACTTGGTCGTTTTTTTTTAATACAAAGCCTTGTTTAAAAAGTGCGCACACTTGCACCACCTTAGCCTACATGTTAAAATCATAACCCTTACTCCTAGCATAGTCGGGTAAAAGAGGTATTTCTTGCCAGCAGTTACTTTCTTCATAGCCAACGAAAAAGCGTTACTTTTTCGTTGTTTATGTACAAACTAGTCCAGTTTTATAACAAATAGAAGTAGGTATACCTACTATCCGTAAGAAATACGGACTTACACCTCTTTTTATGGGGGATTAGAGGGAGAAGGTATTTTTTTTTTGTTTGGATGCAAATGCTAGCCTGCATACCTACCAAATTTCAGCTTTCTAGGACTTCGGGAAGTGCCCTAGAGGTTTTGATGAGTGAGTGAGTGAGTCAGTCAATCAGTGACGATATCGACGTAATTTAGGTATTACTATAATCCAAAGTATACAATCTTAGTTTTTGTTTACCGTAAACCTCTTAAGGGGTCATTGTACTCATTATTATGAACAATTTCACTATGGGACCAAAGCTGAAATCGCGAACAAAAATCTGCTGTTACATTTATGTTCGTAAATCTCGTTGAAATTTAGGGAACAGCTGATTTTTTTTCGCGATTTCAGCGGAGGCCTTAATTTATTGAGGCAGCCACAGGAAAGTCCGGTTGAGCAGCCGACAACCGCCTAGGTTGATCTGCAAGATGCTATTAAAATAATGCAACAAGCAGTGGAGGGCGTGTAATTTTAAATTAGACGATTTCTACTTACCTATGGATAGGTAGGTAAGGTACCAACAAAACAACTTTTTGCAAAGCAGTAGTCTTTTTGAAATTAATAAATTAAGCACGAACGTAATCTGTAAGGTATATAGATTGTAAGGAATACAAATCTATTATCTAATATTGATAATTATGGAATCGAAGAAATGAGACGTCGTCTACACGACTATAGGAGAATAAGATGACTTTCAACGATGTAAATAAATAATAATAGGTATGTAGCTAAGTACGTACGTACCTACCAAGGTGGGTAGAGACGAGCTTTAGTCATCAATCCACAATTCGGGCTGCTACTGGACAAATCTAAATGGATTAAGCCAATAATAATGGGTACTTACCCATGAATTACTCCATGCTCAGCTTTCGTGCCGCGACAAGGCAGTCACGAGGTACTAGATACCTATCTATTGACTTAATATACTATGTATGTGTCAATAGGTAAGAAGGTAAGAACTACTTAATACTAATGATTTGATATAGTTCGGATTGCTGTATTGCCTTGCATATTGCCTAACTAGGTACATGTATACGTCCAACCAAAACATATTTATCTCATGTATTTTCCGAGTAATGGTCAAAATATGCAAATGAGCAATTAATGTAACTGGCCGCAGAAAAAAGGGAAAATATTCGGTGAGTTTGGTGCTGGTCTGCTATTGGTCAAAGGATCGGCGCACGCCCACCGCCCGCGGCACGCACGCCGCACGCCTCGCCCGGCCATTTACATGTGAAATCTAAAATAATACAGCCATCTACTTGATATTAAATTTTAATAATCGTACAGTTCTCAATTTTGTATGTATATCCACACGGAACGGAATTATTTTTCAAAAGAACTTCTTATTTAATTTACAAAGTACATACCAGCCTACCTACCTACCTAGAATTAACAATTCTTCTTCATCTTTTCGTGTGGTGAGTGACTAAACTGTTGTCAGAGTTTTAAAAGCCGCCCATGAGCTTGGACTTGGCTTCATATGTCGTCGAGAAATATCTCTCAGGCATGCCGCTTTCCTCACGATGTTTTTCTTCACCGTTTTTGAAGCAAGCGATAAATATACAATAAGCACATTAATCCGAAAAGTCAGAGGTGCATGACTTGCGTTCGAACTCGAGACCGTCACTGCAACAATTAAGTAGGTAGGCATTGTACAAAAAACAAGCAAACAACCAAAAAAGTAAAGTTCCAGAGATTAGCGCGTTCAAACAAACAAAATCTTCAGCTTTCTTATTCGTATAGCGCCTCTTTGCTTCAATAACGTGATAAGTCCAACAATTCATTTTTTCAAGATAACACATTATTGAAGCAAAGAGGCGAATAAACAACAAGCTTCGAGAAAAGGATGGTACGACTGCGCCTTTGTTTGTTTTGCTCGACTTGGCGGGGGCACTTCTGTGCCCTCAGATAGGTGTACCTACATTACAAGGCGTACCTACCTACCACAGTTTTTAAGAGGAAGACACAATAGTCAGCACATGCAGGGCAGTATAGGTTAATTTATTTAAACTTTTCACACTCAAAAAGGAACAAAGGCGGACTTAATGCCCCCATGATGTTAATTCACACTGAACTAAACTAACTCAAAAAGGTTTAGCCCTTTTAAGTCTTAGCGCTAACTCATTCACGGTATGATGAAGTCTGTGTTCATGAGCTTCTGGATATTTTTTTATGTTTACCTGCGACATCCGTCTTGAAGTCCCGGTAGAGGTCGCTGTTTCCAATGTAAGTACTAGGGCGCGTCGACTAATATGCCTTAGTAATTTTTTTTGAAAACGTTGTATGATTTGACTATTGCTTTGGTTGGTGCAGCCCCACAGCTGAAGACCGTAGGTCCATACAGACTTTATAACTTGTTAATATTACAATTATTTGTTTGATATAATTTTTTTAATAATAAGTTCACACACACCAACATTTATATTGACTATGGGGACTGTCTAGCCAATACTTAAATTTTTTTTTGTATGGCATATCTAATTCGGCTCTTTTATTTTTGACACGCTCTTTCCAGCGCAGTTTTGCATCCAGGGTCAAAATGTAGAAAAAAACAAAATTCAAAAGTTATTTATTCAAACTAGGCTGAGAATCAGCACTTTTCGAACGTCAAAATTACATAAGACAGTCCCCCAAAAACGCCCACCCTTCACCACTTCCTAGTGCTTACGATGGGAAGAAGAAGTGGCGCAACAAACTCCCCAGCAGTACAGCTGTCTGTTCAGTTGGAAAAACTTGATTCTATATAATAATGCTTTAAATGCAAAAATAATTTACATTACCACAAATTGCAATCAACTCGTAAAATAAAAACATTTTAATGAGTAGATTATGTCAACAATAAATGAAAACAAAAGTTAAAATAAATTGACTTACAGTCAAATAAAATAATCTAAACAATTATATGAGCTCATATAGTATCATGTACCTAGTCTTTGATTCTAAAAGCACTCGTTTGTTGCTTGGGGGGGGTACATTGGAGTAGCTAAATTAGTCCCAAGCCTTTTTGTCGTCTAAGTAATCTTTAACTTTATAGAAACCTTTTTGACAAATGCTATTGTTGATTATTCATGAATACCGGGAAGATGACCGATGACCTGGTGAAGGCCGCAGGAATTCGCTGGATGCAAGAAGCACAGAACTGGTCGAATTGGCGGTGCTTGGGGGAGGCATTTGTCCATCAGTGGACATCTTTCGGCTGAAATGATGACCGGGAAGTATTGTGGCTTTATAATGGTGAAATCAATGTGGATAGATTTGCTTTCATTGAGTTTGATACGCCATGCGTCCATGCGTTACGCGTTTGTTTGAGTCGTCAGAAGCCCGAAAGTCTGACACCAGTCTTACCACGGGGTATCGTATTACCCAGTTACTGGGTTGTGGAGGTCAGATAGGCATTCGCCCCTTGTAAAATACTGGTATTCAGCTGCATCGGTGCAATCTAACCGAGATTGGAAGCTGACCCCAACATAGTTGAGAAAAGGCGAGGCAGATTGATTGATTGAGTTTGATACGCCATGTTGCAGTCCACTCATAGACACAATTTATGGACTCTTGAACCTTATTTACGGCTTCCTCGTGACTAGTTCCAACAGTCAGATGACGACATGACAACAGTCATGTCGTCAGCAAATATTGCAATGACTGCATTATTTTCTAGCTCAAGAATATCACAGGTGTAGATAAACTTAGCGTTGTTTAAATTCACAATATTTAAGTGTTTTGTGTTTACGTCAATAAATAAATAACAAAAATTCTTGACGATATGGAATACTGCAAACTTAGAGAGAGAGAGAGAGAGAGTGTGGCGGCATCTACATCGCCACATGCAAACTACGCATCAAACACCCGACGTCACACAACATCCTGACGTCACACAAATCCTGGCATCGCGCAATAAGAGTTTACCGCGCGGTGGACATTTATATACAAGCTCCCGACTTCAACCTCTGGGCCGTTGCCCGCCAGACACGACACCTGTCTGGTCGGAGGATCCTCCCTTTTCTATGGTGGATGAGTGAACTGTTCACCCTGTTCCTCATGCCCCTAAAAGAGTATTGAATAAGTAATAATTTTGTGCCAATTTAGATTTGTAAAAGTTACAGCGTTCGTTGCTAACTATCAACTACGATCGGCCATTAAACTGGGAGTTTGTTCCTGAAAAAGCTCTGTAGGTAGGTAACAGGTGAGTAGATACCGACTGAGTTTTTCTTTTAGATAATTAACTGAATTTCAGTGGAACTTGGAATTTATTTAACGGTTTATGTACACACATATAAACAGACAAGAAGAAAGGAACAGAAAAATACGTACAAAGGTGATGCTTATTTCTAAAGAAATCTCAACAGTTACATTTTTTTTCAGTTTCTTTCAGACATGCAGCTTAGGTAAGTTAAGTAGCCAATCCTGCAATGGTGGACCCTATTTTGGTTCCATACGGATAAACCGACTAGCAAAGTATAGCAACCGAGAAGATGCAATTTCAAATCAGTCACTTCCATAGTACCACTGCTAGGTGACGTATATTTCCGGCAAAAGTTTAGTTCGCAGGATTTTTAATTACCTTTTAGCATATGCCGGCTTCGCCTGCTTGGAGGTCTAAAATTATCCCACGGTAACATAGTATTGGGATAAGAAGTATCCTATTTCCCAACTCATGTACATGGTCTGTATGTGTGCCAAATTTCATCAAAATCCGTTAAGGACGAAATTCGAGAGACATCTTATTACCTACGGAATTCAAAATTTATCAAGGGCAGGTTATTCGTATTCGGCTCAAACCACATTCGGTGGATGAGATCTAACAAAAATTTCACATAGTTTTAAAAATAAATCTCTTATCAACCGTAGGTAACAAATTATTCGTTAAGTTTAACAAAACATCAGTTATAAACCTTAAGTAACATTCTATAAGCAATTACTTATCACTTCTTCGTGACCTCTATACATACATACTATACTTAAATAGTAATAAAACATACAACGCATAAAAAGTTCAATTCTACCAGTAGCTGACACTACCTAATAATGATTGCAGAAATGGTACCTACTTATTGTAACGGAAATACTTTGGTGCAATTATCAGCGTGAGTGGAGCGTGGCGGGCGCGGGGGCGGGGCGGGGACAATTAAGTAATATGGCGGATTAATTAATAGTCTCTCTGTGAACATCGCTCAAACAGTCATCATTAGCTTCAGCTAGCTAGGGATGTTTCTTAGGTCATTACGCTGGTATTTAGAGACCTATACTAGTACCTAATGGTCTTATTTATGCTGAGGTGTTCAGTTTTTGTGATCGTTAGGAATATTTTTGTTGTTTCGTCTCATTACCTACACATAGAGTAATTAATGCCAACTGTGTTTTCTAATGACTACCAACTCTACAAATACTTACATAAGTTGTACCTACTCGTACATTGTTAAGTGCTAAATCTTCGGAGTTGCCACTTTATTAAAACGAAAACGTATACCTAGGAACAATTTCTCCAAACTTTTCGCTTCATCTTGACGATTATGACTCAGAATCATTTTATATCAATAATTTGGGTCTGATTCAGACATGATTCTGGCAAAATTAAGTCAAATTACGCGGCCAGCCTAATTTTATTAGTAATTCGAGTTAATATACGTCATTACGTATATGATCGTCGAGGGTAAAACAATGCTTGGGTGTTATTTAGATAAGATATTTATTATTTAAATCGCCGCAGTAAGTATAGGCGAGAGGAGCCGGTAATTCGGTAATCAGTGGTTGCAAGTTCATGGTTACAAGGTCATCTGGACCCAACGAGATAATTTGGTTTTATTGATAGTCGATGATGCGCTTTAAGTGATATGGTGCCATCGATCACATATTTTACGAATATACCTTAATGTACCTGATATATTTTTTCAAATACTTTTAGGTAAACAAGAAACAAAGAGTCTTGATAGGTAGGTAGGATATATTTTGGACTACTTAGGTACCTACTCAAAACTCAAACTAAAACAAAACGCTAAACGCATTTATTTCAAATAAATCAATTACAGGCACTTTTGAATTGTCAAGGGATCGGTCATCGGAAAGATGAAGCTAACCATCAGCTGCCCATTCCAAAGCGTAGTAGGTCCTTTGGAGGAGAACGGGCAAGAAACTCCACGGACACTTTTTTAAATTAAAATATTGGTAACATCATTCATATTGAAATTATGTGAGAATAATGTAGAAAGAAGTGCACGTCAAAAGCTTGGCTGCCTATACCAGCCTAGACAAAATGTAATATTATACCTTCTTATTTGTTTTCTCAAAAAAAACTCCCGTTACCTACCTACTCCGAAAGTAACGGCAATTCTTAAGACCCCCTTTACTCTCCCTCACTATAGAAAATATTGAAATATCAAAGCAAAACGTGACACGTGCTGACTTCTCGCGTCAAAATTCTTGCGGGGCGGAGTCCCTAGTACAACAATGTGAGTCCTGGAGAGCCTAAGGATCCCTAATTCTAGGGTGCAGGTCTAACTTCCGGAGACTGCTGCGCGCCAAATTGCCGAAGAAAGGGTATTGGGGCGCGCCATTGTCAACCGATTCCAACGAATAAAACGGAGTTAACAACATGTAGCGATCGAGTCTTTTGTGCTGTCGCGCACTCCTTAATTATGTGGAACAGTGAAAGGGTCATATTTTCTATTAAATTTATACAATTGTAATACATGATGTTTCTTTTTTCCGCATTTTATTAATGCAGACGGTTTTGTAATAAAACGATGTTCATACTAAAGTAAAACAGACCTGAATACTTTAAAACTCTGGGCGGCCAACATAACAGAACTAATAGGAGGAAGAATAAACGTTAAAAAAAACATGTCAGTACATAAAAATATTAATCTAGTTTTGATGTACCTAGGGAAAAATGGAAAATTAAAAGAGAATATATATTACCTTAGTAAATAAAAGAAAAAAACTGAAAAGGGACTTCTGGGCTGCAGCCTGTAGGTAAGTAGGTAGCTATACAGATACTACCTTCTGGAACTGAACATAATCACGCCCAAAACTCATATAGAAGGGTAAAATCTTGGAAACTAGACATTACTAGGCAATGTTATATAAATTTTGTGATGTTCATTTATTAAATTCAACATACCTCCTACACAATACATCTAATAGTACACATTCTTACAAAACTGATATCCATCATTATAGCAATTCCTAATTTGAATCGTCCTGTTTGCGTGACATCGCAGGCGGGGGCACGGCGAGCGAGTGCAGCGCTATTGTACCCTCATGCGCAGATTACTGTAATCATTGTCCACGTAATGTGGTAAATGATAAGGTGTGCTCTAGGGCTCAAAACATATGCTTTTGTAACTCATTCGTTCCAGTAGGTACCCTCGATGGCGGCCGCCGCTCCCAATCCGACCCCGTTTTGGTCAAACAACCCTTATTAGAGGAATTTATTATGTATCGGTTGTTATTTGGTTACTGGGGAGCTCGTGGCTAAGTTATAACAGCCGCTCGGGTCGATCCATCAGGTTCAGCTACGCTTGTCGGGGTTGGTCTTTGGATGGGTGAACATATTTACATACCGAGACTCCTCCGTGCTTCGGAAAGCACGTTAAGCCGTTGGTCCCGGCTGTCATTCATGGAGCTTTGACAATCGTTACGGGTCGCCAGAAGCCCGAAAGTCCGACAACCAGTCTTACCAAGGGGTATCGTATTACCCAGTTACTGGGTTGTGGAGATTAGTTAGACTGGAAGCCGACCCCAACATTGTCGGGAAAAGGCTAGGCAGATTGATATTGTTATTTGGTTACTATCGCTTAATGATATCAATACGAGTATTATTGTGTCTAACCAGTGCTAGTTACCAGTCGGTCGATTCTGTAAAAATTTCAACGTGAAACTTAGGTGAAGTGAGCTGTGACTGTCACAAATCGACCGGCAGGATGCTAGGGATTAACACTATTGACAGCTCACTTCACGTTCACTTCACCTAAGTTTCACGGTGATATTTTTACAGAATCGACCGGTAGTCGGCTTTTTCTCTTTTCTTTCATTGAATACTTATTTAGTTGATTAAAATTGTAACTTATTATTATTGTTTATAGGTACCTAGATTTTTCATTTTAAAATTGAGAGGAAAAGTTAGGCTTTAGGAAAGCTTAACTTGTCTATACTATATAATATATTATATAGATATAATATTATAAAGAGGTAACATTTGTTTATTTGTTTGTTAGTAAGTTTGTATGCTGGGGGCAATCTCCGGAACTGCCAGTCCGATTTGAAAAAAATCTTTTTGCATTGGATAACAGAATTCTTGAGGAATTTTATAGGCTCGCGTGCAGAAGCTAGTAAATTATATTTTATGTTGTTTTCCTAAATGAGTATTTTACCTAGGTAATTACTTATTATGCTTTAGGGGTATGAGGAACAGGGTGTAAAGTTCACTCATCCACCATAGAAAAGGGAGGATCCTCCGACCAGACGGGTGTCATGTCTGGCGGGCAATTGCCCAGAGGTTGAAGTCGTGAGCTTGTATATATGTCCACCGCGCGGTAAACTCTAATTGCGCGATGCAGGACATGAGTGACGTCAGGATGTTGTGTGACGTCAAGTCTTTGATGCGTAGTTCGCATGTGGCGGTGTAGATGCCGCCACATCACTCCCCTCCGGAGACCGGAGGTCGATAGTGGGCTGAGTCTTGTATCTTGCGATGCTTCACAGTACCAGCTGTGGTTCCAGTGAGTCGGAACCGGGTGCCGCATAGTTCGCGGTGAGTCGGAACTGTCTGCGGTGCTTGCGGTGATTCCCTAGTGAGTCGGGGTGGCGCTGCGTCTTGATCCAGTGGGTCGGATGTGGTACAGCGCTGGGTTGAGGCTGGCTGCTGGCGTCGACCAGGAGAGGGTAGAATGGGCTCTGCTTGTGAGACCGGCCGAAAGTGCAGGTGCTGTGCCAAGGTTGCTGATGAGGCTGAGGGTGATGACCAGGAATGCGCGTTCACTGCATGCTGGTGGTCAGGATACCCGTTGAAGCCGTGGGTGCTGGCTGGCTGTGTGACTCGCCTCACGAAAGCTTGCGGGAGTGATGATGATGATGATGACGTCACGCTGAAGTAGTTGCACGAAGGCTGCGTTGACGTTCATACTCGGGGTCACCAATTTAGGGGTATGAGGAACAGGGTGTAAAGTTCACTCATCCACCATAGAAAAGGGAGGATCCTCCGACCAGACGGGTGTCATTTCTGGCGGGCAATTGCCCAGAGGTTGAAGTCGTGAGCTTGTATATATGTCCACCGCGCGGTAAACTCTAATTGCGCGATGCAGGACATGAGTGACGTCAGGATGTTGTGTGACGTCAAGTCTTTGATGCGTAGTTCGCATGTGGCGGTGTAGATGCCGCCACAATGCTAATTATGTTTTCGTTTGTTATAAGACCTACCTATTTATGTTTCCCAATCCCAATCTTTTGTTTGCAAATAACCGAGTCTACAAAAACAATAGTTGATACTTGCCACATTTCTCAAACCTACTTAAAACGCAACGCTCCATCTTGAACAGGCACTCTCCTACGTAAGGTAAATACCTACAGCCTCCGATATCCTGAGCAAATCGCTCCAATCACTTCTAATTACAACACGGTAATGCTAGACCATTTGTTGCTGGCAGGCTACCTACGAGCTACGCCTAGTTATAGCTAGGTGCACAGAATCGCAGATCAATCGGCGGGATCGGCTCATTATGCAGCATCCATGAGCCCAGACGCGGCCTGTCATTACGGCAAATGGAGGCAAATTGCGCACATCTAACGCACTGCCGCCGCCGCCGAACCGTCGGTAATGCCGACTGCCGGTAAAAGCGTGAACTCAAATCGTTTCGGTATTAACGTGTATGGTAATGAGGATTCAGGCCTATGGTGGGTACGACTGCCTACCTTTGCTATGTACTACTTTTGGTAAACTATGTTGTATTGACAAGGATATTCTCTTGTTATTCGTTTTTAGTTACCTACTGCTGTCGTCGTCATTAGAAAGTAACACTACCGTCATTATCACAAATAAAAAAATAAAAATAAAAACTATTTACAAAAAAAAAACAATACAAAGTGAAAAATAACATTAATTTCGAAAGTAGGTGTCTTTGGTTTTGAATTTTCGTTTTTTGCCACCGACTTCCGAAATTAAAGTTATTTTTCACTTTGTATTGTTTTTTTTTGGAAGTCGGTTGTTCTTTTTCATTGTAAAAAGTTTTTATTTTTCTTTTTTTAGTTGTGGTACCAATCCCACACAAATTCGAAAATCACTACCTGCTATGTAAATAACAGTGACAAGAAGTTATCATCATATTATCGACATATACTAAGTGGGAAAAATACGTATTATCGAAGCTTACTCAAAAACTATCCAAGCAAAGTTAATAAAATTTGTATGGGATCAACTTGGGAGCATACACTTTTATACAAAAAAATAATTTTCAAAATTGGTCCACATTTTTTGGACGTCGGTTAAAAATGAATAACTTCGAATGTGTTTAAATCATCATCGTATTACCTATCTACTTAATTTACAACAGTCCAGATTGGTCTCTTCTAATGGCCTCGCACTAGCTTAAAAAGGATACCTGAAAAGTTTCCTCAAAGAATTCGTCTTCCTAACAAACACAGACAGTCCAGTAGGAAACCAATTATTATAGAAGAATAATATAATTTCATCGCCAGAATTACGAAGAAACCTACTTCAAAAAATCAAAAGATCCTCCAAAAAATACCTACCTTTTTTATTTTAAAGATGTAGCTTCGGCAAACTTCGTAAAACCGATCACCATCCGAACTGAGTGCGCCTTCAAAATCGACAATCTTTATTACTGCTTTAGGTGAAAATGATCTTTAGGAAAACGCAATAACTTGTAAAGTCATTTAACCAAATACATTCGTTAGATTGAAATAAATTAATGAAAATGTTCAAATTCATGCTACATCTACAAGTTGTATCGTACTGTACAATGATGTGGGTAGTTTTGATAATAAGTAATACAATATGTTTTCACTACAATCATATATTAACAATATAAAATCCATACATGACCACAGACGGTGTATTTCAGCTGAAACTTTGTGTAATTATGTAATTCGTTTTATTTTGGGACATTTGTCAACTGTCAATTAATATTGACGCATCCGCTCGCATCCGTGATAAATATTGATGAGGACTAAAATATAATTGTTTCTCACACACGCTCACCTGTATGTAGGGTAAAGAAGATACCTACCAATTGGTACTCATTCAAGAAAATCATCTAATTGTCACCGGTCTATTATTTGCCGTAATTTGCGTAATAACCAGTGCCCTTGTGTCGGTAAATGCTACTTATGCTCGTCTGTATAGGTATACTTACTCACGATTGTACTCATGTGTTACAAGGTACTACATATGTTAAATATACAACAGAGGTGCATCTTTGAGAATAACCCAAGGTAATTTCCTCGAAAACGACCCTGATGACGATATTTGTTTGGAAGGTGTCTCGTGTGAGACATAGATTTTCAATTATTATAAAAATAATGTTGTTACAATTATGTAATTAAATGAAATATCATAAATGTAAGTTAAAAGGGTCCCCGAAACGATCAAATAAAATTATTATTATTACGTGATTGATACACATTGATGATCTCGTCTACAAAATGCGATTGACAATATTACTACAAGGTTGACAGCAAATAACAAAAAAAAAAAGGCAATTGACGCATGCATGTTCATGTTTACGTGACTGAATATTTCAAATGATAGATGAATGATGCTCCAATTGAAGGAGTGTCATTTGCGCACGCCTCATTCTACCACCATTTATGCTAGCGGCATAAATGAAAATGACAATTGTTATTTTAAAATCGACTCCGCCATCATAAATGACAGACGTAAAATTCCCTGTATCATCTCAGTTTATACCATTCTTCATAACAAACGTCTATCTTTCATGACACACCTTCAATTGGAGCTTCATTCGTCTATCATTTGATATATTCATTCACGTAAACATTGACAATTGCAATTGATCGTTTCATGGACCCTTAAGGATACGCTAGTCGGTCATTCTTCCATACAAACGTATTATGGTGATTACTCGTCTGTTTGATGGTGTACGTTCTAAACTAAAAATTATATCAATTTGTTTCGTTATTATCTAGCCCAGTATGGAAGCAAAATTGGACAAAATATTGGTAAGTTTCGACGCTCATAACCTCCACAAAGTTATGAGCGTCGAAACTTCCATATTACAACACTATTTGAACTCGTCTTTGGACGTCAATAAATAACTTATATAGTAAAAAAAGTAGCAAAATTTAAACCATACAGGGATAAATAATTTATTCAAAAACTCTTATTTTTTTAGTTTTTTTACTTTTAGTAGTTTTTTCATAATATCTATACGCCCAAAGGTCTGTTCATGAAATTTTACGCTCTCGTTTTCGTTATAAATCATCGTCTATTTCACTAAATAAATAATTAATAAAAACTAGATAAATAAATAATTAGACTAATTAGCATGCATACTAGTCACGCCCATCAACGAGTTCGAGCCGTCTACTAGTGCACCCTTAAGAGCGTTCATCCAAAAAGTTCGTCGCAAATAACTGTCAAATATATTGTAATTATAATTTGGCAAAATTGGAAGCCGGCCCCAATATACTTGGGAAAAGGCTAGGCAGATTTCTTGATTGATTAATTTGGCAATATAATTGTTTGGAAATATGAAATATGGCTAACTAGTGAACTAGAATATTAATATTGCAAATAAAACACTGAATTTGTTGTTGTAACCGTTTTAGATGTAAAAAAGGCACTTGGAAAGTTTCCAAATACTTTTTTTACATCTTAAACTAAATATTCGGTGTTACGATATTAATTATTGCATTTCATAATCAATATTTTAGTTCACTAATTAGCCATATTTCTTATTTCCATACAGTAATATCGCCTTAATCAAAACAGCGAAATATTTGACAGCTATTTGCGACGTTGCTTATTTTCTGTATATACGCTCTTAATAGTGTGTGGAATTCAATTTAGATTTAAGTATGCAAGTAAAATAATAGTAATGAGAGATGAGATAAAGTATTTTTTTACCTTCTTTGCCAGGCTAGAAAAATCCTTTTTATATGAAAAACATCCTCAATTACATATCGGTTTTTTCAAATAATGTTATACTTATTTCATTTTTACAAAAACGTTGATATTTTGTCTTTGTTCTCTGAATGATTGAAAATGCGATATTAAAAAGACAAATTCATACTTCAGAAAGAAGTTCAGTAGAAGTAAACAAGTAAATAAAAAGTTAAAAAAAAACGAATATTTCGTAGACAGTGCGCAGGGGCTACGGCTGCGTAGAGGCTCCCTAACTTACATAAGGACAACGATATATAAAAAATATTGCCTATTTCTAAAAATATGCTATGTGTGCAATCAAATTATTCCATATTTTATGTAACATGCTGACACACATATTTAGTATACCTATTTAAAATTAAATATAAGAGTAAGTTTTGAAAAACAACGATGGCGTATAACATTAAAATACTCGTAGCTTAGTAAAACACTTTGAAAAATACGTTTTCCACAAACTAAGAGTCCATACATTGAACCCAAATGGCTTTGGATTATCGTTTTGGCATACCTAGGTATTTTACCATCATAGGCAAAATTGCTAGTAGAGATGCGTTGTAACTTGAAACAACGGAACATTGGTTCGGTTTACTTGAAAATTGTAGGTACGAAATGGGTGTTTGTGTTGTTTTAAGAGAGTTTCATGGGTCATGATGCCTTTGGCCAGAGCTTCAATCAGAGAAAAATAATCTTTCAGAAAACACCACAATATAGGTAGGACTAAAATATGCCTACGGTTTTTTAAAATCGAGTATCGTAAAAGATTGAATAGCCATTACTATCCCATGAATAATGCCCAAAGATTCATATAAATATAGACTATATTCATCGGTTGAAATGATCGGCTATTTCTGTGTAACTATTGTATGCCCTAAGGGCGGGATATAGCTGATCGCAATTTAATTATTTAATAAGACCTGTATCATGTACCTACCTATGATCCACAATCAAGATATTTGATTGATTGATTGATTGATATTTTGATCATATGTATCCCTTAAATAGGTATTTGAAGTACAAATACGCATGTGACAAACAAGCACCAAGGCAAGTACATTTCATACGATACGCAAACAGCGTGATTATATCTGACGCAAATAGCATCAAATTAATATGCGGTTTACAGTACCGCTAGTAGATACATATAATGTTATACAGGTCCTCATAACAGAGGAATTATTCGCATCAGGGACCGCGGTAACGAGCGAAATGACATCAAAAATGAAAATTATTTTTAATCGTGTCCAATTGCCGTGCGGCGTGACGAGTTCTAACCACCGGCTCACTGCTAGCCAAGCGTGGCCTTAATTAAACGGTAGCCCTGACAACTGTGCCGCCAGGCCATACTCCTGCACTTTGTGTGTTTTCGTCTCTGCGGTGAGCAGAAATGTGGCAACGAGTCATAGCTCGTTGTCGTTGCTCGTTGTAACGTTATTTAAGTTATAGGTATCTAAGTATCTTTTCAATATGAAAGCACTCAATTATGTATGTACCATCAAAGAAGTTCATATCTAAACAGTTTGAAAACAAAATCCCGCGCCCACGATTATCACATCTGTAACCGTTGCGGTTCTATAGCCGCCGAGCGCTGCAAGCAAGAATAGTCCTTACGGTGGTTAGTTATGAAATTCAAAGTTTCGCATGGTCCCTCATTAGCGTGATCTACGAACCTACCTCGCGCCTCTGTTCTCTTCTCTTAGGAAGAAGCTAATTTATCATCATTGAGCTGCTGAAAGCCCAATGCCGGCGGGGTTCTTGATCCGAATAAATTTAAAGTTATCTATCTTCAAATTTCGACTTTTATATATTTAACACGTTTCTCTTATTTTGTGTCAATATCAATTACGGTTTTCATCAAGCTTCATGCTTTACTTAGTATTCCATGTCCTGGATATGACTTCTTTATAGAACAGTCATCAGAGGAAACGTTTCCATTGAATTTGATTTCCAGAAATCACAAGCCTTAAATAGTGTCTTACTAATAGGAATTCGGTATCGGTATTTTCTGCTGTAACCTTTAAATTTAATAACCTAGGTACCACTTATTTGTTAAAAAGCCTCCAGCGATATGTACCTTAAATGGTAGACGCCAATTTGTTCCTTGGATACATTATTATCACGTTAGAATCGTGAGTGGTTACCGCCTTTACAGGTAACTATATTTTATGTAGGTATGCTGATTATCTGACTTTAGTCCTATTACGTCAACCTGTATAAGTATATTGAGACAGACATCGAATAGATTCAATTATCGTTTCTTTAAAGTAACAGTGTTAAATGTGAATTACCTAAGACCGAGATATGCAATGAAATATAGCTTGATAGGATTGGGCTTATATTTGGTGTTACAAATAAACTCCAAACGTTTATAACAGCAGCAGCAGCTGTAATAGAAACCATTCTATTAGGCTTTAAATTTTAGTGTAAAGTTCAGTCCCTATTGTTGCTTGATGGTGTTACAAGATGGTTCAAAGACAAAAGCTCTTTTCAATAGTCCGGACGAAGTTTAATCAATCTACCTAACCTTTTCCCAACTACGTTGGGGTCGGCTTCCAATCTAACCGGATGCAGCTGAATATCAGTATTTTACTTGGAGCGACTGCCTATCTGACCTCCACAATACAGTAACTGGGAAATACGATACCCCTCGGTAAGACTGGTTGTCAGACTTTCGAGCTTCTGACGACCCGTAACGACTGTCAAAGACCTACGAATGACAGCCGGGACCAACGGCTTAACGTGCTTTACGAGGCACGGAGGAGTCTCGGTATGTAAAGAACGAAGTCCGGACGAAGTTACGAATGTAAAATTTTCAGCTCTCAGCATGTAATAGACTAGGTGGATCTTCAAAGCAGGCAAAAGAGTGGTACTTATAACTAGGCAAAGTCTCTTGAAGAACTACTACTACTATGTTGTTTTAGGTGTATTATGTTTTTTTATGCACGGTGATGCCTGCGGATAATTATTTATATGTTCTATTGTATATTTATTGAAAATTCACCTGACTTGGTCTCCGTACGTCTCTTTCGGGTGACCACTGAAAATCAGCGCTGTGCGGTCTCCATAGCACAGCATCATGCTGAGTGGAAGCCTTCTTGTCACAGTCATGACGTGCCAGCAGCTGTCGACTATTTCTGTTTTGTGCTCGTTATTGTATTTGAATCTATTCTGTTTCTTTTGCTTATTTTTACTCGAGTTTATCATCTTTTTTTTTATGCACGTGTTTCTGTGACAAATAAACTTATTTTTCTTTCTTTCTTTCTTTCAACTATGCTTACCAATAAGTGTATTGAGACGATGATAGACTAGCAAAGTTCTGGAAATAAAAGTATAAAGGATATGTGCCTGGTCGCACACATACCCATACAAACAAAAATAACAGTTAACTTCACTATTAATAGGGTACACTAACGTCTTCTAAATGACGCATAATTGACTGAAGTGCGCATAATTCATATATACAATTGCTACTAGAAAGCACCATTAAAGCAATTTACTTATATCGTTTCTATAGCGGACTTCATCACGTTTTGACTGCCCTGCTTAACCATATAATCACTACTGAAATATTTCACTCCACTTACAGTAATATCGCGCATTAAGCCGCTATCGCGTGTGTAATTACCTTAGTTGAAACAATACAAAATAATAAAAGCGAATCGGGCGCTGGCTATTTGCATTTCCGATGGACGGTGGTCGGGCCGGCAGGTGTTTTTCCTTTCTCGCCGACTGATGTTGAGCGCGCTAGAGCGAGAGCTCGACCACTCTCTTGTACCGTTCTGTTTCTCCTGGCCTCATACGAAATTATTATTTTGATTACGTTTAATTTGCATACGGCCTGCGGAGCGGTTGCCCTGGGGCCGCAGGGCCGGTGCGCCGCCCCGCGTCGTTACGACCCCTGTACTTTTCTGTAATGTTTTCGCCATTTTCAACAAAATTCCTCACAAATCATATAATTTCAGGTATCATCATGGTTATTACGAAGAAGCGCCCGTAGTCCTCGTACCTCTGTAATAGGTCGATCGATGCTCAAATTCTTGATAACTGCGAGTAATCAACATAGAACCAGCCCCGGCAGGCTTAATGATCCAACGTCTTCAATTATTGGTAATATCAGACGTTTAAATGTTCTTAGGAAGCTGACTGGCAGGTTTGGTTGGATGGGAGGACCACTTATTTATTCCTAAGGTCACATTTCTTAAACGACTGCTCACACGCATGTCATATTTATGTTTTAAATGTCTCTTATACACGTAGAGTCGCTACAAGATGTGAAGGTAATCGCTACAGAAATAGCGACTGCCGTGGAAAATAATTCTTGGATTGTGCAATGGGATATTGGAAACCCGTGTTCACAAATCCCAATGAAAATAACATAAAATTGTGTGTAATAAAGGATTTACTTTACGAAACACATAATAAGAGCGTGTCGGGCGGCTTCTGTTCGGCGCACACGCATTGGCGTGGGCCGGTCCAATCGGCAGCCGGGACACGCCCACATGCGCACAATCTACTTTATTCTCACATTACTTGCTATAAAACTCACGTATATTGTCTGCTTACAAAAGTTCGTGTGTATCTATTTTGTTTGTGCCCAACTGCGCATTTTATGAATCTCCTAAGTTCGGTTTGAGATTTGTATATTTATTTATGTACACAGTAAAATACATACAGATACGACATATAATTTTGAGTACAAAGGTACTGCTTATTTCTTCTTTCTTCTTTGTGTTAAAAGATTTACAGATGCTGATTTGCAGCTTTAGTCGTTTAACTATGGTAATTTACCTATGATTGTGGTGCTGTTCCTACTTCCGATCGGTATGCGGGATAGAAGGTATCTAGATTTTAGTGTTTAATATCTTTAACGGAAAAGGTTCAAACATTTGTAGAAGAAGTATTTTCATTTCTCTGGTTGAACAATAATGTAAGTTTAGAGATTTATTTATTTTCTGGACATAATGCAAATCTTTAAAAAGAATCCCTTAACCTGCGGGCCTCCATTTAAAAACAGAAAAGTAGGGCTGTGCTGACCAACACTAACTTTTACAAAAACTATAACGTATCATTGGAGACAATTGGTTGATCGATAGCTGTCGGCGATATTCCTATTGGGCTTTTCATCGACTTTGATATCCGGGACATAGTGAGGCTGCACCTAATGACATAATCGCGGCCCGCGGCGTCGGTCGCGCGATCACAGTCATTACGAGACGAGCGGCGAGCGTAGCGGGCAGCGGGCCGAGATACTGTTGCAAATTGATTCGATGCTACAGGCACTGCGACTGAACGCACCTGACTATCTATATGAACACTGGTATATACCTACACTGAAAATTCCATTTACGACGCATTTACCTTCGTAAAATTGCAAAGAAAGAACTTATTTCATTATTACGTCAATTTTCTTTTCCTACTTGCCTTATACTTACACAGACTGCAGTTTGTAATCAAACAGTAGATACTTAGTAGCCTACTACTAATGAGTAGCTCACCGTACTGATGATTTGACTTGCTCTTTAATTAAGTTTAATATTACATACCACGTTTGCGTTAGGAGTGCAAGCACTCTCACGGAAAAATATGTAGTAAATATCTGCTTTTTCATCGTATTTTTCATTATAGAAAAAGGTTGGGTTGGACACTGGTGCGTTACCAATGCGTTTATTAGTGCCTGAAAAGCCGCATTTTTTGGGTGGTTCATTATTGCGGTTACGTAACTCTTGTTTGAATCTAAACTAATATTGTAAAGAGAAAATATTAGATTTCTTGGATGTTTGTTTGTTACGCTTTCACGCTAAAATGGCTGGACGGAATTGGATGAAATTTGGCACATGGGTAGACCATAACCTGGGTTAGGACATAAGATACTTTTTATCCCGATAGAACCGAAAGTTTCGATCCCGTGAGAATCACGGGATCGAAACTTATGCAGGTTAAACTGCGCGGCGCAGCTAGTAGTAGATATGGTATGGTGACTTGGCGAGGTGGGCATTCCACCAATATTGA
Source organism: Agrochola circellaris (assembly GCA_914767755.1). Lineage (NCBI taxonomy): Eukaryota > Metazoa > Arthropoda > Insecta > Lepidoptera > Noctuidae > Agrochola > Agrochola circellaris. The sequence continues at coordinate 7,862,531 of OU611849.1, forward strand.
GCAAAACATTTTTTTTGTTTTTTTTTGTGTTAAATTCAAGTAACTAACTTCTCCCGCTCTGGCCGGAGCGGGAGGGTGTGTCAGACTTTTACTGACTAAAACCCAGCCGTGTTCCTTCCGTTGCCTGTGCGCCGGGGTCGCGATATCCCTTTCGGACAAACTCGCAACCCTGGCAGGCATTGGCCAAACTAGAGAAAAACGTTGGCGTTGGTATTTTTGGCAAAAAAAAAGTATATTTTTTCCAAACGTCAAGTAATGGAGTACTTATGCTATGAAGACCAATGTTAACCAGTTAACCATGATGTTGGTATTAGCATGTTTCAGCAATTTCCTCCTGTGTTTCATAATTTACAATTGGGACTGATATGTTGTATCAGAGCATTCAGAGCAATTCGTTAGAGCTTCGTGCGTCCTTTGGGTTGCTATAGGATACTTTTCGTTCCTTTAACCCTTTAAGAAGCGTTGTTATATATTAATGGACTGATCTATTATCATCATGTTTTGGAAGTAAACAAAGCCTGTGAATTTCAGCGCATGGCTGCGCAGAAAATCACATAAATAACAAGGTGTACATATTAATAAAAAAGGAGGTAAAATTATTATTGACTAGCTGCCCGCCCCGGGTTCACACGGGTAGCACTAAGTACTTTATCTACGGCGCACCTACCTATCTACCTACCCTACCCTACCTACATACCCTACCAATCTTAACCTACCTATCTTAAGAACCTTCTCCTAATAATAACAAATACAACAAAAAAAGAATTAGCGAAATTGGTCCAGCCGTTCACGCGTGATGCCGTGACCAAGGGAAATAGGGATTCATTTTTATATATATAGATTTAACACCTGAAACACTATAGGATTTTTCCCATGTTTTTAGGATTGCTTGGTGGAAAAGGAATATGAACATTTCCACTGCATAACATATAATCACGTCTTGTTTCTAAGGGTTGGTCAGAGTTGTACCTATAGTACACCCACGTTTCGCCAGTTATGTTTTATGTCCCATGTAATAGGGCCGATCCTATTGCCATCAACCGGGTACAATTCCAGACTCCGGGGAGAAATTCCTGTTGGAACAACCCAATAATACTTTGCTCGGGAGAACTTGGGAATCGAACCCTACTGAGCAGTAGCGCTTGCGGCCGCTAGAACAACGAGGCGGTCAACGTTTCTAGTGATCTGCCACAATAAATTATTTTTATAAATACTATAAGTATGACAAGATTGCAAAGTTTTGAATAAATAAGAACAGTACAGTAGGTACAGTACCTATTCAAATTTGAAATACCTATGTGCCTATCATTCTAATAAAAACAATCGATTTCACAGTGTTGTGAAGGGAAGACATCAGTCGTTCAAGTCCTAGACACTACATATTTAATGTAATTTTTCCGTTTTTCCACGACATTGCCCCAACCAGTGGTTAGACTCTGCAGAATAAATACAACAACAGCCATTGTCTGTTATTACTGTTTTAAAATTCAACTTCAACTGTCACAACACTACGCCGCGGCCTATATTGTGTCTGTGGAAAAAACGGTAATTTTCACACTACCTACCTGCATTTAATACATCTAGGTATGTTGGACATAATAGCCTCTAATAGCATTAGATTTTCCATGTAGCTATGGGATTTTTTTCATTGTCCTACCAACTGCTGTTTTCTATGCATAATAGGAGGCTACGGCGAGATTATAGAGTAGTGTTGCTAGTGATACCTGTATTTCCGTGGGACTATAACGGGAACGCATTAACAAAAGACTCGGTTCGAGTAAGGCCGCAGTCGTAGCCTAACATTTTCTAAAGGAAAATCACAAAGAAAAGTCGACAAATTTTTGAATCGATTTCTTTGTCAAAACACTTAATCATAGGGATGTTGACAAAAAAAGCATCTTTTGACCGCCAGATATATTTAAAAAAAATATTGGACACGTATTTTTTCTTTTTTTACGTAATCGAAAGATTACGGCAATACATTGAGTTGAAATGTGGCATGACGTCACTTTTCGGTAGATTTTATATTGTATTATGACGTGGGGGCTCCCCAAATTTAATGCGTTTTATCTAATTTTTTTTTAATAATATGATAAAGCAAAAAATTGGTACGTGTCTAATATGTTTTATTATCTTACTGACGGACTAAATCGTTTTTTTTTTACCTAAACAACATCCCTATTGACGTCAGTAATTCTTAGAATAATAAAGTAGTTTGATCGCAAAGGGTTTTAGAAAATTGCACTGATGTTCAATAGAATTAAAGTTTCAAAGAAAATTGCTAGTTGCTTTGAGCTCCTCCAGTTCATATTATGTAGGTACTCCAATCATCGTAGATTTGTCATTACGTAAATTGGTATCAATTTCTTTTCTTTGATAAATCGTGTTACTTATTCATAGAATATTTGCACAGATCTGAATAAAACATAAAGTAAATTAATAATGCGAACTAGGGCAAGATTCCGTTAGGGCATCCCAAAACCTAAGTCGTACTACAGCTATATCTGCTCTACTGTTTATAAAACTTAATTAATGACATTTAATGATGTAAAAATGTCGGTAGCTGCTATTTAGTTAGTCCCGGGAGTTAGCTAAAAAACAAAAGCCGGCCAATTGCGAGTCCTACATGAAGGGCTCCGTACCAAATTAAAATCGAGCAAAAAACGCCGAAAAATACACGTTTCGTGTATGAGGACCCCGTTAATTATTATCTTTATTTAATTTTTATTATTTGATGTTATAGCAACAATAGAAGTGCACAATCTGAGACAATTTCAACTATCTACCTATTACGGTTCATGAGATACAGGCCGCTAACAGACGGACGGACGCACAGTGGAGGCTTAGTAATAGGGTTCCGTTTGGCACCCTTCGGGCACGGAACCCTAAAAAGTGGGTAAGCCCGTGGAGTTTGGAGAAGAAAATAATGAAAAGTAAGATTTTGCTATTTTCATCATAAAAATTTCTTGCTCATCTGTAAGATATTTCTGAAAAGAATATGACGATAACGATATTTTTGTTCGCGGCTATTTTCGTGGTATTTCGACATTCATTTAAGCCTAACCTATACGAACGTTAACCACAATTCAGCCACGTCGACTTTACTGTTGGCAAGTCTTGCTCATGCAAAAACATTAAAGCTTATGGGCCGTCAATGTTATTGCGTGAAGATAATTGATCGTCTAAATGAAAGGGGCTATAGGCATAGAGTGCAATAAAAATATTACGCAAATTTGTTATAGGTATTGTAGGTAGTTTTAGATGTGCAAAAATAAATTTGTAATGTCGCTAAAGTAAATACCATGTTATTCAGAGAAACATTTGGGCACTGTGTAGAAAGTAAATACTTACATGGATCAGGATCAGAAACACAAAAATAATAGATCCTTAGATAAAACTAATATTACCTGCCATTCGTCTAATAAGTCTGTCTTTTTGTCAAATTATCGTAATTTAAAAAGCCATTAATGAAAGAAAACGCATTTGGTAGGCGGTAGACCCGCCCGGGTCGCCGTAGAGTCCCTTTGTCTGATAATTACATGCTACCAGAGACCGCATCAAAGTAAATGCGACATAAAACTTTATTTTATTACTCCAAATTGTCTCAAATTTGACAAAGATTGTAACATAATTAACATAGTTGGAGAAATGAAATGATCATTCATGTTCATGTGGGGAGCGACCGTTTGGTACACACTAATTTGGGTGGTAGGTACATTTGTATGAATTTGGAGACACACCTGCTTTCTAGTTCACAACATCACATCCATCATCCTTGACATATACATAGGTTTACATTAGGTACATTTTAAGTCAGGACTTAAATTTTTCAAGTAAATCTGTATGACTGAGTACATTACGAATGAAGATAAAGTCCATTAGGAACTGATTTCATTTCTTTTAAAATAGTATAGGGGTCATCTTAGAATTAAAAAAGTGAGCGGGCTGAAGAAAATATTTTTCTCACATTTTCCCTACTAGTTACGAGCAATGGCAATAAAAAAGCACATTTTATGAAACTTTGTAACGGTAACAGGTCGGAAAGATTTTCAGAAAAGCGATGAGCATTAGGTAGGTAGTACGTATTTACACTAAAAAGAAAAAGCCCCTAAGAGCAATGGACTTTACCGAAGATAAAATGCTCACAGCGGGCAAAGATGAATCATATTTTTTTTTTTATCTAGACATCCATTTTTTTTTCTTGTTACTCGACCACTCTGGGTTAGCTGTTAAGCTAGAATAAAGCACATTATTCTGACTTAGTGCCTACTGGGAGTATCGAGATATACTTACTTATATGTTTTAGTGAGCATAATTTTGGTCATGAAATCCCGCTCAGCAGTTTTAAGCAACAAATATATTTTGTGTTGTTTTGCCGTGGTGTGTCAAGATAATAATAAGAAACAATAACCCTACCATCGTATCTCTACGTTGACGTCGTGGTGGGGCTTGCGCGCTCCTGAACTCTTGGTCTGTGTCGGTAGAGTTTACTTTGCCGACACAGGTCTAGGGTGAGGAGCCAGACCAACAGAGATACATAAACCCGCAGGGTAGCATGTGGCGAGCTATTGAGAAGTAGCAATCCCACGGACCCTCTCTTCCGGGAGAAGTCTTGTTCCTCACCTCTGGCTAGCCTTTATTGGCCAGCTGGTGTGAACAATGACGAGGAATTTCTCCTCGCCTTTCCACTCGTCAAGCACCTCAGGACATGTTGCCCCCTTGTCGGTAAGTACGTCACTATGTGCTAGCGATAGTTTCCGTGGGCCCATTATTGAGCGTCCAAGTCACCCCCTGCCATTTTATCCGTGTATATTAACATTGGTCTTCCATAGTTCAAAGTAACCAATCTACAATAGCCACCCAAACCCATAGCCCAATATGTTTTGGAGACAATATTCTGCAATAGTTCTACACCAAACGGGGGTTGTCCTTGGATGCACTTGCTTAGTGCATACAGGGATAATCGTCGGTCGGTTCATCGATTTTTTAAATACGTCGAACGTGCTTCTGCGAGTTGGCTTCGGCCCCTCGTACGCCTTCCAAAGATCCGGGACCTGGGTCCCGAGAAATTTCAAAGGAATGTAGAAAAAGAATAACATCACGCCTGTTTTCCCCGGACAGTTAAGCAGAGATATATATAACTAGCATCCCAAGCATGGGAAAAGTTTTTTGTGAATTGTGTCTTTTCTAGTAGGTACTATAACCTCAGTTGGTCCAAAAGAGTTTTATTTTATGCGAATCTGCATCGATTGACATCATAACAATAAAAAGTGAGGATTGAAGTATTTCTTGACGAATTAACCAGCAGTGCTATTCTGTAACCATCTCACCGTGAAAACTTAGGTGAAGTGAGCGTGGAGTGAGCTGTCATTCCACAGGGATTGACACTATTGACAGCTCACTTCACCCAAGTTTTCACGGTGAGATGTTTACAGAATAGCATGGCTGTTTTTCAAAATTTGTAAAAAATGCAGTTACTCTAAAAGTGCAATCTCAAAGAAGGTTTTCCTTCAATCTCTAAAAAGTTTTCGTTTGTGTCCGCGAAAGGAGAAAAAGTACCTATCGGACAAAGATGAATTATACATTATTTTGTTGATCCTGTTTATGTTTTTAAAAGAGACATAATTCTGTTAGCGTTGTTTTGCATGAGTTTGAGTGACAAGTAGCATAATACCTATAAATATACACATGTAGGTAGGTTACACCTACGTACATTTATTTACACAAAATAACATTACGCCTAAATTCCCCGAAGGGTTAGTAGTGGCGAAAACTGGCGTAAAGTGGGTAGGTACTTACCTACCCACTTTACGTCAGTTTTCTTAGTCCATATGCTGGCAGTAACTATGGTGCACAGTGTTCAAGTTCTGAGCTACAGCTATGGATGAGCAAATAACAGCTTCGTAATATTTGGCATTATTAATGTTTTGTAAAGAGAAACGAAAATAAATTAAAATACATTTACCTTATTTTCACTGTTTCCCCATAAGTAAAAAAAGCTTCACAGTGTTAAAGTTGGTAGCATAAGTAAATAAAATACCTGCCGTGCTATTCTGTAAACATCTCACCGTGATAACTTGGGTGAAGTGAGCATGAAGTGAGCTGTCCATAGTGTCAATCTCTAGCTTTAGGTGCAATGACAGCTCACATCAAGCTCACTTCACCCAAGTTATCACGGTGAGATGTTTACAGAATAGCACGGCTGATATAATTTTCGTTTGTGTCCATTGGAAAAGTTTTCATGTTTTCATGTTTGGAAAAGTGGGTAAGAAAGTTCACAACGTGCTTTACAGATTGTATTTGAATTATTTTTACCTACTTGTTGTAAGTACCTACTTACTATATTGACCTGTATTGGGCTGGATTTACATTCGTCAGTTTTAGCCTATAAAAGTTAAATGAATTACCAAAAAGGTTTTAATTTAGCATTTTATTTCAGAATTTTACATTCCATACATTGTTAGTAAATAATACTTTATTACTAAGTATGTTAGTAAAATTATTTATATTAATTATTTACAATTGCGCTATTTAATATTATAAAGGGCACCTTCAGATTCGTGGACGGTATTTCAGCACGCGTAGCATGACAACCATCGAAACGGGTTTTGTCGATGGAAGAATAGACAAAATGACAGATAAACAATCACAATCTGTCATTTTGTCTATTCTTCCATCGACAAAACCCGTTTCTAGTGTGGTCATACGAAGCATGCAGTGCCTCACAAGCGGGCAATCAACCCTACCCTTATGTTTGAAACTACACTGAAAATTAAAAGAATTAATTAGAAATATCTAAAATAAACATTTAAGAATGATTATAGTCGTGTTGAAGTCCGAATTAAACAGAAGTTAGATTAAAATCATACAAGTTTGTTGTCCAATGGTACAACTCAGCTACTCACCGCGAGATGGCGTTTTTCTTGTTTTAATGAAGGTTTCAGATGGTTAATTCTCTGAAATTAAATCTACTACTTATAGTAATTTTTGTGTGTTGATAATTGCTCAGAATAATGATAATTTTATTAATCATGTGTAAATAAATGTTCATCATACAACACGTATGAGAGAGAGCTACATCGAATTAGACATTATTAACTCTCAAATCGCTCTCACAAGAAAGATAATGTGGATATTTTATAGTTAATTAGCGAATAATATTAAAGCGTATTAGTATTTAATGACTGCATTCTGTTTGTGGGTGTGGACGAAACATGCCATTTGTTCTTTCACAAAGTGAGTAAAAACGTCGAGTGATCCGCCTACAATTGGATCCAACATTTGTATTCATCACCATCCGTCTGTGTTGGTGCGGAACCTAACTGGTGCGTGACACGCAATCGATGCGGTGACATAGCACCGCAACGTATAATTTAAATTACCGTTAATAAATATGGTCGAAAAGTTTTTGCTTGAGGTTTTATTCACTTGGACTGTTTAATAGGGTTTTATTTGCTTTAAAGTGTTAATGTGTTGGCCATGCTTACAATACATGGTTTGTTCTCTTAAACTGTTGTTTAACATAATATCCAGCAGGCAACGTGTAAGATTTGGAGGAACAAAAATTCATACCTCCAAAAGTTTTCAAGTTTCTTTTCACTTTGAAATTCAAGTCACCTGGACCGTTAAGGCCACAATAAAATTGATTGTAATGTTAGTCGCGTGCATCAAAGCCGTAACCATTTTGAATGGATGCTGATGGTTCAGGCTGTAGTAGCGGCACCGACGCGTGTTTCACAAAGAGCGGCAGCTGAGGGGGCGGCCGGGGCGGCGCAGACCCGCCTCAACGATTGTTGCCCACGAATAAAGAACACTAACCAACATCCCCGTAGAAATTCATTTCGCCATGCTTTTTAATCCCAATAATAATCACCCGAGGCGAACAACACCCACTCATTACGTAATTCCTATTTTTTGTGACAATAATTAGAAACATGTTCTTACTCCACAAATAAAATGCATGGGCATATTTTATAAGTGCTGCAGACAAACAAGTCGGTTGCAACAAAGTGTTTGAAACGTCATCGCGTGTAATACACGATGTAAAATCGTTCCCGCAATAAAACCGTGAGCGTATTTCACAAAGCTCCATAAATAATGGTCAATATGTCGAGCGGTATTGTCGATGCTGACAAATTGCCCCCTCTCGGTTGCCGCCGCATTGTTGGCTACCGAAGCAGCGTGGTACACTTTTGTCATCTCTCCAGCACAATGCTACACGAATCTTCCGAATGACTTTTGTCAGCTATCATTTTCACTTCTATTCTCGGCAGAATTGCAAATCGGTTTTATTATGTTCTGTGGGTCGTGAGTCTTCGTTTTACGATTTTATGATATGATAAATGGGAATGTTTGTCGCGAAACGTTTGTCGCCGATAAATGTTTGGTTTGTGTATTGTGTGGAATTCATGAATGAAATTTCGAAAAGAAGGCAAATAAAATTGATCGGTTTAGTGCTATAGCAAAATGGTGAAGTAAAAAAAGCTTTGGAATGCTGTTGTCAATATAAAATGCCAAAAAAAATACGATTATTTACGGAATAAGTTCAAAATCTAGTCTTTTCATGTTTGCTTTCAACTTTGGGCTTATATAGAGAATAGAGAACCTTTAAAAGCAATCACAATAACTAAGCAGTCTTATGAGAACTCAAAATGTACAAAACATTCAACGCTTTTTGAATAAGTTAAGTTTCTAATTCTTCAATTAAATTCAAAAGAGTTTTCTGAATAATTTCGAATTGTAGTTTATCACCCCTTCAGTGTGTTTAAATTTAAGATTTAGGTACACGGTGCAATTTAATTGTCTGTGCCATACTTATTGGATAATATACCTACTAGATAACCAGCATCGTGTAAACATGTAAGCCCCATGGCTTAACGCACTCAATAAGATAAACAACTCACTTTCTACAAGTTTATTTTATTAATCAAAAGTACATTTACCTATATTTAGTATTTACTTATTGAAGAGGGTGTGAACCGTGTCCCCGGTACTCCCTCCAAACTGACACATATTTGCTTTAAAATCGAACTGCACAATAACATTATTGTTCCCTAACAAAGCAAATTACTGTGAAAATGAAATAAAAACCCTCTCTTCATCCCCTACTATTAAGAGATGATGTAGCGATACTCTGCGCAAGCGCAACTGTGAATGTTTCGCGGATCGCTACGCTTTGTACTTTCCTTACGTGCAAAAAAGGACTTTATGCTGCTTATTAAAAAGTTTAAATTACATTTTCCTGTTTTGTAACACTGGAATAAAATCTAAAGTAACCGTGACGGGTGAATAGGGCATAAAAACCCCATAAATCAAAGTCAAAAAGGCATAGAGAATGGGCAGAGCGGCGGTCGCGAGTAGCATGTCACCAGCTGCTTGGCTCGCGGGGTTGGTAGTGACATTGTTCGTTAGTTCCCATCAATAATGAGGGTAATTTTCGGCATTTTGTCACATTAGTGAGACGTATTGAACTATTGTTGTTTGTTATTTAGAGGGATTATGCATGTTTTGTGACGTAAACAATTCCTTGCGATTGATGGCAAATTAAATTCAAGGCATCTAGACCTAATGCAGTTTAAAAGGTTTAGGTGGTTTGATGTTTTTTTGACTACCAGACTTTTTTTCATAGGTTAGACACCTAGAGACCCTAGAGACCCTAGTGAACTATTTTTCTTGTTATTTTTAATTTTCCAAACGTATTTTTAAGATATGCTGGCATGGGCGCCGGCAGGTTTGTTTTGCATGTGCATCTTCAGCTCACGAAGCGAACTCGATCATTTTTGCAGTTCACCTCGGGTATGTTAGGTTATCGTTTGTCTATTCATCATACAAGCAGTAACTTTTTCAATTTAAGCAGAGAAGCTTAAAAAATAAGAGATTTTTCCACCTCGCCTCGAATGGGATAAGTTTTATATTTTATCCATCCATACGGAAAGAGACTAACTGTGTCGACTTTTACAAAGAAGCTTAAGAATTAAGATAGAGTAGGATGCAAGAGCGAGCGAAGCGAGCTCAATAATGTTAGCACCTAGGGCCTATTCGATTTTCGGAAATAGGAGTTTGGTACTTTGTCGCCTAATGCACAGAAGCTTTAGAATTCAAAGATTGCAGAATGTTTATTATAATAGTATGAAAATTTTAGGATATCGCCTCCAATAGGTTAAGTTCTCTATTATTGTGTTAGGCGTTTCCAGATATTTCTTTAGTTTTAAATGTTTTTACACCTATACTTTATTTTGAAGTCAGGGACGTGCAAGTGCACCCTTTTGCTCCCCTCTCCCCCACCCATGTATGCTGGTAGGTATTCTAATTTAGAACGTAGCTAAACTGAAATTGTCTCGTTCTGCTACTAGTTACCATTTTTGTCCCGGTAAAAAAATCTACGTTTAAATTCGTATCTACCATGCACCAATATCGAACCCTTAGTCAATAGCACCTAAAACTATTTGTATATCACTCAGCGGGACTCATGTTTGTCCTCGTACACGTCCACTGTTGTTTGTTTACAGCAACTCAATTTTTTGCATGTTTGTCGAATTGTTCAAATACTTTGAAGTTCGAAGTCAATAAATCTGTCGGTTTTAGTTACTTGGATTATTTATTCACGATTTACGACACACAGCTTCAGTATCGCTGTCGAAGTATTTCGTAACTATGATTTGGTACTTAAGTAAGTATATTTTCTGCGAATTCTTTTTTTTTAAATATACATGTTAAACTTTTACGGTCTCAATATTTCAAACACATTGCCAAAAGTCTTAAACTGCATAAACTTAGCCACAAAATTAGTTGTTCTTTCAAATATTAGTGCAAGACAGTTTTATTTGAAAACGACCGTCATTTGTGGTTAGGCAACAAACATTAAGTTCTAAGCTTTATGTCTTCATTACAAAATTAGGCTGTTTCGTGACGCAACTGTTAGCTGCACCGCGAGGTACGAATAATTTGAAGTAAAACTGTAGCAGTTTGAAGTTACACTGCTATAAGTAGGTACGTATTATGGAAAAGTTTGCATTTATTCAAACTTGGCTTAGTGAAACTTTCAATTTTAGGTGCCTTACGTACGTTTTTAGGAGGAACTTACGTCAAAAGATTGATTGATTGATTCGTTGATATTAAAAATAAAATGAACAAGAACGTGTACTTACCTAAATGGAAAAATCAACCACCCATTTCCATTTAGGTAAGTACGTTCTTGTTCATTTTATTTTCTTTTACATATTACCTATGTGGTTATAATGTTACCATTAGGTATCTTTTGTATCCACAAGTAATAACCTATTGAGACCTATTAGGTACTTAATTGAGATAACTTTACCTACGCATTAGGGGTAGGATGAGCAATAATAAAAATGTTAATAACTCTGCAATTTAACTTCGATTAATTCATACTTTTTCGCATAAGGCAGGCAAAGCACGTATCACAGGCATGTGCGGAGTCCTGTTCTCGTGTATGGACAGGACAGAGGCGGTTGCGGTCGCGGCCGCGGACAAGACGCCCCGCGCGCCATCTGCCGCGCCCTAATTACTTCCTACGCTTTTCAACTCGACTGTGCCCCGCTACTGGCTTTTGTTACTTACCACCGTTTAATTTTTTAAATGGTAATTACGTGTTTATAAAGAAATAAGAAAGTACGCCACACAAAGAGCCACGCGAACGGTAGAAAGTTTCCGTTTCGGTCGTTGTCAAACTGTCGTGGAAATAGTTTTGTTTCTAACCGCAAACTATTGAATTATTCAAATAATATCCTTTTAAAACGCATCACAAATATTGAATGTACGTGTTTTCCCCCTTTAAATAGTTTATTTATACTTTCTTTAATAAATTCTTTTGACTTAAGTATCCTGTTTCTAAGCTTTCGGCAAAGCTCGTGTAAGTTCTCCTACTCGCCGCTAGATGGTATTGTAATTACATGTTAGAAATATTTTACACCTTCAAACATGTTAGGTACCAGAAATTTTGCAATAATTGATTATTTTGTGAAATTATACTTATTTGATGTATTTCGAAAAATGTTTGTGCTGTCTGATTAACTATAAAATTACTAATTTTAGTGTTACTTTTTAGGTGAGTTTGAAAAAGCTCAAACGGCGTAGTGGTTTCAAGGTGTTATAACTCTGCTTCCTAGCATGTCATAGTATTGTTTATATCTACTTACGTAGTAGCAAGTATTGAGGATAGATACCTACCTAAAGTAGGTAAGTTACATAATACCTCACTACTGTAGTTGCCCGTAGGGTGAGCAGACGTATGGGGCTGTTGTAGGGTTGTCAGGGAAAGTAAATGTTAGGATTAACTACCAATTTAAATTGTCCGTATATTCAATCGCAACTTCCTACTTTGACATTTGTATGAAATGGCTATAACAGCATATTGACGTAGGGTGTCAATTTGCTTAACAATTAATTTCTCCGAGTGTACGTAATACATTCAAAGTGACCAAAGGTAGGCAAAGGGAAATACAGTATGTCGAGGTGGAGATTCTGGATGTTTAAAGACAAATTATATATGACGTTTCTCGCTTAAGGAGATCACATTCCAATCAGATGTAGTTCATTATTTATACCAAGTATATTAACAACATACAATATAATATTTAATAACAAAGACTCCTCACATTACCTTCAGTGGGTGTACCTATAATAAAGTTGTTTGCAGCTATCAATTTAAATTATATCAATTAACATCAATATGTCTCGAGTTAATCGAATCCTTAGTCAACATCACTTCATGGAAATACATGAGTCATTGTAATGGACATTCGTATTGAATTCTACTTATTATTAAACGAACAAGGTAAGTAACAATTTTATTCAAAACTACCTTAGTTGAGCATTACTGATAACTTTAGATATAGTCTAAGGCCCTTTGTTCACGTCACGATTTTTTTACGCTACGGCGTTTAAGGGGACTACAGGACCTAAACGTGCCTAAACGCAAGTTTTATAATGCCTAAAAGAATATGATCCACTGCAGTAAACAAAATCAGAAAAATATATGTTATTCTTCAGGATATATGCTAGTATGATAGTGTGTTGAAAACATAATACAACTAATTTGATACGATAGAAAAAAATCATGAAGACACCTCTAAAAATTTATTTTAACGATTAATAATCATATTAATTTCCATGCAATCATTCTGATTTTTTGTCAGATTATTCTACAAGCTACATATTAGCATAATAGTGTTTTAATTTTCCAGTCCAATCAATAGATTTTTTGTAAATCGCTAACTGCTTCATATTTTGCAATAAATTACCTGCGTCGTGTCATCGCGCTTCTCTTTCATTTCTATGCAGCCCGACAGTGACCGCGCTTTAGCTGTTGTAAGCCTCTTAAACCGCGCCCTAGAAAAAACGTGTCTGTCAACAAGCTTCCATAGTGATCCATACAACGCTGACAACCGTGCCGACACAGTGAATAAACCGTAGTGTTTCACAGCAAGAAAATCGTGTGTGTTCAAAGGGATTTGAGCCGGATTAACTTAAACGGTGCGATTTAGGTAATTACCATAAGTTGACAACAATAAAAGTTGCACCTTCTAAACTCTAAACAATGTTTAGAAGACGCAAGTAATTTGTTGCTTCAATTTTATTGTACTCCACAGGCAAGAAGCTTGTATTATGTAAATACTTACTTCTGAGAATAAAGATAATCCAACTGCTTGTAATTTGGATCCCAAAATTGTGTTTCGAATTAAGCGTCGTGCAGACCGGCGCGACGCGACTCTAACAAAACAATTTCTTAGAAAACTTCACGGTAGAACAATTACCAGTGTCGCGTCGGCTAACCACGATAGTTTGCACGAGCCTTTACAATAGATAAATTAATAATTAATATTTATATTCCTTTGCGATTTAATTAAGTGACACTCATGATCATGAGTCATGAACTCATGACCAAGAAATTAAGCTTTATTTAGTGTTAGTCACCAATAAAAGCCTCTACGTGTACCTACATTAACTTAATACTTAGGTGCCCCTATTTATTTACCTCCTAGTCATCATACCAATATTTTCCCAACACATACGAAAAACAAAGCCGTTATTAAATTAACACAAATGACTTCACTCGCAAAGCTTTTAATTATGGAACGTCCAAACATTTTACGGTACTGACGTGTCAGCTCTTCTCGAGCGATCTAATTCAATTAATTTATTTTGGTCACCAATTACAGGAACAACGGCGACGCGACCGAGCACAGAAAATACGAACAAAATACGTCTATTTATTATTTGTGCATTGTCCTGCGAATGAACCTGGGCGGCGCCGCGCCACAATGGAGCCCTCCATTATCCGATAAAACAATAAGCGCTTTATTAAAAAGACATTCAATAATTTATTTTATTCATATTTTATTCGCACTGGACCGGCTCTACACAAAAGTGCTCAATACATCCCTAGGTATATAGGTACGGGTAGGTGCACAATAACCGCTGAATTTGTCGTGTTTATTAATTTAACGGATGGCACAAAGGTGATATTGATAGATTTGGCCTTTTGTTTTGATAAAATTTTCTGTTTGTAATCGGTTCACATTTTTTTAATTACCTGCCTTTGATTGTTTGAGAGAGAGGGTGCTTTTACGTATAAATAAGCGGCCATGTAGCTACCATTAGAGTGAATGTCACCAGCTTGTAATGAAAAATAGGAATGGGCGGTGCAGAGCCACACAAACAGCTGAACTATTCAGAGAATGTTTGAACAATTCGGACCGCGCGCCATCTGTCGAGGGTCGATTGAGACATTTTTGCGAAATAGCGACGTAATTACAGACTTCCGCATCCGGCAGCGCGTGCGCAGACGTCAACGATCACGCCCACCGCATTTTCGGATTTATGAAACTTAACACTTTTCGCTAACAATACGCATATAAAGTTGCCACAAGCTAATACTCTATTCATGCTTTATTTCCATTCACACATTGTTGCACATTTTATTCCATTTTAAAAAACGACGGTTGCTTGCGTATTGATTTCTTAAAATAGGTAAGTAGGAATAAATCACCCACTAAACAGTTTCATGTTAATTTCCATGATTAATTACGAGTAAGTATGTTATCACCTATCACCCTGATGGGTTGTTAATCAAAAAATGGTAGGCACGAACATAATGAAAACTAACTGCTGTAATTTATTTGACTAATATTTGATAAGTCCATAATGCTGAGTAGGTACTTGAGTAGGTAGCAAAATGGTAATAATATGGTGGTATGGTGGTAATTCCAGGTCAGCTAAAGCACTAAGAAGTGGTGAAAGGCAGGCATTTTTGGGGGCCTATCTTATGTAATGTTGACGTTCGAAAAATGCTGATTTTCAGCCTAGTTTGAATAAACGACTTTTGAAATTTGAAAAATTATTTTAACATTTATATTTTAAATCTTATGCAAAAGCTTGATTAAGCTTTTAGATGTGTTTTGTTTGATTGCAGACATGATCTTAGCGGAAGAGTTTCAGAATCAAGGGTATAGAAATGTAAAATGTGTCTATTGGTAGAAAGATGAAATATCCAATATTGTTAACCAGTTTAAAATAAAAACTGAGAAATATCTACTTTAAAAATTACGTGTAAGTTATATCCTTCCCTTTATTCAGCTGTCAAGAAACTTGGAACTAAACGACACTTATTCAGGGTTCAGCGACAGGAATTCACATAATTAATTAAAGGTCCCGACACACATTACTGAGTGATTTATATTAGTGCTTCGGAATTTCAGTTTTTGCTCTGACACACGACATTCATTAACAACAGTCACGTGTTAAAAAAAAACTGCCATGCGGGTGTAAATTTTACAAATATATAGATACACTAACAGCGGCGCCTTGCTACAATTTACGAGATCAGCACTAATTATGGAAGTTTAAAAAAAAAAAAAAAAAGTTTTTAGAGATGTTTTAAGGTAAGACCTAATATTTATAATGTATTTATTTTGTACCTTTAAGTACTCTGTAAGAATTTTATCAAAATTTGATTTATTTACTACTTCAGGTGCCAGGCCGTAGCTCGTCGTAGCACCAAAAGCATAAACTCATTTTAAAAACTTTGAATTTCTTGCTAAAGTTTGTCTGCCTGCGCAATACTAATTCCCATTTGAGACCTTAAAAAGAGATGCACATCCTTTGCCATATTACTTTGCCCATAAACTTGTAAAGGTAAAAGGGAAGAAATTGTCCTTTTCTGCGTAAGTTACTAAGTATGTTCAAGTCGTGTAGGGAAGGAAGACTCGAAAGTACAACATGGTGAATAACAAATGTCACAACTTTCTTTCAATTAAACTACATGAAAAGAAATACCGAGCGTCGGTTAGAGGTTACGGATCGTTCCGCCGCCGTTTGATCGGGTGGTTGCGACTCGCTGCTCGCCGACAAAGCTCACATTTGCATCCACTTTGTCATTCATGTCGTATCCTCCAACTCATTCCTATTCCGCTTATATCACCGCAGAATGTAGAGCCATGGTAATGAGATTCAGACGTTTCCGACTTTCTTTTAAAACTTAATGATGTGTGCAAGCCGAGGGTAATGCCAACATTTTATTATGTATCTAGTACTCTACTACACTACTGATATTTTCCAAATTATATATCCCCGGCTCCAAGTCTCTCCGACTATGAAAGCGAAATTAGCATCAATAAACTGTAAACACAAAGAAGCTCGATTACTTTCCAACATCAAAAGAACAAAATAAAGCACAAACTAATAAAGTGACGCAATAGGAGATTGCTTTAATACTTAAAGTCCCCAAACGAGGGCTGATTGAAAAGCTCCCCTAAGCGCCGTCAAATGACAGAGCACGGTTTTCATTTTACTGAATAGATGCGCTAATTTGCATCATCTTTTTGAATTGCAAACAATATCTCGACCCGTGACCTTCATTTTTCCATCAAAAGTATTGATGAGTTCATGACGTAACATTCTATAGAAGAAGACTTTGTTGTCCTTTGTCAACGTGCTTTAACTTTTTAATTATGCTCGAAGTTCTTGTTGATTAGGTTCAAGTCAAAGTGAATTAAATACAGTACGGGGACTGAACCCCAACAGCAATTTGCTGTCATTATTTTATCACGTCACAAAAAGACGAGTCGTATTCGCGGCAGGCGCGTATTTACAAATTTTAAATCCGCTCGTCGGCGGCGTGTGTGCGAACTCGACGCCCCCCGACTTTATTGGCGTCGTCGGCACCTCGCCTCTTTATTAACTAGTGTTTGATCTTCGTGTGACGCACGAGGAAATAGATAAATTGTTTGTTTTCCTCGCTGACGTCAATCGCGACAAAGGGACGGTAGTGGTGTACTAAAAAAGTATTTTATTTGTACGTCTGCCGGAGTGTGTTCTATATCATTATTCGAAGTTCAAATATTAATTTCTTCAGGCGCTCGACTTAGCGCTGTCATTTAAGCGGAACATTAAATGTAAACGAGTCAAGTGAAGGGTTGTTTTCATTTCCGTGATTAGTGCCGCCGCGTTGTGTGGAGATTTATCACCTCTCGGAACGCGGCGAGTGTCAAATGGCGCGGCGGATGGCGGATATGCCGCGTGTGACGAACCGCACCACTAAATTAAAACATTTTAACTTGACAGCTACCGTCATGGTTATACTGAATACGTTTTAACGGAGATTTGCCCTTCGGCGAACAGAGTCGGATGAAATGTTGTTTGAATTTAAATTAATTTGAAAATAATGTGTAGATACGCGATGGGCGGTGTGTAGGCGTGCTGTTTGCCATTTATGGTGTTATAATTAGTGTACATTGCGTATGTATGGTCGATTATAATCAGAGTTTTTAGCCGCCAATTATAATTTATGTTAATTATATAGTAGAATAGTAGATAGATATTTAAAATCTTAATGCTTCCATAATATAAATATTTTAATTTATCTGATTTTTTTAAATTTTAGTTTTTTAATTTGATTTAATTTTTCTTAACATTTTTAATATATCTAATTTATCTTTTTAAGTTTCAGACCATATTTTAGAAGAACCTTTAAAATCGGTGCAACATGCACTTGAAGACTTCCTGCGTTACGAAGTCATTCAAAACTTTAAAATAAAATGAGTTCATGTTATGATAATAACAGCTCCTTTAATTCCCTGTTCCAGCCGCAGCTATATGTCACTGCAATGGGAATGATCGCAGCTACCGTTTTATGATGCGCACTGACAGCTCCAATAGTCGTGTCGCCTCTACACGACAAAAAACAAACGACACGTTGCTTTTGTTTCTGTCAGTGAAATTCGAAGTTGTGCCATCCTTCTTTTGTTTTCAACGGTGAAAACCGTGTTTTCGAATAAAGGTACAAAATGAGATATAGTGTGTTTGCTAAATGCGTTCTCTTTTGTGTCTCGACGTTTCCCTTCACATATTGAAGTATGGCAGATTAATGTGAGTTCGAAGAAGTCGATATTACTTCTGAAGGGGGTCTAAACTAAACCATGTGATTTACAGCGACCGGACTGGGCTGTTAAAAAGTTGTAAACTGCTTGTGTTTCCGCCGCCTTTTGCAACAATGTTTTAGTATTCTGACGACTTATATGTTAATGTTTTGTATAATGTTGTTAACTATCTAAAACATTGAACTTTCATAACATTAGTACAAAACCAAGGCTTTTCTTTAATGTAGCATGAACGTATTTGTCTATGACTACATGATTTGATCAACAAAGCTTTGTTTTGTCAGATGTTGTAAGATATGTTGTAAAGATCGTATCTCGCTACATGTATGTACTGGGTGTTGTATTGAGAGCAAAAGCTTTATGAATTGAACAGTAACATCACAGGATACGAGGCCCTGGAATGTATGAGATGCTTGTTATTAATAAATTGAATTGAGCATAGAATCATAGCATACTTAATATGTAGACAGATATACAATATAACACCAATATATGAGAGCTTTCTCATTTATCATAGATACCGAAATCAAAATGTATAGAAAAGTTTGGAAATAACAGTGAGAGAGAACAAGAATCTGTAGAATAGTAGAAGTTTTCAACCCGTAGATCAGGTTTTTTTTTACACATGTTATTTTTGATAATGAAAATACGGAACTCTTATAGGGTCACTCGTGTGTCTGTCTGTCAGGCTGGGTGTCCGTTTGTCACAGCCAATTTGCTCTGAATCTACTGGCCCAAATTTATGGTACACATAATAATAAATTTCTGTGACCCAAACACGGACGTGTAACGTAAATAAATGAATTTTGATTATGGGGGTTACTTTTCGGGGACAAATTGGATAATAAAAAAAAAAGTTTTGCAAACTGTAAGTACCGTGTAACATCAAATGAAAGAACTTGTTGTGAGGGTCTCAATCATATTTTTTAAATAAATACTTTTAGAGATATTTAAGAAAATTTATGAAAATTTACCATTACGTTCGAATCTGTCGAGCCCAAAATTTTCAAAAAAACAAGCAATAGGTGTAATGTGTATACAGGAAAACCTATAAGAAGTCTATGGTCTTAAAATAACATGATTAATCACTCCATTTTGTGCGTACAAACTTACTTTTACTGTTGGAATAAGGGGGTGTTTTTCAACTAAAATGTTAAGTTTGTTCTTGGGATAAATTCATCCTAACTACGAAACCTTTCACTGTGCGTGGTCCGACATCCACTTGGCCGGTTTTTTAGAATCACATTGGGATCAATTTAAAACATAATCATACGATACTTAGTAAATTCATCATAAAAAGTATCCAATTAATTTATGGCGGAGTGTGGTGACACCATTTCTCGGAAGGTGTTGCCATGTGTGGAGTCGTTTGACTTGCCGACAACATCACTATTTATGAGTTGATATTAATCATAACTTGTTAATGAGCCGTGGTTTATTTCAAGGGCAAGATCCGGTCTGTGGTTGCGACTGGGAAGTATTAGAATAAAGTATTCGATGATATACACGTTGTATACCGGGTTTAAAAGGTAAACAAATTTAGGTGATTAACCTATATGACGGCCAGTTAAAGACAGTTGTCTGGGATGGATTCAATAATGTTTTTTTTATATAAAACATTATATCAGTTTTAAAATATATATGGAGTATTGTAGCACCTGCACCTAGACATGTATCTACAACGTTACGACAATTAATGACAATTTCAAAAATCTAAACGTTAATTTAAGATATCTCTGCTCTGGCTGAGCCAGCTTATAACAATCATATACAGGGTGGCAGGGACATCGACGCGAAAACTGATATCATGGATTCTGAAGCCCCCTGGGTTGAAATTTTTCGTCGGTTTTTTATTTTTAAATCTGCTGTTCCATACATTTTGTACCGCGTAGGTATTGCACTTTCCTATGACATGAATCAGCAGATTTTTTTCAATAGCCGACGAAAATTTTCAACGCACGGGGGTTCAGAATCATGTACTGAATCCATGGTATTAGTTTTCGCGTCGATGTCCCTGATAACCTGTATATACGTAACATACATACATAATGAGCCTATAATGTTCCCACTGCTGAGACACAGGCCTCCTCCCAGTGAGAGGGAGTGGGCCGTAATCCACCACGCGGGACCAGTGCGGATTGGTGGAAGTCACATGTCTTCGAATTTTCGCTTCTAGAACATGCCGGTTTAATCACGATGTTTTCCTTCACCGTTTTGAAAGCAGTAGTGTTGAAACAAATTACCTACACAAAGTAAAGCGCCTGGCTTCGAACCCACGATCTACACCTCGTAAATCGGGGCCGTTACCACTGGGCCAGCACTGCTCTCAATCATATATACTTAAACGAATATGAGGTTCAACATTGATTTCGACCATTCAAAAGGTCTTGCTGGGGAAGAGGTTATTATATAGTAGGTATGTAATTCTTATGAAAAGATACCGAGGCAACCATTCCAAAGAGACAAAAAGCTTAGCCACAGAAAACAGACAGGTGTCAACTAACTCCAAACAGTTATACATTGAAATATGAAACGCAAATATTACAGACACACGGGGATATTCGAAGCAGGTGGCACAAAAGCGAGCTTCTATTTAACGACGCGTTTAATGCCTTTCCTTTGAAGTACACTATCTCCATCGATCGAGTTAAACGCGGTTTGCACGTCAACAACCAGCCATTTGTTTTGACAGTGATTAAGGACTTTGTCAGTGGACTTGTAAATGAACTATGATTTGCTGACGTGAAATGAGTTTATGTTTTCCTTTGGATTTCATGAAAGAACTGAGATATTGAACTTATATTCTTATCGTTTGCAGGTACCGCGTAATCAGACCGTACTTCGGAATACCAAATCATTGTACGTATAGAGTCTAAGCATCGAAAAGTTACGGTTAATTAGGTAATCAATACTCTTGAGATTCAGTATGAAATAATGTGATGAATGAGCCTTAAAATTCTAATATAATTAACTGTACTTAGAGGTAGGCACTTCACAACTTATTAGTCTGTGTAAACGCGCCGTTAGCGCAACATTCAGCATCTCTTAACTAACTTAGTGCTCCTCGCTACATTAACCTGAGCTCAAAGGATCCACCATCTAACGTTAAAGGTAAGCACTCGGAAAGTTACTGCAAAAGATAACTAAACTACCGCAGAACACCTGCCTTGAGGAAACATAAATCATTACGAACAACTGAGCTTATACCCACTTCTAAAGAGTTAAAATGAAATAGGTTATCTTTAACTAGCACTCGATAATGACTAACATTAAAAATATTTTGCGAGTTAGCCGCTGGTAAGGTAAAAAGATTTTTATGCGTGGAGGGATATTAAATGGAGTTTACTACTTACAGTTGTTTTAGCAGTCTTTTCCGAAATGTTATTAGACTAAACACAACGCGACTGGTGTTTTTATTATAAGTAATTCTGTTAGGCTAGTATAGCAGAAATGAGAAAATTATACGGCGAAGTTTCGACACACATTAACTGCTCGGTACTGTATAATTATAGATTAATATTTAGAAACATTTGCCTATAAATTGGTGTATTCACACGACTTTAACGGATGTCGAAAATTGAATTATTTTTTGGAAATGAAATAAAGGTTTTACGAAGATTATTACTTGGTACCAAATTTTTTTTCAACGACCTAATTTATTCTCTTGAATCACTATTAAGTATATTTTCACACAAAAATAAATCTCACATATTCATCATCAAGTATTTATTTCGTGCAGGAATCGAATCTGCACTGTCCGCTGTGTGAGAAACTAACGTTCAGGCACTGCGCAAAGCAAGCCGCCTTGAACAAAAATGACTGATAGGGAACTGAAAAAGACTGGATTGAAAAAAAAGACTGACTATATTTACTGGAAAGCAGTGGTGGTTCAGTGGTAACAACCGCGACTTAAAGAGTTGTAGGTCGTAGGTTCGAACCCTAACAGGTGCTTTACTTTATGTAAATTATTTCATCACCACTGCTCTCGAAACGGGGAAGGAAAACATCGTGAGGAAACCGGCATGCCCTAGAGCCAAAAATTCGAAGACATGTGACATTTACCAACCCGCACTGGGCCCGCGTGCCCCACTCCCTCTCACAGAGAGGAGGATTGTGGCCCAGCAGTGGGAATATTATAGGCTGATTATTATTTATTTATTTTATTATGTTATGTTATATAGATTTTCTCAAAGATATCAAAAGACAGTCATTGTAGAGAAAACTATGAGAGCACACTTTGATTCAGCCGTCCTATTCTGTAAAAAACGCAACGTGCAAACTTGAGTGAAGTGAACTTGAAGTGAGTTGTCATTCTACGATGCTACGGAAACTAGGGATTGAAAATATTGCCGGTGACCGATCAGTAGGTATTCCCATAAAATGTATTGGATACCAGCTTTTGCCCGCGACTTCGTCCGCGAGCCCATAACCTATCTCAAGAATTTGGTTATCCAAAGCAAAAAGATTTTTCTAACCCGACTGGCAGTTCCGGAGATTACCTCTTATATAAAAACTTACAAATAAACAACTAAATTTTACCTCTTTTTTTTATTAAGTATATATTAAGTATAGATTACTTACTCCAATTCAAATAAACAATTGCTTCAGGAATCCAATAAGTATTCTAATAGGTAGTGTCTATATATGCAGTAAGCTTAGCATAGTCTTCAAATTGAGCACAACTTTACAAGTAGCTAAGTATACCAACCACCTCATAAAATATCTTCACAAATATAACAATAATAATGACCATTTCGCAGACAGGGTAGAGATGACTAGAATATAAAACAGTTAACATATTAACCTCCCTTATCTTATGCTCAATCAGTTCCCGAATAATTCGGTTAGGGACGATAAATCTCTGTTTAGGGAAAGGGAATTAGATTACGAGAAGCTGAATGGGATAACGTCCTGCATTATGTGATTATAGAGGTCCCTTGCGATTGATTAATTTTATGATCTTACGAAAGTTAAATGTGATACCACCGATATCAGATTAAATGTTAGTTAGATTTAGATACCACCCGCTTGTGTTTAATTTTGTTATGGGTACTATTCTAATTCTCAAACTCAAAGCATTTATTTCAATTAAACTATTTACAGGCACTTTTGAATTGTCAAATAGTCGGTCAGTTAGTCAGAAAGTTGAAGCTAGTTGCCCAGTTCCAAAACGTAGATCTTCATGGAGAAGAACGGGCAAGAAACTCCAAGGACACTCTTTTAAATATAGAAAATTACACAATTCTGGGTACATTATTCTTGTTGCTTCTATATGTGAGAACAATGTACAATAAAAAAATTAAAACAATTCAAAATATAACATTAAAAATAAGCCCTGGCAGATAAGAGATGACCAGTCACAACTGACGGCGCCCTGTGCCCAATTTACTTCTGTGCAATTGTTTTTGCACACTGGGAGAACATGTATTGATATTTTCGGGTCTAACTTAAGGTACCATTCCGTACCCGACCGCAGGTGGTAACTGCAGGCGACGTGTCGCCGCGACACGACTGGTTTCTATGAATTTCTATGAAATACCTTTCGTAGCTAGCGGCAAGTCGTTTGCAGCAACGGGCGAGCGACAGACCGCAGCCCAGTAGTGCCGCCAACGCTCGAGCGATAGCAAATTTTTCTATCTTCATCTACCAACTGGAATACGGGCTTCTGCACCCTGCGGTCGAGTACGGAATAGTACCTTAACAGTTTGGATGGCGGTACCTATTTGCTAAACAGTTACCAAAAGTTGCACAATGCTGTTTTATCAAGTTTTGGTCCACCATTATCATATGTGGTTACTAATTAGTCTTCACATTTTAGCATTTACCGAACCTCGGACCCGCTACATAAAATATGCTTTGTAAGTTACGGATCGTGACATTTTTAAGGTCAGATCAGATTAATATACTTACAAATACTTACTTCAACCATTAACTCGAGTTCTTTCTTCTCTGTATCCGGACCATTGAAGCTGCAAAACGACGCTTGAACAATTCAGGATCAGTGATGCCTAGAAAAGCAAGGGATCGCAGACCTAAGGTCTGCGATCCCTTGCTTTTCTAGGCATCTTTTCTATATTTGATATTAATTTCAACTTAATACCTCCAACCGTTATTGAGAGAAAGGCTTTTGAAAGACGGACACACGGATGGCCGGAAAAAAAAGTGATATAAGTGTTCCGTTTTTCTTTTGAGGTACGGAACCCTAAAAAGTGTCATACACTTATAACACATTACTGGTAGATCAAGATTTACGTAGGCAGGCTTCTGATTTCTGCAGCTCCCTTCAATATTAGATTAACACGTCATTGTGTTACGGACTGCGGAGTGCGGAGCCGGGGACCACCGAGTGTCGTGTCATTAATAAAGCGTAGATTGAGCTAGGCCGTCGTGTAATGTAGTCGGGTGTTGCAGATGAGCTCGGTTTTTACGGCACGAGCGGCCACCCGCAGAGGCGACACTTAATGCTGTAGCAAGCTTAGATTACGCTACGCCACGCGTAGCAAGGTTTGGCGTAGCCGTCGTTGAGCTTTTAGTTGGCTACGACTTTTTTGTGAGAAATTGTGTTTGTTGCGATTTTATTTTTGTTAAATGGTTGTGTGTAACCATTACATATTTCTTAATCATTTTGTATGTTTTTGAGAATACTTACGTTGTTTACTAAGGGTGTTTGTACAGGCTACAGACTGTAGCTTACGTAACAGTAATTCTGCCATGTTACTCTTACGTTCCCAGCTTTCCGTCGATGGAGGAGCGTATACTAAACTTGTTTTAATCTTTACTATGCTCCCCTCGTCATTTGTGGTTTCAATTCACTTTTTACGATGAACGTCGCCCTCTTTGCGTCCCAAATTACTCCTAACCAAAAATGTCGTAATCACCACGATTTGTCAATCTAAAAGTATACGTATTCGGTTGGATTAAAGCTCACATCGCGTTCATTTGGAATGCACTTAAGGTTATTGCAATTTGTTAAAGTACTTGTGCCAAATTCATTTGTGTGCGAGTTGATTAAAACAGTAGGTGTATCAGTGGAGGGTATCAGGCAGTTTACTGTTTGTTTAGGATTCTATTTAATTTTTAATTTGTGATTTTCTAGTGTTTTTATACTTACCTTTTTATGTTTTGTTGTGTATCTATTCTGTCGGAACTTCTACACCTATTGAACAGTGTTTACTAAGATGATTCACAAGTTAGTCTCATGTTCTCAATCAGTACCCGATCCAGGGAGGGGGCTAAGGCCTCTAGTCCCCCCCCCCCCCCCCCCCCCGAAAGCGTCTGAGTTCTTCCGTGACAAATCTTAAAGTGAACTTCATATTATTCTAATTAAACTTTTTTGCAATTATAACAACTACCTAATGTACAATTGTCATCAGTTATCCTTAACTTAATGAGTAAGTATTATGTTTTCAAGTTTTTTTCTATAAGAGGTTTTGTTTACGTGACGAATTTTGAATCCGCGCACCACTCACGCTGCCCGGTTTGGCCGCCATGTATATTCACCGAGATATCTCTAGTAGTCTACAACGTAACGAAGACATTGAGGAATTCGCTAAAAGTAATCCGAGGAGGCTTGTAAAATGTTGTGTGCTCATTTATTGTTTTGTTGCTAAAACCTACCCTCAGCGCGGCCAAGCCCCTCCCAAACGACAATCCTGGATCCGCCACTGTCCTCAATGAACCATTAGACTCAATTTGCATTTCTGTGCGCTATCGATTAATTTTAACTTTAATATTCAGTATGAGGTAGTTGAATTATTAGCTTTTTCTAAATTTTTCAACCCATGCATGGAGGAGAGACTAAAATTAAACTTTACTCCACCAGATGCTGATAACTGCTCTATTAATGCTACCTTTTGTAATAAGTCAAGTCAAGTAAGATAAAGCAGCAAAAGAGTGGAGCTAGTATAGCTGCAGTTCACCGACATATCACACATAACGGCCGCTAGATGGCAGCACCAGTCTCTTAGGAGGACCTTCGTGTTTTTGAGGAAATATAGGTTCCTACTTACGCTTGCGCTTTACATATTTCCTTCGACAGCATCAAAAAAGTCTTCAAAATAAAAATGCAGACATCCACTCGGAAAAATATATTCAATTTTTATAAAATCAATATCAGGCATTTTTTTTATTCGCACAATTTTGTACAATATCCATTTTACAATTACAGTTTTCAAGCTAACAATTATCACCAAATAGTTATCAATTCGACAAGGACGCAAAAGCCACTGATATGGAACATATAATGTAGAAAGAAACTGTATAATTTAAGTTATCTCAGACTACTATTGAATGATACAACATAATTATAACCAGGTATATTTTACAGTTGTATTTAATTTACTTTTCTCATAAACAACATGATCAATACCTAATACAAGAAAAAAAAATCTTTATGCCAGTAAGCATGAAATTAGAATTGGCATCTCCTCAATTTAGTTTTATTCTAAAGGTGTGCTATTAGTTGCATTAGCATAGCTAAGTAGGTAGTTTTAGAATAGGAGTTTGGATAAAACATGTTGCTCTGACCTGACCTGCCTCTGGCACACTGTTCCCAAGTTCTAATCGTGATCAATGGAGACGTCTTTTCCAATCATCCCATTCTTTTCAGTTAGGTTACGTTTCACTGAATTAACAAAAGCTGACATAATTCAAACGTAAAATAAAATAGGCATAGACCACGGCGACGTATTTTAGTTTCATTCGTTTTTGAACAATACATTAGCTATCAATTCAAATAAGATCACAACATAATTTTACATTTATCACAAACGTAGTTCACGACTGGTCAAAATGGTTGTTTATGGGAAAAATTTATACATATTTGCTTAATTCTGTACAATAAATAAAAGATTTCTTTTGAAACATGCTGAGGTATTGTTTCAATAAATTAAATCTGCAATTTTGGACTAAAGAGTGATTCTACTTACACTAATTTAACATATAATATCTAGCTATAATATGAGATAATTATTTTTTAATAGTATCTATAATGTACAACACTTTAAGTCTCACAAGAAATACATACACGTCGGGTCGCGTCGAGCGGCGCATTGTCTATAGTTACACGTGTGGGTCCTATGTTACAGTGTAGTGATATGTGGTATGTACAGCGGTGCGCGCGGCGGTATCACAGGAGCGGCGGGGCGTGGTGCGCGGGCGCCGCGCGCCCCCGTCACACCATCGAGCTCGGCTTCACGTCCAGCGCGTGCTCAGGCGAGCGCCCCCCCGCACCGCCCTCGCCCTGACTGTTCTCCTCCGAATCTGAGCATGAGTCTGAGCTACCCTTCTTGCCACCGTTGTGAGTTTTCACGTGCTTAGCCAGGTGATCAGACCTCATGAACCTCTTATTGCAGACTGGACATGCGAATCTTTTTTCCCCCGTATGAGTCCGTAGATGTCGTTGCAGCTCGTCTGAGCGCGTGAACCGCTTCCCGCAGAACAGCCAGTTGCACACGAACGGTCTCTCGCCAGTATGCCAGCGAAGGTGAGCTTTCAGGTGGGATGTTTTGCCGTACACTTTACCGCAACCGGGTATGTGACAACTGTGTATGTTTTTCTTTCGTAAGTGTGCCCCCGCTGGACCAAGCCGCTCTGCTTCTTGACAGTTCGGACAGTCGCAGGTGGCTCGGCCAGCGTATCGACGTTGTGACCTCGGTGATGGTGCTT
Source organism: Agrochola circellaris (assembly GCA_914767755.1). NCBI lineage: Eukaryota > Metazoa > Arthropoda > Insecta > Lepidoptera > Noctuidae > Agrochola > Agrochola circellaris. The sequence goes on from OU611849.1 coordinate 7,890,595, forward strand.
GTGCAGGCGGCGCTGGGGAGCCGGGCGCGTGCAGCCCGAATGATCCTTGTGTGGGGAGCACTGACTTGTAGGCGTCTTGTAACAGATGGGGCGCTGGTGGTAATAAATGCGCGCCACCAGATAACGAATGTGTCAGTTGGGAGTAGTCTTGACCGGCGTAATTTGCCATTTGACCGCCGACATCAAGCCAGCCGCTGTGTACATCCCACCAGGTGCTGCCGACGGCGCTTACGCCACTCATCTCGGCTGCTTTAAGAGCACCAGTCCCGCCGCCGCCGCCAACATTGAAGGGCCACGACTCATAGGGGTGACGCGAGTACATGGAGCCAAGACTTGCACTGGATTCACTTTTGCCGAGGAGTTGGTCTCCCGAAGAGGGAAAGTAGAGATCATTGCCGTACGACGGCGCGGCGGCGCAGGAGGTGGGTCCGCGGCCGTACGGCGAGCAGGCGGGTGGCTGCGAGCGCGGCGCGGCGCCGGCGCCGGGCGGAGAGTGCGCGCCCGGGCTCTTCTTCCACGGGTGGAAGCCCTTGCCCACGGCGGCGTCCGCCAGCGGAGGAGGAGATTTACTGGACAGTTTGTTGCATTGGGCCGCCAGCATCGCCAGAGGCGTACCGCGTAAGCTCGGATGTTCCTGGAACGACAGAAAATAAATAGTTAATTATTTTGAATAAAAAAGGCAATACTTTATTCGGGTTTAATTATCGACCTGTGTTTTAAACCGTGGGAATCGGTCGAAGTGTCAAATGAGATTTATAGCCTAATTTATATGTGAACTAATGCTGCGGTGTTCCGCTCGTGCCCCGAGGCTTCAGAAATAATATAAATAAATTATGAGAAGCTTATAGGTAGTGTATTTACAATTAGGCGGCGCGGTGACAGCTCCCTGCTGCTACCGGCCGCGGGACGACGTTATTAATACTGCTGCTTACACTTCTGGCTCTCGTAAAGCTCAGCTCTCAATTTTATTGATGTGGAGCAATAAATTTTCTTTATCATTTCTAATAACCTTCGGAATTCGTTGATGAAACATGAGTGCATTGGACCCGCAACATTTTATTGTATTAATAAATATGAAATGAAAATTATGTCTGTAATATACCAAACGGGTAACAAATAATAATCCGTTCGTTGATGTTCTTTTTGCTAAATAAAGGTGAGAGCCATAAGAGCATCCGGCCGGATATTTCACCCCAATGTGAGAGGTACAATGGTTTGTTAAAAAAAGTTCCATTGTATGCAATAATATAATCCGGGGATCACGACACGGGTCCGAGACGCAGGGGGCGAGGGGTCCGGGGCGAGGGGGTGCGCAGCCACGCCCATTATATTGTGATTGGCGCAGCTGTTGCGTCGCAATGTGCGCCAACCCTTAACATTGATGTTGATACCCTTCAGTTCAAACGGTTCAAGTTCATTCAGCTCCCAAATTTTAAGATAGTGAAATAAAATAATGGAATATGTGAGCGCCTCTCACGCTGTCGTAATTGCTTTTATTCACACGTACATTTTAAGTAAATCTACAGTTAATTAATTACAAATTTTATAAAAAATAAAGTTTTGCATACCTAAAAAAATTACTGAGTTGGCTGTCCAAAGATGTGTGTAAGTAATATACGGCGCTACAATGTCAAGATCTCTATTCGTTACAATCCTCATCACGGACATGAATGTAGACAGAGAAAGATAGCAATAATTACAACACACAATGTATTATTAATACCTACCGGTTGATGTGGGCCAGCGGCATTCGAGTAAATAGAAATAATGGGCCCGGCCCATACGCTATCAAACGTCAACATCTACGGAGCTCACTTGTAAATATGGCTGCGCTCTCAATTAACTCCACGACAATTACAATTACCATAAAAAAATAATAAAACTCCGCCAAATTGCGGCGGCGGGCACTTACGTCGTATGAACCCGCCACATTACCTCCACGAATATTATTTGCTCTCAATTATAGAATTATGTTTGTTTTCTTGATGTGATACGATTCTACGTCCTTCGTTCGACCTACGTGTAGGTAGCACGCGTAGCGATCAAATTGATTCGACGATTCGATTCCGTAAGTGTCGCTATATCAAAAATGAGTTATAAAATTGACACTGTCTTCGACGTTATTTCGAAACAATTTAAAAGATAATGGGTATTAGCGACGAGTGGTAGAATCAATGTGAGACGGCGAAGGCGACGGCCGGCGCTGAAGTCATAATTACCCTAGGCATTATGCTCCATTTGGGCGCAGGCCGAAACAGAGTGATATCGGGTAATTGGTCGTCAACTCGGCCGCTCGGCTCTCGGCTCTCGGCCGCGAGATTGGATCAAAGCGTAGATGACGCCTCTGAGCCGACACAGCGGCGCCACACCCGCATTATACAATGTTGATGGCCTTTTCCTTGTCAAAAATGACGAAGATCTTTTGTCATAAAAAAATATGAGATGAAATAAAACGAAATTACCTAATGTGAGCACAAAATTGTAGTATCACTGGAGTCAGGTAGTCGCAGCTGACAATGCTCACGGAATCTTGTTTTGTTTTGACTAAATATAGGTTTGTGGAAAGGGTTTTAGCAGGAAATTAAAGATGACTTTCAACAGTTTCAACACCTAGCTATAGTACGACCTCGGTCAAAGGTTCATTCGGTTATCTTCGGAAAAGCTGTTGACAAATAAATTTTTACTTAGCGTTAGGGAGGCGTGTTCGCAGTCTGTACGCAGCGCCTACGCTACGCGTCCTTGCGTAGCATCTCGCTACGCGGCCCTACGCTGCGTCTACGTACCCGCGTAGACGTAGCGTAGGCGACAGAAAAACCTACGTGGGACCCTATGGGAAGACTTTTTAACACACTTCTGGATGTAAAGTACTTATTTTATCATTGTGGTTTTTTAATGTATTAATTTCAAAATGATTGCATTATGTGCTTTTTAATAAAATATTGTTAAATATTCAGGCTACCTTGAATATTCATAGTCCATAATATCAATTATGAATGACAAATTTATACATGAAGTTACTTAAGATTTAAAAAAATAAATGCTCATTATTGTAGTCAAACTTAATACTTTAATTTGGTTGGTCCTATTATGAAAGCACACTATGTACAACTGCGTATATAAAACATAGAGCTGCTGAAGCATAGAATTGCTGTTATTAAGTAGATACTCTACGAGATAATTTGAAAGGAGGCCGGATGTATCAATGACTAAGCGTATCAGATTACTTAATAATGCAGCGAGGTTTATTAGGTCAATCCGACACACTGAGGTCACGCTCTCCGATATTATATCAATAAAAATATTTGTTTTTATTTTACCCACTTTTTGCACTTCACAAATAATTACATTCTACTGAGCTAAGTGTAGTGGAAAAATAACATGTCTTGCTTGAAAATATAAGAGTAAAATAATTAAATTAATGTGTGAAGCAATAAATCGTGGTAACTGAAGGCGAACGTATCTCACGGAGCGAGAGATGGCGGCACCGGCTTCACGCAGATTGGATAATTTAAAATTATCTACCAAAATTATGATGAACCGAAATGAATATTCAAGCGAAACGCTTAGCTCTCGACGTGTTATTAAGATGATCGTGAAGTCGTTACTGACAAAATTGTATTTCATAAAATTCATAACTATACTTATGAGCTAATATTTTTCGACAACACGTTATTGAAAATAATGAGTCTAATCTTTATTCGGAGGACGACCATTTCGTTCATGATAATAATATTGATTGGTTATTTAAATACGTTGATATTATAACTTGTAAGTTGATAGAATATAAAATGGGTGGTTAATATCTTATCACGCAAAAGTTTTAATAAGGCAAGTCAAAGTAATAGATTCACCGCCAGTAGAAAAGCAGCATTAACATGAATATTCATCATTGATATTATCTCTAATATTAATTTTAAGAGAAGAGATTAAAAATTAAATACTAGTAGATAATATTCCATAGGTGTAGGTATGAATCCAATTTCATTAACGGTTTTCCGATGAATATTATTGTATCTTATTACAACATCAAAGTTTAAAGCGACCCACTTCTGTGGCAATTGATGTGATTTCGGTCGATAAGCCGAGACCAAATTGCCAACGGGTAATTGCACAATTAGGGAATTATCGAGTTAATTCCGGGTGAAACCGTACGCCGTCGCCGGCCGCGACGCGTCGACCCCACTGCTCCCCTTCAATTCTAATGCAAACTGCAACCAACTAATTTGGGATCTACAATTTATGACATATTGTTGGCTTTAATGTCGCAACAGAATTTACTCAAATCTATTTGATGCAAATGGATTCGCTCGTGTATACTTACCGACTTACTAAGCACATTGTGACATCGTTTTGTGACCTAACATAAGCTAAGTATCAATGCTTTGTAATTTCCGCCTTTTGAAATTCTGATAACTACGCAACGTAAAGTAGCCTATTGCAAAATGAAAGTGGAATGAAAGTTGTTGTACAAAAGTGTTGCACATTGTCTTTGAAAGCTTGTTAAGAATGAGTAATCGCCAGTCGTTCATCGACTCGATCCAATTAATGAAGCGAGGATATGACATCAAATTACAAAATAATTTGCCACGTCGGCTAGTCTCGGGGCTAATTATGCTACTAACGTTTGCAGCCGTTAAAGGGTTCAGAGTGCTATTTGTCATGTGACACTTACGAATATCGATTGGCTCTTCCTATAACGCTACACTTATAGCTGGAAGCGCGCGCATGACTTTAATGCGTAGTCAAGTGTAGGCCAAACGACGCCGATGTCGTAAAAATAAGTTGTATGAATTAAGTAAAAGATAATGACTTCGGAACATTATTTCTACATTAAGGTTCGTCTTGCACGCGAACGGTCTCGTTGATGTGTGAAACTCTCACTGGCAGCTTAATTACAGTTAATTAGATCACTTTTGTATCTTGTATCGCTGTTGCTGCAGGATTTTCTTGCATTCATTATAGTTTTTGTGTTATGTTCGTTAATATTAAATGATTTCGAGGAAACTGCGTTTTTATGGAGTTTAAGCAGCTTTAAATGTAAAGAGGCCTACTACTGTAGGGTATTTTGATTGTATTTAACTCGGTGTCCTTGAATTTTTTATAAACATTTCACATTTCGTGTCTGCAAATTACAATAATTACCAATACGTGAATGCAAGATTGATATATCCTCCTTGAATCGCGGAATCAGAAAATATTTAATAACCATATTCTGCGAGTAATGTTTACTATTTATTACATGATAATGACTGTTGTTACAAGTAAGTAATAATACGTTAGAGTGCGAACAATCTTCAAGTAAGTACCGGTCGATTGACAACTTTATGAAAATATTATAGCGTTTAGCGCGTAGTTGATGAACATAGCCTTTAAATAGCTTTGAGGTATATAATTATCAGGAAAACTATGAATAAGGATAATTATTTTAAAAAAACGTCCAAAATAGTTTGCACCTAGCTCTAAAAGCAATGTAGGTATGCGTAACAAGGGCTGTTTATGTTATACATTGGAGCGCGAACGCGGACGGTGAGCGGAGGCGTGAAACCGCGCTAGTTAACAAAGGTCATTAGGCAGGCCACATGGCAGATCGCTCAAATCGAGCCGAAACAAATTATTTATTTAAATGGAAATTACCGTTTGTGAGGTGCCGGACGCTTTGACGCGCATGTGCGTACTCCGACGCCATATGTGGCCGAGCACGGTTTTTGTTCCGATTTCAAATTGTCATGGTCTATTGATTCATGCCGACTTTTTGCGCCTGAGCGATATTTTTGATATAATGCCTTTTCAAATCATGTTACATGCATGTTTATGGGTTCAAATCGGGACGTAAAAAATGTAAATTATGTAATTTTCCGACAGTTATGCGATGAACTTTTTATAGTGTCGATTTATGATCTACGTATTATCATACAACACAATACCCTGATGCATACCTATCGTTTCGTTTTTTACGAATACAGTTACAAACACTTTAAAAAGTAAAAAATACAACAGAATTACAGAAATAAGTACAGCTCCTCTGAATTTATTTCACAAATTCACGCTCGAATGAAAATCTATTACACGTTTTCCTTACTACATTTCCATTACAAGAACTTATCGATAACTCAGCTATCATAAAGCTAAGCGATCTAATAGCCATGTTTTAATATTCACAAGCAACGCCTAAGCCGTAATGTGCGCGTTTAAATTTGATAAGTCGATGAAATTGTGTGGTAATGTGTCGGACACGGGCGAGCGGCGCCCTGTATCTGTACGGCACTGTCCGACCGCTCCGAACATTAGCCCCGGGGCCGAACCGGACAAACGCCGGCCACACTCGGATTATGAATATCTAGATGTAGTTCTGAATATGTTTGACGTAAATAACTTATGCGTAGGAGTTTGAAGAGGTAATCGTGGTTACAGCTTTGATTTTTCGGAGTTGCGAGCATTAATATTAAGACTTATATTTGGTAGACTGTTTTCTTACTAAAAGGACCGACATCTTAATTTTTTATGGTGGTTCAGAAAAAGCAAATTTAACTTCTCAAATGTATTTTTGACGCATAGATTGTGCCACGTCAAAAACACGTCTCTTAATATTTTGCGTGTTGGAATTTGCTCCAAAATGTTGTAGTGTCGGTCGACCTTCACCGCCTGGGACCAGATAATAGGTGCACCAATTTGAAACCAGTTCCTGCGTGATAAAAAACAAGAGACGGACGAATGGTAACAAGGGACCCCCTCCTCCGAAGGCTTTGTTCTGCCATGTCTCATTGTAATTATGTTCTAAAGCGTCGCGGGAAAATATTATGTGGGTACGTTCATATTTAAATGATGTTAGTTCTACATAGCTACAAGTTTGTGTACAAATATTTTACATTATCAAGGTATACCGATATGAGGCTCACTTTTTTAAAAGTTAATTGTAGGAAAGGTAGACTCGACATACATATTTTTAGTTTACGTATATTTCATTATACTACATCAAATACTGTAAAAAAACCAACGAATAATAATCAAAAAAATCCATAAACATGGTTTAATTTTGATTTACCCGAAAAAATATGAATAGATAGATAGATAGATAAATCGTTTATTTGGTGCACACAAAAGACAGCATAAAATACAAAAACACGATTAAATAATAACTAAATACATGAATATAAGGTGCCAATATACAAAAAAATAAAATAAAGAAGAACAACATATTTTTGTAAGCCAAAGTATCATAAGTATGTGTAAGTAGGTATGTTTGTTTTGGACGGAAGCACTCGTAAAAGGGTATCTACTACTAAAGAATATCCCCGGTACAACAAGTACAATGCCTTTATATAATACAACGAGCCATTAAACTAGCGTCCAGAGCGTGCACACTCAAGGTCATACTCTTGCGAATACGTTCGCATTGCGTGCGTCGCTCGACATCGCCGACGGCCGACAGTCTCACTCAGACAGTTCCAAGAAAAAGTCGTTAAACTCACGTATTTTTGGTAGCAGCTTAATGCCAGTAATTTCCAATGAAATTATTATAATTAGCTCCATTTATACGATAGTAACAAACAAATAAAACGGCTGGAACAACGCGCCCGAGGGCACGCAACTCGCTTTTCCATTAGTTACGAGACGACCTGCACCGATTTGTGGCACTATTTTACATTAAATTGAGGTTTACTGCTGCTGTAAATTGAACTCGACGTTTCCTTGACTTACTGATCTAAAAGGTTGGAGTCCCTTACTCATAAACCATCTTTACTAGAACGCTGAATAACTCAAGTGGTCGCTTGTCATGCTGAAAAGAAAATGGCAGCTCATAATAAATGACTGCCGTTATTTATTGGGGGTGAAAAAGCTTTCAGTCATACTACTTAAGTATATATGTCGCAGTAAGATGGTTGAAGCCGTGATGTAGTTATATTTCTAGGGTTATCTAGGAATATAGCTATATACCGTAATATATGAAAGCGGTTCATAGCTGGCTTACAAGGAATAAAACTATGATACGAACACGATCTAGTAAAAAACTATTAGGGCACTCCTACTAAACAGGTTAGATTAAGTTAGAACTGTGACCAACTACGCGCGAGCCGAGCGAGCGAAGCGAGCGGTGCCACGGCAGCGGCCGGCAAGCGCTACTTCGAAATTGGTCCCAGTAACAAAATTAGGAATCATTCCACTTTGCCCCACCAAGCCGGGGCCACTGGTGGGGCAAAATGGAATACTTAAAAATGTTTAGTGGAATCTGCCCCACTAGTTCGATTTGATGGGGCAGACTCCACTAGACTAAAATCTTGATGGATTCTGCCCCACTAGGGTTGGTAACTTAGAATTTGTGTAAGTAGGTATGTATGCTCGTCTATACTTCTATGCTTATATTATAAAGAGGTAAAATTTGTTTGTTTCTTCGTTTGTTTGATTGTTTGTATGAAAGGGTTAATCTCCGGAAGTACCAGTCGGATTAGAAAAATTATTACGTCACACAAATCCTGCATCGCGCAATTAGAGTTTACCGCGATGGACATATATACAAGCTCCCGACTTCAACGTCTGGTCGGAGGATCCTTCCTTTTCTATGGTGGATGAGTAAACTTTACACCCTGTTCCTCATACTCCTAAAAGTACAATGACCCCTTAAGAGGATGCAAACGAATTAAATTTCACATTGTATATAGGATCGCGGACAAAGTCGCGGCCAGAAGCTAGTATTTTATATTAATTTGGAAAAAAAGAAATGTGTATCTAAGTAAAATGTAACTAGGACTGGTAACGTTAGACTTAGTTATACTTAGATAGTGTTATTAAATAAAAGTACAAAAATAATTGTTTGGTAATTGTTTGTAATATTATTTATTGTAATTTTATTAGATTTTTTTAATGATAACAATATTTGAATTCCTTTTTACTTCATGCATTTTTTTAATCATGCTACTATTTATGTTTTGTATAACACTATTGTGCCATGTGAACTTTATCATTAGTATTAAGACCTTGTAAACACATGTGTAAAAAGCATGTATAGATATGCAATAAAATTTTGAATTAATTTTCATTTACTATTTGTTTCTGGAAATGGCTAGGCAGATTTGTTTCTGGAAGGAATCACAGATTAATTATACGATTTGTTACAAATAAAATCTTAGTAAATATAACTAAAGTAAACATTTAAAATCGCAAATATACAATAATTTGTTCCTACTGGTTCATTAATGGTTTTTCATACTACATAAATCACAGATTAATCACCATTTGAGACCATGAAGAGAAAGTACATGAATGGATCTGAAATATGGGAATTACTGTATTTTTCCAGAAACACATAGTAAATAAAAATTACCAAACAATTTTTTTGTACTTTTATTGAAAAACACTACCTAGTACTAAGTCTAAGGTTATACATTATACATTTCTTTCTTTTCCAAACAAATATAAAATACGAGCATACCTACTTGCACAAATTCTAAGGTGCCAACCCTAATGGGGCAGAATCCATCATGATTTTAGACTGGTGGAATCTGCCCCACCAAATCGAACTAGTGGGGCATATTTTACAGTAAAAATATTTTAGGCCTTCCACTTTGCGGCGGCGTGGTGGGACAAAGTGGAATGATTCAAAATTAGGGCACTCCGACAGTTATAAACCGCTTGTATATAACTATATTACGGTATATAGCTATATCCCTAGGGATATCCCTAGGGATATAACTATATCACGGCGTCAACAATCTTACTGCGATATTTATTTATTCACTCCATACAAATATCCTTACAGGCTAGATCCAATGCGATATTGTAGTACGCCTAAAAATTAACTAGTTCCACTGCTTGTATCATAACAAATTATATAGGGCTTTCAAATTCACCCAAAGCGCAACAAAATATGTCGATGTCATCAGCAGTTGAGAGTGTACGCAGCAAGTTGGTTCGCGCGCGCGGTACTGCCAGCAACCGCCGCTGACGACGACGACCCACATACCCGTCTGGCACAACTAGTTCCACCCTTCGCAATATATCCGCATTGTGTATCTTACCTCTAATTATCTTAAAGATATAAGTAAACAGTGTGAGTTGCCTCCTGACCCTCAGTTCACTATAACCGACCATACCTAAGATAAATAGTGTTGGATACATCAAAGGATAAATTATAAGTACATACCTACATCATACTCTTGTCTTTCGCCTTTAATTGAAGTAGCCCATTGAAATCGCGTGTCTTAGCACGACGCGAAAGTAATTAGGTACAAAACAAATGTTTTGGCAGCTTATAAACATGTGACATTCAATGAAAACCGCAGTGACACATGTCGATACAACGCACAACGCTCGCTGGTATCAATTAGTTGACATTTCGTCCGGCCGCTGATATATAATAGCGTGGAACTATTTCAAAGAACGTAATTTCCTTCAACTTCTGTTTCATATTTTTTTACATTTAACTAATTTAACCGCGTAGGGTATTAATTGCTGAGAAAATTACCGGCGTAGGCCCCCGGGGGCCTAAACCACAAAGAGTCGACGCACGACGCAACGGCATAGAGCAGTCGACTCATAAAAACGAACAATTATGCATTCAACTCTTTTTTTTTACAACAATTACATAAGAACAACGTTTCTACCATATTTTCTTTCTCGTAAGTGGGTTGATTTGATTACCTATGTGAAGCTAATTATATGTCTATATTACCTACACGTACAAAAAGCTGTGTAGACAACCTATGTATGTTACAATTGTGCCCCAGCATTAATATTAATCGCAATACAATGTAATGATTTTTAAGTACCAAATAGTTACCTATATTAATTAAAATTATTGCAGTTTTCCTCACTTCATTTTGTTCGAATGTTTTGATTTGATTACCGATCGCTTCTCTATCATCTTAAAGCTCTATTCCTATCTACTCTTGCGTGGGCGCAACCAGTTTATAACCGAAGCAGATAAACCGCGACGCGCAGCAATGTGCTACGAAAACGCTGCAACGTAGAAGTAAAATGCTGAAATACCGTACAGAATTAATACTTAGGTATGTTTTCAATCATAATCGTGAACCGCACCAGTAAAGTCCATTACTTACTTATAACAATAGCAACAATTAGATACTAAAACAAAAGACTATAATTTGGCGTCACGAAAAGTGGTGGTGGTGAACAATCGCGGGTGTATCAGCGATTACGAGGCGTTGAGAGGTTCGTCGTCACGTACCGGGCGGCGGAAGAACAAAGCGGTGTTCGCGTATCTACTAAACAATTGAACGGCCACAAAAAGTCCCATAATTCAATTTGCATCCCGCTAGATAGTAATAGTCGGTAAGAAGTGGGTACGGTTAGTGCCGCGGGCGGCGCGGGCGCAGCTCCGCTTGCAACGCTGAGAACAGCTTTCGCCGCTTTTCAACACTTCGACGAATCGATTAGATTGACGTGTTTCTTTTACTGATTTTACCTATTACGGCTGTAATTTACGTCGTATTTTTACTTTTTGCACGCTGTTAGCTGTTGCAGGCGTTGATACTTGCTCAGTTATTATATCGATAGGTGTGGAAATTAGATTACTATACTTTTTACATTTTCACTAGTCTCTACTAACATGAATCTTTCGAAAACCAAGAATAATGATTTATAATGTACGTGTAAGTAGGTAATGAAGTTTGATACAAGATACACTCTCGATGTTGTCAAGTTGTTGACGCAAGCGCGAGAGAATGCTGAACTCCATAAGAGAGTCGACCACAACCTTGTAACAACAAACGATATCTTAACAACTGCTACACATCTTGTAACTGGTACTGATATGGTAATAAAACAACGTTACGTGGTGGTATCGGTGCCGTGCGTGTCGACAGGCGAGGCGCGAGGCGCGAGCAGTCCAGTACGAGGTGACTCGCGCGTTATTATGATAATGCAGGCGGAGCAGATGCTATCGCCCGCTATCCGCTCTCGTAACACAATTGAATTAGCATAGCGGACCGCAGCGGGCGGTCCCCGCCACGCGACCACCAATGCACCTCATCATCGATTCTATTTCGAGACTTATCGAACAAGGCGACTGTGATATCTTCAATTACATCGCTTTAATCTAGTTTCTTGCAGAAGATTTGTTCCCACATTGTAACTAACTGATCTGATTCTGCCTGATATTTCATACAGAATTACGACTAATGCTGCTATCGGTTTCACAAGTTATAAAAGTTAACTGACGGGAACGAGGTAATGTTGTGTGGAGCCTGTAACTTACGAGTTTGACTCTTGAATCACTTGATCGATCATTTGGCTCTGATGTCGATCGCTCTGTCATTTTTAACTTTCCTTGAATGTAATTCTCTGAGAAAGAAGTAGATCGTAACCACGTACCTGAATAAGGAAAGCGTGAACAGATGTGCCATAGAGATAAACTTGTGGATGCCGAAATTGAAACACAACGGGTCGAAATCAGCCAATACAAAGTCAAAACTTCAGCGCAATATCGAAGCAATTGCTGTATTCAGGCAGTTTTCGTCTCGTAGGTAAATTGTGCTAAACGTTTCCACACGTCCACTGGCCAGTTGCGGCGTGTTGTTATGAATGAGCAGCAACTGAATGGACTCACCGCAACCGCAACGCACCGCTTGTCAGACGAGACCATTCCATCTACTTTAAATAATTGCTGTAGCGCCATAGATGAACAAATATCGTAGAGTGGTTAGTCGGCCTTTATTGGGAGTAATTTTAATAACGAATGGCAGTCAATTATGTTACCTACTTGTTGGTAAGTGTTTTATAGAACCCAGGCAAATGCAGCAAAATAATCCAAGCTAACCAAAAAAACATAATACTATGGAACATTTCTGTTAGTAATTCTACGCTTTAGAAAAGGTTTAAATACTTAAACAGGAAGTTTACCAAATACCAAATATGTAAACACAATTTTACCAACATAACAAATAGAGGGAAACAATTAACAAGCCGATCGACAAACTCCCCTACAAAAGATCAACAATGTGACTACATTAGGACCATCAAAGTCAGGCGCGGTTTAAACTGGAGAGCCGTCGAGTATTCATGGAGGAGCCGGCGAAGAGCTCGTGATATATGACCCTCAGGGAGGGTCTTAATGGCCCTACGACTACGGCCCTCTCGAATCTGGGGTAAAAAGGAAACGAGGAAGATGTAGAACTCATGATTTTGGAGAGATACACAGGAAGATTGTGTGTTAAATTAATGGATTGTAAAAATAAAATGGTCAGATACGGTAGAAAACCTAAAAGTAGGACAGAAAAATAAGAAGTTAAGGAGAGGACGTTGTTCACCGTCACTAAGTGAGTGAGTGTGGGTGTGTTATGTGTTTAAAAAAGCATCGATATCAAACTGCATAGTGAACTATTGTACCTATACTGTGCTCTATGATTCATAATTATTACTACAGTTTAGTTCAGTCGGCTCCAAATTTCATCTCCCCATTTAAAAGTTACACCGAATCCCCTTCGGTGAAGAGACATCCGGATTCATACCATAACAGTCTGTTGCCACGAGTGCGTTTAATGGCCACTAACATATAAGGAGCATTTGTTTGACTTCTACAAATTGCAACCGGAAAATTTACACTTAAAAGCCGGATGCTTCATAGTAAATAGTCGCAATTTCCGATATATCTTCTAATGTATGGGATGTGCGCTGGTTTTACGGTAATTGAATAGGTAATTGTAAAATTTATGGCTTTAGCCTTGGGAATATGTGTGATAAATGTGATGATTCATTTGTTATATTTGTTGCACAAAACTGACCTACTAATGTAGGGCTAAGAATAGGAGAAAAAATAGAATTAGTTCGTAAATTGAGCGATGAGGTCATGCGAACGATGACGTCAGATATCAAATCCAAATTCGATTCAATCAAAAAACATAAGTGACACCATTAGAAGTGACAGTCACTAAACCTTATAAATAATCCGTTATGGTGATAAGAGATTCGGCGGTTGTATGAATGGTATCGGTGTGGAGTGCTGCGGCGCGCGCGGCGGGGGGCACACCGCGGGGCGCCAGCGCCGCCTGCCCAGCTTCTTTGTACCTCGCCTAAGTGTTAAATTAATTGTTGCCCACACACCAACAACACCCTTTCAACTAACAACGGCTTTATAGGACGAAATAATCAATATTGATTGAAATTCTCTCTATAAATGGCCACTAATATCAACATGACTTGACACACATTAGTCTAATACCTCAACAATTCGAGTTGACAGTAGAACAATGAAGACGCCGCTTCTGATTTTTTTATTCGGTAGAAGGCATTAATTAGTGGTGCATCTTCGAAAATAACCGTCTCCGTTGTCGGGCCATCATATATTGACAGGGTGCGCGATGACGGCGCTGACGGGCAACGGCGGCGCCTCTGGGCCCGTGACTTGCAGCTTGCCTTCATTACGCGCCTCCGAGCCGCCTCGAGCCGCCCCGGTACCACTCCACACACTAACAAGCCGGGCTAATGCAATGAGTTGCAAAATCTCAACCCATCATCGAGTCCAACCCAGTTTTTTACTATTTGATAATCGTCTCTGCGTCACCTCTGTAAAGACCAGAATGTCTTAGCAAATGTAAGGGCCATATCCAGGAGCTGTCTGGAGCGATTTTGATGACATTAATGACTCCTAAATCGGAGCGATACTTTTAAGTCTCAAGGGTTCGATGCGACTATATTAGTTTCCTTTGGCTGTTGGAAGCGGCGGAGACCAAGCACTATTAACTGAGGGCGGTAACAACAAAGAGCCACAAAAGAGACCCTTCGAGAGCAATCATTGAGGGTGATTGAGGCGGCGACCTGTGAGATGGAACGAATCTGAGGACCGATAGTTTGTTTAGCGATGATTGGATGACTGATTGTTATGGGGTTATCTTATACAATATCGCAATATACATCGAGCTTTTATGAGAACTAAATAAACAATGCAAATGCAGCGTGTAAACCGGAAAATATTTATTAAATAAAATTAAAGAAACAATACTTCAAAAAACAATGTGAATCGCGTAGGGCATTCTGTCGATGGTATCAGACAAGGCAGCTTCTATATTTTGATGTTATTATAACGCGTATGTAAAATCGTTTCCTGGACTGTTTGTGTGATTAGTTACGAGGAACTTGCCTTTTTCTTATGAACCGCATTCGTTAATCTTGTGTCTATTGCTTAATTGCTTGCGATTTTTTTATTGTGGTAGTTAGTCTGAGTAGTGGGATCGAGCATTTACGGCTGGTCATTAGGTTTGTGGCATCACCCGCATAGCCTGGTTCCTCGAATGTTGTTATCGACTTATCGTTCACAGCCTGTAGGTATAGCGGTTGGTCATGTTTGCTCATGCGCAGCCATTCGTCTTCTTAACGACTTCTCACATTTAGCCTGCCAACTCGTTATGTTGAAAACAAATACTTCATAACGATGCTAACCTTCTAGGACTAGTTTTTTAGGTGTTACAAATGTTAGTAGTGTTTTCTGCTTAGCTAACAAATATAGGACGACGAAAGAGTTGGCATACAACTTATTCTTAATATTTTTTTAATTTTGAAGAAATAAAGTTAATAGTTTAATAGCACCATGTCACATAGTCGTAGATACCTAGATGGAGGTGCTTACAATTATATCCTTCGGGGGATTCTAACTACGGGTAAAGTGTACCAGTCAAATGTCAAGCAGCTGACATATCCTTATTTATCTTTTATTTCCAAATAAGCGTGAAAAGTTACTACCTATATGCATAATTACTGTCATTTATAAAAAAAAAATATGCACATAATTTCATTTAAAAAGTTATGTTTTCACTGCAAAACTAAACAAATTGATCGCTTAGTATGCATTGATCAATATGTGTAACAAAGCAAATACATTATACAATATGTGAATAAAAATGAATAAATAATTATTAAAAAACGTTGCTACCAAGTAAACATCACCATAGCAAGTTATGAACCATAAAAATGCATATTTTTTCGCTGAACCGCGTTCAATACGGACTTCCAATAATTAAATACATACCAAGTGTTAAATTAACAGCCAATTACAACAGTTTGACAGTTCTGTAGACAACACCAGTGGCTGTCATTTTGTCATGTCATTGGGCGGAATTTACTCGAGTGCCATTTTAATTGTAGCGACAAAACGGGTTGAAGTCGTGCACTGAAATGTCAGCTTTGATCGCAAGAAAGTTCATGTATTTCAGTTATTGGATGATTTTATTTGATTTTCACAGGATTTGTCCTAGCTAATGAAGAGCATCGACAAATGTTTTTACCACCGATTTTAACACGGATTGATTTTGTTTCTTTTAGACATCACCCTACCTACACGTTCATGGCTGTACGTTCACTTATACAGACCAACAATAGCCGCAAAAAGAATAAATAAGATCAAATACTTTTAAAAGAACGAGATATCGAGGAAGCCGGTACCTAAGTGATACTTAAACGCATCAATTATCCGGTAACGGTACAAAATTAACGTCTAACTAGTATTAAAAGGCCCTGCGGTTGCGGCAGGAAACTGCAGTTGCGTTGCGTTGCGGTTGCGCCGTTTTTGTCCAGTGTGTGGCTGGTGCGTTGAATTAATAAGCCTCACTACGGCTCAAACTGAATAATTGACGGCCGATCTAGTTGTCCTGCGGTGTTTTTACAGTTTAAATGCGGCTTGTAACGCTTTTGCTTAATTGCGGGGAGTGGCGCACTGAAAAATGGTGCGTTTTAAGTTCTGTTTAGTGTTCCTTTTTTGCCACTAGGTGTTGTAATTTGTTATAGTTCTCGCAAGAAAGATTGCGTGTATTTTATTAAATAAGTAAGTGTGTATTTAAAAGTGTTTGAATTTTAAGAGTTATTTTCAGTCTAAAGGTTATAAGTGTATGTGATTGATATGCATTCATGATAACACTAGAAGAAATCTTTCAAATATATCCTAATATTGAATCTTAATCACAATACAATTTAACATCAAACGATTCCAATCTCACAGATCAGACAACAACCGAAACAAAAACTCAACATGGCACAAAATGCGCGACAAAACAATTAGACGTGCGACAATAAATCGTTGAAACACGCGCACTGACAGATTTGCACTTCATTAGTGATTTTTTTTAACCCTGTCGCGGCAGACGCGCGTCTAACATTGTTAAATTTGTCGCCGGCTTCACGTCGCGTTGACGGATACCAACGTAAATAACTTAACGAGAAAGCTTTACAGACGTTTAAAAGACGTTTCAGATGCGATTAGTGGAATGTGAGTGTCGACTGCTGTCATGTCAAGGTTTTATAAGTTTAGAATTTGTCTCGTAGGAAGATAAACAACGACGTAGATATCTTTAAAGACGACGTCATTTCACGGTATCTATACCTACGGTAGATTACAAAAACTGTTCTTTTGAACTTCAGGTTATAGAAGGCTAGATAGAAAACCAGAGGATATAAGACATCAAAAATCTCAAATGCCAACCAGCGCTAGGGTTCTGTCTCACATAGGGTCGCAGCATTATGCTGAGCGATGGCCGTTTTGCGTGGATGTGACGCATATTTTTCCCCAAATTGTTCTTTTCTTGTATTTTTTACCTATATACTTGGCAGAATTAGGGGTATTTGTTCTTTCTTTGCGCCATATTTACCGCAAATAAACATATTTTGCTTTTCTTTAAATAGAATAGCAATTTTTTTGTTGTAGTAAGACAAAAGTTTTTAAAACATCAACATTAGGTATCTCAAACAACATAAATTTCAATTGTACAGATCACAAAGATAAGCCAGTCTCCCAAGCCACAGAGTATCAATCTAAAACCGTCACATTCACGTGACGACTGTTTAATGCTCGGTCGGAATGTCCCCGACTTGTGCGCACTAAATATTATTTCCCCGACAGCTTCATTTAAATACCTTTTGTCAATGAACGGGTTAACACGACGAGTTGGTGCTATAAAAAAGAATTATGGCGGGCCCCGTCGCTACCGATACGGTTTATTTTTTTAAATAATTGGTTCATGCGACAAGCATTTTAATTAGAATTACGTACTTTGGGATGCATGTGTTGTTGTATCATTAGGATGGTTATTACGGTATTATTTTTGGATGACAGATGTTTTGTGTTGATGAAGGTAAGTATAATACTCGTAGAGGTAATGCCTAAATTAATTTAAAAGTAAGTTGACTCAAATTTTTAGTTCTCTCACAGGTCTGTTTGTTCCACCTTTGCTTTACTTTTCATCTATTTATTAAACATAAACTAGTTTTATTTATCTTTTTACATGAACTTGAACATTTTGTCCAGTTACAAACACAAATCTTAGCAAAAAAAATACAAATGCCACTCAACAAAAACTGCATCCAACTAAACATTTTAACTGTAAGTGGCCTCATCCCAAAGTTAAAGTGTTTAATCCTAAGCAAACTGTAACACAAAGCTCCGTTGCTATCAAAAGTGACGGATCTCAAAACGCATTGTAGTACCCGGTATTATGAAAACGCCATTTTGGATTTTAAACGATACTCAACAATGTTAGTTTTGCGACAGAGTATCGGATTTGCGACTTTGCTGCGTCTCATGGTTCATGACAAAGCAGAGTACCTTAATCCCCATAACAGCCATTTAGGAGCATTACAAATAAAAGTTTGTCGGTCGTCGATTCGGTTGAATGCCACAATGGCCATTGAAGGGGCTTCACGCTGCGCACCGTGAATGGGCCGGCGCCAAAAAAATCTATTAGACACGCATAATGGTCCCAATGTATGGGATTGAAGTACGGATGAGATGAAAGTTCTTGATTTGTTGTGTGAAGTGGGTGACTGAGCTAGTTAAGTTTCACGGCTGGTAGTGCATGAAGTGTTTGAGGTTTATTTAGGCGGCTCAGGCCTGGCTGGGGCCTCGCAAGGACCCGCTAAATAACTACTTAAAAGTGACATGGTTTTGACAGATTAGGTAAAACATTTTTTTTTTTTAATAAGTATATTTATTTCAATTACAAAAGGCACGTTTCGATACACATGTATCGAAAATTCGAAACTATCAGTATTCCAATAACATTATTGGAATACTGAAACTTTACAGATTTATAGCCAATTAGGTAAATACCGTAAACATGAAAGTGTATTTATATCAAACAGGATAACTTGCTGTGGTTTTGATAAGTAAACTTTTAGGTTTGTATTAAAATCATGTATTCATCCAGCAATACTAAAAATAAAGTAAAGGCCTATCGCAGATAATCTAAAGTTTCACTAGGCAGATTTACATGACCTAAAAGATAGTTAATAGACTTCACAGGTAATCGTATTTCTCAGAATTTCTAACGGCAATAAAAACTTACACGAATCTCAGCCCACGTACTTATTGAATAACAGATCCATATCATGATTACTAATAATAAGACATACCTATTGTTCAATATTAAAATTACTAAATAATTTTGTAGAAGAATGTCCGATCTCCACAAGGAACAATACACATTGTTCTCTGTTACAAAAGCGCAATAAAATCGAACGGTTTGATTGAATTTGTTTGTACGTTTGGGGAGTGTGTTCTCGCTGACAAATATTTGGCCGGAAGATTGATGGCAGAGGAAACAATCGGATTCTATTCGGAAGCTATTGTTTGATTCAATTGGTTTGATTGAGCACCCTTTGACAATCGGTACAGGTACCATCGGGAAGTGGAATTGAGTAGGTAAGTCAATTTGTTATAAGTATTTTTTACGAAAGTTTTTAGTTTAGATGTACTGTGAAAGATAGGGTATGTATAAATAACACGCGGTTAAAATTATGAATTGATAATATCTACAAACAGTAAAATTAATAAATGCACTGATATGTAATAAAGTAATGTAACTGATACATGGCACGGAAACATAAAGATAAAAGGCAACAACAAATTTCGTTCAAAATGGAATAAGGCTAATTCAAGAATAAAACCCCGTATACAAATTCCACCCTATGTAAAATTTCTAAAATGTCTGTTTTTATGATATAAGTAGGTACATAATAAAGAGTATTCTATCTATCTATCAATTTTTTTACTTGTGACGCACAATAAAATTGAAACAACAAATGATTGCAATGTTAATTATTTTTCTATTTATGGTATGCCACAGGCAATTACATCGCACCGTGTAAAACAGGTTTAACACTGGCATAACTTTATTTTGGCAAAATAACTAAAATATACTTTTCTGCAAAACAATTTTTTTACTGTTAACTGTCATTTGTCTACTATTTTGAGATACCATAAATAAACCAAACGACAGAAACAAACCTACACCTGAAAAATGATACAAGCTGTACCTACCTATATTTTTGCTTGCATATTTTTTTGTTTGATATAATTTTATACTTCACATGATACAAAACGCTGGAACATCTAATGATACCTAATGAACTATCATAGACACCTATCTAATTAAACAGGTGCCACTGGGAGGAGTTTCACTAGAAGTCTATTGTTTTGTCCATGGGAAGTAATGTGGAGAGATGCTTCAGATCTGACGTAAGGACAATGAGAACGAATTGCTGAAAAACAGTGAGTTTACACCCTAGTGTGAAATTAGTACCAATTATCTACCTAAGTTTATTGCATTCTTTTATTAGGTAGATATTGTTTACACCTTCAGGTATATTACAAGATTCTCAGGGAATCTTTCAGGTGTGAATATGGAATAAAGAAAAAAAATCTTCCTTTTTTTGCACAAACTCTAAATTGCTGATTTGCTATTTAGTACAGAAAGATTTTTCAAGAAGGTTTTTTCCTTAAGAAAATTCTTAAGGATGTTGTGTGTTTTTTAAATCTTTAAAAAATATCCCATAACGATAAACTAGGCACAAACAGATACTGTGTACAGAAAAAATAATAAAGCCTATTAAATAGGCTTTTATGAGCTGTGTTCTGTGAAAGAAGACTCTATATACATTGTTGACCATTTAATCAATACATTTAATTGTTAAATAATGTGCAAATTTTATTTATAATGGAAATGAATAATTTAATGGAAAAGCAAAAACCCGACGGCACATGACATTGTGACTCTATGCATGTGTTTTGTAAATTGTATACCTACAGGTTTTAACCTAGTAACTTGTTTATTACAAATTTCTGTATGAGTTTAGCTGTCACTAACGAGACACAATAGAATTTTTATTGTTATCGACTTCTAAAAGCAAATCGATAGCGGCTATGTAGGTATATTAAGTATCTTATGTTATGTGCAATAACTTTTCTCACTTATGTACCTATTATTTATGGTTTCATTACTTAGGTAGGTACTACCTATACAACACACATATTTTAAAGTTGCTGGTAAAAATGTAGATGGTATGTCATCATTACGAACATTCATAATCAGCATTATTTAAGTTCAATCTGGTGGAAAAGGACCAGAAAGTTTCTTCAATACCATTAAGTTAGCAAGGCTTAAGTTGAAACCTTCAGGCTGAAATTCTAAGCAGAATCGCCTTCCCCATTTGTAAATACACATTTGTATACAACAGCTGTTTTTGAGCTGTCAAACTTGACGTTAAAGTAGAAGTTCACAACAAACTTACAATGGTCTTATTGTTGGGCGGCGCCGGCAGCGGCGCGTACATATCAGTGATCATAGCCGGGAACAACACTAAACGTGACACATAGCGAACTCGGAACTGTTACAAAGTGTCACTTGTTAAACTGCGCGATGCGGTGTTCGCATACTGACGTGAGCGGTGCGAGCGCGCGAGCGACGTGTGGCGCGCGCTGGAGGACGCGCGAGCGGACAGCACGCGGGGGAGTGGGAGCCCGGGGGGGAGGGGGAGGCAGTGGGCGGGGCCAGCCAATCCCAGCCTCTTACCGCGCCCCGCCCACGCCGCGCCCCGCCCGCAAGGTCGCAGCGGGCGTATCGATCGCACGCGCTCGCACGACCAGACTCCATTTTATTTCGGCGTCCCTCGATTTGCATAAACTTTTTTGTTTCAAATTATTGCTTAGTTGGTACTTTGACGTAATGCTGGCTACAGTTGAGCTTTGAGTCGTTCAAGCTATGGATGTAGAGGTGTTTGAAAATTGTCAATACCGGTGCAATTTAAGACAAGTGTGAAATACTTTAACTGAGCCTGACTTGCCTCCAAATGCTAGACACGTTTTCGTTAGTTAATAGGTATTAAAATTGTTAGTGACTCTTATAGTTTTGTACATTTATAGGTACCTAGGTAGATATTAACAAGGTAATAATTTAAGTAGGTAATAAAAAGTAGGTATACCTAAATAATACGCCTATAGTCATTTGCTGAGAAATCAATTCTATATCCTTAAACCTTTTTCAATAATAATGTAAAAAAATGAGAGAGGAAAGGTCAAGGAGCTGTTACAATAAGAATAAGAAAACTGTAGAGCCGTGAAATCATCATTCTACTTTGTATGGCAACTGTTAATTTTATTATGACGAGATGATGAAAGATTTAAACAACACTATGAAGCAAGATCTAGATGGAGCCAGTGAGCTAAGACTCTTTAAAAAAAGTGGTTTTTTAATACCTGTGCCCCCCCTATGCTCTAAATAGAGAGAAAAGGGGGGGGGGGGAGCAGGGAGACCGTGGTTTAACAGTGAGATACTTTACGTTTAAGTAAGATATTTTAGGTGCTCTCCGCTGCCATCATTCGTCAAGTCTCACAAATGAGGAGATTGTG
This sequence comes from Agrochola circellaris, assembly GCA_914767755.1. Lineage (NCBI taxonomy): Eukaryota > Metazoa > Arthropoda > Insecta > Lepidoptera > Noctuidae > Agrochola > Agrochola circellaris. The sequence continues at coordinate 7,913,216 of OU611849.1, forward strand.
ATACACACATAATCAACGTAATTCCTACTTCTGCTGATTCTGTAAGTGTTCTTAGCTGATTTCTGAAGGTTTACAGGCTCCTAGTTATTATTACAGCACGTTTAGCCGTCGGACCTAACTGTCACAAAACTCTCCCGGGTTTGGTCAGTCAGAAGCCAGAAAATATGACAAGTACCTACTTATGTAGCTTTGGATATGTAAGTATAAGAGACATTATACTAAAATAATTGAGAAGAGGCAAGACTGAAGATATTTCTATCAGCGATAAAACCGCCACTGTGCCTACCATACCGCCTACCACCCGAATTTGCAGCAATATTGTAAAAGAGCTGTGTTACAAATGACAATAAAGTATATTCTATAATACACTACAAGAAGAGCCTATGTAAAGAATATCTACAAAAATGTCTACCTACTCCAACGTCATCTACTCCTCAGCATTTTACAGGCAACAGTTAGGTATAACTAAGTAGGCATTACTTACCTATAAGCAGAATTATTTTAAGAGCTCGTAGCTAAGTAATAACAGGCGGATGGGTCGATCAATCAGGTTAAGCTACGCTTGCCGGGGTTGGTGCGTCGATGGGTGACCATCTTTACATACCGAGACTCCTCTGTGCGGAAAGCACATTAAGCCGTTGGTCCCGGCTGTCATTTGTGGATCTTTGACAGTCATTACGGGCCGTCAGAAGCCCGAAGGTCAGACAACCAGTCTTACCAAGGGGTATCGCATTACCCAGTTACTGGATTGTGGAGGTCAGATATGCAGTTGTTCCACGTATAATACTGGTATTCAGCTGCATCGGGTTAAACTGGAAGCCAACCCCAACATAGTTGGGAAAAGGCTAGGCCGATAGATTGATTGAAGCAGAATTATTTTATCAAAATAGGGCAACGATAAGTCTCTTAGAGCATGGAGTTAAAAGAATCATCATTAATGTTATTAATTTAAAATGAAGTAGATTAGAATACGATACCTAATTCAATAAAGATTACCTGTTTTTTAAGTCAATATCTCAGCAACGGGGTAGTGTGGTAATTTAAGTGGATGTTCGGGTGTAATTTCAGAGAGCCCTTTGACCAGCAATAGACTGTGATGCGCTAGATTTATTGATTGATTGAAGTGGCCAATGGCCAAGTGACATGTATAACATCAGCACGCGTAACATGACCATCATAGTCGACGGATGAATAAACAAAATGACAGATGCACAATCACAATCTGTCATATTTTCTATTCTTCCGTCGACAAAACCCGTTTCTATTGTGGTCATGCTACATGTGCAAGGCTTTGCAGAAATCTACTTTTGTGAGTAGGACAAACATGATTTCACTTTTGTAAAACAACATGAAAATAATAAGTGAGTATTACTAATAGGTTGGTAGATAAGACAACATACACAGCGTATAGCAATTTCTTAGACTGTGACAAGTTTAGATTTACATATTTATTATTTATTTATTTTTACATAATACATACTTACATAACATAATCAGCCTATAATGTTCCCACTACTGGGACAGAGGCCTCCTCTCTGTGAGAGGGAGTGGGCCGCAATCCGACACGTGCGCACCGTGCGGATTGGTGGATGTCACATGTCTTTGAATGTTTGGTTCTAGAACATGCCGGTTTATTTATTTATTTATTTATTAAAACTTTTCACACTCAAAAAAGTACAAAGGCGGACTTAATGCCTTAGGCATTCTCTACCAGTCAACCAAGGGTGGTGAAGAGATTAGATGGTAGGTGCTCTATTTGAGAGGAACAAAGACAAAAAATTAAAAAATATATTCTAATGACTTATAACTAAAATAGATACAACAATACATAAATAGATTACCTAATAGGTTTCCTCACGTTGTTTTCGTTCACCGTTTTGAGAGCAGTAGTCATTGATATATTTATATCAATGGCAGTAGTGTTGAAATAAATTACACAAAGTAAAGTGCCAGGGTTCGAACCCACGATCTACAATTCGTAAGTCGGGGCCGTACCACCACTACTCTCATCTCATCTGTTCACTTTAGATTTAGTTCAGTAGAATTATCACATATTTTTCAAGAACCCGTAAAAATTATATTCTAAAGGCACGGTAAAACACAAATCTGCCTATTTAGAAATCCCCCTAACACACATTTCCCCTTTACCATAACATCTGACAGAACGTTATTACGGTCTAATAGCGCCGGTGAACGACCAACAAGGTGCTAAAGATAATGAAATATAATGCTCACCACAAAAAACATTATAAACACGACCAAATAATTCGTAATGGCACGAAAAAACGAAGCTACAAAAGTTTGCGTGAAAAAAAATGATAGCGCCCTTCCGCACCCGAGTTCCTTCAGACGATAAACCTCCTTAGAGGGACGTCGTCGCTTCGAGAATAGCTTAAACGGCTAATAGTTTTATGACACGCATAACATCAGTAAAATGCTCCAACATACAACAAACTATATTGAACTTTATGTAACAGTATCAAGGTGCAACATCCCATTCAGAGAAGACCGGAAATGACAGTCGCGAGGCATTATAGCGACATTAGACGGGGGTTCCATCGGGTTCATAAAATAGTGAAATCGTGGCGAGGTGAGGGGTGCAGGGCGCAGAGGGGTGAATGGGCGTGTCCGGGATAACGAAATAAAAATGCTCAGCCCGCTCATGGGCGACCGTGCGAACTGCGCTTAACGCAATAAACATTTTAATTTGAACGCAAAACTCACGCTGAGATATGAAATTACGTCGAAAGGGTGGTGTGCGGAAGAAATCAAATTACATGGAAATTTCATGAGAGGCGTTTCTGCGAGCCCATCGGAGATAAACTAAATATGAAAAATTTGAATGAGAGTTAAAAAATAATTGATTACGATTTCTCGCCTACCTAACCTAGGGGTTCCTATTTCTATGTGAATGTTATCTACCAAACAAAAATGTATATAAAGATCCATACAGATACATTAAGCAATGTCATTTTAATAATATACTTAACTATAGCTTTTGCCAACGACTTCGACCCCGTGGATGTCGGAAAATATCCCACGAGAACGTACTATGCGGGATTAAAAGTATAACGTGTTAATCCAGGTTATAAACTATCTGTGTACGTAATTTCATCCAAATCCGTTCAGCCAACATACATCTATATAAACAGGAAAACGGACAAAAATTCAAAAAACTATATTTTCGGCATCAGACTCGTCCAACATCCCGTAACAATTTCGTTTTTCTTTAAATTATTCAATGTAGTACTTACAGTTTTGACTTTGTCATTATTTTATTACATATAGAAGATATAGATATAGATGAGAATTAAGGTACTTATAACTACTTAGTGGGTAAGGCCCAAGTAACTAAGTAAGACATTTAGTCTAACAGTAGAAAATAATTTACAAAGTAGATCATATTCTAACCAGACAATCAAGATACAAGATACTTTGCCATGCACTTAAAGACTGCATCATTTCCTACTGGATTTAGGTTCTTCAAGAGAAAGAACATTATACCTAAGTGAATCAATTTTAGAATCTAGATCACGGCAAACAACCACTCTTCTTTCTGACCGCACCTCTAACCACTTCCATTGCCAGATACAGGTAAACCCCGTGTATTTGTGTCTAGCTTACATCTACACTTTACAAAGTCCACAGTACATAATATCCTGTATCTAGTTATGACAGTTGATACATCTCAGTTTGGCCGGCGTCAGGCGCTTCTGGCGGAAATAGGCGGAAGTGACCGACGCCGGACCGACTCTCGGATCACTAGATCACTACCATTTAACTTGGTGTCAGTTTGTGTTTCATATACAGACGTACCAATACGTGATGCATAGATGTCTAAAGGGTGTGTTTTCAAATATTCAAAAGATTAAAGGTACCTTGTGAAAGCTTTTGAAGGATTGCTAAGTAGGTATGTGCTTGCATTTGAAATAGAGGTCTTATGTAACTTAAAAAGAATCAATCTACAATTTTAGAATAGAATAGTAGAATAGTTTTAATATTTATATAATAGAATAGTAGAATATATATATATAGAATAGTTTTGTAAGTTTTAGAGTAGAATAGTTCTTTATTTGGACAGAAAGTAGGTAGGTACAAGTTACAGATGTTAAGTTTAAAATTATCCTTAATACTAACTACCTTAACTAAGACATGCAAACAGTTTAAGCTATTATAATAAAGACTCGCTCAATTATATTTTTAACACATCAAATCAATACAAGTTTACCATGTCAAGATGAATGATTTGAAATAGGCAATACAATACATAATGTCAAGTTTAATAAAAAGGATTATATATTCGTCAAGTTCGAGATCAATACAGTTAATTAGTACAAGTCAGGAGTACAGAGATGTCATATTATCAATTTAAATTCTTATCGGCAAAAAACGATACGGTGTCTTCGATTGATTTTATAAACAGAACTTGCAGCTAAGTTATGAAAATGGTATAAATTAATACCCAATCAACAAAGACAGAAGAAAAACATTTTTATTCAGGTACTGATTTTAATACTGGATTGTAGATAACACAATCGTATTTTAAGCTTTGATGAAAAGCATTACATTTATCTGCTATAATATAAAAACAGAACTTGCAGATACGTTATCACAAAGGTATACATCAAATCGAAACACAGATACATACAACAGCAAAACTAGTTTCCCAAAAACACGTGAAGCAAAACACGTTTACGTGTCCACTACAATACTGTGTTCTGAAATATAGTCAGGAATATCAAAAGGGCTGTCCCCAATAATGGCCACACTTGGTAATTGTCGCGAGTTGCGAGTCAATGGCACGATAGCCTGTAATTGTCTCATTCAACTGTGACAAACTTAGTTCTTGTCTTGTAAACAATAGTTACTGTCGAATATGAAGCCCGAATTAATATTTGACTGTGGGAAACGTTTGACTGACAATGTACCAAGTCTTTATGAACCTCTTTGGTATTTGAAAACGCTGAAACATAAACCCACTTGTTTCAAACAAAAGAACGAAGCTGAATACAGTGGGGTTACCTAATCAGTGTACCTACACCAAGATCTCATGGTCTGACTAAGATTATGTCTGGATTTTATAAGGGACTGTGACCTCTGAGTTTGTTTCGGTGTTTCTTCTGTGAGTAGTCGGATAGGAAACAGCGACCTCATCTAGTTTTTAAAATATTACTGACGTGCAGTACTGAAGTACAGATATTTTTATTTAAAAATAATTTATCATCAAGAGAAGAAAATTGTACCTTCTTACCTAATAGAATGATTCATACATAGGCTGCAATAGTAATCCTTTAGATGAGGATTTTGCTAGATTGCGGTGGAGTGCCTCATTAACCAAAATAAATATAGGTAAGTAACAATAGGTACTGCAGAATTTCATGAAACTATATAAAAATGTAAAAGTCTAACATGAAAAAGCTTTCGACTCAGAAAAGCTAATCTCATTTCTCGTAGCAAAGCAGATTCAAACAAATCGATTCGAGGAGGAAAACACTCGAATGAACGCCTTCTTTCAACGTGCCAACGACCCTCTACCTCTGTCTACGTAGAGGGTACGAACCTATACATTTGTACTTAGCGTTCTACCTATATACTTACTTAAGAGCTACACACATTCAGGATGTGTCTAGTGTAGGTAGCTATATGTACCCTCCAAAACGATGATTTCCTATTGGTTGGATTTTGGGTTGGTATTTGATATTCATAGAAGCAGCCTAATGCTTACCAATGCTGACTTTGGGTCAAGTGTTGGCATGGACTCAGGTTTTCTGACTACTCATGAATATCAGACTTGGTTTTGTGAGCGAGTTTTATAAGTTAGTAACAAAGTGAACCGACTGTGTTTTGAGAATTTAGAAAACGAACCTGAAACCAGATAAAATTTCTACGTAGTAAAACCGAACGCGATTTATCACGATGCGGTCCATTGACTTAGGGTGGATTTGACCAATGAAACTGAACGCAATCAACACATCTAAACTGAGTTCAAGAGCTGTCAGTGTCATTATTGTTGTGGAATATTGACAATGACAGGTCTTGAACGCAGTTACGATGTGCTGATCGCCTTCAGCTTCATTGGTGAAATTGGCACATTGGCACATTGACACTTAGTGATAGGATTACCTAAAGCAAAGTACGTAATTAGTTAGCGGTAGTCAGCGAACTAGAGGCAAGTTGAGTAAAGGGGAAAATACTACCTATGTATGCTAACAAAAGTCTATAAATACACGACAATTACTTCGTTCAGTAGGTAAAGTAGGTATATATAAACACTTAACTTATAACTGACCAAGATTTCATAAAAAACCCTGAAGATTTAATTCCATTTTATTTCTATCCAGTCTAGAAAACCTAGAATTCAAAGTGTCTAATTCATTTTAAATCTAATCAAACTGAAATCCCAGATATACTGAACAATCTCCATATTAGATAAATATGTAGATTTCAAACAAAAGCCCACATAACTATAATGTTTGTTCCTCTGTCGCTATAGCAATAGAATTGGTGAATGTAAGCACAGAGGGCCACACGCTAGGCGCAGCCCGCGGCGTCGCCTGCGATTGCCTTCAATGCTCATTGTGCGGCATTATTCAACGATAGCCTTTTCAATTGAACATTCTTATGAGCGATTGTATTAAAACAAATAGGTATTAGTTATTACAATCGTGCTTAGGATACGTAGATCTTCGACGGCGGACTTAGAAGTTATTGTTGCATTGTTAATAATTATTGTAGTAGGTACTACTATCGCGGACACTGGCGCCTGACCACTTTTCGACCTTATTGCCTAAGCAATGAGGTCGAAAAGTTGGTTGAAAAGTGGTCAGGCGCCAATGTCCGCGAAAGTACTATACAAAAGCTGAAGTTTTGAATTTAGATGCTTTTAACTAAACGATTCGGTTATCTTGAAACTACACACATCCATTTGTTTTCTGGCTACTTTGGGACTAATAGCCAATTTCTCTGTTTGTTTGTTTAATATTTGTACTGACTGAAGTTTATTTAATACCCAGGTAGGTAATATTCGTCGCATCGCATCGCCCGCCCCCGCTATTACTTCGTTTTCACTTAGCGTTCTTTCTGACTCTAGCGTGATGTTAAATAGCCTACATCCTTCCTCAAGAATTAGGAAGTGCAAAAAGATTGTTTTTAATCTTTAAGACTGGTAAGTTCCAGAGATAAGCGCGTTCAAACAAACAAAAACAAAAAAACTTCCGCTTTATGCTATCATATAATATTAAATGAGCAATATTTGTATATATTATGATCGAAAACGGCTCTAACGATTTAGATGAAAGTTGCAATATAGGGGTTTACGGGGGCGAAGAATCGAATAAGCTAGGTCTCTATCTGGGAAAATTCGCTTTCTCCGTATTTTCACCCAAGCAGCGCTCGGTCGGCCAAAGTTTAGAACAAGATCAGAATAATGACATGACAGCATGGAATTCGTAAGTACCTACTATCATGGCAGCATGGAATTAGTATGTACTAGACATGGAATAAGTATGAACTATCGTATACTATTAAATAAGCTTTCTATTTTTTCACTAGAGCAGAGCTCGGTCGCCCAGGTACCTACTTATTATTATTAATAGTTACAGATACCAATTGAGAGATATTGCTATAATATAGGTAATTGTATAATGATATTACGGCGCTCCACATATTAGGTACCTACTTAGTTCATTAGGCTAATTGCTACTATACCAAATTAAATAATATTCGAGCATAATGTTATAATATGAGTACCTATTTGATATATTTTTGTTATTCTTTCTTTTCTTCCAAATATCATTTCACCCCGAATAAATTAACATTTTACAGTCGAAAAGAGGAGGTATATTAATAAAAAATATTTTCTAGGAGAAAGTTTATTTTCAGAGACATCGCAAACAACAGTTTCCATAAATTATCTGTTTGTTCCAGATTCACGGGACAAATGACGGACGGGTTTGAATTGGATCTCATTGAAAACTAATTTAACGCTTGGATAAAAATATAATCAATCTATCTGTGTATTTCTTTAAAGGTGCTTCTAAACGGGCTATATTTTCCTGCAATATGTGGCTGCAACACAGTGGCCGGAAACATTGCGAGCAATTCCAGCCATACTACGCAATATTGCAGCAATGTCCCGGACATATAGCCACACATGTTTGATATTGCAGCGAATGGCCGATATTGTTTTGATAGGTTGCCGGACGATCGCTGAGCTATCCATTTAACTGCAATGTTGCCCAGCCAGTTTTATTGTTGTTTCAGTCGCTCTCTATTGTTATGATATAGTGCATCCTTTTCTACACGACGTGAAGTTGGCTGTGAGTGCGGCTGTGTGAGTGTGACGCCGTGCCGTGACTAATTGCTATATTCTGTGCAGTTATCACGTTGTTTTGTTTTGGTTTTCGGGTTAAGTGAATTAATAATAAACAAAAATGACTAATACGTGGACTAACGAGACGGTGGTTGATTTTATCAATGAAATTCATTTACATCCTGAGTTATGGGATACGAAAAGCGGAATTTACAAAGATAGAATCGCAAAAAAAGATGGATGGAATGAAGTCGCTGAAAAATTCGGCATAACCAGCGACGAAGCCTATAAAAAATTTAGAAGCCTGAGAACATACGCTCTTAATGAGCAGAAAAAAAATAAAAGTGGTAGCGCTGGTGGTAAAACCGTGAAATGGTTTGCTTATGATGCAATATCGTTTGTTTATACTCAAAACACCGCGAATACAGGATTAGACAGTGAAAATGCAACACCTAATGTAAGTATCTATTTAATTAAGTATTTTTGACATTAATAATGTAGGAAAATATTTTACTATATGTAAGTAGGTACGTATCATAGTAACTTGATAACGTGAACTAGTTCCTTCTAAATATTTTTATCTTGATCTTCTACTAGTTAAATATTTATCTTGCCATGCTACTCGCCCCTGCCGTGTCATAAAATAGTGCATAAATTCGTCTCTCACTGCTTTTGCCCTTGTGGTTGCATTCCTTCCCAATATTCTTAAATCTGTTAATCTTTGTTCATCATCTCTCCACGAGCCTGGTATTACTCCACCAACATCAATATCTTCACAATCAAAGGTCCCAGGTGGTGAATATACAGATCGTGATCTTGTATTTCGTCGCAAAAAATTATGTAAATATGCACAGGCCATAACTATATCTTGTACATATTTTAACTCAACATCAATAGTTGTATGTAAAATCCGGAAAACTGAAGCCAAGATACCAAAAGAGTTTTCAACTATACGGCGTGCTCTAGATATTCTATAGTTACATACACGTTTAGGAGAACCTATGTTCAAATCTAACGTATAGGGCTTGCAAATATTCTCTGTTAGTGGAAATGCATCATCTGCCAGGAAAACATATGGTGTTAACATTTCACGGCCTGGGAGGGATTCAGGATGTGGTATGTTAAGAGTTTGACTCAGGAGTGCTTTCCCAAAAGCTGTATGTCTAAAAACTCCCCCATCAGATATACTTCCCTGAACACCAGCATGTACATACAAAAAATTGTAACGTGCATCTGTTACAGCAAATAGCACTATACTAAAAAACTGCTTATAATTATAATATTGACTCCCACTGTTCGGTGGACAGATAATTCGGATATGTTTGCCATCCATTGCACCCAAACAGTGAGGAAAATTCCAACGATCCTCGAAATCTTTCGCAACTTGCTTCCACTCTTCTGTTCCTGACGGCATCTGAAAAAAGTTTAAAATTATATTCACAATTTTATGTATTTTCAGGTGGAAACTGCAAACACTGACAACAGTGCTGGCCCAGAAGAAGTCGTGGATTCAGAAACAACTGACTCTGTAGAAATCTTAGATACTAGTCCAAAAACACGTGCTAAGAGATCTAAGACTACAGATCCACTATTAGAAAAGGCTCAAAACATTATACGTGGTGCTGGTGAAACAAAAAGAAATGAATGTGCTGGTTTCGGAGAGCATATAGCAAACAAGCTAAGCAAATATGATGATTACACCCGTGCTCAAGCAGAATTAAAAATTATGCAAATTCTGTTCGACTGTGATATGTCTTTGCACAGAAGTCGATCTTCGTCTCGGTTTACACCAAGTCCTCATAACAGTAGTAGAGGTGGAGCTAGCACATCACAAAGCCAATATTCTGACTTTCCCACACTACCACTTCAAAATAATATCCAGTATGTTATTGTTCCTGATACTTCAATTCAAACTCAGTCAGAGCAAACTACTTCGCAGCATGTTTTGGATAATCAGTCAGTTCCTCAGTCGATTATGAATTCTGCTTATGAAGAACTTGTGTCATATACTGTCCAATATGATGAATCACAAAAGTAAAAATTATTACTACCTAATAATACTATGTACCTTGGTAACATAACTTGTTATAATACCTATCTAGTTCTTACACGTTAATTAAAAGTTAAGTAGGTACCTACTTATAATTACACCTTATGATTAAAATAACATACTTAACCTACATAATAAACCAATGTCAACTTACCTTGATGTATTCTTTTAATCCTTCTATCAAAGCTGCACAAACCTCTGGAACTATAACAGAAATCGAAGCATCTGACACTCTGAATAGATACATCAAGCTTTTAAATGAATCTCCAGTTGCCAAATAACGTAGAGTTATCGCTAATCTTGTGGTAACCGGTATTGCGTTCCTCATGTTTGTATCATTTCTTTTTATTTTCGGTCCAATTTTATTTAGAATATACTCGAAGTCACTCTTTGACATTCTAGAAAAGTTGTCAAATAATTTTTTATCAAGCATTAATTCTTGGCTTAAATTGTCTAATGTTTCACGCCTATTGAAGTAAGGTCGAATCCACATTCTCTGCTTTTTCCTTTTTGATTTTTCTCGTAAAACAATATAGGCTGCTGCGACGAGTGTGATTTCGTCAGCCATTGTTGCCGGTTTGTGTGGCTCGTTTAGGAGTCTGCATCATGCGCCATACTATTGCAGACATATTGCAACACATGGCTCGGCCATAGATTGCTCGGCCATCGTGGCAATAAAATATTTTTGTGATGGCCGGGCAATAAGTTGCCAATAGTGCAGCTACAAATTGCAGAAAAATGTTGCCCGTTTAGATCCACCTTAATTTAATGAATTATTCACTTTGGAGGATTAGACAGACCAAAAACACAGACAGATAAATTTCGAAATTTCAACGTTAAGAGCGTTATTCTTGGGCACGCCACAATTGTGGCGATAAGTCCCCTCTTTGAGGAGTGGCTAGAGAGGCGCCACGGCGTCCTCACCTTCCGCCTGACGCAGGTCCTCACCGGACATGGTTGTTTCGGGAGGTTCCTGTTCAGGATAAAGCGGGAGGAAACGCCCGGGTGTCCCCACTGTGTGGATCGCCCGGAGGACACGGTGGAGCATACGGTGGAGGTCTGCCCAGCTTGGGCGGAGCACCGCCGTGTCCTCACGGAGGCGATCGGCGGCGGCGATCTCTCGCGTCCGGCCCTGGTTCAGGCCATGGTCCGGAGCGAGAGTGCATGGGAGGCCGTCACCTCCTTCTGCGAAGCAGTAATGCTCGCGAAGGAGGAGGCGGAGCGCGCGAGGGAGAGGCAAAATGCGCCCCCTCGCGCCCCTAGTCGCCGCAGGAGACGCCCCGGGCGTCGGGAGTCGAGAGCCGACTTCCGGCCACCGTAGGCGCGGGCTTGCGGACGGTGAGCAATGGGTAGCTCGCCGTCCGATAGGGACCAGGCCCGGGTCGACGGCGCGTTGTGTTCCACGCGCGCCTCAAAGAGATGTCAGCACCAACTGACGGGGTCCGGAAGGGCCAATGCCTGCCGGGGTTGCGGGTTTGTCTGAAAGGGATATCGCGACCTCGGCACACAGGCAACGGAAGGAACACGGGTGGGTTTTAGTCAGTAAAAGTCTGACACGCCCTCCCGCTCCACCCAGAGCGGGAGAAGTTATTTGATAATTTCCCATCCAAAAAAAAAAAAAAAAAGGTAGGTAATATTGAATTTCAAATCTTATTACAAAATGGGTACCTACCTATGTTAAAACGAGCAGTCTATTTAATTGACATGAGTTATAGACTTCATAAATTAATTTATTTGTAGAATAAGAAATAAGGTCCAGTAGATAAATCTATGCTGATCAATTAACTATAAAATTATAGGTTATTATGTTGCAACAGCAAACAATCTTCAATTAATTAATAAAACATCAGTTCCTCGGAACTAAGTACTTCAAATGCGCATGAGCAATAAGGTAAGATACAAAATGGAATCAACAAACAGTGTCTTACTGTATAGCTTGATCTCTTATTCAGAATACTGGCAGCTTTAATGAAAGAACAAAAAGTACAAACAGCGTTTCTTTGCGAAAATATTATATTAAAAAGCTCTATTTGGTTACTTAACTATAAATACAACAAATAGGAAGGTAACTAAAACTATTTTTTTTTGCAAAGATATAACTGGAAAAGCTCGCACTTGCCATTTAAATAATGGAAGGTTACTGAGCGGTCCCTGAGCATAAAATTTCACACTCTAAATAGGTGTACAGTTAAAAACTCCTTTTGAATAAAATACCACAATACTTGCGCCCAACATTGTCATGGATCACGTGTCTTGCGCGCGCGCATCCACCGCCCGTGTCGAATGCATTACTCGCGGCTCTCATCGCTCACAATACCCATTTCACAGTGTCCATCGAATCGATGACGACAAATCGAAATTACCGATTTCGTCATTCGATATTCGTTCCGATATAATTTCACTAGTCGATAGCGGAAAATCGTAATAGAGGCGTCGTCGGAATTACCGCTCAGGAATTGCAAGAGGTAAATGAATTAGAATTATCCGCTATCTATGCGCAATTTATCATCCTACGTAATATGTATAAGCGACTGGATTTATAGGTTTGTCCATGTGTCTTAGATTTGTCTTCTATGGATGCAAGAAGCCAAGATACTGCATAGATTTAGGTACGAGTATTAGCACCCTTGAACATAATGACCCTGCTGTGGCATAGCTTCAACATTTAATTGCTTTTTACTAATGCAAAACTTGCATAACAATTAGATGAAGTAATTAGGTAGGTAGTGCAGAATTAGGCTATGTACCTAATCTAACAAAGCTTGCAGAGGGCATTATGTACAAAAGCTCTCAAGCAGTTACTTTGTCACATGTTTTGTTTCAACATAAGCGTAACATTAGACCAACTGATTTCATTACCACTGTGATCTAAGGACTCTACGCACTCTCCGGGAATCCAGTCAGAATTCGGATTCAATATGCAGTTCACTCATCGAGAATCGAAAGTATACAAGTTATAGTTGTTTTTCCACTTTTCAACGACGGGAGAGATGTGTAAAGCCTTCAAGAACATGAGAGGCAAAGAAAGAACCCATGGGGTGTTAGTGCTAAAGTCACAAATATATAAACAAACATAATAACAAATGCAGTACTTACTAATATCTTCATATCCTTGTGATCTGCGGTCACGGGGTCGATACTAACCTGGAAACAAAGAAAAATGGGAGTTAGTTTTCATATTTAATATGAGAAATACAACTTTTGTTTCTATTTAGATCACATAAATAGATACCCAACTTATTTATTAAATACAGATTAATAAATAAGTTCCTCCTCAACCTCTTATGTTAAGCATGACATCAATTAATACTGATAAAGACATCCTTTGACTCCCAAGGAGGCATATACGGGAAAATGTGAAAAAGGTGCAAAGGAAATTAACGTTGATTCTTTTAAAGACCACCGTGAAGGCTATGTAAATTCAGTTAAACAAAACATCAAATTCGCGTTTCATTAAACTGACCCGAAATTGATCGCAACAAAAACCCAGCCCCTATACAAAACATTGTTGATTTCCTATTTTCCCATCAGTCAAAGTAGGAAAACAAAAAACTAATTAGAAAGTCCCTAAAAAGTTAATATCATAAGTCGGGGCCGTACACACGAGCGAATTTAATTTGGAGCTTTTTTAATTACGCCAGGAGAATGGTTCTGAGCGGGCTGGTTTCGGCGCCGCGCGGCCGCCAGCCCTGTAATTATGGGGCCCGTAATTGCGGGACCCAACAGTGTGCACCCCGGCCCCCGACCCTCCCCCGCTAGCTAGCCGCAGATAGCCAACCCAGGGAAATTAGAATACCCGTTTTTTTATTAACATCAAAATTTTGCAAAAATTCGATGTTGCTGTATTGTTTTATGAACGGCTATGGCGATTTGGTGCGTGGGGTTCTAGTATCAAAGATCATTCAGAAAACAATCTGTACGGATCCATGGGACACTCACGTACATAATTAGCTCCATAGGAACATGAGAACAAAAAGGTTTGAATAGAGTCCATGGTTTAATTGTATTCAAGTAGCTAATTCCCTTCCTATTTTCGTCTTCAGAGAACCGTTTTAGCGAACTTGTCCAAGAACTGAGCTTCTCATGTGCCGAGTTAACTCAACCGCGCCATGTCAGCGTCGCCTGTTTCCCAACGATCGCTGAAGTTCGCAGAAATCCTTACATTGCGAGTAACTCCCTAGTTTAATTACAAAGCCACTGTCCAGTCACTGACGAGTGAATTCAGAAGATTAACTTTATTAAGTGGGCGGTTGAATGCTCCGGTATTTCATGTATAGTTTTGTATTTGCAACTGCATAATCAGCCTATAATGTTCCCAGCGCTGGCTGGGAACATAATAGGCTAGTTCCCAGCGCTGGGACTTTGACACAGGCCACCTCTCACGGAAAGGAGGCCTGTATTAGAGGGATTTGTAACTGAGTATGAGGAAAATGTCTCATGAGACTTTGCCGGGAACAGATATGCAAGATTGGTTCCAAGAATTCTTTCTAATGACGAAGTGTTCTACGTAGACTGTGTTCTCAATAAATAATTACCCTAAGGAAATGTAGGTTTTTTTCTTATTTTTTTTTTTAATTTAATCAAACATTTTTTTTCACAAAAACAATTTCTTTATTAAATTAAATTTAAATATAATAGCAGGTGATTGGCCTTCACATTGTTTGGTCACCGCTCCTAACAGTAGGTGCGAGTGAATCGTTCGCTTAATTACGATGACTGGCTTTTGTAACTCCAAAATATATTTTAACATTTTAAGTCCACATTATGATAATTATATATTCGGCCAATGACTAATGTATACCGAACTACTTACTGTTAGGAGAGGCTTGGATATAAATCTGATATCTTTTGAGTAGCGTTTAATTTGTTTAGCAAATGTTAATAAAATTGAAGCATGGATTAAATATTTAAAGTTAAGATGAATTATTATATTTAGGTATATACTTATTTATTTTATAATTACATGTAAGTACCTATAAAGTATCTAATAATTAATCTAGGCAAAAAATGTATACTAGTGGTATTTTCTGTTAAAAGCTAAGTTATTTATTAATAGAACTTAAAAGTCACATAGAATTGGAAAACCAACATCGTTTCCTCTCAATATTAGCACCATATTATTACACTTCACCCCACAAAATTGGCTATTATTGTATTCATATTTGCCTAAAATCAATTGGATAACAAATAGCATTATATCTAAGAATCAACAATGAAAGAAAGGCGTCTCGTGTTTCATTGTCGAGGCGACGGCATACCCCGGGAGGTGTTTGTGCCATAATCACAACGTAATCACACCAATTAAATATTTTTATTCCCATTCTACCTTTGTGTGTAATGTGCCTTTGTCGGTATATTCGGTGAACGTCTTTTGTTTGTCGAATATTCAACCGTGAAGTTTTTGCGCACATTTGAATTTCGAACCGTCGACGAAAATTAGTCGTCTCACAATCAATGAAATAGCTAATTAATATTGTATTGTGATAAATTGTTGGGTGCTTGCAACTTTTTTTTTAGAAAATGGCAGTGGAAGTGTAATTAGCATTGTGAAGCGAAATTAATTATAGGTGTAGTTTCAGTTATGGCTTGTATAAGTTTATTGAATAAGACTCATTACTTGTGAAGATACTGCTATTATTTATGTTTTAATTAGTATTAGTAATTAAATATGGTATGTAGCTTTTTTTTTTCACAGTTAATTTAACTTCAATTCTTACGTTTATCTAGCTCAAGGATCTGGATTTCAACTGCGTGCATTGTTTATCGCATTTTTAACTGAGCTTTTTTGTTTTCATTTATTTTTTCAGTTAAATTCTGATTGACCTTTTGTTCGAATAGTGATATTTAAATAAACGTACTTACTAATGAAAAATAAAAGATTTCTTTACAGTTTTCCCTCTTCCAGGATTTAAAATTCAGACATTTTTACTTTCAGAAAAAAATATATTCATTTTAACGATCTCAACAAAAAGTATCACCAAATAATAAAAAAAATATTTACCTCGTTGAAGTAGTTATTATTGACATTATGGGAAGCCGGATGCGGCACCCCGTGCTGCTGATAGTACGCACAGTTCATATCGCCATCCGATTCTAATACGACACGAGCACAAAGTCACTAGCACACGCGTGACAATTTTTCCATGTCAAAGAAAATTTCGGGGAACAATTATCTCGTAACGAATCGATGCGGCGAACGAATCTCGCCTACTAAATGTTAATTGTAGGGTTCTTGGTGCTGTGTCGGTGTTGTTTCTGTCTCACTCGCACAGTATCTGCGTCTCGCTCGGGTCGGTCTGCGCGGTTTGTTTACGGCCGGGGCGGCGACTGGCGCAGGGCGGCTCGAGGGCGGGCTTACGTCGCACACGCAAAACTAATGTACTACGCACTTTAGTGCGTTGGGAAATTAAATCTCTGATTGTTTTAGTGTAGTGTAGAGAGACCCCACTATTCGAGCTATAGATATATTTTCACAACACAATAATTGATAATAAAACAGACCTATTAAGCTAGCTCGACCCGTCAGTATTGTAATAAGGAAGATTTATAATAATTGTTATTAAAAACATAAGAAAAATTTATAGTTTGTTTTCAAATTTATCAGAATGAAAAATCATTAGTAGAATTAGATTTATATAAAATTGATATTTTGTGTTAGAATATAGAACGAAACAGTCACAGATTTCATAAATGCCAAGGATTGCATGTCTACATATTTGTTAATAAAAATAAAACAAGTCACCTGACAACAGCGATCGATGAAACTGTTGCATTGCATTACATTGCATAACATCGAATCGTTGGAGTTCATCATCAATCTTAAGTAGAAATCGCTTTATTTGAAATACTAACTGGTATATCCTGAATATTTGTGTATATTCTAGCACTACAACAAGAAGACAAATGGATATTTGAATTAGTATATATAAATCGTGAACTACTTTTAGTAAGTAACCAAATTCCTTTGACAAGCCTTATCTAATTAGGCCACTGTAAGCTTACACCTCTTTACGTAAAACTTGGAAACTTAGTATCGTTTCAAACAGGAAACTAGGATCTTAGTATAAACGTCAACGAGCAAAGAGTTTCCCAGAGACAAGAGGAAATTATTACCTCTTAAGATCCGGATTTCTATAGTACCTAATTGTATAACGGAAGAACTTGTGAAATTTAATAAAGCGTTTGCCTTCCTTTCGTAGATTTAAAATCGAACAACTAATCTAGTTCAACATGGGAAGAAAGTGTAATAAAATGTTATACGTATATCTATTTAATAGTATACTTAATGTGTTTCGAATCAGAATATATCTCAGTCCGTAAGTATCTATAATAAGACAATTTTTACACCATTCAAAAGTAATAAATGTTTCCGGTTCATAATAAAGAACATCGGGATAGTAACCCATGCGACTATTATAAAAATTGCTCCATTTTTTACTGTCCCACAGCGGCGGGGGCGGATACGGCTCCTATGACAGGATACGCTTTCCCTACAATGTTGGTATCATGCGAAATGGTCACGTGATACCGTAACAGATGTTCTACGAGATTTGATTTGATTTTATGGATAGTTATATCGTGTGTAGGAAATTGAGCGTTTCTAAATAGGTGAGTTTTTTCTTTATAATAATTGAATGTTGTAATCCTATTCAATGTTTATTCATTTATGAGATTGTGAAAATTCGAAGGTCTGCTAGCCTGTGCATTGTGACTTTCTTGTGTGAATTCAAGCTTAAAGCAAACCATTATTTATCGATAAATCTCTATATTAGATAAACCAACGATTATAGCTATGATACGTAAGTTACGCAGTAGATAACTCGTGTTTTTTCAAATAAAACTTGTCATGATTTTCGTCACGATAATATTTTACACCACCATTAACTTAGCCGCTCTGGTGGTTTTATCCGACACTTCAAAACGTTGGCACCTGATAGAAATGATGTAACATCACAACAGAACGAATATTAGTTACAAAATGGAGTAACAAGACAGTCACAAAAATGCCAGTGATTGCCTGTCTTAAATCATTCTAGTCAATAATTAAAACAAAACACTATGCAACTTATGACAACGATCGATAAAGCTTTTGCATTGCATAGCATCATTACTGTCGATCACCAGCATTTATCTAGCCACCATATCTAAAAATAATACACTATAAAGAGTTGCAGATAAAAAGTAAATGCAGATACAAATAAGATTGAAGACTGCTTGATAAATGAACTACTTATGCAAAAAAATTAGATAGAGACGGGCAATGTAACTGAACGCATGAACAGCGTTCCACACAACTGAAACTGTAGCTCGATATCTGCAAGTTCGGTTCTAGCTACACTCCATTTATTATAACATTAAACAAATAACGGTTATCACCCTTTCTTTATTTTGATATACACGTATTATACACTCCGTTATTTCACGATAATTATAAATCAATGTAATCTATTTAACATAGTACATCAAAAAAATAACTCTAAAGTCATTTCAACAATATTACACAATAACTGTCGTTATTTGTCTAATGCTAAAATAAATGGAGTATAGTTACCGCCAAGTAAGTTCGTGCTAACTTACGCCATTTAACAGAATTCTTTATTTTAGAAGAAATTTAGATATAGGTAAGGAAACCACGCTGACTGGAAATCCGAACGAAAACCGAGAATTGCTTAAATGCGGAGGGTTAGGTATTTCTCATTACAAAATTAGTTACACTAAATGCAAAATTGTTGACTCGTCGCCTGCACATAAGCGTGTAACTGAATAAACATATCCATTAGTGTCACTCAAAAAAGTATGTAAGTACTTTTAAACAATTCAGCTGTCGTGATTTTTTTACAATGAGGTCCGGCGATGTCACCGTGCGATAGGGCGAACATTTTGTATAGAATATAGAATAACATGCGCAAATGATAGTTATTAGAGCAGAGTAGGTGAGGCGTGTGCGCGTAATTATTGTAATCTCGGGGCGCACGCTGGGCGCAGGCGCGAACCGGCAAGGAGCGCGGGCGCAGTGCGGCTCTATTGTTGACGGTTATGTGCGAGTGCGAATGTGGAGGAAGTGCTGTGTTGATTATAAGGGAGGTTGATTGGAAGTTGTTTGTTTGGCTTAAATCTTTTTGTTGGGACGTGTTTATAGTGGATTTCAGTAACAAAGGTCTTACTTGTTAGGTACTTCGTGCTTTCACAATAGATGTTTTATCTTTTAGTTAGGTATGTAATAATATTAGTCTGAAGATACTAGGAGAAGGACGTTAATCGATTTGGCCGATATTTCAGCAACTTCTAAACCTAACACTAAACTAGGCCACATAGTTATGATTCAAACTTTCTAAACAACTCTACATACAAAACAAACATACCAAATGTCCACACTTTCTTTGTATTGGCACATTCTCATTATGTAACGCGTTTCGTCGCGTGCGCATGTCAGGCCGCCCTCGATCCGCCCAGCGCCGCCCTAGAACCCGAACGTATCGGATTGCAATTGCAATCACAAAACAAATAATACTTTTCATTATTATATTTCGTATTATTCTGGGCTCTATTTATAATGTGCCAAAATGAAATGGTGTGTGTACAATGTAGGTAATGGAAGCTAAGGCCGACTGCCAGCTGTGTTACCTATTTGTGTAAATCTGGTATGAAGTATATCTAAAGTGGACATTTCATGTAATCAACACAATAAAGTGAACGTTTTAAGTAACAAACTGTTGTGTGGAGTTTGATGTTTGTGACAAAAAGAAAGCTCAAAAAAAAACAGCGCAGAAAAAAACTTCGCAAATGCTTGCAAATATGTAAATTCAATAAAGAAAGAATGTACTTGCTAGCTATATAATTATCAGTTATTTCAAAACTGAAATTAATTACCAAGCAATTGCTTACCAGATTAAGTTAAAACTAACCTATCCCAATAAGAAAAAACAAACACTACATATATTACACCACACTTCCACACAAAACATTCGGCTGTAACTTGAAACAACATAGGTAGCCTATAGAATGGTTTGCACGCACAGCCGTCGTGTTGGCCCCAAGTGCACGGTATTGTGCAACCCGAGTGCACGACAGTTGCTTAGAGAACGGGTGCTTCGTTTCCGGTTGCAATCTTACACCAACTTCCGCTGAACATCGGCCACAGATAACGGTTGGATTTAACTATTATACCAAATGTGTAAGAACACTGGATATAAACGGGTTTGACTTGAATTTTGTGCAATAAAAAATGTTATTTAAATGATAGTTTTTTATTTTTCGCACATTTTATTTTTAGTTGTGAGTTGAAATAGTATTTCACTTTTATGTTACCAAACATTTCTAAGGTAGTTACTATAAATTATTCAGATATATCAATGTCTTGTCACATATTTTTTAACTGACTTAAAAAAAGGAGGAGGTTATCAATTCGGATGTTTATATTCTTTTTTATGCACGATGAGCAGTTTTTACCTACGTACTGCGTTTATAAAGTTCCATTGTTGAAAGGTGCAATATTTTACGCTAAATATCAACAAAGCATAACCAAAGATAATCTAATACACACAGATATGTAGAACGTAGAACATTTCATTGACAACACGTGTGATTTGGTCTTTTGAGTGCACCGTATTGTTGACGGGCCCGGATTATCTCCATTCACACAGATTCATTCATGTCTCAATACCGGGACATCGGACGATAGTTTCCTATGCAAAATTTCGCGTAATCCCGGAATAAAGGTATTCAAAATGTTTCCGCTGATCCGTTGGGAACAGAGTGCCGGGACAATGTCTGTCGCGGGGTGAGATGTTCACTTGACGATATACGTCAGTCCTTGACACTGTTTACGAACATAATAGGATTAAGTCTAAAGGGGATATTGTGTTTTGAAATGTTCAAATTTGTTGAATACTACACTCGATTTTATTGAGATAACAAATTGTAATACGTTTCGATATGTACTTTAAGGTCGGGTAAGTACCTGGAATATGAATGTTTGAGTGGACTTAAGGTGCTTAATCTTACGATACACGTGCAGCTCTCATTTCTGTTCTATAGCGTCGACTTTGCGTGTATGGGTTTAATTTCCTGTATTTTTTTAGGCCAAGTAATATGAACAAAATCATTAAATAAAATACGGGTATTCCATATATGAAGTGCATGTATCGTGAGGCGAGCAGTGCGCGGCGCGAGCCGACACCAGCGCCGCGCCGCGACGTGCCAAACAACAAAATAAACCGGCCAACCCGTGTAATAATGGTGTTTCCACCCTGTAACAATAACTACATAATAGTCGAGAGCTTTTACGAGCTTTTGTGAGCTTGTCGAAGCTTCTACTTGGCGTTTTTTGTGATGAATGCCGCTCGTTGCGCCGCGCTTCACTTTACGACTGGAGAATATTTTATTGAATACTTACGCCGCGCTTAAGGATTTACCAATGCTCGGAAGAGCCTCTTAAATCCGTTCACTGCTTGTGCCATCGTCATATTGTTTGGCAGATGAAATACTTTCTTGAGGTCGGTTGTAAGTTCGCAAGGATAAAGTATAAGTATGTACAGCTAGGTTGCAGAGTATCATACGGAGCGGTCGAGATGAAACACGATCATGCGCTGAGACACTGACAAAGCACCGATTACCATATAAGTGCGCAGTCCGTGAACGCGTTCCATGTGAGAGTTGCTCAGTTGCGCACACGACGCTCGAGATGAATTTTTCCAATTATAAAAAAAGATAACCGCAACGTATAAAGAAATAATAGCGGTTGTTAATTGAAAACTTAATCGAGAATTCATATTTCATGGCCGTACTCTTTTAGAAAACTACTTTCTCTATTTTAGGAGTGCTTATAAATATGTATTAAATTATGTTTGTAATTAGCTAATAGAATAAAGATACGTATTATTATATGCGATTTATAATTAAGACGCTTAAAAAATTAATCAAAACAGTCTTCCTCTCACAATATTAATTGGAGATTAAAACCTATTCGAGTAAATAAACTTTATCAAGAATCTCTGCCCAAACATTTTGCCGCAGATTAATTTGATTTTAGAGATTAGATCGATAAAATCGAATAACGACACAGAATTATAATAGGCACGATATTATTAAAACAGCGTGCATTTCGTATAGGAGAGACGCTTATAGCCGGTACATGGGCGATGTCCGTTGTTGAGATAAAATTAATGGCCGCTATTAAACCGCGAAACACTCCGCGGAAGACTTCATTAATTTCCCGCAACGGAATACGCCTCTAAACGCTAAGATGATCCGCCGATAGATTTATTAATTATTGAGCGTTATAGCATTTCCCTGTCTGACACGCATTCCAATTAGCCGTCACTATGAAGTTTTAAAGAAGGCAAATCAGGTGAGTTTAGAGGAGGGTCGAGGTGTGTAGCGGGAAGTGGGTAGGGGGGCAGGGGGGAGGTCGATAGCCGCAATAAATCAAGATATTATCTTCGCCGAGCATTACGAGCGCCGATACTAAAGGGTAAGTCGCCGGACCTCGGCTTTACGCACCGTATGTACACACATCTATATCTACCGAATGTGGCAGAACACTTCTGTGGAATTGGGTTTTATTCAGAGAGTATATCAAAACCCAAGTCAATATAACACAGAGGTCTGTATGAACCGCTATATCTGGGAATTTAAACTTAAAGATGCTTCGTCAGTCCGGTGCTACGATAAGGGTCATTCGTAGATAGACTATTCTCTACTCAAATGTATAAGTGTTAAAAATTGGAATTATTACGGGTTCTATACATACAACAAAAAATGTTAACTCAAAAATGCAACAGAAATAATGCAAACAGTGCCGTGTGCTACGATAGTTCGTAGGTCATATTCGTCGGCCAACAACTTTTTTGTCTATTTTTAGGTTGGTACCTACTCAAGTAAAATAATACTAATTCGTCTATTGAACACATTGAACTGTGATTACGATATTCGAGTATTCTAATAAATAATACGTAAGTACGATAGAGAATACTCGAATACTTTAATGATAGTTGAATATAAATCATGTCTAATGGTTGTGTGCTACGAAAATTCGTAGCACATATTCGTAGCCCTAGAACTGTTCGATACCGTCTTACTATAATATTTGGTTTGTTGTTGCTTAATCTGGAACTGTACTATCACTACTACAGTTCCTGATTAATTTTGATAAATAGAAAAAAAAGTGATCATATGGTGAATGTTTTGCAGTAATGTTCATGTTCCACATAGCGATATAAAAAATATAGCCCCAAAGGCAATGAACTTGTTCTATTTTTTAAACATACCGAATACCGGTATTGGTAAGCAATAAATCATCCAGATATATCTCCGTCTATACCGAAATTATATCATAGAGATTACAATGATATCGATCATTGTAATCTCTATGATATAATTTCGGATTTTTTAACCCAACCGCGAGGATATATTTCAAACGTACAATCGAAAAAGCAATAATCAGTGATACAATAAAGTATAATTACACACTAAACCGTATAATTTGTGAACCATTAATTAAAATTCAACTAAAGACGAAAACAACAAAGTTGTCTGGGAATCACAAATCAAACGCAACTCGGCGATGGCCGGGGGCGCAATAAATCAGGCGAGCGCTTAGGCCTTCTTAGCTTTTCTAGATAGAGATTTATCCCGTAATAACATGTTGTTTTTCACTAAATCAACCGCCGAATTATCCGGTAGAGGAGCAATGATTAATCGGCGGGGCTGCCGATGTAATGACGGGCGCATAGCGAACGGCGCACGCGGCCCACCGCGCAGTGCGGACGAATGCGTCCGCGCATGCCTAGCTGTGCTCGGCATTCTAGGGTTGTCTACTCCATCACTATCATTGATGCGGTGACCACCAGCGCTTTATATACCGTTTGCACTAATGGACAAGTTTATTGTCCATTAATACAATACATGGATAGCTTTATAATTATTGGCCCTTAAAGAGATTTTCATATACCGAGGTGCTTATTGCTTTTGAGAATAGTTAGTAGTTAGAGTGCAATAAAGTGTTAGTTGTGAAAATGGCATGGCATTTAATTCCAAGCAGATGAGAACAGCTAGGTAGGCGCAAGAAGATTATAGATCAAATGAATCCTATTTACTGTCTCGTAGACTGCCTCATTGGTCTAGTGGTCGTAAGCATTACTGCTGAGCATGAGGTCCTGGGTTTGATTCCCGGGTCGGGTAAAATGTTATTGAGATTTTCCATTTGGAATTTCTCAGTAGCAGCCTGGAGTCTGTATTTGTGCCCAGTTGGTGGCAATAGGCTCGCCCCCTATTATATGGGACTTAAACATACCTGGCGAACTGTGGATGGACATCTCTGCCCAACCCTTCGGGAAACACAGGCGTTATGTTATGTATTATGATTTACGACAGCTATTTCAGAAAACAAATTGAAGGAAATAGCCATATAATCGCTTGAAACATCACAGAACAAAATATAGTTTTAAAATACATGAGAGATTTCATTAAACAAATTCCTGTGAAGTCGACACGACTTCCATCTGACGTTCATCTGTGGAGCTTTTAATTAAACGCTATCTTTAATTAAAGCTACACGCGACGGACGATATTTCATAAAAATAAAATAAGTTAGCAGTGCACCTAGGAAGTCTTTATTAAGATTGCGATTGCAAAGAGGCGTGGTAAGCCACTTGTACGAGAATTTGAATAATCGGCGCATTACAAGTTAACATTATTATGCACGGTCAAATATACCGCGATTTCAACATATAATTATCTACAGTGAACGGACCGTATAATGTTCCGCATTCATCTATTAAGTCAGTCGGTCAAGAATTTTTAATGCTTTTAGTCAGCCATTTTGCGCTGCGATTTGGATACGAAAGCAATTATGTATATACTTTTGTTAGTACCTACTATACGATACCACGTCTGAATTTTGTATGTCAAGTTGGTAATTACTGTAAATTCAAAAATTATAGTAATCTGTGATGTTTTTGAATAACGACGTATTATTTCTTCAGTCAAGTAAGCTAAGTCATTCTCCACTTTGGTATTTTACTACCTACCTACTGTAATCGGAACTATTTAAAAACGACACCGTTACTTTTTATAGATAACAAATCATTTAGATTGAGATTGTAACCAGCTGCAAACCGTTTTTTCAATTGATTCATTCTAGATTCTTCTATAACATGATTCTTATCACCCTGTGTATTACCTACTTCGAACAAAATAACAAAAAAGCTGTTGCAGCCAGTTTACCAAACTAGTTGGCAAATGATAAGTGAGACAGTCCGGCGGCGCGCGGCGGATTGATCGCAGAACGCGGCAAAATTCCCAAGTTTGCATACGACGGCATCGGCTATATTTCAACCATAATGATAGCAAGCGAGCGTGATAATAATTGTTATTACTATGATCCACATCTGCTATTATTTTATAATTGAGGGCTTTTGGGTGAAACCCCACAATTATAAGAAGAGCCTAAAGCAACAAGCAACATGCATGAGGTGAACGAGTTTTTGCCTCGTTCCCTAAATTATGATATATTTACCAAAATGCATCCCATCAATAGGTCGTGTGATAAATCTGCTGTTACAAGGAAAATTTATTCGTTTCGATTTTTTATTGAAATAAAGATAATTGTTATTTTTTTTAAAGAACGAAAATGGACATGGTGACCAATTAGAATTGGAATCAATCAAGTATGTTAAGTACTTTTACAAGATTTTATTGATTTATTTATTTAATAACTCAAGCAGACAAAAGTACAGAGTGGCCTTAATGTAATAGGCATTTTCTACCAGTCAACCTTTTGGTGATGCAGAGACAAACAATGATTGGTGTTTAATTTCTACCTTACGATGAATATTTTGAGCGACATCAGAGTGACTCATCAGACAGTCTCCTCGAAATAACTGAATACGTGACGTGGTGTTTAAGTACTAGAGTCGAAACGCTTTTCAAGAAACGTGAAAATTTGCTGAAGCTTATTCCCGAATGACGCTAGGCAAACCACAAAGGAATGGAAGAATTTAGAAAATAACTTCTGTTTATAATGGTTTTATAAACAGAAGTTATTTTCTAAATTAATATTACATATTGAACTTACCATTTATTGTTAGGGGACAAAAAATCCCGTGGAATTACTATACACAAAAATAAAACATTTTTGGTACGAAAGAAATCTCAAATCTGACTTTTGCACACAACAAAATCTTCCGTAAAAAAATATCGCTGGCCAGCCGCGATCATTCGATTAAAACTCGAAAAAATATTAATCGCTCGAATATCTACATAGCGTAATCCTGAGAACGGAGAGTTCATTATTTATTATGAATATTAGTCAATTTTTATTTAGTGAAAAAAAGCGAGCGGCCAGCCCGGCTGCAATTAACTGGCCCAACCCTGTAATTACGGACAGTAAATTTCTGGATGGCAGGACTCGGGTATATTGTTCTATCTGGCTTATAAGGATTAGCTCACCGCTGCCAGGCATCGCTCATTTGAGGCCAGATATCTAGATGTGATCTGAGGTGGTGAATCGGCTCGGAGAATGCTGTCGCGTTTTTGTGAAATATGGTTTTATATTTTAGTTTGGATATCATATGGATTGTAGAGTTATATGGAGATCAAGTAATAAACTGGGAAACCGGCTAGAGAACGATGATGATGATGCATATGGGTTGTAAAGTTAGATATATGGAGATCAAGTTATTGTCTGTGCCTGTCTACAACTTTTTCAGTTCGTTTTTCAGTAAGGTGTCTAAGATGGTCAACACATAAAGACCTCCTAACCCACATTTTGCTACGCCTATTCACAGCTATCATAAATAAATAATAATAAAGCTAAACTGACCGTTAAAATATCTAAAACTTACGACTATTATAGGAGAAGCTAAGGAAAGTTCCCCAGTTAATTACATGTGGGCTCTATCTGAAGCGGGAATCGCGTACTGTGGCCTCTTAATTGAGTTTACTATTTAAATAATTTGGGATGGGTCGGAGTGGTCCTAGCACCTTTACATAATAACAAAATTCTACACGAGTAGTCTGAAGGTAGCTATGACTAGGTATGTATTTTTGAAACCCACCGTTCGATTACTTACTAATAATTAGAAATTAAAACTGTAACCTGCAAAAGTAAAACTGTCAGGATAAGTTATTGCTAATAACATCCTCAACGCTAAGTATGCACTGCGTTTATCTTTAATTCTAGTGTAGCCACCCTTTCAGTTATTATAAGTATCTCGTTATACTTAACATTTTAAAAGAATTACTACGGTACACCTAAGTACGATAATTAGGTAAGTATTGGCAAACACGCACTTACAAACACGTCCTTGAAACCCAGGATGTAAGATGTCACGTCAAACGAACATAGTCGATAGAATTTAAATGAAGAAAATGATATTCATAACAGGAAATAGGTATCGATACCGATGCCGCACCGAGTCGATCTCTGACCCCTATTCATTCACAATTA
Organism: Agrochola circellaris; assembly: GCA_914767755.1. Classification (NCBI taxonomy): domain Eukaryota; kingdom Metazoa; phylum Arthropoda; class Insecta; order Lepidoptera; family Noctuidae; genus Agrochola; species Agrochola circellaris. Next base: position 7,941,026 of record OU611849.1, read on the forward strand.
GGCTCGTGTCACGGCACATATGTCGTGTCGTTGTCGTGTTTCGTCGTGATTTCGAGACACAATGGCATTCACGTCATGACGCAGCAGAATGTCGGCCATTCATGCTCTTTACACCACACGGTTGTCTATTTTTTAATACACACGGAAATTGTAACGTTTGGTGTATCGAGTTCGTTATGGTAAACAAAGGGAATTCGGAATTCTCTGTTTGGAAACATAGAAAACTGGAGAGATATTTTAGGAACATAGGTACAGAATGGGGAGATAGGGTAGGTAACTAATAACAAAATAATAACAGGCTCTACGGTTTAGGGGGGTATTTTCAGTCCCAAATGTCACCTCAGATCAAACAAGAAAATTTTGTTGTAATATTGATAACCAAGCTGATTTGTAGACCGATTGGCCAAACATTAATAAGTTTCATTTCAATTGGAAAAATCCTGGAATATAAATAAATAAAATACAACCTATGCGTAGAGACTGAGAAACTGACAGCTTAACACCATAAAATAGTTAAGTATCAGTATCACAGGTTTGGTTCTAGTATATAACTAGCAAGTAGCCACATTAACCCATAACTATTTATATACGACCGTATTAAGTTTAGCGCTTAAAATGTGAAAAGTTATAATAATTGTGTTTTTGTAACACTCCTTAGATTCACACCATTATTTCCTGGTATCAAATCGCTCATTATCGTAATAAGGCTATACGATACGTATACCAAGAAATAACATATATTATACCGCTGAAATATCTTTAAATACTTACTCCTGAATTCCAAAATAAAACCACCCAAGACCTTAAGAAGGTAGGATAACTCTTTCAAATTCAAAATTAATTTCAAGTCCGATAAAATAAATACTTATGCCTCAAGAATGGACCAATAAGGGTTCGAAAAAAAAACAATGACCACAGCGGTCGTGGTCGGAACATACGCCGCGAATGGCGACCTGCGACCCACGATTTGCATACAATGTGGTTGCGTGGGCGCATGTAGCGCATTCTTTGTGTGCACGTGTGCTTGGACGCGACTCGCTAGGGGCTATATTTAGTAATAGATAGTAGGTACTGTTTCTTTTTACATTAGTTGAATAGTCCGTGAGTTCAATGTGTACTTTTTCTTCGTTGGCAGTCCAAATATTCCAACCGGTCGGTGGAGCGGTGACAGAGAAGTATGAGATAGTCAGCTGTCACCAACCCACTTGGCCAGTGAGGTGGTCTTATAGTACCAATATTTTTGGAGCAGTCGTTGTTCAACTGAGAATCAGGATCATTGAGTACCTAGTTCTTAAGTTTTTATTCTTTCGATATTCCGGTCTACAAAATGCGCTTTACTGAAAGCTATGTGAACTATATAAATATTATGAAGCTTTTTAAGATTAACCCAATCCCTGAGTAACTTTTAAGCAGGTTCATAGATCCCATTAAAATTCACATCCCTGTCACTTCACCCATCAACCTAGCAAATGATTCTCTCCGTATTTCCGACCAAACACCTGCGTGGGCTGAAACCCTGAATCCTCTAGCATTTCAATTTCATTACCAGATCAAAGGGAAATGGCCATCAAACCAGCCTACCGAATACAATCAAATGGCGACACCACACACTAATGGTCTTCCTAAACATATTTCACAGTACGCAATCATGCTGGCATGTTTATTTGAATCGGCAATTTTTCACCGCATTCGTACCGCAATGCAGTTGCCTCGGAGATTTATTGCACGAGAGAGGAGTTGTCGGTTCGAATCAGGCGCAGCTTGATTAATGCTTGTCGCACGATCTATTTACTGCCCACGGCCCGGCAAACTGTTTCATACTAGGAAATAGCTTGTGGACTATTGTGTTTGCTGTTACGTGTCAAATGGATTTTTTTGTTTTTTGATCTAGAGGTAGTTTAGTGTTTCAGTTTTGTATTTCAAGGACTGAATTTTTTAGTGTTAGCTTACTGTATTGCTGTACCTACTTTTATATTTTTTACCATTGTATGACGTAGTATTTCTCAAAAATATGTTTTGTGTTAATATATTTAGCAAAAAGCTCTTTTCGCATAATTTAATTCCAACCCCAAAAACTTTAAATTCTCTACACAATTTTTCAATCTGTCATACGCAAAACAAAGTCAAACAGAATTATAAAAGCAAGTACCGTATCGAAAGCGGTGATAATTTCTCATGATGCAGTTCCCACCAGCAGGCCTGAGGGAGCAGGAGCCAGGGCGCGGGGTTAGTTGACCGCATTACGAGTGCGACAACGCGCACCACCCTCGGGGACCATTTATCAAATGATCATTTGATTTTCTTGTGTTTGATCACTGAACACATTAGAATTTGCAACAGCTCAACTTTTGGTAGCTTCACTTTTTTATTTTATTTAGGGTTTTGTTTTTAACGTTGATAATGACCTACTCGCAATTATTTTTAGGTTTTGTTTTGTTTTTGTTTCAAGCCGACATGTTTTGAAACTAGCAAAATTAAGTTCATAGAAGATGTAGATGCAATGTTAATTTTACGTTTTAACTCTTTCTAAACTTTTAAGATATCAGTGTACACCTTTTCATAAAGAAACAGATCACGCTCCATATTCATGTCTGAATTAAAATTGTAAAATAAGTATAGTAGTTTAGATTGAACAAGCTCGATTGATTTAATGTAACATGTCAATTTAAAATTTACATAAAAAATCGCTTTTGCATCAGCCAGTTTATGTATGCAACTTTGTATGCTTACAAGAAAGTACCTTAGAATAACGAATGTCAAATGTAGGGTACAAAATATTAATGCAGAAATGAATTTTGAATTTTAGATTCCGAGTAACTCCAAAAACTGTCCGTGTCATAATCGAACCCACACTCCCCAAATCCAAGCACTGAGCCCACTCCACTCGCGCACCCTCGCCCTCTCTCGAGGATACGTCTTATAAAATACGATCTGTTTTGATTGTGGCCTGGGGCACAAATCAATTAGGCCTCCCCTCGGCCCCCCGCGGCGGAGCACCCGCGACATCCAACCCAGTGGCTCGTTTTATGACACATCTCACAACGGACCGAAAAGCGATTCATTAACATTCGCCGACTTTATTAGGACCAATTGGCGCGCACTCCGCGTCTTCGTTATTATCATTGATTGGTTATTTTATTACTGCGCTGTAAATCAAGTTGTTGTTAACGCGAACTGTGCGGTGACGGTTGCAGGAAAGCTTTATCCGGTTGGTGATTAAATATAATTTGCGAGATTGTGTTTTATTAGTGAGGCATGGTGTGATGTCCTGCGGAGAATTAAGACAGGCGTTTAAGTATCCGGTACATTAAGAAGTATCTAGCTACAATCAAGTACCTCAAAAAACTGCGCAGCAGCTTCCAACACAGGCCATAGACTAGGTAGAGTTCTCTGAATTTATAACTACATGCCCCTCTATATTTTTAAACAATTACGTATTTGAAATGTGTATGCAATAAGCAATGGAAGGGGGTGCGATGAAATTTAAACGATCTCTACATACACGAGGTAAAAATTACAAGTGATAAGAACCACAAGATCAATCCGTTTTAAGGTTAGCAGATCACATCCAAGAAAACCGTGAGAAAGAAGAAATTTTACAAATTAAAAATGTATTCGGAAACTCCACATACTGCCAATTATTACAACTTCTCATTATATCGCGGTCATTCCTAAATTGATTCGACGCAACATAGATGCGTCCGTAGAAACGGAACTTTCGTGTACCCGAGATAATTTTAAACGTACGGCTAGATCATTTCATAAGCGTATCGATTTCCTATTAACCTTCCATTTAATATGCAATCTAATATAGAAAATAATGACGTAATAGAGGCCGGCGGCGACAGGGTCGTTTCCCACGCCGCCGCGGACAATTTTTATAGTTTTTTATAAAGATGAAAATAAATTAAGTTTCGGTAATCAGACGCCGCCTGATTCCTGACCCGCTTCTTCGCAATATTTCTAAAAGCTATTACAAATACATTTATATTACCACACAAAAAAGCTCTCGGGCAATTTTCGCCACATAATGAGGCCATTATGGGGAATTTTGTTTTACCAACATAATAACACCGCCTTTTATTCGGGCGATCCCGTCCGCAAAGGACTTCGTGTTTTAAAGGACAATATTATTCCAGACTTGATGAGATTTTCGTGCTAAAATTTTAAAACTAAATTGCCATCATTATGTATTTAACGCTGCGGATTAAGATAACAGCGGGCGAATAGGTCAGCCATCTCGGAATTACTGATTGCTTAAATACACGAACGTAGTCATATACTTTTGTATGTATAATGTATCTTATGTGGGAAGGTAGATCAGCATTCCTTTAAAAGCTTTCAAGCCTTCTCTTAAAGCTTTTATAGGCACAATATACAACATTTTATTTTAAATTCCGTTTTTCACAATGAATATTCAGTTTTGAACAAGAACTTGGTAAATATTCACATCTGATCTTGACAGAAAAAGACTAGTAATGATGGGAATTAATACGATGTTTCTGGTCCTCTCTCAACAATCCGTATTTTTCAATATTTGATAACAAATGTCTCATCTTAAATCTTTTTTCATGAATAAGAGGGACAAAATTTGAAATGAATGTGATAACAGTATTATCTTTAAAATACTTCTTTAGTAAGCCTTCGCGGCTTACTAAAGAAGTATTTTAATGACACACTTTTTTTTTTTTTTTTTACCTGAGATATTATGCAGTCTATGCTAAGTATGTATGTCACTATGGTTACGTTACGTCAACAGTCGTCATACGCGGCGTATACCCAAATAATTACATTAAAATAAAAACTATAAAGCTTTAACGTCATTATAGACAGGCTGATTGCAGAACTACGGAGATGCGGATCTGCTTAGGAGGAGTTAAGTAAAAAGTTTGACTTTCTTACAAAACAACATCGTATGGAATCTAAAGACATCCGTGAAAGAGCCAGAAACCTTACAGCTTCCTTTCCGGGGTATTTCAATGGGACTTTTGAAAACGAGTGTCTGGACCGGCCAGATCATTTGTCGTTGAATAATGATGAGATTAGACAGTTATCGTCACTAAAGCTATATAAATACTTAGCAGAAAGAGGTATTTTGGACATTTATCCAAACGTAGAGATTACGTGTACACCAGCATCAAACTGCTCGGCAGAACTGTCGTTTTCATCGCTAAAGAGGATAAATGATTACTTAAGATCTACTACACAAGAAAACAGACTAAATGCACTCTCTATAATGTACATAGAGTCAGAAATAATGCAGTCTATAGACTATGATGACGGCATCCGTTTGTTTGCTCAGAAAAACATTCGCCGTATGATTCTTTAAAAGTGATTACTCTGAATCTGTCCCTGCCGGAGAGTTCGGTTTCATTATCCTTCTCGATCTAATAAAGCTTTACAACTCTCTCTTCTTTCAGTAAAACGTCTTCCCAGCTCACAGCTAGGCTTTCCATGCGGCAGGGGGCAGCCGGACGCTCCGTAATGGCGCGCTCGTGAGCTGTCCATTACTCCGTCACCGCGCGCGCACCCGACCTGCAGCCCACTAGATCACGCTTAAACGCACTGTCTAGCCTAACCTTTTGTGGGGATAAAAGGAAAGTTTTCTAAATTTTCAGTTAAGTTGTTAAAGATTTCACTGTAAAATGGACACTAGTAATGACACTCATTGACTGTAACTGAAAGCTTACACCTACAAGTGTCTTATCTTAAGTCATCCACATTTTTGGAATATTTCAGATTAATGTAGGATGACAATAAATTGCATCTGGGCAGCTTTTATTTATGTCTATTATAAAAACATCTTTCTTTATCAAAACAAACCTTATCAAAAGCTATGATCTCAATCTCAACCCAAATTATGTTAGTTACCAAGGATCATCCGAGGATGGGCTCCGAACTTAAAAACATCGAACAAAAAAGTTCAATCACGAAGCGAGGTTAAAAATAATTTAGCTATCGACCCGCTATTACGGGACACGTGACGCACAAGATAAACGGATTAATTCCGTTACGCGATCAGAGAACCCTAATTATTACATTATTGTGGCGATCTATCCGAGCCTAAAGAGGTACTGGATTGAGTTGGTTTTGGCACGTCGTAAGATCGTAAGCGCGTGTTCGCGGCGGAGCGCTGCGCCTGCGCCGCCGCCCTCGCTCCCGACATTATCCTTGTAATTGGCGATTTTATGCAATTTATGGCGATTCACGCAATTTACGAGCAGCGGACAAGTGGGCGACGCTGCGCTTTTTACCGGGATATAGCGAAATTGACTCAGGGTTTCAATTAAAATTTTATATTCCGCAAATTACCTGCCAATTATATTCCATTAGTCAACGTTAAAGAACCACAAAATTGGTTTTTGTTTTAATTTTTTGCTGAAATTGGTTTGCTCTTGTAAATAGTGATGAATATCTTGAATTTAAGGGCATAAAATTTTTAATATCTTGGAGTATTAAATCAAGCTACGCATGTACACTTAATTGTATCATCAAAAACGACATGCACTTTTTAAGATATACAATATGTATATAAGTGTATAAAAAATTTCAAAAATATATATTTGTACTGTAATAGCCAACTTCAATATACCTAATGTTTGACTTTTAAAGCCTATTAAAAGTCAGACAGGCGACAAAGTATTATAAAATTGTATCTCTATTTGTTATAAAACCCGTGATAGCTCCGAATTTGCAACTTCACTGGTTACATGAATCTAGGATCCAATAGGATAAGCCATAATATTATTTATACATGTCCCACTCGAAAAAGAAATGTGAATCTCATTTTAACTTAAAATAATCATTTGATGTAATTTGCACAAGAATCTATGATGTGATCAATTGATTATCTACGTCATGTCATCAACATCCCCTTGCAACGCATTGAGATTTAAACTTGTGACCGTCATTATAGTTTTGATGAAATAATTGTTTGCAAATTATTATACGATAATTTAATGTGGCCCTTGAGCAATAAATTGCACGTAATTTAAGGCGGAGAGTGGACGAGTCGCGATCGGCGCACGTCGCGTAAACTCGCGTACCCAGCATTGCGCGCACGCATGCCCAAGATAAATATTGCATACATAATAACCTATCTCCCGGCCGCGTAATAACCCACTGTGACATAAGCAGCTGTGACTGATTAAACAATCGTGTTCTCCATTAAAACAATATAATTTCGTAAAATTTTAAAAGCTATTATTATCGATTCGATATTGAACATGTGTGACTTCGTGCGAGGAATAGTCAAGAAATTCATGAGGTACTCAAGGTAGTGCTTACGGTACAGCCATGTTATTATTTACTCAGTTTATGTTTTAATTTTGTAAAATTGCAACCTCTAACTTGATGACCATGCGGCTGACTTTGCAAATATTTTTTTATTCGTAGTCTCGCTAGATCTACATTTTGATCACGTTGTTAATGAGCTGATCGATGAATCATTTAAATTAAGTTTGTTTACCTTGCATTTTAACGGAATCTTACCGTACACTGTAACTAAACCACTTCATGGATACGACACTGCTACGTCACGGCTACGCGATTGCTACAACACAGCTACGTCTTTGCTACGCCATAACTAAGCTACGGCTATGCAAAGTTACAAAAATTTTACTAAAATATTATATTATTAAATTAATTTTATTCAGACTAATATTGATTTGTCCACAAATTGTTAATTACAAAGGTCTTAAAACTATGTTAGTCATCATTTATAAAATTCAAAATACAAATAATAAAATCACTCATGTCAAAAAATATGTCTGTTATAATAGTGTAATTTCGTCACGTGAAGCTCCTTTCTCCGTCATCCTTAGGATTCTGTTGGCGCTCCCCCGAATCCGGCGCATCAAAGAAGCTGTTTTCTTACGCATAATGGCGTAAAAGTCGTCGACTCTTGCGTCAGCAAACATGCCCAACGCGCTGCAGAATCGAGGGAGCCTCAACAGAATCCTAAAGGCGTTATTGTATTGTATGCGAAGAGCATTGTAGGCTCGTTAATTTTACGTCTACTGTACACCTTGGGAATCTATGAACCAACATGTTAGCACGCACTGACAACGCTGTGCGTTCCCGATCAATATCCGCATAATGCGTGTACCAGTGCTCCAGAATTCAGGTCATGATGTCATACATATACCAGTAAACACAATCATTGTGGTATGTCCCAATTTTTTTAAGATACCGACATGTATAGTTGTAGGAATAAATAAGAAAGCTCTCGTACGACTGTAAGTACTATGCTGTAGACTTTCAACCTACTTTTAAACTTTTCTTTCTCTTGATAACACAATCAACTTTCCTTTTTCATCTAAACTGCTGACCATACAATGACGCCCAATGTCTGGCTAGATTAAAAAAAGGAAAAGCTTAGTCTGATTTAAATAATAATACTTCTGTGATAATCATTTATTTTTAGGTATAAATAAATTGTCATTATTTATTTCAAAACCGATTAAAGCCACATTCCTTATCAATATGCGATTTGTCTAGCTCCAAGATTAAATAAAATGACTATAATCGTCGATATTTGATTAAAAGACGAGATAAATCAACCCAACAATTATCTGGATATTTGTCAAGCGCGAAATTTATTACCGATAATAATTCCACGAATGTTAGTGCGGTATTATAAAAGTCGAACTCGGTTCGTACGAGTACGTTCGTAGGACATGCGGGTAAGGCGTCTCGTCCGAAATAGCCCGGCCAGATATCCGCCGGTCTTATGACAGCCCGAGCGATATTTATGTCGCGCGGCCCCGCCCACCGCCGTGGCTCCATTCAGCCTGTTTGTATTTATTTCGTGCCTATTTATTTGTATTTGCCTTCGCTTTTGAATAATGCATGAGCGGAGCGTTTCCGTCGTGTGTAGGCAGCGTGACGCCGCCGCTTGTCGCGAGTCCCTCTTCGGACTTTTAGCCTCGGGACTCTTTGTGAGGTTTGGTGGAAGTTGCCTCTCAGCGTTTTTCGATTAGTGGTCAGTAATGGTGAAGTTTAGACGCCTTTATGTAAGTAGATAAAACCTCGCTTGAGGTCACGTAATTATGACAAAGAGGTGCACGATGTTATTGCTTGAAAAAATTTGGTAATATGTTTAAAGGTTTCAATCAAAGGAATGCACCTCACGAAATATAACTATAACATATACCTATTATACCTGCATTTTCAAGAGCTTGTAGTGTTCATAGCAGCTGTAAAGATAACTGATTAGATTATCCTCCCGTCCACAACACCAATCAACGTTAAATTAGATTTTAGCTTTCGGATCGTGTTCTCACGGAGTTAATTAACATCGGGTGTGGATTAACGGAATTAATTATCGATAAGAGCCATTCGATTGGTGGATGCGTTCCTTTATTATTTGTTAGGTAAATCACGGTGGTATCGGCTGTATCGACTGCCCCGCCTCGCGATTTACTGCCCGGCGTGGTTGCGTCAACCAGCCGCGGTGATATCACGCTTTGTCTTAGCACTACACCGCCAGGACATTGTTCATATTGACTATATGAACATAAAGTGTAAAATATGTTTTATCTTCGAGAAAGTTGTGCGTGAATTAAATAGGACGATAAATCTTTACCTCGACTCGCCGACTACTTGCTTCAAGTTTTAAATAAGAGTGTTTAAAAAGTTCATGCTGCGGAAATGACAGTATCCAAAAAGATAACCATAATCAAGACGACTAACTCCAATGTGCTAATAGAAGCATGCTGTCTATATGTTAGTGTTTCTAAATCAACAAACAACTGAGTATCTTAAATGACGTCGGAACCTTTCAAGTGAAGATTCAAAGTAAAAAAGCAACGGTCCTCCGCGATAGTCCTGCAGCTCAGTCGCGTCATCCGCGACATGCAGCTTCATAAATCACCCAGTGTGCACGCGGCATTAAACGTCCACTTTATACTCGACGACTGATATATAATGAATTTATGTAAAGACGTTATGATACCTTCAATTACTCATTGACAACGTGTTATTGTAAATTTATAATTACCGACTGACTAGCTTACCACAGTTTTACGAAATCGCCTATCAACGCCAATTACTTCGCATCGCAATCCCACAATTGTTTGTTTCAACACAGATTTATATGCCAATGTAACTCAATGTTACACTTTGTTTTTTATTTAGATGACGCGTAGCGGTTATGTTGCCTATATAATTATATGTAAGGATGAAGATTACAGTTTTGTTCTGTGAATAAAAAATAGAGTATTCGAAGCAGCCGTTTATAAACTTTCAATTGCAACAGAGCCAGTTCTAATCGTCGTTGCAAATCAAAACAACATTTTGTAAGTTACACCGTGTGTTTCGTATTCGTAGATTTCAACTTTACCAATACTTTTAAGAAACTTACACGCGCCGAACTTTTCTGAATAACACGCTGCCTATAAATACCAGACACCACCAAAACGATGTCAATGCCTCCGAGCAATTATGAAAAAAAAACAATAGCAACACTTAAATATACTTAATATTTTTTCATCTGACAACATAATAGGCGTAATAAAAAGGAACACGTGCGCACAGGCATCGCATGATGTGGCCCATCAGACTCTCGGCTACGACTGTCTTATTGATTGTTTTAAGTCAAAACACAGCAAAAACATATTGCATGACTACAGAGCTCGACTGTACAATGGCGCCTATGGTATGAGCTTCTTTAATTGGAATGTACACGTGTAGATTATGTGTAATGAAATTATAATGTATGTATTTCAACGTAGGATTTGTAGACTGGATTTATCAAATACTAGCTGTTGCTCGTGAATATGTTTGTACTTTTTAGGCAAGTTTTAAAGCCGTGTTGGTCCCATTTAGGAGTTGAGTTTTGGAAAATTATCTTATTGCACCTTTGTAAATCTTAAAGGACTTTGATGCTGTTCGAGGTTCCTATTTTTAGATGTGTGGGCTGTAAGAAGAAGATTTGTTCAATATAATTTGTCTTCTCTTTGCTTCAATCTATCTGTTTATAGAAGATTCCATTATCACCTCGACTCTACTAAACTCGTCCGAGTCGCAAACAATCAAGTCGCTCTCTTGATAGCTCTCATCGCGTCGTTGTCATGGCAACCAGTTGTCTCCCGGTCCATTACCTCTCTTCAGTTTATGTGTTCATTAAGTGCTCCCACCTTATTTATATCCCCATGGGCTTTTGTTACTGCAGGGGAAATTAGGTGGCTTTGTCTATAGCTGACTTTGCACCGTGAGGGACACAATGACACTAAGAAGCCCCTTCTTTATGTTGAAAGATTTGGGGTTGTCACAATATAGTGGTATGTGAGTAACTATGTTCATAATAAATTAAAACACGCACCATTTCCCCAAAGGAACAGATTAAATCCGTTCACATGACACATGACGAGACAAATAGAAAAACTTCAATGTCGAATTTTTTGTGGTGGTTCGCCGAAGTCTCAGAATGAATGTAACTGTCACAAATGTATGATTAACGCATCATGCCGGTTACATTCCTTGACGGCGGCCGCCCGTTACAAGTTCATCCCATTTAAATTTAGCGCGGCGCGTGCCGTTCGCGGGACTCTCAGGGGGGGCGCGCGGGGGTCGCGGGGGCGCCGCCGTGGGCGGGACGCTCTACCATCACTCAAGTGACGAAAATTGACGGAAAATGGGCGGACACCGCTTGCCCGCGACGTCATCAATTACCGCGTCCCGACGGTCACCGGCGTGCAGTCTCAACGACATCGCCGACCGAGACGCATACCTAATATCCTTCTAAACGTATGCCATTATTAGAGCGCGACTCAACTTAAATCAAAAATAGCAGCGAATACTCCAAGACGCGTAATGTGTTCCAGCTTTTCATTATACTGGATTCAGGAAGACGGAAAGTAGCTAGACGCACGCTCGTACCACAATCTGGAGCGATATCTCGGACAAGGATTATTGAGATGCAATCTAGAAGCCATCGATCGCTCGATAATTCGATCTAACTGCGCTCGCTATTGCGCAACCAGTCATCAGATCAAACCGTCGATATCTCGATGATACCTTTATTAAATGGTAGCTCCAGCGAGCCCCTGTTCGGACACTCATAATTCACTTTTGTAAGTCACTTCTGGATAGATTTTATAGGTTCTTGCTTTTCAAACAAGCCTATTACCAGCGTCGGTTCGGAAATATGACATACAACTAGATGTAACGAGTAAAACTAACCGCAAATAAATGTCTAAAGCAGGTATTGCAAGTGGAGTGTTTGCTTACGTTTTCTCGAGAACGAGCGAACGCAGGAAGCCGCAAGCAGGGCAAAAGCTCGGCGATCGATTTTGAAAATTGCCCATAATTAGCATGTATCTCACTCGTCCGGACGACTGTGCGTTTAAAAGTGGGAACTCAACCACAGACTGCACAATATTCCAGTAGCGTTTACCGAGTAACGGCAGGCGAAGGCGACGGACACAAATTGCCGGAGGAGCTGCCACTACGCAAATTGTACGGAGAGCTGGATCGATTGTTCCCTGACAAACGTCTTGACGGACACCGCTGTCAGACATTCCGCGGCTCACCCTACCTGCAGTCGTAATCGCTAAAACTTTCGACTTTACAAATGTAATTTAAAATTCCATCAGCCGAACAAACAGTTCAGTCAATGTGCTATTTTGTAAACTATGATTATGTTCACGACAAACAACTGCATCACATTACTACACCCACACGCGAACCGTGTCGTTATTGATGTGGTTGAGACCATTAATATCCAGCCGACACCTTTCGGCTTTTTGATCGCACCAATTTTCATTTTATCGATTCTTTCGGAAATCGTGTCTCGTGATATTCGAAACTTATTGGTGTTAACTCAGTTATGAATCGGCTGATTTTGAAGGCTCGTTGAGATAGGTGGAGCTATTAAATATTACGCAGTCGCGAACGCTACTTATTTTGCCCTTGAGGTGAGCACAGGCAGGCGCCCGCCGGTCGCGCTTGTGAATAATTTATTTGGAATCTAGATAATGCTTGTATTGGTAGCAACGAGTCACGTCTGAGACATTTGATCGTGTAACAAGAAGTGCGGTGTTTGTGCATGCAGCCGGGCCTGTAATGGTGGCGTAATTACGTAGCCATTATCAGGTGACCCCATATTGCGGTTGGTCGGCCAGTGCAAACAGTGCGTCGACCACCTTAATGGACTCAATATGACTACACCTACACCTACACATACATACCTATGGGTTCGTAAGTCTATCAGCAAGCTTTAACAAACGTGGATAAGTGCCGTTTTAAATCTTCTGTGGCTGTTTGTAATGACTATTTGTCGTGTGTCAGCAAACAGAATAGCATATTAGATAGACTCATATTTTCTAGATTATCTACAATAAATACGTTTTCACCAGACGGTTCGTAGAAAAAAAAGTTAAACCAGTTTCACTGACCATTTTGCAGGCTTTAAAACTTGAATTACCTAACTATTTGGCTTTGTAAACTATTAATAGGTACATACATAGTTTTCTTTTACAAGGCGTTTAGATAAATTTCTAAATTAGATTAGGTAGGTAACTACCAAATAAAAGAGCAAACATGAAAGTAAACCACAAACTGTAACCTCGAGCATTATAATACATAGAGTGACAACAAAGCACGAGGGTATGGCGGCGACCGTCCGTCGCCACTCTTTGATGTCTCAATTAGTAACGCGACCGAGTAATTGTGGCAAAATTAATTCGCGCCCGCACCCGCTCGTGCCTAGCAACCGTCTCGTTTTACAGACGACAGACGTAGCTAGGGGATTCGGCGAATTATTCACTTTGATTGAACTCCCGTAGTAGTGAGAAATTTTTTTAATCGACGGCGGCGGGTTGGGTGGCACAAAGGAAAATTTCAAAAAATCTACTTGATCGCTCGTTTTGCTTGAAACTAAAATTGAACAGAATATTCGTTTTTCAGATGTCAAGATTTTGCTGAAAATTACAAGCGAAAATAATACATTGATGTGAATGATAATCGTATGCTTGATATTAATTGACGCACTTTCAGTGCTACCCAAGCTTGATTTAACGATTCAATAAACTTATGCATATTGGTGTTAGGAATAGTCTAGAACTCAAAAACTTCTTACTGCTAGGTCTAAGACTGTGCCCAGTAGCTACTTCATAAATTACTGATCACCCCCTTCATTTCATCAACAACTTAGCTGTATCAATCATAGCTACAATCTTAGCTGTATTTTTCATCGTTGGAGATCGTGACTTACAATGCAGGTTCTTCGATCTGTTAAGTAGGTAGCATCGTTGCTTTATTGAAGGTCATTTCAATCGAGTCGGTGATTTAGGCTGCCTATCAGCGAACAAATCTTCGACCATAAATTTTGATTTCAAACAATTTGCACTTGACGATAAATCACTAGTGGAGACTTAAAACTTTCATTCCAACGTCATTATACCTAAGTGCTAGAGCCCAATATTTTCATTCTCTCAAATCGATATCGAATAACACTCGATCCCTGAGATACAGGAAGTGACTCGACAGTAAATAGTAATGCATTTCACACTCAAGAGTGTTCCGAAGAGAGCCTTAATAAACCAATTAAGGTTCATTACCTAATGCAGGGCGGAAGAGGAATATTACTCGCCCATCATTACGACCACAAACTCCCCTTTGAGTAAAATATTGCATTTCTCATGTTTGTTGAAAAAAACTATGGCGAAAAGCGTTAACGGCTTTATCGGACGGGCGTGCGACTTTCGTTTTTAGGGTACCGTTTAGATCAAATATGTACGTGACCGTCACGCCTATCTTCTTAAAGGTGTAGGCAGAAGTATAGATGTTTTCAGACATAACTACATTTTCAATCCTTTCATATTTTATTTGTTTTTATAATGTACGACGTCTGTACTTCAAAAAAATCCTATACTTTGCGATTTTTCAGTCAGCACGAATCAGGACATCTTACCTCAGGAAAAAAAATCTCATAATATACCCTTTTATACGATGATTGCAATTAACCACGTGTTAACAGACAAACCGCCGTCTTAATATTTCGTGACGTAGATATTATGATTTAATACTCTGCTGTAACAATGCCAATTATGACGTCACCCAGACAATGAGATTTGCATGAGGACCGTGGTCATTATTACTCTAAGATACTAGACAAGATAAACTTCACGCACAATGGTCCACTGTAGGACTAAGTGCGGAAACCAAACCCCACAACATAGAACATAGAACTTCACCAAAATCAATTGATCCAATGATCATCAATAGTGGGAAACAGACAGACAAGATTTTCTTTTCTGTATTTCAGTACCTTAACTTGTCCGATAAAATGGCCACACTCAGAGTTGATACTTGGAACATAAATGTATTGGTCAAACATAAACAAGATTGTACTTCCACCCTTAACAAACGTCACGTAAGGCCGCAATACTGACCGGGTGTGACAACCTACATGAAAATATATGATAAGTCAAAGGAACCTACTAAGACCTACAAACCTAACAGTCCCTACGACTCTAAGCCCTATAAGCCCTACAGCCATAACCTATCATATACCTAGTACGTAATAAATAAATATATAAATAAATTCAGGATGTCTGCACCATGCGACCTAAGGTTACAAACGGATAGTCAGTCCCGCAGACTCACGAGACTGATTAGAGATGGCTAAAGGTGTCTTGGCCACAGTCAGGGGTAATGAGACAAGAATATGAAATTCAAATCTGATTTATTTACAATATGTTACAGCTTATATACTACTTTTTCTTAACTACTACTATGCAAACTCTTTGTGTCCTGTGCATGTAAGATGCAACCAAATCATTATTTTAACTGGTCCGCGCGTGAGCCAGGCCGAGTGCTGAGTCAATATCCAAAGGTAACATTGATCAAAGATGTAGAGATACTCCTTGCACTACCATGACATTGATGTACTTCTAGTTTCTGAAGCATAGTTAACATCCAATCATTTATGTATCTTCAAAATTTTGGTTGTGAATAAGATACGAGAGGGGCTGAAACGAAAGGAGTACTGCTCGACTGTGTATGTACAGCAAGCGTTCGACAAGCTCTGGCACCAGAGCTTGATATTTAAGATAAAAAAACAAATTAATGCCACAAAACCTGTATGTACTATTGAAGTCTTAGTTTGAAAACAGATTTTTCCGGGTAAAAGTTAATGACTCGTATTCGAAATTCTACAACATACAGACCGGCTTACCCCAGGGCTCCGTATTAGGTCCAACCCTCTACATGCCCTACATATTTCTATATGCACAGCAGACTTACCAACGTCAGAAGAAGTTCTCTCTGCCACCTTCGTTGATGATACGGCTGCTTTTTGCAATAACAAAAACCCTCATATGGCCTCATAAAATCACCTCGACAAAGTCCATAATTGAATGAGAAAATGGAAAATAAAAGCTACCGCCAACAAGTCAAGGCATGTGACATTTACTCACAGAAAAGATGACTGGCCACCTGTTAAGGTTCGGAGATGACACACTTCCACACGGGACAACAGCTAAGTACCTTGGCGTACACCTCGACAATAAACAAACGTGGAGATACCACATAGAGAAATAACGTGACGAGCTTAACCTCCCGCTCCGAAAACTAATTTGCTTTTAGAAAGAACATCACACGTATCACTAGAAAACAAAGTTCTCATCTACAGAGCAGTATTAAAGCCTGTCTGGACATACGGAATTGAGCTGTGGGGCTCTGCGAGGAACTCAAATGTGGAAATTCTCCAGCGATTTCAAAATAAAGCTCTCAGAAAATTTTCAAATGTTCCATGGTTTATGAAGACCTCAGAATAACATGAGCAGAACAGTAAAAGAACACAGGATACATTCTTACAAATATCGAACAACATCACATACCAACACCTTAGCCATAGCCTTGAGTGAAAGCCCTGGGTGGCGTTTGAGCCTTTTCATGGTTATTGGAACCATGAAAAGGCCCAAACGCCACCACATATGGGACTTAACTAAATAAAGCAATTTTGAGAGGCAGATTTTTCGCTGGAAGAATGGACCTCAGCAGTCAATATCCACACAAAAATCTGCTAAAGGTTTACAACCGATTGTAAGACAAACATGGAAAAAAAAACAGGTACAAATGGAAAACTGTTATAATTGAATCAATTAGGTAAGGGAAACTGAGAAAAACAGATGCTTCGTTTCTATAATTCAGTTAAAATTTAGCTGGTCTTTAAAAAAAAGAAAAACGGTTATGTGATGAGCCTGAAACGTCTTCAACTGTCATTAATCATTTCATGACTAGTACATTACTTTATCCTTAATTTTCAAGCATGATGTTCTGGTTTCCACTAAATCGCTCTTCAATAATATGCTCTACTGTCGATCAAACTACTGCGTCATAAATCTACGGAACCAGCACAATACGTAACAAAACAGTAGCCTTTTTACCTCAGTATAGTGAAAACGAAAACGCTTGCTATTTGCGGTCGTGTGATGAATGACGCCGGTCATTTCCCCCTTCTCCCCCATTATACTTGACGCAACACAACATATGGTTGATTTGCCTCTGCATTGGGGCAACAATAATTATTTGTTTTGTACCAGCGGACAGTTTTAATCTACGGATTTTTAAGGTTTTGTGCTAATGACTATGTATATTTGAAGAAATCTTTTTTTTTTTTCAGAAAATTCTCATGTCGTTAGCAGCTGTTATTTTATTGTCAAAATATACAAAAGCTATATATATCAGCTATATTAAACTGCGGAAAATTAAACAATAAACAACACTATACTATTACTTGTATTATGTTGGTATCACAAGAAAATTATCTTCAGAGACAGTCGTTAAACTTTTTTCACGTCTGCCACGAAGCCCTTTCATACCAATACACCATTCAAAGTAATACTCCGAATGTTAAACATTTACTACGAAAAGTATTAAAGTGACATCAACGTGTAACAGCTGGTTTGAAAGGAGAGAGCTGAAAGGTTCTGTTTGTTCAGTCAAGGAGGGGAGCACAATGAGGCTGGAACCGAAGTAATAAAAGTCACATTAAGTCAAGAGTAAGATCTTGGTGAATACAGACGGGGATGAATTTATCTGACACACACGACGAGGATTTCGATTAAATTGGAATGTTACATGACCCGGTTTGACGAAATTCGTGTCTTGTTAGCAGAATATAAACAAAATGTATTTTTTAAAGGGGGGAGGTATGTAAGGATTACGGGTAGCAATAATGCTAGCGGTGCAAATCGCAATGTTCCCCGCGCGTAGAGTATAGCGGCCAGTCGTTTTCCCAGCGCCGAGGCGATAACTTGTGTACCGTGTAACTAGTATGAGAAGCGTTTTGTGCTTAACATTAATGGTCATCTGAATAAACTTTATCTTGTACACCTAAACTTTATTTACTCACCTTCTCCAACCACGATACACATAAGGTCCCAAGGTTTTCATTCCTTTACATTCAAAGAATGGTTAAAGTATTTTACTTACAGTGTAACCTATTATAAATTCGTTTTACAATAAATTGTTGTGTAAAACTAAATACTGTAATAGACATTTCATTGGCGACGAAGATATTAACAAATTCTAATACATTTCAGAATACCATAGAAATGGGAATATGTAAATTAAGTGGACGGACCACGCCTTAATCACCGCCTTTAATTATCAGCCTATTAGATACTATTCATGCCGCTGAAGCTTATTTCAGGTGTTATTTGATCAAAAATTTAAAATCTAACAATTAGTTTCCACCGTCCCAACTTGAGTAGAGGAATAATTTAGCCGATCACGTATTCAGTACCATAGACGTTGGATTTCAAAGACATCGTGGCCTATAATTATGTATAATAATTCCAACCGAACAAATGGGGCAAAGGACATAATTACAGCCATAGATTTAATTAAAGCTAGTTATGTGAAAGGTGTCCACTTTCACGCGCACGACGCGAGGACTCGAAATCTTGGAAATTCAATTGCGATTCTACGCTTTGTAATTAATAGTTTTAACGACAGATACTTAATAGCTTTACAAATAGCGCGTTTGTCTACGAAAACGTTATCACTAGTGTATATTCATGTAAGTTTTTTCTTCAGATAGATTACATAAATCATCGACACACGTGTGTCCACGATAAATCATTGCATGTAGCTTGTAATTAAAAGCACGATTTCAGGTAAGATTTGAGAGCAGAGTATATAATTAATTTTTATATTTCGTTAGATGAATCACCGTTGATTAGATGCGTGGAGCTGCGCCGGAGTCGGTTCCGTGACCACTTGTTGTGGATGCAGATGTTTACGTTATAATTACTCGCCAGCTTAATGACCTTTTCACTACAACCGTCGACTACGTGAAAGGCATTACTTAAAATAGTTGATTTACAGATTGTTTGATAAATTAATGAATCCTCAGTACAGACCATAAATCAGTGTGAATTACCTTTTAAAAACGTTTTTTCGCACGTCCTCGCCGGCGCGATTATAGGAAAATTATAATAATTGTGTGCGGCATAATTACGTGATGTAATGTAAAGGCGAGCGATATATTGCCGCCAATTTGAATTCATGTAAAATATCGCGCAATAAATTTACATTTTATAAGTTTGCCCTCGCAGTGGACGTGGGCGCGATATCTCTGTTTAGGATCAAAAACTCGTATCTGTAAATTGCGCGTACCGATCTCACGGTGACCAGGTCACTCAATGACGCCTATTAACATTAAATACCGTACGTGGACAGCATTCTGATGACATTATTGGTAATCTATAATTTTCAAATGATACTTAGGGATAGATTATAATAGCTTAAAACGGACTAGCTTAAGTTTAAGACGGCTATAAAACATAGTACCAAAGTTTATGAATTTCTCTATAAAACTCTAGCCCGCAAAATAACTTTAAAACACTAAATTAATCAGATAAGTACTTTTTCGGCTGCTCAGATCCTCAGCTGATAATCTCGAACACAATATCAGTGAGTTACATCGCGATTGCGGCAGATTACATTATTTTATCAGCGTAAAAATATTCTCAGATATGATAATGCTTAATTCTTGACATATTTTATATAATGCGAGCCCCAGGCCAGTGAGCCGACACTATGTCTAATAAATTTATGGACCTTCATTTTCATGTTGATCGGCGCTCGAAATTATAATCGTCGCGCTTGAGGCACGGCGCGTGAGTCGCGACTTGCGTGACGAAGAGTCGAAGACGGTGCGCAGGCGATGACGGACGGACACAAGTCGATCGAAATCCATTCAGAAAAGTCCCATTACTTGAGAACTTTACCTACTGCCTTTTTCAATTGAAAGTTTTGTCTCGTCATTCCACTGACCTTTTTATTTTCTTCGATTTTGCTGACTTGGATGACGCAATGAAGGAAGGGTTACTCGTGACCTGAGGCGCTGGAGTGGCAACCTGTTATATTGTTGCGACCTACTGTTGTGATCTTTGAGCCGAGTTGAAATGTAAGTGTTGCAAAAACGATGCTTGTTCATAATTTCGCTAGGCATGGCGATTCGTAAAATATAATATATTTGTAATGAATCAATAATACCGCAAATCTTTACCTGCTATTCGAAGGGAGGCAAATAGGTGCGTTCAAGTTGTAGGTAAGTACTGTTGTAGTAACTTGAACTATGTAGGTACCTAAGTTTTAGTAAATGAGTGATTAATGAATACGTACTAGGACTGCTTGGACAGATCCGACAAAGAGAAGAACATGTTAGCTTTGTTCCAGTTCTTGATAGAGACAACAAATAGGCATGATGGATAATTTTGTGTTGATTTTCATTTAATGACATAATTTAAAACAATAACTTGAAAGTCCTTATCAATTCCCTAACATTATAACCAAGATTTTATATGTAATTAAAAAACAGCTACAGTTTAGAAGGCGTAAATTCTAGAACAACTAACATCAGAACAAGCTCCACATAACATTGTTCTCACGGTGCATAAATTCAAAAAACACAATAACAGCGTAAACTCGTAAGAGCGAAGAAAAAGTGCGAATATAAATGTCAAAGCGAAGTGCGTAGGAAACTGTTCGCGGGGTTAAATGATGTGGAAACTGACATGCATGGGGATCAGCGACTAGTACTGTGTTCATGGTGGAGGGTAGGCTGGTGGAGGTTCATGCTTGTGTTCTAATTTACACATCGGTGGAAGCGGATATTGTAATTTTTCATAAAAAGTTTAGTGCACGTAACGAGGTCTAATTTCACTCTCGAAAAAACACCTGTAAAGATTTTTCTACAGGTTTACACCTCGAAAAGCGGACTCCTGAGTTTTTGAAAAAAAATCTGAATCTGAAAATTACATTTAATTGATGTCATGAAGCTGTATTTTAAATTATATTCTTAAAAATTTAACAGTTGAGTGAGACACTATGTGTAATGTTTCAAATAAATAAACATGCCTTATTTTGTATCTAAATACTTTACAACACTTTTATATTTCCTCTTCAACTTCTTCATATATGGTTTGATCCACAATCTCCTGAAATTAGCAAAATCATGCCACGTCGTTATCGAAGTATGAAGTCATATATTTAAATAAATCATATTTATGAAGCAATAAACGTAACCGTTGGTAATTATTCAGCAGTTCAATATAATCATCAAGTTGAACGACTTATTAGGAAGGGAACATGGAAACAGCCTGCTTACTGCACATTAGTTTACCCAAGCATTAATATCATTTGGCCATGTACGTATCAAGTGTATACCCCATATAAATTTTAATCGCTTACTCAGAAATCATTATAATAATTACGTATAATGCGAGCAACATTGTGGGCTTAGGAACAAAGAGAGCGACACCTCACTGCCGGTGGCGCGGGCGCAGCGAGTGACGTACTCACGAGATCACGCAGATAGCACTGAATGTCGTTCGTAAGATCCTATCTCGCTTGATTACAAACACTGGAAATACTTTTACAATAGTCATGGGTGGCAGAAATAAACGTATCTACTTGATGCTCGTTCCTACTATCTCTGCAGATACGGGAAATTGGACGAAACGTTAGATACTTATAAGATTTAACCGGTAAAGCCCTGGGTGACCCTCAAGCACGTCAATTAGCACGTTAATTAGTTGTTTATCAGGCCTTTAACGGTTAATAACATTTAATTCCCCTCTAGTCTCTTCTGAAGCAGATATGTGTCATTAAACAAAACATCGCAACTCGTAATTATGTGCATAAAGAATAACAAAACTTCATTTTGAAGTTAAACGTCGCCGTAATTACTCACTAAACTAGTTTAAAAAATATCATTCACAAAAAAAGTGAGACCTTATATGAAATTATTACTTACTGAAACCTTTCGAAGATAGTACAAGTCCTTTGAGTTAACCAATAAAACATTTTGTTACAATGCAACCAGCTGATGATAGAAACTATGAAGAAACATCGCAATTACAAGTAGGACGAGAATTATTGAATCGTTGTTGGCGTTTCGATTAATTGTATCATGTTTTGTAAACATTATCTTACGTTGTAATCGATTTTGTTTACGGAAACATGTTGCATCTGGCCACGTGCTAGTTTCCAGTGGAGTTGGTCCGGAGAAAACAAACTGCTGTTTTATGATAATCAAGTCATTCGTCTCGGGAATGTGCTCTGCGACAAAACGACTTGTTCAGGAAACGATGCACTCAAGGGTTCCGAGATTTATCTTTTTAGTGACGGTAAAAATAGGGAGAGCTAAAAAGGTTGCTAAAATTAGGACCGAATGACTTCTTTTTTTGTAATGCGAAGTTTTTTTCTATCATTATTTGGTTGGCAAGGACTTTATAGAAGCTTTTATTCAATGCGCATAGGTATAATAACTTTACACACTTTTAGCCTTACGAAATCAATCTCCAACCCTGTCATTAAATACGCGACTTAATAATAAATATTTGCATATTCAAAACACTCTCAAATATTGGATTTAAAATTAATCCGTGTATAATATTATCATAAATTAAAATATATTTTATTTTATGTTAAATCGATTCGTGACCAGTCGATACTTCGATGAGTATGTCAGCGCATCGGAATATCTGCGAACAGTACAAATGTCAGTTTCACACTTATCTATGATCTCACGGGGAGGAATATTTTAAACTAAGCTCTTTGCCTATGAGTGCCGCTCCCAGAATAGATGGAACGCTGTAATATAGAAAACTATTGATGGAATATCGTTTCAACGGGTTTTATGAAAACGAGTGGTTATGAGTAATTACAGCGGTTATTTAAAGGTTAAGAGATACAGATAGATTCCTGTAAATTAAGGCATGTTTCACAGTACAGCAGTGCCCAGATAGCCAGTGTACATACCAGAAGAAAAAATCATAACTGGAACTTTGTATGAAATTATCTGCCAAGTAATGTACAGACCAAGTTGTGCGTTTATTATGGTAGTTTATTATAGCGTTAGTTTATTATACTCAAACTTAATCAAAAACTTCAATTCATTCAAGATTTTAATACAACATCATCTAAAATGGCTGCTCAAAATAAAACCTCAATCCCATCATAAATATTCTCTCGTATAACCCAGAAACTCGGCCAGAGACCGTCGAAATACCCCATAATTACACCGTGTACGTTTTTATATGGCGTGTGACGTCACAGGACAGGTTACGGTGACATCCACCTCGCCAATGGAGGGTCGACTCGCCGCCATTGGTGAGATTCGTCTCACATCTTACGATTCTTTGATTTGATATTGTTTTTTGTTACTTTTGTAATGTGAGGTGTATCTTATTGTTCCTCTGATTCGGGGTGATTTTTATCTGTTCGTGTGATATGATACGGGAAAGGGAAGAAGATTGTGATTTGATAGGCCTGGATATATTACTGGTCATGATCTCCGATGTTGATGTCATAGTGTGCTGTTTATTGCTTTGTGTGAAACTCTTTCGTTCGATCACGGGCTTATTTTATTTCAATACTCAATTCTCTTAATCTGAAAATTGAGAAATCGTCATGCAGTTAATAATCTTAGTATATTAAAAATCAGTAAAAAAAATTCTATCAACAAATTTATTTATTTTACCAGTTGTTACTAAAACGCCCATAGAATAAATAAGTACCAGAGATGAGTTCTTAAAAATATTACTGAAAACTTTTATATCTGATATTAAGATCAAGGGTTTAATGAGTATATTAATTGGATTGCAAATGGCGGCCATCGCTATGATCATTCGACCGGTTTAAAACCAAAGCTTATTTTTGTACCCTTAAAAAGTTACCTACCTGCAATCTGAAAGACAAATAATGACATTGCAGTATTAAAAACTGGATTCGCCTATAGTTGGCTTCAAAGAAATTAAGTTGTGGGATAGATAATGATAATAATGAGGTAAAGTTAAAACTCTATGGGACCTATATAATGAGAGAAAGTACATGTATCTAATACACTTGCATAGTACTTAGATATATAGCTACAAAGTTAATGTCAAGATCTAGGAATAGTACCTACCTAAATAATGAATCTTGATTGAGATTAATTTGGATTTAATGATGGCTTACCTTATTTATTCATTTCTTTTCTATAGAATTTGATGGTGGTGAAGTTAGAGGTAAAGTCACCCATTATTTTGTTTTTGGTAAACAAAATAATTGATAAAGATCTTTGAAATCTTTTTGGGGAAGCACTTCAGTGCACACTGCTAGAGACTCAGCTGTGCCCATAACTATTACCTGCGACCAAAAAGAGTTTACGGGTTTACCTAAATAAATAGGTATATATAACATAGCTTAAGGCAGAGTTGCGATTATTACTCCCAACAGCACCTCAAGCAATATCTGTAAAGGGCGACCTGAGAACACCGTAACCGATTTCGCCAGCAAAGGGGAAAATGTACCGATACTTATTCATAGTGTATGTGCGTCTGTATACTTATAACAATACTTACTATAAAATTACAAACTTATTCAGTCTCCTAATGAGTTTGTAGATAATCTTCATCAGTATGAGAGGCACATACTTTACAAAATGATCAACCGTCGAAGCATACATTGACACACGAGATAAGCACTAATCAATTATCGCCTTATATGCCAGTTTTTACCATTTAATTTAATATCTTAACTAGCAGCGAATACACATGGCTACTTTATAGAATTGTATGAAAAACTTGACCGATCATGCGCATGTTAATCATTAGTATAGAGAGCACTTTATAAATGATTAACTTAAAATAATGGTGTTGCAGCACCTGTCGCAATAACAATAAAAAGGTACCTAAGTACATGACACGAACTTCTATCACCACTTCCTGGTAATTATGTACAAAGTATTGAACATCCTATGTACCTACGCAACGGATAATTTTTACTTAGAGAGGAAATAATTAAATTACCAAATTGTACCTTCATTATAAACATATTTGTAGCTAAGGTCTTTCAAGTCACGAATTATCCATATTCAAATGCAAAACTAATTAATGACCCGCAATTTAGTTTTATGTTCTATCAACAATGCTGACGAAGTAACATCCAGTCAGCATAAAATTATAATAAAGTAACTTCTGTACATGGAAGGCGTATCTACATGGAGTCAACTAGACAAAGACTGATATTACTAATTACTTAAAAAAAAAAACTCCATATGTAATAAAGTTTATTACTTATTTATCGATTAACAAAGTTTTTCATTTCTATATATCTTCATTAGGCTGTCAAAGACAATAACTTTATCGACTCCGAATGGATATTTAAGGCCCGAGGGATGTAATTGTAATTATATTTTTCTAGTCACGTATCCGTCAAACAAATTGTTGGTGAGCGAGTTGAATATGTTGGTTGAAAATGTCAATGGTGCCCGGAGCCGCATGCGCACGCACTAGTCGATGCGTACGCTATTAATGCGAAATAACTATAATTTAGGCGACGCCGGCGTTTGGCGTTTAACCGCCAGCCTCTGGAAAGGCGACGGAAGCCTGTCACAGGCGCAATTACAGTACCGAGAATCGGCATTAGTTCGTCGTGTTGAACTATTTATGTATGTAAAATAAGAGCAGCCTCACGTACGGGGAAACGGCGATTGCACGCATCTCTCATTAAGCACTTTAGAGCAATTTGAGGAGTGGAGAAAAAGTCGGCCGAGACGCGGCACAACATCGCGTGGTCAATTAAAATGTTGCCGCACCAGTGCCGAGTGCCGACTCGCAAGTACTCACAACCAACGGTACGTTCGCGCACAAAACGGTCAAATAACACAGTCGACTTGTTCTGAATTGCTCGTATCCTCCGCTATCTAAATAAGGAGACAGGAGTAGCTGATCACCGATGAGTGGCTGCGACGACCGACGAGGCGTCATCGTCACGAGAACGAGCCGTAATTGGTACCGAATTTGTTACCGCTTCTCAATTTCGACGTCGGTAATTAGCTGTGTAGTGATGGCCTTTCCTTATATGTATTGGGGAGAAACGTTTATGAAAACATACTGGCTGTTAATTTGTTTAAATCTAACGGATCAAGTCTTCAGTTTTGTAAAATATTACCTAGCTACAGTAACGGGAACTAAAACTATTTGTGTATAGGCCTAAGCCTGATATTGTAAACGCGAGTCATCTAGGTAGCGCAGCGGTGTACAAAACAAACAATGCCATGATCCACCTGAGCCGCGTTGCGCCGTGACTGGGCCGCGCTGCGCCCACGCATGCGCACGCACCGCCCGCGCTTGCGATGCCGGTCAGACATGTTTTCGAACACTTTCAAAATATCTTCGCTGAGCATTATAGTGAGTAGTCGTACGGAGTATGAGGAGGAGTGAAGGATGTGTTAAATTGTTGAACGGTTTTGTTTCTTTGGTGTTTTAGTATACATGCGAGTATGATTCTAGTGTTGTGGAGAAAACCATAGCTTTTTGTGAATATTTGTATTCAATACAAACTCTACATTCCGATTGTAGCAGAGTTAAAATAGAGCTACTAACATATACAACAAATAGGAACAGGCTATTTGTTACCGCGTACTAATTGCAATCGTAGCAGTGGACATCAATCACTCGGCCGACGTAACAACGAAAACACTGTTAGTTTTGCCGCCGAATTATTAATTACATTCCCACAAAAAACTTACACACAACGCCGAAACGCATAAATTTCTTCCTTTTTCACCGCACAAAGGAGCCGGGCGGCCTACAATATAACGCTAAACAGATTAGCCGCGCCCGACACGGCCGTCGCGGCATAATTTTTGGCGCCAGTAGTCCTGCCTCTAGATTAAACTAATATGAAAAGGAAATTGAGTAGAAAATGGACGAAGCCTCTATGTGTCATTAAGAATTGGTTACGCCGCTCCAAAGTGCCGGCGCAACCTTTATTATATTTGACTTCATTTAATTGAATTAACTTTTACCTTTTTATGAACTGCTAGTGATGTTCGGAACGAAACATAATGGCCTATTTTCAGATAATAACAATGACATTTATGAGACGGGTATTGCTTTATAAATAATAAACAGGCCTACCGATTTGGGTGCCGGTAGGATAGAATATTGTAACTTATAACTAGCAGGTAACTTCAGCATGCAGTGATTTATTACAGACCGTTAAAAAGATATAATATATAATTCATGAACAATTACAGTTTCCTACTTAAACTATTTGAAACAAATTGAGTAGGATTTATTATTCAGGACGGACGGCCGAGTAAACGGCGACTTGAATTATTATTCAAAAGCACGGCAATATGAAGAAAATTTACACATAATGTTTTCTCTTACAGTGGGGGATATTTGGCGGTCCACTCGAGCCGCGGGGGCGGCCATGAATAGTAATAGAGGTTGGCTCGAGGGAGCGCGGGCGCTGCACACACAAGCGGGTAATGTGCCGCTTATGGTGCGTGCTAAATCGACAATACCCGGGGGTGCCTGCTGACTAACAAACCATTTCATGGACTCACCTATTTGCCCCGGTTTGTTCTTAATATTAAAGTTCATGAACCGTGAAGATTTCTCCGACTACGGTTATAATAAGTTTATTTATAAGTTTGGAATTGGATTAGTTCAACACATTCAAGATTCGTTATGCTTGTTGAGAACCTAAGTAAACATTTGGCATATGTGCCAGATTTAGGCTATAGATATCTATAGAAGCAAGGTATGAAAAGTTACTATCCTGAATTTAAAGTATCCAATCGCTTACAACCTCATGGAACCTTTTAATAGGGCCGTAATTGTTAGTAAATAACTCAGGATAACCTACAGACTACTGGTTCAAGTAAAGACTCCTCACTTATCAAGTAATCAGTGATAAGAATGTTAATAAGGCTGTTTACACTAAGTTAGCATTAAGGTGTGCAGTAAGAGTGTTGGTCGGCTCATGCACTCACATTCATGAGCAGGTCCGGAGAGGAGGAGCCCTTGCCGCTCATGGCGCTGGCGCCGGGTGGTGGCGCATGTCACACACTCACTACACTCGCGGCGCAGGCGGCGCGGGTGGCGCGTTCTCAGAGCGGGCGCTCGACTGACGCGAGGCCCCCACCGCACCACGAGCCCCCACCGCTACCGGCTGCCTCATTTCTCACTATAATTTGCGTGCTGCTCGTTTTTTACCATTATTACTCCCTCGTTTTGTTTTACGTATTATCGAGTGCATCCCGCTCGCACCGGCCGCCATGCGCGCTCGGCGCCGCCCAGATAATAGCCGCGTGCAATTACGTCGCAGCGCGGTGACGCCGAGTACACACCGGTACTGCTAACGCCATCTTGTGACGGGCGGATAAACTGGAAGTACTTACAAACTCACCATTCATAAAACGAGCACATTAAATGTTAAATAGGTTCTTCAACACTTACAAATGCATTTTTTCTTCACTCATGATTGTGACTAACCAAATGATTAAAAAAGATCACAGCTTGATCACAGCTGGATCCTTTAAATTTTTTCTTAGAGGTATAAAATGTTCTCTTTTAAATTAAACTAAATCAATGCTCTCGTAACTATAAGTTTACTTTAGACAAAAATATTTATTATACCTTTTCCAAAAAAAGGGTTAAAGTTCAATCACAAATTCATGACTTCTGTCGTAGCAGCGCGTAGGCCGCGTCGTAGCACGCGACGTAGCACCTATATAAAAATGTAATATTTGACTGTACCAACAAACTACGTGATATTCAAAGACGTATTATAGTATTAGCTACAAAAAATTATATAGTATATAACGTGTTTGTGTGTGGTTATTGTTATAGTATTAGCATCTTAAAATATATGTAAACAAATATTAATTTTAAAGTTTATAAATACCGGTAGCGCTGTTATAAGTAATTAAAAATAATATCGCATTATTTTTATTATAAAATTGCTCGTAGATCTGGCAAAACTTCTAAGATATCAACACAGATCTGTATTTTACTAAATAGAAACAACATTAGCAGTTTTGTGCTGATACTGTGGTAATTATAATAAGGTATATCTTCATAATGTTCACCATTACCATATACCATTATGATACTGTTCCACAAATTTGTGGTTTTAGCCGAATACGAAACGTATTTTTTTTTACTTTTTATCGTCTGGTATACTGCTCTGACTGCTGCTCTGTCCTCAGTAGTTATTTAGCGTTAATTAAAAATATTTTACCTGCAGAAACACAACTTTATGTGGCTTTTATACTGTTGTCTATAAAACATGCACATGAAATAATGTAAAAAGTATTTACGATCACTCACAAGTTTTTTAAGCTCCTGGATATTCAAGCTGTACGGAAGATTTTATTACATTTTTACAGAACTATCCAATTTATCCAAACAGTCCCTTACTAAAATAGTTCCTACCTCAACTTGATGTTAAAGACTTTAGTTATAAGTTATTAAAATTCTCATGTATATGAAACATTCGCTGGAGCATAACCAAACATGTTTTAATTGGTTATATCGATAAATCGTTAAGTATTTATTTGATAATTCATGTTACTAAAAAACTTACTATAGTACGTATTAAAAATTCCGTTATCTATCGATTTGATCGGTGATTAAACTCATAATTTATATTCGCACCGTTCGACGATTTACGAGACTGGTTTTTGATTTTCATAATGTTTTGTATATGAGAGTTACTTAGTATGATAATTTTGAAAATTGAATGAAGCTAAGGAACGCCCCAACTCACAGAGTTTCGTATGGTGTAAGGTCAAAGGTCATGTCATACCTATAATAACTTTTCGCTGTGTTTCATTAATGTAATCGATTTGATCGCTTGCGTAGATTGCAGCTATGTTAATTACGAAATTGGAATATTCTGTCGTCTATTAAAGTTATATCTAACAGGTTATGATTTAAGATTTAATGTTATATTTGCTTTGAGATTTTGTCCCTTACTTATTTTAATTAAAATAATATTTACATACATAAAATTACAGACTAAAGTAAAACTTGTAAATCATGAATTCTCCTCGTAAATAAACGTGCTCTACGGTAAAAATTATTTCTCTGACATTTATGCTATTGAATTTGCTATATATTACATAAATATTTCCAGATGTAATTGCAAACTTTTAAGAGTAAAACTATCGTTATAGGCTATAGGAAAATAAATAAATCAGATCACAAAATTATTAAAAATCATATATTTATTTCTTCGCTTCAATAAAAATAGACAATACAAACTACAACATTTGAAAGGCACATGATTCATTACAAGACTTAATTTACAAACTATCTTACAGACATCACATTTTAAATTCACGGTAACTTAAAAAGATTTTAAAAATAACCTACGATAATATGGACACATGCAAGTACACAGAGATGTCCCAAGTACACAGAGCAGGTGTCGCAAGTACACAGAGAACAGAAACTTTTATACACACCTATTTATTAATCACTTATTGCCCTAGAGCCACTGGTGGTTGTAAGTTGTAATGTCCCTGAAACACTGCATAGTTGTCCTTCGTAGCACACTGGTAGGTGCTGATGGGGGCAGGATACTGCTGGTACATCCTATGATCACGCACTGGCGGCCGAGGGTACAGGGCGTCTTGCCTAACTTCAGGGTACCATCCTGACATCATACCACTCCCGAACATTCCGCCACTGTTATAGTTAGGTGCACTCGGCATAGTCGGCATCATGCTCGGAGCAACCGCTGCGTAATTCAAAGACATCTGTTTCGGAGCACTTGCAACTGGCACTGTCCCGTAGTTTGTACTTCCAACTGATGTAACTGGCGCTGGACCTGGTGCGGGTTGAGCCTCTACTGGTCGTTCCATTTTATCACTTGAAGCACTCGAAGTTTCATCCTTATCATCCTCTTTCGCTTTCTTGCTCTTCTTCGATATATTAGCGTGGGTTTTCACATGTTTCGCGAGATGGTCAGAGCGCATGAACCGTTTAGTGCACAGTTGACACGAAAATCTCTTCTCACCGGTATGCGTCCGTAAGTGTCGCTGTAGTTCATCGGAGCGCGTAAACCTCTTGCCACAGAACAACCAGTTGCACACGAAGGGCCGCTCTCCAGTGTGCCATCGGAGATGAGCTTTCAAATGTGAAGTTTTTCCATAAACTTTTCCACAGCCTGGCACGTGACACAAGTGTTCACGTTTAGCGCCATCCTTGCCGTAGTTTGGTCCGAAACCAGCGGCTTCTGTGAGGCAGTTGGGACAGCGGCACTTAGCACAGCGACGCTGAAGTTCTCTTGCTTCCTCTGTCACGGCGGGTGTTGGTGGCCAGTACGCCGGGTACTGAGTAGGGTAGGCAGGAAGCTCACGCCACGCGGGCGGAGCGCACCAAGTGCCTGAAGAAGCACTGCTGCACGAAGACCGGTCGGAAGCCGGTGAAATTGCATCACCGCGGCCGTAGCCACATCCGTAGCCTGACATCATGTTCATCATCTGCAAAGATTAACACATCATTAGTTAAAACTTGCGTAAACTAATGAAGAGTCGGCTCGATCACTTTAAAAAAATTTAATATCAACAAAATCGCAGTTAAATTGACGTGAAAAACGAAACGTTTACTGGTAATTTACTCTAATATTAATAAACTCTCAAATTATGGTCAATAGTTGATGGGCGGGCGGACGGACCTGTTGCGCGGGCGGATCCACGTATTGCATTTCCGGCGAGTGTGGTGACAACGTAGCGCGACGAAACCTTCAACTGGATAATTACAGGGCGGCGCACCGCTCGCGCCGAGACGTTTTTAATAACTGGCTTGGAATAGACGTAACAAGCGGTTGTCACCTCGCCCCGGCCCCTCTGCCCCGAGGGAACGGCGCGCGCGCACCCCGGGCCCCCCTCCGCCCCGTACCCCGTGCCCCGCCCGCCACAGCCTCCGACACACCCCACCAAGCTCCGTGAGTTATGAGCTTACCAGTTCGGCTCTTATGAGAACGGGAAAGCCATGAGAGCGAGACGACAACCGTCCAAACAAAGCTAAAGGTTACGTTAAGTGTGTGTTTACTTTGGGCTTTATCGCGTACCGCATTGGGTTGAAGTCATTAAGTGAGGGTTCTTAATTGGGTTTTAAATAAACTTTCATTTACCTTCTAACGTTACCATCATGTTCTGTTTATTTTGTAAAAAATATTATGAGTGAGTGTTAAGATATGGAAGCACACTCGTTGATGTCTTTTACACTGTAATTACGAAGAGGTTCTATCTAATTTTATAGAAAAATCTTTCATCAACACTTGCTGGAATCGGTACCCAAAATTATATATTTCAGTGTTTTAGATAAACATAAGCATTTCCATTTCATGGATATACCACGAAACAGTAACATCAAAGCCCATACCAAGTATCTTTCTTTTGTAGGCAGATAACATTCAGTTCCCAGTTCCCTGAGACGCTTAATGTATTTAATTTTTTCTCTATTTCGGTCGGCAGTTCGCGGCAGACGCATGATTTATGCATATTCGAGCGGAGCCAAACCTTTAATTACACGTTGTTAAAATATGGCAGTTTGTTAAATCGTTCGCTCTGCTTTTGTTTTACCAAACACCGCGGCTCTTAGAGAACTGTTCCCTTTTCTTCCTTCAACGAAATTTTATGTATCATGTATTTTTTATTCCTATAATTGCCTCGCTTTCCAACAGCTTGTAGGTTTATTTCTACATCATGGTTGAGGGCATGGGAAACCTCATCATAACTCGCTCATCAGATTACTAACCCGTACGGCTCGTACCGTTAATTTTCGGGGCTTTCATAGATGACTTTCAGGCCTCTTGATCGAAAAGTGATGTAATTTTCCCTACCCACACAAAGGTATCGTACTAATATTATAATTGCGAAAGTAACTCTGTCTGTCTGTAACCTTTTCACGCCTAAACCACTGAGCCTGGGACCTGAAGAATAGGACACTTTTCATCCAGAAAATTTCATAAGCAAGGAATGATGACGGTTCAAGAATGGTACCAACAATATCAAAATGCACAAAAAACCAACGCACCATAAGACTGCCTTTCAGTACTTGTGTTTCATTAGGGCTCTTTCCCGTTTTTTAAATCACTTAGAACCATTATTGTACAGGAACAACCATGAAATCGATCCCATAATGACATCGTATAATGTTATAAGATGCACTTGCAGTATTTAATGACTCAAAGAGCTTCAAAAAGAGACTGTGACAAAAGTTTTTCTGCGAACCTTCTACCGACTACCGTGCATACTGTGCTAGTACAAATAGGACCTGTCGACATGTTTACGACACCCTAGAACAATAGCCTAGCAAGGGACTGGGATGACAGGCTACTGTGTCGGAGCCGGCAGCCACAAAGCCCACATGCAGTGGACAATGTCGACTACTAATGTCCTATGATCGTCTCCCGCCATAAATCAGGCAGCTACTGCGTTTTTGTGAGCAAAAAATGATCTTTCGCTGCTTCCCTGTCTTCGGACGTGTCGTGTCCATCAATTGCATGTGCAATATATTGTGCCGAGTGCTTTTGATCTTTGACATAGAACTTTGAAGTTGCGCGTTTGTGTTCGCCGCGTTTATTATACAGTGGAGTGTACGACATGGGCTCATGCTGGTTTTAGTGATAATAAAACTTATACCAAAGTAAGTTAAACCGTCATTGATTGTGTTCTCAGTTAGCAAATTTGTATCTATGTACTGCCTTGAATTACTAAGTACTTACAGTAGCTTTTTTCTTGTCAAATGTCTTTGTTTAATACCGCTACGCTCCTTTTTTACTTACTTCACTTTCAGAAAAAACCCATTCACGTTCTATAGCTCACGATATCATAATAAAATCATTAGCGAAAATATCGACATCTGAATCGCGCGGCCGTTTCCGCTCAAGGAGGCCGGTATATTACATTAATTACAGGTTTCTTATATCGTGGGCGGGTAATTGGTTCTATCGCACGCTGTCCTCACTTCCTGTCTTTTGCTGGCCCTGTATGGGAACACTGCGACTCAAAAGTACCGGCTTGGTGTCGGGTGTCAACTATTGTGGCAGCCAGCGCGGCACCCACGCAATGCAGTAAGATTTAGAGTAAATTGTGCATGCGATGCTCTTTATGGTTTTTTGTTGATTTTCGGCTATTGTCATGGTTGATAGCTGAATTATGATTTTAACTGAGATTACAATTCTGAAAGCATTTCCTTATTCGTCATTGATCGATAAATCTATCGTATGAAGTTCCTAGTTTTTACATTTAATATTTAAAGTAACAACTCTTTATCTATAGTATAAAAACATGCAATTAAAGACTTACCTAACACCCTAATCTGTCACACAAATTTCAGACACTAACTACAACATTAGATTTTCCCATTCCTATGGCTTTAGAACTTACGACCAATGAGATAAGAAGACTAACTGCAAATATAGGTACAGCCATCTGCAAGTTTTGTAGGTTAGATAGGTATCTATGGTAGGGGATATATTTGAAAAGTGTCAGATAGGAGCCCCGCAGTTAGGAGTCCAATTTCAGATTTCTAAATTGGGCCAATAATAAAGTGATCTTCAGAGCCTCTTATTTTGTTATGATCGTATGTGACCTAACCCATAATGACTTAAACAGGCAAATAAGATGAAGAAATTGTGGGCTTTCCCTAAATCTGTCAGATTTGGGCAATTTTTAAAAGGATATTTAGGGCGAATAAATGTTATTCTGTGCAATAGTGTAGCCTATCCTGATAGTGAATATAAGTAAACAAGCAACTTTCACTATGAGACCAACTCTGAAATATGGAAAAAAGTATCTGCTGCTTCATACAAAAATGTAATATTTACCCGATGGAAATGTATGAAACAGATGTTTTTTTGCTACTTCGTAGTTGGTCCCGTTGTGACAGTTGCTCATAATGATGAGTAGGTACTTGCAAGCCGTGAAAGGTTAACAGTGAATTAAAAATCACCGAGTATAAATATCTGACGGATTGATAGAGCCTTTTGGCAAATATAACGAAAATTTCATTAATTTTGGAAAGTACCAAAAAGTGGTCATAATTTTGCATTTATCTCTAAATCAACTAATCGAATAGCTCTGATTGCTATTCGAATTTAAAGCTGACCCTTTTGTGAAGATTTGTCGGTATTCAGACATTTGAAAATATCAAACACATGAAAGTAATTATTAAAAGTTAAGTAGCAAAATTAGAACATCGTCAGAGTACGCCATAAACAGAATTGATTATATCAAAATTTTACAATAAGCAAACACATTATTTGAAAAATATCCTCATCTTATGGGCTATCCAAGGAGCTATCAAAATTTAAGAAAATATTCAGAGGTGCCCGTCAGTTGTTTGATAAAGCTGGCAAAGATGGAAAACCACAATAACTAAAATTTACGAAATCATTAAACTTACGCCGTTTTTACGTCGTGACACTTTTTTATTTAAGGTTTTATTGTAACTACGAACCTCTGCACCCGATATCGTTACTGATATCGCCCCTAATTCTTAGTGATAGTTCGTTTTAATGAGTTTTGTTAAATAACCCTCAACACTTCTGCTTAGACTGCCAGCTGCAAGTTAACTAGATTAAATAAAAGATCATGAGAGACAAAATTATTTTTCACCAACTTCTAAAAGAAGGAGATTACGAATTCGTCTGTATATGCAGGTGAATGTTTCAAATCAGCATGGATGGCCAAATCCGAATCTATAGGTAATAGCGAAAAATACACAAAGAAATCTTGGGCCCGATTTTGATGAAAACTAAAACAGCATCACTAGGTTTTTGAAAAAACAATTTCTCTAGCTAGGAATCGAACTCGAAAAAAAACGCATCTTGTATTAATGCACCGTCCGATGGTGTTACTAATAACGATCAAATTCTCGGAAGTTAAGGAAAGTGTTCATTTTTAAGAATTCAACAAATTGATAATTTAAAATTATGGTATCTTGTTAAAAATGCGCCTTTTCTAATCTTAACTCCTGACCTGGCTCCTATCTGAAACTTTTCAAATATATTTTCGGTATTCTCTCGTCATGCCGCACCTACTCACCTATCAACTTTTCGCCCTGCAGATGCTTGATCTCAAACCCACCCAGAGGGTTTTTGATCAAGCATCTGCAGGGCATTTGATACCTACTACTACATTAAGTGTAGTAGGTATCAAAAAGTAATATTTCGCCCCGCAGGAAGACGGAGAGCCGAGAGGTCTGCTTATCTCTAAAGTGTAATGTAATTTTCATTCAAAAGTTGGATGTGCCATTTAGCTAAGATAAAAAATCTGAAATGACTCCAAAACTCAGCTGATCTCAGATTATCTCTTTTTATAGAAATCCGATACGCTCCTGCAACAAAGAGCGTAAAAAGCTCAAACGTTACGCGGGTTACAAATAAGTTTTACATTGCTATTGTATAGGAGCGGACATTGTTGTTATCTGATCGGAATTCCGCTCATTTCGCATCTTACGCGTAGCGTCTGTAGGAGTGAAGGGTGCATTGTGTCGGTGTAACAAGATCACCGAATGTACCTGTTACAACAATGTGAAGCGCACAGGTTCGCACCAAGCGATGCTCCCTTGTCAAGCCATTGTCATAGGAGCTGTCAAATCTTTGCGTAACACAGTGGCGAGCTGAAAAAAATGTGCATTGTTTCAAACGGATCAAAAGATTTCATCATAGGTTTATTGGTTCTAAGGTTTATCATTCGAAAAAGTATGTTGAACTATTATACCTACCCAAGTTAAAACTAGTTTGAAATGAATATTTTGTGGGGAAGTTGAAGAATTCGAAACTGACCTTTTCGTAGAGAAAGCTCTACGTAAAGTTCGAAGGTTTCAGTAGGAAGGTATTGAAGAACAGATTTAGTTTGAACATGGAAATCTTTAATTAGGTAGGTAGCTATTAGGTTTTTTTTTTAAATGTCGTTCGTCTCGTGGTCGCAAGCGCGACTGCTGTGCGTGGGGTGCTGGTTTTTTCATTAGGAATTTCTTAGAACTGCCCGGAGTTTAAAAATTGGCGGTGTGATACCCTCGTGCCTCAGAAAGCACGTTAAGCCGTTGGCCATGCGCCTGATCTCTGCGGTCGCGCCGTTCCTTCGGACTATGAGAGTGAGGGAAGAGAGAGAGCACCTGGATCAGCGCTTGCACACTTGTGCACTATAATATCTCCTACGCCAAAGGCTGGTCTCCGCTGAGATTCACCATCGCCATTGCCGAAATTCGGTCTGGAGGACTATTATTATTATTTTTGGACTATTTGGATTTATTATATTGTTTATTTTTAGAACAAATAGATACCTACTAGCAGCTATTTAACATTTTAGGTAGATATTGTAGATAGGTACCTCTACCTTATCTCAATATTTTTTACATAGAAACATCGAAAAAATCAGCAACCATCTAACAAGTCGGCACGATGTTTGTATAGAATAACATACATCAAAATTCACACACAGAAAGTGAAGTCCGCTCGAACAGCACAAAAAATATACGGAGTAGGTAAACGATTTCTGCGGAGCATCATGACTCCCCGTGGCGCCGCGGCCGATTTCAAACGGACCTCTCTCTACAACCTGACAGCCGAAATTACCCCACATCAGTAAAAACGACATCTCGAGAGCAGTTTGTTTTACACAACAAGCCGTTCCGATATAACGATGACACGTTTTTGACGCCAATCTATTGCTCTCATTAGGATCCTTTTTTTGTACAGATGGCCAATTTTGTTAGTAATTAAGGGAATATGAATGAGACTAGCCATTAGTGTCAGGTTTATAGGGAGTGGACAAAGTAATGTAGTTTTATGGTTTCTTAGCTAAAAAAAAGTTAAGCCGGGAACCTGAACTAATTTTATAATTGTTATTGCGAATTATTTGGACTAATAAAATAAAACCTTACCTACCGCGTTGCTGATTCGAAATCCATTCTTCATTTATTTAGGGTAGACGAAGCAGGCTATTATATATAGATAAGTTCAATTAAGACAATAAAAGGTGTGTAAAATGTTAGGATGTTGTGGTCGAGAAAATATATGCAAACTTATCACAGCAATTGTATCGCCACTCGAGTAGGTATTAAATTTTTTATGCAACGCCCCAGGCGTCAAGAACTAAAAAGTTTCAGTATTTCTGAAACCGAGTTCATGACTCCTTGCCTCCGTTTACTAGGTATTATGCTTTACTTCATAGTTCAGCCTAAAACGCCCTAAAACTTCATCACACCTATGAATACCGTATTTACTTAGCTTACAACGTAACGTGAATCTACACAGATTTCTTACTTTTAGGGTTACCATGACCGTCTCAAAATTCAGTGTAAATTCAATGAAGCGCAATATTTTTTCTCATGCGATTGTGACCAACCAGTCAACCAGTTGATGTCCAAAAAGGCTCTGGCTGTTCACAATGGTGTGCTGGTGCCTACGCTTATGTATGGAAGTAAATACAATTGGGCCGGAACCTACGCGTACAGAGGGACCGTAAGCAAAGAATCCGTAGTTTTGGCCGAAGTTACGGGTGTATATTAATCCGTATCACTTACGAACATAAAATAAGTTCAGGGCCCGAACTATGATAGAATGACAACACGATTTGACAGTTCTCCATAATCCTGATGTGTATTGCCCGTCCGAAAATTTTAATTTGTCACCTGTTTTGACGGATGTAGTTTACTTTCGAGTTATAGTAGTTGACTTTCGGATGGGCCCGTATCTTCGTTGAATTAGAGAGTAGACCCCCTGATATATAGACTAATCTATCCATGAAAATAGAATAAATGCTGAGGAATTGCATTCCTTGCGAAGCATGTGTGGCTATGAATGATAGGCTGAGGAATGATGTGATAAGGCAACGGTGTGGTTTAAAGAAGATTTAGTGACAAAAATTGAAAAGAGTAGGCTTAGATGGTTTGGTCATGTTGAGTTGAGAGTATGAATGAAAGGCTACTAACAAAAGGTATTTACAAGGCACATGTGAGTAGAAACGCTGGGATACCGCGCTAGGAAGAAATCATCATCATTTCAGCCAAAAGACGTCCACATCTGGACATAGATAGGCCTCCCCCAAATGGGGGGGTTTGCCATAATCGCCACGCTTGGCAGGCGGGTTGGCGACCGCAGTATGGTGTTAAAATGCATAGAGAACGCTGCCCATTCTCTAGTGAGTCCCTTAGTCGCCTTTTACGACACCCCCGGGAAGAAATGGGATGGTATTATTCTTTAGGTCCGGCGCCGCACGGAACTAGTGACCTTATTGGTAATGTTCTTCAGAAAGGTTAGGTGCGTAGTACTCGGAACCAGCGTATGACCACTAAACGAGACAAAAGCAGTTTATGTACGGATCTTAGCGGGTGGTGTTCTGTAGTTTCTGCCTACCTCCTTTGGTAGAAGGCGTTAGTTTATGTATTTGTATGTATTTTTTCCAATTAATAGATTTCGCAAAACACAAAAACATGTTTCTGTCTGATAACAACAATGTCGTATAACTTTTGTTTTTCAATCTAAAGGAACAAATATTCTAATAATTGACACAATCAACGCCATCTGTCGTAGAGTGGCTAAACTACCACGTGTCATGGCGGCATCCATTTACTAACCGACACAGCAGTCTCAAAAATGTATTGCTCTTTCTTGGCACTTTCACGAAATAGAAAAGATGTCGCAAAATAGCAAAACGATCCATGGTTAGAAAATAATGTGTGATGGGGTATTTATATGCCTTGGCCGATTCATCCCGTACCTACTTGAGCATAAATATTTGTTTGTGATGCTCCCATACTTCGTTTGAACTTTTGCGTTTCAATGTAGGTAAGGCCAGGTCAAGGTCGTATACACGACGGCACGTTTTCTGCATTGGTATATTTGAGAAAGCAGCACTAGTTGAAGTAGCATTACGATTGCAGCCAGTTTTTGTTGCGTTATAAGTACGCGCGATGACAGCCCGTAAAAGTCGTCGTGTGCAAAGGTCCTAAGGCCTGTCCCACCGCGCCGACGAGGAAGCGACTAGCGATCGCCGACTATTCACACCGCCCACCGACGAGTACTCGTCTGTCGCGACGACAAGAGTTATTAAAGAGAGTATGTTAATTTTGTACGCCATATATTGGCAAAACATAGTATTATAAAAACATAGTATTATATTTTGTCTTTATAAGTATGTAGGTACTTATTTGAACGATTGATTGCGGTTGAACACTACCTTATCTACAAAGAAGGAACCAAACTTTTTTGTAAAATATCGTCTATTGTCCCTATCCTACCTACTTAACTAATTATTTAAAAATATCCATTAGGTAGGTACATCGCAAGTAAACTAAAAATTTTTTTACGAAATAAACTAAGCTTGTACATAATCCACAAAAAATCGCTATTAATAACTCAACCATATTACAATAAAATAATAAGTAGTCACAAGTAGATAACTACTTGCGCAGAAATATTCCCGCAGAGTAGGTACGTAGGCATCGAATTCGTTGATTTTATGAATGAACGGCCGCGAGTGATGGGGTGTTTCCGTGCCCCAGTACGTGTAGGTGAGCGTTGGAGTCGCGTCGCCGAGCGACTAACGAGGGAAGTTCTCATTTACAGTTCTACTATTGCCCGCTAGATCGCGTTATATCAAGTTTTTACGTTAATTCTTGCTGCGGAAGTATTCCTCCCAATTGAAGTACATATTCTTTTGAATATATCAGAATTATTGCGAATTGCAACGCTAACTCCTAACCCAGATCATGGTCTATCCATATCGTAACAAACAAACAAACAAGTCCACTTTCACATTTATAATATTAGTTAGGATTCATAATTATGAAATGTTTGAGTCTTTATAATTGTTTTTTTTACTGTCCACAGTGGCGGACTAAGCCTGACGCCAGGGGCGGCAAAACTAAATGGCCCCCCGTGCCCAGTAATGAATGTCGAAATATTTAGCACCCTCGCTGCCTCGAAAGGTTAGGTTTTTTTTTTACTTTTGATACAGGATACATAAATAGGAGATACTATGTCGACATCAGAAAATTTGCAATTATTACGAAATGAGGATGGTAGAGCGAGCAAAGCGAGCTCGAAAATTTTTACCACCTCCATAGTTTACATTTTCTTTTGAACATTTATACAGAAATAGGAATTACTTAGTCAAATTAAACATGTAAAGTGCGAAACTATAGGATGCAAAAGTGAGCGAAGCGAGCTCTAAAAATTTTTCTTTTCACTTCTTTCTTGTACATAAATAGGAGTTTACTTTGTCGACTTACGCAGAGAAGTTTGGGAAAAAACAGAATGTAGGTTGCAAGATAGAGCGTAGTGAGCTTGAAAATTTTAGCAACCTACGTTTATATTTAGCATGCCTAGGGAGCCCAACTACAAACTGCCTTTTACTTACTGAACATATTTTGGTTTTGTTTGGGATTTGGTAAAAAATGTATTTGAGGTTTGGAGGCCCCCAAGGACCGGGGTCCAGGGTCGGATCGCACCTGCCGCCCCCCGCCATAATCTGCCAGTGTTGTGCATATTGATTTAATTTATTTATTCAGATTTGGCTGGCTTGATTACTTAATTACAAACATTTGTACGCCCTCTGGCATAAAATAGCGCACTCTAAACCACCACACCACCACCTATGTTAAAGATGTGTATAAATGACTTATGACTTAATTATGTACTAGATTTAAGATGATTACCAATTATAACCCTTGTTGCAAGTGTAGAAAATCTAGCAGGAGAAAAGAGAAAAATAACGGATATTCGGCTCGAAAAAATTTATTACAACACACGTCACAAAACATACATTTGTACAACCATTTCACATTATAATTATACAATATAGTAAATAATGACTATTCAGTTTTAGATCGAGGAATGTTTTATCTCGTCACAAGGAGAGGAGAGGAGGATAATACCGAATAGATTCAAGTTTAACACGTTTGCTGCGGAAAACGCGATACGTAGTGACAGAAGCGGTAGAAATATGGACACGTCCTTAGAGCCACATAAACATAACGTCTGTATTTCCCCGAAGGGTTAGACAGATGTGTACCTATAGTACACCCACATTTCCCTATGTTTAAGTCCCATGTAATAGGGTGCGAGCTTATTGCCATCAACCGGGCACAAATCCAGACACCGGGCTGCTACTGAGAAATTCCAGATGGAAAACTGAAAAACACTTTGCCCGACCCTGGACCTCATACTCAGTAGTAGAACTTGCGACTAGACCAACGAGGCAGTCCTTAGACGGTCAAACAATACCATAAAGGCCCATTTACAAATAACTGATCGCCCGTTTTGTGACGAATATTTGCATATACAAAACGTTTTTTATGAGTTTCGCAAGCTTTCTCTAAGACTTACAGAGTAGCAGTTGGTACTATACAGATCGATTTAGGAAACGCATTTCCCGCAGTCAACAATTCAAGTTCTTCAGGTTTCAATAGAAATAAGATACATTAATCAATAATACACAATAAGACTTACGTTATAATTTTAATCACAAGATCCTATAATAAATATATATTTAATACATGAGTGTTCTTCAATTATTTAATATTTTTCAAGCCAATGTGATTCCTATTTATGTAATAAATTAATTAAATTTCAACAATTTTCGATTCTAACTAATAACATGAGCAATATCATAAAGTTACAAAATGCAAGTTCAGATTTCAAAACAAGAGAGAAGTTAATATTGTTTTATACAAAGTGAAATACAAGAACTGACATATTATCTATTGTTTTATTCTATTCTATATGGTTTGCATTAATACTTCTACTGTACAAGCACACTCGTCCAATCATACTCACTCGCAATATATCAACAAAACAGAAAGAGAAATTAAATGATCAACTTCTCAGGCATTTGATTGCTGGTTGTTAAGTAGTCCGTAATGAACATCCGAAATGCATAACTTAAAAATAGAAAATAACTACAAACTACACTATAAGTAGAAACTACTGGATCAAAGAATAGCTCTTAAAAGTTTAAATTAACTACATTCTTTAATAAATATTCTTCACAGATATGGAAAACTTGAGAAACAGAAGCCTAATCAGATAAATCCGCCATTTTCAATAATATTTATCACAAATTACATGATTAGGGGACGGACAACAGAAACATTGAAAATAAATAGTGAATAAAGGAATCAAACAACTGGCTTTGTTCGCAACCAAGTAAAAGTAAATAATTCGGTAATAATTCCGAGATTTCTAACGAAAAAGAAAATATATAATAATTTCCAAATAAAAAAACGAGATAAAACGGTTTTTATACAATATGGTTTCTTTAGTAAGTGACTTATACTAAATTTCATGACCTAGGTGCAGTAACCTTATAATTCGTCCCTGAGGAGAGTGTACCGGTTCTTGGACGGCGCTAACTTCTTGAACGTGGACTCGGGAGGAGTGGTCACCTTGACTTCACCTTCTATGTTCAATACGGGCTGGTCTGGGTCGGGACCGTAGTGGAACTCCCTGAAAAAGAAATACTATTTTTACAACTGCTGTCAGTAGTTGGCGACTAATGGAAAAGGTTTTTCTTGAATCTACATGCAGGATTATTAACCAAGCAGCTATGTAATCATAACAATGCTATATTTAACAACTTTATTCTCTTTATTTCCCCGGCGTTGACTTGAACGTCGGTTATGAAAAAAAAAATGCTGTTCCATACATTTTGACCGCGTAGGTATTGCACTATTCTATGAAACCGTTTTATTTTTATTGTTATATCAAACGAAAAGTTTTTTACGTTACGTTTTTACGTCTAGAATCATGTGTTGAATCATTCGTGGTTACAGTTTGCGCGTCGATGTCCCTGCCAGCCTGTATTATGAAATTTTAGCGCATTATTATGTGACATTTCTTGAGGGTCACAGTGCAATACAACGTCAGGCATTTTAGCTATTCGGAGCCATCGGAGCTATTAACATTTACTCGAGGCGCATGAATATCTGCCGCGATAGATATATAGAATACTCTTTATTATGTACCTCGGTGGTCCTAGTTTATCATTTATAACTTCCAGTTACAGCTTTATGTAAGCGGGCACACCTTTATGCCTGGAGGCTTTTATTTAGATATTAAGTTCTGTTTACGTTTAGTTTTTATTTCTGCCCGAGTATAGTTCTCGATGATTTTGTTTGGTATATTGGCGTGTGCTAGCTAACATATGGATAATAATTTAAATTATATTAATTATGTTGAATACTATTATATAGAATCTTTATTTTTCTTTCTAACTGAACAGACCGCTGTGCTGCTGGGGAGTTTGTTGCGCCACTTCTTCCCAGCTAACGCACTAGGAAGTGGTGAAGGGTGGGCGTTTTGGGGGACTGTCTTATGTAATT
This sequence comes from Agrochola circellaris, assembly GCA_914767755.1. Taxonomy (NCBI): domain Eukaryota; kingdom Metazoa; phylum Arthropoda; class Insecta; order Lepidoptera; family Noctuidae; genus Agrochola; species Agrochola circellaris. The sequence goes on from OU611849.1 coordinate 7,985,668, forward strand.
TTGACGTTCGAAAAGTGTCAGCCTAGTTTAAATAAATGACTTTTGAATTTTTGTACACCATAAAAATTCCAAACATAAATCCGCGAGTTCATTGTGAACGATCTATTGTCTTGGCGATGATTGTGGCAATACGGAACGACTTCCACACGCTATAGTGAGCGTTAGGTATGGACATAGTGACGACACGTTACGACAGAAAGTCGTCTTGTTCAAAGTGGCATGGCTTGTATATTGACATGGAGATACAACACACTTTGATTATTTTATTCTGTCGTTGCGATCCTGTGTAATCTGCTAGCTAGAAGGACGACTCAAGGAAAGGTACCTTATACAACGTCGATTAGCAACAGCATATAAATTGTTTTATTATCAATAATAATTATGACTATGCGAAGTTGTTTTTATGTCCTTTTACATAACTACTGTTATAGATAGCCTTACTATGATTAAAGCATTGCTTACATTTGAAACATTATATTTAAGTCTTTAAGAATTTATCCATTTCGCCAAGTTCATTTTTCACAGATATAATAATTATGTCCAAGTGTGTGTGACTCCGTTAATTACAATCAAGTTTTTCACCTTCATATTCATACATTTATCTTGAATAGATATTATTTTATTCACATTTAAAAAAATCAAGAAAACAATGAAGAAAATTTTTCTCCCAGATGTTGTTCACAAATGTGTGAGAACTGAAATCTTAAGTCTTATCAACAAGATAATCTAACTATTAAAGGCAATCAGCTCAACACTTGAATGACGCGAAGTATGTGCGAAACGTAGTTGTATACCAGTATTGTTGATTGACTCATCTATTATTGAGTACAATTACATAGAAATTGATGGCTCATAAGAATGTTTTGTTACTCTGAGCGCAGAAAAGGAATGGTATTTACTAAACTCTTTGCGATGTTGAATCATAAATGAACACTGAATCATGATCATGACCATTAATGTGTGGTAAGTAAGTGGTTATATACCATTGGAACACGATTTCTAGATTACGAAAGCTAGCAGTAGCTAAGCATCTAAAAGATTTAATAGATCATAAAATAATTAAGGCATACTTGTGCCGTTTATTTAAATGGACCATACTAGGCCTGCATGTAGGCCTGTGTCATTTTACTGGACCATAAAAAAACTGAGGTATATCTATTAACGTTTTAGTGTGCATCAAACAAGAACTAAGGCTTATCTGTGCCATTGTTCTCACATGTATAATATAATTTAAACATGAATGATTTAAAAGAGTGTCCGTGGAGTTTCTTGCCCATTCTTCTCCATAGGAACCTACTACGCTTTGGAATGGGCAACTAGCTTCATCTTTCTGACTGACCAACCCCTTGACAATTCAAAAGTGCCTGTAATTGGTTTATTTGAAATAAATGCTTTGAGTTTCGAGTTTGAATTATATTGAAATGGACCATAAAACAACTAAGCCTTACGAAGTTGTTTGGTGCATGGACAACCTTGAATTAGGATCAATCGCACAATTTAAAGGAGCATACATACCTGTGCAATTTTCCAGAGTATAGGTCCAGCAGGAACTGCTTTAGTCTGCCAGGCTTCTCCATTTCCTTGTAGTCGGGGAACATGTACATGTGGCGGAAGGAGTCGATGGCGATGAGTGGCAGGTCTGACATGGACTTGCCCAGGTGATGCAGGGGATGTTCGAACCGCACGCCGTCAGCCGTCAGGAAGTTTACGTTCTCTGTAATTGTTATATAGAGATGTCTTATTGGTTGATTGTTACACTTTTGGGTGTGAAACATATACTGGGTGACAGACATCGACCAACGCGCGAACTGTAACCATGAATTCAGCACATGATTCTGTATTCTTAGCATTGAAAGTTTTCGTTGGTAATCAAAAATAAAAGCAGCTGTTTCCTAGACCAGTGCAATACCTACATAAGCGGTCAAAATTAATGGAACAGCAATTTTTTTAAATGGCTGGTTTCATTATCATGTACTAAATGTATGGTAACAGGTCGCGCGTCGATATCCCTGCCACTCTGTAGATGCTAGCTGTTCCCTGTGTGTATTTTGTATTTTTCATCATTTTTAATAGAAATATCCAGGATGAAAAGAAGATTATGTCCTTCTCCATATTCAAGCTGTATCGATTGAGTGGTTTAGGCATGAAAAAGTAGCAAACAGATAGAGTTACTTTCGCATTATTAATACTAGTACGGACTATAGATACAGCTGTATACACATTCAAAATAATTTTACGATTCATGACACATGTATTGTGATGCTGTCCTTGACATCATAATTATTTGAATAATAATATGGCATTGATGAAAGTATTTATATGAATTTAAGCATAAAATTGGTACATTTGGAAAATTCTATTGAGGTATGTTTATGTACTCAACACTAATATGAGTGATATTTATGTGTGATATGAGTAAAACTTTAAGCCCAATACTTACGTTTTTCTCCCTCTAATTCATTTTGAATAACTTCTTTGTACTTCTTTATACTCTCATTGTCATCGGGGTGGTGGAACAGAATCAGGAATGGCAATCCCTCCTCAGTGAGCTCTTCAGCATTCTCAAACGTGATCTCTCGGACCAAAGGTATGCACATTTCTTGAGCCCATTTGTATAAATCCTCAAAATTCAACAAGGAACCAGTGAATGTTTCATCAGGCTCCGAGGATTTCTTCCTATCGGTTCTAAACACCACAATTGGCTGACCTAGAAAGAAGTGAAGATTGGTTAATAAAACCTTTACAAAACAAAAGCAATAATGAATGAACCATCTCTTGGTTTTTTAAATAAACAGACATTTATAACTTAAATAACAACAGATTGAATTACCTGCGGGATGCATCTGCTGTGAGGCATCACCAAACCCAACATGGAATTGGCACTCATCTTTAAGGTTAGCAGCCACCCTTCTGAATGTGTCATATTCCGGCTGGTCCCGTCTGTCCATGTAGCCAATGATATGCCTCTTGTCCTCACTGAGATCATGTAATTCTTTGATAGCACCAAATGTGACAACAGGGTCAGTTAGCTGTTTCTTGATAAAATCCGCAAAGGCCTCAACTGAGCGCTGGCCTTAAAAGAAAATGAGAAGTGTTATAATTGTGAGGTTTAGAAACTAGTCTGGAATGCTAATAAGAGATAACAAATCAAGAATTGGAAATACTAGTTGTTTTTTTTACTTTTGAATTAATGTTTCATGTACATTACAGTGATAGACAATTTAATAAAATAAAGATTACCAACAAGTGCATACAAATTGTGTGAAATGTTTTCTCACCTCTGTACTCTTTTTTGGCAGGCATGCCATTCCGGAACATTTTTAAAGTGGGATACTTAGTTATATGGAACCTAGTTGCTACAGCTCCTTCCTTGTCACAGTCCACTTTACCCATGACAACTTTCCCAGTTTCATAGCCCGCCTTTGTTACTTCATCAGAAGCCTCATCAAAGATTGGCATCAGCATATTACTGAATTTGCACCATTCAGCATAAAAATTTAAGAATACAATTTCATTGGAAGCTGAAATAAAAAATATCGTCAATGATGCATAAGATCAATTGTATTCTGATGCAGAATATCCATTATTGATCAAATTGGAAAAAGGGAAAACAGCATTCTATAAATGATTGAATTTGAAAAAGAGGGGCTTGTGGCTAAGTAATAACAGCCGCATGGGTCTATTGATAAAGTTAAGCTACGCTTGCCGCGGTTGTTCCTTGGATGGGTGACCATCTTTACATAACAAGTCCCGTCCATGCCCTGGAAAGCATGTTAAGCCACTGGTCCTGGCTGTCGTTTTTTAGATCTTTTGACAGTTGTTACAGGTCTTCAGAAGCCCAAATATATGACAACCAGTCTTGCCAAGGGGCAGGACGTGAAGGGGTGTTTCCCCAGTAACTGGGTTGTGGATTCAGATAGGTAAAATACTGGTATTCAGCTGCACCTGGCTAAACTAGAAGCCGATCCCAACATAGTAGGTGAATTTGGTCAAATACTTATTTAAATTGTGTATTTATTTTGTAGAAACACAGCTATGCTTTCATATTGACATCTAGAAATGTAGTCTAGAATATTTCTGAAATTACTAATGGCAGTAAAAAGTGTGAAACTATAAAGAAAGGAAAGCTAAAGAATAAACTTCTTTATGACGTGGTTTAAGATAAGACTACTGTTATAATATTTGTTTATTTACTTTAAAGGTTTTATGTGATTATATCTGATGATGTGGCTATTATTATTTTGTTAACGGTAGGCACTTCGCTGATTAATGAGCTAGATACAATTATTTTAAGTTCCTGAACTTATATAAATAACAGGGTAGGCCAAGTAAAATTATTAATACTTAGAGGAGACATAACAAATTTTCCCTCTGGAACCATGTATGAATCAATTAGTCAGATCAGGTCAGATTTGGTTGATACAAAAATATAAACAATTGATTGTGTTTATAAAATAAAGATATCTTGACAGAATCAATGAAAATATTTATCATTTATTTCCGCAATACGAAGGAAAATAAAAAGCTTCTAGAAAACGTGGAGTAGGTATGTAACTCACCCAACACCATATCCAAATTACTTTGTGTAATTTGCACAGCACCGCTATCGGTAGGGTTGTAAAAACTATGGCATATCTGAAACATAACAATCCTCGGAGATTATGCAGCAATTACTTATTCATAATAGACCATAAAATCAACAATCCATTAGTGCACTTTTTGTGAAAACATTTTCAGACATTTTGACATTACAAATGCTTACCAGGAAAAGGACACAAGTCAGCGTTTTGTAATTATATATGTTAAATGCATTCCAATTCATTGTGAATTGTAAAATAAGTCACTTTTTATGTTGAAGTGAAATTATTATTACTGCCGCTACCCCTGCTGGTGTTGGCTGGCACTTGGCAGTTGGTTGGCTATCAGCAGCAGCTCACTTCACTTCACTTGGCAGTTGGCACTCTACGTAGTCTGTGTCTGTGGCACTCTGGCAGGCAGGAAACCACAGACTATAATTTTTAAGGATACCATGCATGATTGGTGTCAAGTGTCAAGTTCAGAAAAACAGCATTTGTAAAGGATATGGTCAAGTAGCTATGGTCCTAACACACACCTCTGTGAAGTTAGCCCGATTTAATTATTCTGAACTTTTGGCATTACTAATCGTTAGACAGTTTGAGAGAAAATAAATTTTTATGTAAAAACCATTTAAATTTTTGTGTGAAAGTGGCTCCCATTCTCGGAAAAATGAACTTGGACGTTTAATTATTTTTAAATCGTTTGAGAACTTCGGTCAAGGACCCGAGTTCACAAACAGATGGTTAAATGTTAAACATCTTTTTTCATCTTTTTTCATTTTTAGATAAATATAATATTCTTAGCGATGAGCAAAAGGGTTTCAGAAAGAATAAAAACATTAACATGGCGATATATGACTTAATACATAATGTAATGACGAATGTTGACAAAAAAACACCAGTTTGTGCTATATTTACTGACATGACCAAAGCCTTCGACTACGTTAATCATAATATCCTACTACAAAAACTTGACAGCTACGGCATTAGAGGAAATGTGTTGAGCCTTATAAAATCGTACCTTAGTAATCGTAAGCAACATACAGAAATCTCAAGAGTATGTTCTAGACGTAAATTGGAATTCAAATACCTATCTGATAGTAGAGAAGTCAAGTTCGGAGTTCCACAGGGGAGCGTCATTGCGGCTCCATTATTTCTTTTGTATATCAATGATCTTCCAAGAAAAGTGCAACAGCCGATGGTATTATACGCTGATGATAGCACAGCGATAGTAAAATGCGTGGAAAAAGCAAATTATGAAAAAGACATTAATGACACATTAAAATCAATCATTAATTGGCTAAACACTAATAATCTAATTATTAATTTACAAAAGACAAAGATAATGCATTTCTTTCAACGTTTGCACCCAGAACCTTTAAAAATTGAATACAATGGCCAAAATATTGACAAAACAAATGTTGCAAAATTCTTAGGGATAGTAATTGACAGCCAATTATCTTGGAAACAGCAGGCAGAAGAAGTCTGCAAAAAATTAAGTAGAGGAGCTTATATTCTCTACAACCTGTCGAAAAAAGTTAATATTGACACCATCATTATAGCTTACCATGGTCTGGTTGCCTCTATCTTAAGATACGGAGTAATATTTTGGGGGAACTGCAGCGAACGAGAAAGGCTATTCAGAGCCCAAAAATATTGCATTAGATCAATGACCGGCATTCATTCAACAGACAGCTGTATTCCTATGTTTAAATCCCTAAAATTATTAACCTTTCCTTCGCTTTATATTCTGGAGGTAGCATTATTTGTTAAAGCAAATCGAAATCTTTTTGAAACAATGATAAATCATTCTTCAAGACAGGCATTACTGAGATCCCAATACAAAGGTCTATTACATACAGGCTGTTTCAAAACAGCATTATTACGAAAGAATATTATGCATATGGGACCAGTTATTTACAATAAAATACCTAATGACATTAAAAATGAAACATCTCATTCTTTCAAAAAGAAATTAACGAAACTACTAGTTGAAAAATGCTATTACGCTGTCAGTGAGTTTTTAAATGACAACACCCTATGACATTGCTCAATAACATTTCAATTTATTAAGTTCGATTCTAATTTTATATACTATGACTATTATTTTGCCGGTGAATTTAACTTTCAAGATCATAATGACATTAAAAACTGATTACCTGACATTTATTGATTAATATAGATTTGCAGTAATTATAATTTATGATAGTGCTTAATGTTGCATGCCATACGGTAGAATGTACTGGATCTTTTGTTTTTCTTTTTTAACACCATCAAAACTATGTTTTGTTACCTACATTCTTTGCAAATAAATGATTTCTGTTTCTGTTTCTGTTATCTGTTTTTCATAAACGGCTGTTTAACAATATTTTACTGTTGAACAAGCAAAAAAAATTGATTAAGGCCCGAGTTCACCAACTACAACGTAATCATCGATTACGTAGCCGCTCTATTAGAATTATAATATTAATATTAGAAGATAACTACTTCGTTTTATTTAATATCAATCGCAATATAAAATAAAAAAAATGCAACGAAAGCGTAAACAGTTGTTTAAACAAATGGTGTTTTTTTCGTGTTCACCATTTATTTCTAAACAACGGTTAAATAACCAAGCGTTTTTGAATGAGTGACTCGAAAATGCCCGAACGATCGAATGGTTTAACAATATTTTGTGAATGTAGAATGCCAACGTCAATCAATTTCCATTGTCCACAGAGCATGTAACTTTACCATTGTCAAACTCACAGAGTAAGTACATTTTGAAACAGGATTATACATCACTCGAGTCGTTTTGTTTTGTATGTATGGCATATGGGCGTATGGCGCCATCTGGTGCTTGGTGCAAGGTACTTTCAGACTACGCTTTTGTTAATTTTTTTTTTATATTGCGATTGATAATTAATTAAAACGAAGTAGTTACCTTTTACAAAAATCTCTTTAATTTTTTTAAATCTTTTCGTACATTATACAATAATGTGCTAATATAATTTCAGAATTTCATAATTGCGCCGTGTCTTCATTATACGGAGAGTGCGCAAAATTCTTTCTATACTTTCAAAATCATCTAACACATTATCCTCTTCAAAGATGTAATTCAAAGCGTCTTGCATTTTTATTTTGTAACTAAAAGTTAGCACATCGCAAAACTTTCACATCAGAAAGTATAAACCAATGGTTAAACTGAGTTGGCTACTTCGTTTAAGATAACCGTTCAATTACCGTACTATTGTTAGTACTTGTGCTTGGTGAACAGTAAAATATTGTTAAACAGCCGTTTATGGTTAGAACACTGTACATCACTTTTTTCCATGAACGAATACCTAACTGACACATTATATAATTACCTTTTTTTTTTTAATTATTTTATTTGACAATTTATACTACAATTTATTATTATTATATTTTAATGGAATGTTTTTATTGTGTCATAACTTTGAATTATAATTGTTTATAATGTGTGATAATTGTTTGAATAATCAGCATGTTTGTTCCAAAATAATATTTGTACGATGACGTCCACATAGCGTTCTTTAATAATTACTGTTACAACATCTGTACCCATAGAGTATATATCACACAAATATTATTATAGTGTTATATACTCTAGTCTGTACCTAACGTTCCTATGTTCAATAAATAAAAAAATATTTGTATTTGTATTTATTTACAAAATAAAAATGCAAGACGCTGTGACCTGTGATCAAATGTTTAGAAATTTCAGGATATGTACAAGCCATGGAATTAGTATGTACTATATAAGCAAAGGTTTTATACTTGTTTCAGTGCGCTTCGCGGACGCAGATCAAGGGACTGATTTTGCTTCTAAGCAACTGTAGTACTACCTTCAGCAGCAGCTTGTGAATCATGATGATTGGTTGTATGTAACAATCCCAATTTTTTTTATCAGGGTTTCGTGGTCGGGTTTTTATGCAGAGTCCCGACACTGAAAATCCTATTAGTTCCAAAATATCTCATAGTTAGAAGACCTGGGGCTGTACTATGACTTGTTAAGGGGGATGCGCTAAGGTAGCCCGCGATATTCAAATTTTCTTGAGTTTTTTTTTCCATTGTGCAGGTCAGTGTCAGGTTGTATGTTGATTAAAATATGATTCGCGACCGTAACAAATATGGCTTTACATAATTTTAATCATTACAATCAGCAATACAACTCCATAAGTTAGCATAATTGTCAAATGTCATGATTTTATGAAATAGTCATTCAATGGGGTTACATGAATTTAGAGAGTTGTATTGATAATTTTTATGATTATAATTCTATAATTAAACATTTGATACGGCAGCGAATCATATTTAGATCAACATAGAACATGATACTGACCTGCAAATTACAAAAAAGTAAGAAAATTTGAATTTCGCGGGATACCTTGACGCTTTCGCCATAAAGCAATCATTGTTACAGTGTGTGAGAGAGATGGAACTATACAGTACGAATAGCACTATCCTTATTTCACAACGGAAAAGTGATGGTTTTAAAACATCACAGTAAGGTCCCTGTACATTTTTAACCATCAATAAAAATTGTTTATTACAGAAAGTTCTTATTTATTTTAAAAATCAATTTTTATCCCAAAATGGGACATCATAAGCATAACACATGCAATACATTATTACATATTAAAAGTAAAGCACTAAAATTGGACGGATTTGTAAACATACAAAGTTATCTTAATCTGATGTACAGCAAATAGAGATTCTTTTGAGAAATTACATACTAATTACAACTTAACTTTGAAGCCACTTATGTGAGTCAACTGATGTGAACTGTTAATAAGATATTTACTACACAAAGAACTGTGCTTTATCAGGTAAAATCTATTTATACATTATGATAAGTTACAATAATTGCTTGTAGCTCAAGTCTATATTTTGCTTATTTAGTTCTCTACAAGACAAAAAGATGCCAACATTTACAGCTGCCTATAATATCAATAAAATAAGTCCATATTTCAAACTTAAAAATAATATTTTGACCAAGGAAATGGTTATTTAAGTTCATGGCTCCACTGTACTTTTACACCCGCGCGTGCGAAGCTTACATTTTTTTTTGGGTAAAACTTCATGTAAAACACTTTCTCAAAATTTTTCACTGCGCAAACGCCTAGTTTATGAGAAAAAAAATCCTAAGGTTTAAAAAATTTGACATTTTACCACAGATATTGTAAGAGTCGGGGTGCTTGCATTTTTTTTACTATTCAGAAATAGGAGCCCGCTAAGCGGGCGCCGTCGACTACGATGCACGCTTGGAAAAAAAAATTGACCTGCCATATGATCTTCCCCACCCGTAATACTCTCACTATCCCACCAATACCGAAAAAAACGTGGGCGAATTTTTTCTCGTTTTTCACACTTTGGGTTTTTCAAATATACACTAAAAGGGGTCTATTCTATAAAAAAAAATAGCTACTATAACAAAGTGACGGGTGTTAAAGTACAGTGGTTCCAAGTTCATTCATATCTGTGCTCTTAGCATTAATTTAATATTTACAATACAAATTCATATAGCTAGTCAGAAAATGTTTTGTATTTAAAATCTTAACAGCCTGCTGCATTATTTCACTTTTCTTTTAGAGAACTACAAGAAATAGTCCCTAATAAAACATAGAAATCTTACTGAGTTCAAATATTTGATTAAAATATTAGTCTTGTTAGAAAGCTTAGTTGTTGTCCCTATAAAATTATAGTCTTCAATAAAAGAAGTCCCAATAAAACCATAAACACTGGTTTAACAGCATCACTTCCACTCTGCAAATAAAATAAACATACATTTAGTGAAAATCAAAGGAATAAAAATCAGAGATTAGATTAACATCTTATGATACATTGTATGATGACAGACATACACCCATATTCAGTACACTGAATCTGGCTATCTTGACAAGTTAAACTGAAGTTAATAAACTAACTGCAACAAGTTAGAGGTTCACTAATATACTTACTATAATATAGTAGTTGCATCTATCACCAAGGCAACAATCTGAACAGACCCAATCTTGGTACCAAATGTGTGTACACAGTGGCATATAACGCTGCCTGGTAGTCGCACATTCTGTCTTATTTGAACACCGCTTCGATACATAATACTGTTTTTTTGCGCCTTGTGACCAATACGGAGTACTGCCCCATTTGATTTCAGTCAAGCAAACATCTTGATTATATTCACAGTTTTTTATTGTTTTCACACATTTCTCATTGTTGTCTTCTTGATTTTCACAAACGTAACATTCCAGACCTAAAACTATAAAATATTTTTTTAGTATAAACCGAAATTTCAAGAAACTGTCCGTTGCATCAATCGAAATAGTTGGTTATTTACCATTTATGACTGAAACAAGAATAAAAACACAACTAAAAAGGCAGTGCTTGTACATGTTGTTATTCTGATATTTTCTGTCCCAAAACAACGCACTTAATAAACTTTTTGTTAAGATTTGTAATGCTTCATTTATTTTGTAAACGACCAAACAACGAACATTTGCCACACCCGTACTGACAGCGTTGCCCACAGATTATAAACTGATATATATTTTTTTAATAATTTTTACTCCTGACCATAGATACAAGTCTTTCAGTCGTTTCAAAAAAAAAAATCAGCTGTTCCCTACATTATAACGAGCTATGCGAACATAAATGTAAGGAACAGCTGTTTTTTTTTTCGTGATTTCAGGTTTGGCCCCATTGTGAAAGTTGTTCATAATGATGAGTACAATGACCCCTCAAGAGGATGCAAACGAAATTTCACATTGTTTTAAACAAGGAAATAAAATATATACAAGTATACAAACGTGTGCGCTTAGTTGAACATTTTATATGTAAGGCAAGCATTCAGGTCACCGAATCAAGAATCCTGATCAGGAAACAGTACAGCCTTAGCCCCGGACTCCATTAAAGTGGAGATGTGCGGAGATGTCCAAAGCGGAGACGAGAAGATGTGTATTTTTTGCAGTTAGGGTACTATATTCAGCGAAGCTGTGTGGAGATGCGTACTGGCTAGACTGGACCGACGCCGCTCACTGCTCGCCACTCACATCTCTTTTCGTCTCCGCTAGTAGTTATATTCATTGGTCGCCAGCTTGCGAGGCACATAGAGGGCACGAGATTGAGCTGGATGGCGGTACAAACTGGAGATGTGAGTATCTCCAGTTTGTACCGCGGTCCAGCTCAATCTTGGCGAGGCACAGCTCACATCTCCGCTTCGATCACGCCATACAAATATGATTCATCTTCGCTCAGCGGTAACTGAAGCCGAGTTAAGACGAGATGTGTGAATAATGAAATTCTATTAGTTGTTTAAACATATCTCTCCTCTTGTCTCGACTCCGCTTTGGTGGAATCTGGGCCTGACGCTCCTGGGTAGGCGGTCCCGCTTTACATCCCCCGTCGCCCGCGTTTAACATGGGACTGTCACCAAAGAAAAAAAAAGTCGGCCCATAGTAAAGCCCTAACTTTCCCATTCGCCCATCTCAGTTGGGAATCCTAAGCAATGAACAAGTTTGGCCACCAGAAAATATTTTTTCATTTCCTTTCAGAAGGTAGTTTACTTCTAAACATAACGTAATGAAACCAAACTAACTAAAATATATTGGAAAAATACCAAAATCTTCGTTTTCACGATTTATCATAGTTTAGATAGAAATAAAAAATAAATTATTAAACTTATTAATTAAAAATGTTTCGTCTCAAATGTATTTTGAGTCTATTCTATTTTTGAATGGCTCGACTATCGTAAGTCGTAAGTCGATACGTCGAGCACCTCTATTCAAATTCCTTTTTTTTGTAATATTTGTCACACTGACAGAGAAGACAGTACACACAACATTTTATTTTGACACTTGTAATCCAACAAGACGAAAATTCTAATTTGTTTCAGACAAGTAAATATAAATAAAAGAAAATTAGATTGTGGAAACAGTAAATTAAGAATGGAGGGAGTTCTGTGGAAGTGGACAAATTATTGGAACGGTATTCTATCATTCGAGTGTTGTAAAATACATTCCATGTTTCTGGGTTTCCTATAATTTATTAAAACATTGTTTTCACTTCAGGCTGGCAAACGAGATGGTTTGTACTGGAGAATGGTATTATTTCATATTACAAATCGCAAGAGGAAGTCAGCCAAGGGTGTAAAGGGTCTGTCAAAGTATCGGTTTGCCAAATCAATGGTAAGAATTGTTTTAATTGTTGATAGGGTTGCTTAGAGCTATAGATCATACTGGATCCTTTAACCATATTCTCCTGACACTACTTATTAATGTCTCAAGGCTGTTGAGGCACTAAGTGTACTGTATAGTGAAAGTTGTTTCGGTTAGGTAATAACTTAATTTAAACATCAGTAACTTGTAAGTAATTATGACATAACAAGGTAGATATTATATTACCAACTTAATTTCCTAGGAGACCTAACAATGAGAAGTGTTAGGCAGTAGTTTTCAGTAGGTCTGGGGAAATGAAACATTTAGAACCTTATTTTGGGGTGGCTTAGGCATGCTGTTTATAATCGCTATCATTGGTTGCCTTGTTCCTCCCACTGCCTTAAAAAAATTATGGCACCGGGGTTTTTTCCGGTGTCAAAAAAAGCTCTGTAGGACAGACCTTGTCCCTCTTGTTAATGCTGATAACTGATACCAATAAGGAATAAGCTAGTCTTACTTTTGTGAATTTTTCAGTGAATGCAATAGACAGCACAAGGCTTGATCTAGTCATACCTGGACAGCAACACATGTACTTAAGAGCACCTTCACCCCAAGACAGACAGAAGTGGCTGGTGGCTTTAGGCAGTGCCAAAGCTTGCGTTGACTCAAAAGAATTGAAAGGTACACTACACACTTATTTTTGTAGGTACTTTATTTGAAATGGTATTATCAGCAAGTTATAACAATCAATAGTCCTTGGAGTGATAAAAATAACAAGTTAATGTATTGTAGTTAATTAAGTTAAAGTACCTAATTTAAAATTTCCTCATTCAATCTTTATCAACGTACGTACGTTATTCCAAAACAAAAACTATATTATTAGATTATTTTTATAACTTTTCAGCTGCAGCATTGGAAGACACCAATTCTTTGGGCCATAAGAAATCTGAGTTGCGTTTATACTGTGATCTGATGATGCAGCAAGTCCACGCAGTTAAGAGTGCAGCTAACACTGAAGCTGGTCCTGATACCCTGGTAAATATGTTTAATATATTTTTGTTACCTATTCTTCTAGTTCTGTATATCCTGGTATTTTTAGTTCAATTAAATAATTTGAAGCAGAAACATTTAGAATCTTCGTAATGTTAGTGCCTACTCTTTCTACAAAGTGCTCAAATATGTAACTCAGAATATAACATACTATTGCATGAGGAAATACAATGATAATTTAGTAGTAAAGTCCGGTCGCGAAGCAGAAAGAATTTCGTACAATGGCCCCTCATTACTTATCTTTATCGCTCACGCACAAATGTATTGCCGTCGCGCTCGCGCTTTTGAAGGTCCTTCTAATGCGCGAGCGCGACGTAAGTAAGGAAACTGATATTTTTATTTTTATTCCAGGCCATTGAAGATGCCTCGAGTTTACTTACTGCAACATGTGATACCTTCATAAGAACATTAGAAGACATAATGAGATTAACCTCTCATGCAGGAATGAATCCTGTACCTTTCGAGATGCCAATACCAAATATTACAAAGAATAACAGTTCCATCAAGACTCCTAGACAAAGTATAAGTCGAACTCTATCCCAAGAGAATAGATGAAATCATCATACTTACTATTTAAATTATAAACCTAACTATAAATATAAAAATCATAATATATGTTATATTCATGTTTGTATGACAGGTGACAAAGGTTTTGGTTTCATAATATACCAAAACAGGAAAAACAAATATATATCTGCAAAGTTGTAAATTATTGCATCCATGTCATGAATACATACATTTAATTTTTATTTTGTTAAGGGGTCGTCCATTAATTATGTGATGTTTTTTTAGCAACTTATCCCCCACTAGCCAAAATCACGTGTATTTTTTTGGTTCAAAGTATCTTAAAAGATTTCAGTTTATGTTATCTTGAAATACATGTATAATCTCATTTAATTTTGGAAAATTAAATACATGTGATATCTCACTATACCCCCCCCCTCTCCCTCTTCTGATATTTCATGATTTTTCCAAACTTCCTCCCCTCTCTTTCGAGCCTCACATGATTAATGGACAATCCCTAATGTTAAATTTCCTTCTCTTCGTAATAGACCACTACATACATGATCCTTGAACTGTCAAGATAATATTCTAATTATTGAAGATCTTATACACATATCTATAAAATATTAATATTGTACTTAAGTGTTACACTTTTAACATGATTGGAAATGGTATAATATTTGGTTAATACTTGAGGTTTGATTTTGTTTCTTGTACTTATATGTATCACACTTGCATAATATTATATTCCTGTGATAAAAATAAGTAAAGCAGCTGTTTATCACATATAAAATTAGGATATCATAATGCCTATAAATTAAATAAGTTAAGGAGTCGAATGTATTTTATACCTATTTTTATTTGATTTACTTAAATAAATAAAAATTATTAGTCTGTAGTATGAATGTATGAATTAGTCTTTTAAGTGACTTATTGGATACAAAGTTTCGTTATACATGTTTACATTAGTGATACAACTTGAATGAAAATGCAATAATAAGAACTGATGATGTACATTCCAAGTGTCAAATTTGCTTTTCCAGGCATCTAAATGATTGTATATGAAAATATTGTCTTAGCAAATTATCAAATGGTGATGATTGTAATTGTATTATACTCAATTATAAAATTGTAGGTACCTTTTTCACATAAATAAACAATAGTAATGTATAATAATAAAAAAATGCAAAAACGATCATTGTCTTTATTTTAATATAAAAAATACAATAATTACCATGTGGGTTCTCCAAACCTTAGAACTGTTTTTTCTTGGGCATCTAATTCAATACCTGTCTTCTTTCTCATATAGAAAATAGTGCAATCTCTATTAGTACAAAGAACTTCTTCATGAAGGCTGCCTTGACATCTTTGGCACTCAGTCCAAAGCCTGGAAAACTTTTCTTGGAGCTGCCTCAATTTAAATATTTCTGAAATATATATATGTCTCTCTTTATGTAGACAATGATTGCACAGAGCTTTTACAGTATCATTAGGCATAACAGTTTTACAACCTATACATTTCTCTTTTTTCTTCGTAAAAGCAGCCAAAGCACCTACTTTGGAAGTTACCATTGCCTTAGTTCTAGTATGTTCTCCCTTCAAAAGGAGAGATTCAGCTTTCTCACCTAATATTGGTTCAAAAATTCTTAACAGTGGTTTAGACAACTGATTTTCCAAATAATAGTTGAAATCTATGGGAATACTGTTTTCTAATACATATATAGGATCTTCAGCTTTCATATAAGCAGGTGTATTTTTAGTTGCACAGCATATAACATATGGGACTCTGTCACCAAGTTTAGGCGCAGTACCAGCATCTCGTTTTTTCATTTTATTGGCTAATTCAACATGAGCCTGTTTAGCGGCATAGTCATGTTTCGTAAGCTCTTTTGTGATAACAAGTTGAGATATGTCTATACGGTTACACAATAAGTCCGAAATAATCTGTTTTGCATAATTAACAGCACCATCTGGATCTCTATCTATGAGTAACTTTTGAAGGCATGTGCTCATCATATTGGATACAAGAGGGCAGGTATCTCTTCTTACAGTTTCAATTCCTTTGCAATCCATTTTATCATATTTATCTGGTCTAGTGAAATAGAGGCCTGCATACCTCTTCTTATTAATAAGTAAGTATGGATAATATACTTTTTCAAATTCTAATTTGATTGGTTTGACAAATTTTGTAGTTACAAAGTCAGCAGCCTCTCTTCCTAATTCCATGCTTTCCTCAAGAGTTTTAACACCAAACTTTACCATAACAGAATCAGTATCACCATAAATTACTACTGCATCTTCTTTATAGCCATTTGCCTTTGTGAATTTCTTTTCTACTTCTGATTTAGTAAATTCTATCATTGCTCGACCATAAGCTGTTACACTGCCTGATATTTCTAGACAAGGTAGTTTGCCAACTTGAGCTCCTGTAAATCCATAGACAGAGTTGGCACTGATTTTTAAAGCTAATTGTCTGCCATCAAGAACAGACCTCTTAAATGGATCTTTTTCATCCTTTAAGTCTGTTTTGGCCTTCTTTCTTGCAGCAAGCAATGATTCCAATATTTCAGGTAAGATACCTTTTCTAACACTTGCCTTCACAAACATGTTATTTGTAGGTGTAATTGTTACATCATCATCTTTCAAATTGGTTTTGTTTTGCATATTTGGTTGGACTAATGTAGTATAACATAAATTATGAGCCATCATAATACTTGGATACAAAGAGGCGAAATCTAAAGTGGATATTGGGTCTGCATAATATCCTTTTTTGGGTTCAATTACAGTTGCTCCTTCGAATTGTTCATCAGAGCCCTGGCCATGATAAGCAGGCATTAAATATCCTGCATCCTTAGCTTTTCTTAGTAATTGACTCACTACTTTTATTTGTTGGCCTCTTGTGAGCAGGCATAGCAGAGGGACGCCTGTCACTCTTGCCATTTCCATATAATTAATAATACACATTAACTTATTCAGAAGTTTAAGTGGTAAATAAGCATCTTTTAAGCAGTACATTGCCAGCCTCCTTCTTGTTTGTTCACTTTCGTTTTGAAGGTCTCCAATTATACTGTGATGAACATCCTCTTTTTGCTCTTGAAGGAAATGGTAACTGACAGCATTCAGAGTATATGATCTTAGTTTATAATCTCTTACCAAAACAAGTAATAAGTCAAATGGAACCCTACCTTCAAAGTTAATATTTTTGTTTTCTCTACGACCCATTTGCTTTGATTGTAAAACAGAATCTTTTATAACAGATTTAACATTTCTGATGCGCCCCAGAAAGTCAAAATTAACCACTTTTAAATGTTTTGCCCTGTTTATGAGATATGGCCAATCAAAATTATTTATGTTATAACCAGTAATTATGTCAGGATCAAGTTCACGGAAGAAATCAGACCATTTTGCAAGCATTTCAGATTCTGATTGAAAACTCAAAACTTGTGATCCTACTATAGGTGCACATGTCTTTAATGTGAACACGTTTCTTATATAAGGCTCAGGGTCACCCTGCCTAATAACCATTGATGCAATTTGAATAACAGGATCGTGGTTGGGCTCTGGAAAGACTCCTTTGCGTCCAGCACATTCGATGTCAAAACTCAATATTTTGAATGGTGCAACTTTGGACCATTCCCCTTCTGGCTGATGAGCTATAAATTCATTCCAGGCTACATCTACTTCGATTTGACATCTAGATTCAGGTTTTGCTTGAGAATCTTTTGATCTCAGTGACCATTTGTTTATTGGCAACTCAATCCAACTACACCCAACAACTGCAGTGTCTACCATGAACCGGATATCAAAATCAATATTGCTTTCATAGAATAAAGGATCCATTAATCCAAAAGAGGTTGGTTGTCTTTCAATAAGTCTTTTGGCTGCAGCAATAAGTCGAGGAAGTGCCACAGATACTCTTGCAAAAGTTATGTCTTTATCCCCTTGATAGTACATAAGAGATCTAGCTTTTACCAAGCGCACTTCTAATGCAGTTTCTCTAATATTATCCTTGTTTGAGCGCAAATCCTCCAATATTGCCTTATTCAAGTTACTTTTAAGTTCATTGCATGATGAATTGGTAAAATTAACAGGAACAGTTACATAGAAATAAGGTGTGAAGCCATGAACATGACAGCAAACCGAATTTCCGTCCATAGTGACACCATACATTCGCATAATCGGTACAGGAGCCAGCTGTGAGCCAGGCATGCCCGGCATGGGCTGACCATTATAGTTATCAATATCTATTTGGTGAAAAACTAACTTATCTTTCTTTGGATCCATTGAAGGTGGTGCAGGTCGTGACCATTTAATGTTTGTAGACTGATTTTCTGGGCCGTCGCCAAGCACTTCTTGCGAGTCAAACTCGGTATCCATACAAGCGAGTTGCTCTTCAAAACTACATGGCACTTCGTTATCTTCGTCATCGTCACCCGATTTAAATCTCTTTGGTGGCGGCGGTTTACTGAATTGTTTCTTTTTATCCATTATTTATGCTTTGCGTTGCAGAATTACTATGCAAAATGCAGAATGCAGTTTTCAATAGACAATAATATTGATAAAACTAAGTAGTTAACGTTTCCCGCCAAAATCTGGAAATTGAAGTGTTTAGATTAGACGACTGCAAATACAAGTTAAAATGGATAGCAGAAGTTGAGAAAGATGTTTTAATCTTACCTTTGAGCTATTTGTTATTGTGAGATTCAATGTGAGATAAATTAATATCAATTCCACTATTTCTAACCGACTTTTCACACTGCATTGCTCTGCATTGTAGTGTGTCAGTGTCACTTGTGTCAGATTCAGCTGTCATTTATCATCTGTCGAATGTCATGTTCAGTGTTAACAACTCTACCAAACTAAAAAAACAGCTAATCAAAAGCAATACAAAACAGTCAATAGTAATTTCGGAACAGTAATTCTACTGTCTAGTTTATGATACAGAATAATAAAGTTCGAAAATCGGAAATTTTTATATTTGGTTGGTGGATCCGCAGTTGTAGCCCGCGAAATTCAAATATTCTTACGTTTTTTGCAATTTGCTGGTCAGTGTCAGATTGTATCTTGACCAAAATATAATATCTCTTATAGTCGCGAATCATATTTCGGAGACGAGCCGTCGGAGATGTGTTATAGTCGCGAAACATCTTAATCGACAATCTATGTATCGAGGAATCTAAATTACTTCGATAGGTAAAAAACCTCGACCCGTCCAAAGGGGCTGGATGGATACCCAGCTCTGTTTTTTAACGCTACTGCTAATAGCCGCTCTATAGACCACTTCATATAATTTAAAGTAAATGCCTGTGTGAAGGGGTGTTTCCTGAAATATGAAAACGGGCCAAGATAGCACCCGTACACAAGGGCGGCTCGAAACATGATATTGAACAATATCGATCCATTTCAATTCTTTCGACCTTGTCAAAGCTAATTGAAAGACTCGTACATAACGAAATCTCCCAATCCTGCACAACGTATTAATTCCTATTCAGGAATTATGGTACTCAACATGGTTTTGTTAAACACCGACCTACTGTTTCCAATTTATTCATCTTCACCAACTATCTTTTTGAAAACATGGTTAGACGTTTGCAAGTGGACGCTATTTACACAGATTTCAAAAGAGCCTTGAACAAGGGCGATCACGAAATTTTACTTAATAAAATTGCATCTAATGGCGTTTGGGGAAACTTGCTCCGGTGGTTTTCATCCTACATTAAAAATAGAACACAGAAGGTTGTTGTGAGTGGCCATCAGTCTGATACAGTGTCTATAACTTCTGGTGTTCCACAGGGCTCAATCCTGGGACCACTCTTATTTAATATATACAGGTTGTCAGGGACATCGACGCGAATACTGTTACCATAGATTTAGTACATGATTCTGAACACTTTTTTTTTTTTTTTTTGTGTGTGGTACATTATCAAATAACTTCTCCCGCTCTGGGCGGAGCGGGAGGGCGTGTCAGACTTTTACTGACTAAAACCCATCCGTGTTCCTTCCGTTGCCTGTGTGCCGGGGCCGCGATATCCCTTTCGGACAAACCCGCAACCCCGGCAGGCATTGGCCCTTCCGGACCCCGTCAGTTGGTGCTGACATCTCTTTGAGGCGCGCGTGGAACACAACGCGCCGTCGACCCGGGCCTGGTCCCTATCGGACGGCGAGCTACCCATTGCTCACCGTCCGCAAGCCCGCGCCTACGGTGGCCGGAAGTTGGCTCGCGACTCCCGACGCCCGGGGCGTCTCCTGCGGCGACTAGGGGCGCGAGGGCGCGAATCTTGCCTCTCCCTCGCGCGCTCCGCCTCCTCGTTCGCGAGCATTACTGCTTCGCAGAAGGAGGTGACGGACTCCCATGCACTCTCGCTCCGGACCATGGCCTGAACCAGGGCCGCACGCGAGAGATCGCCGCCGCCAATCGCCTCCGTGAGGACACGGCGGTGCTCCGCCCAAGCTGGGCAGACCTCCACCATATGCTCCACCATGTCCTCCGGGCGATCCACACAGTGGTGACACCCGGGCGTTTCCTTCAGCTTTATCCTGAACAGGAACCTCCCGAAACAACCATGTGAGGACCTGCGTCAGGCGGAAGGTGAGGACGCCGTGGCGCCTTTATAGCCACTCCTCAAAGAGGGGACTTATCGCCACAATTGTGGCGTGCCCAGCGCTGGGTTGCGACAATCGCACTCTCCATGCCACCATGAGACCCCGCCGGAGCTCTGTCCGCTGTGCCGCGATTTCTCGCGGCAGCGGAGTTATGCCCCGGCCTTTCGCCTCCTCGCGCAACTCCCACATGTGCGCGAGGACTTTCGCCTCCAGATCCCATGGCGGTAGTCCGATTCTGAACACCCCTGCCCCCTGTGTTGAAATTTATCATTGGTTATAAAAAAAAAATCTGCTGTTTCATAGAAAAGTGCAATACCTACGCAATCAAAATGGAACAGCTGTTTTTTTTTAATAACCGAAGAAAAATTTCAACGCATGGGGGTTCAGAATCATGTACTGAATCCATGGTAACAGGTTTATATATACTTCTTTTTTAATAATTAATTAATTGTATTGTATTTTAATAAACAATTATTTTTGTATTTTATATATCTGAGTAACGCTAATCTAGTGGGCTGCAATATTGTTAATTATGAGTCTATATTATTGTTATTTGTAAACATTTTATATTGTAGCTGTTTATTGTCCCATAATAAATAAAATAAAAATAAAGCATTTGGGATTGTTAGGTTCAGATGGCGCTAAAAGTACAAAAAACAGTAGAAATATTATATTTCTAATGTTTTTGTACGTAATGGCATGCCATTGAAAAAACAGTAGAACTACTGTTAAGTGTTAAAACAGTAGGGTTGGCAACCCTGGTCATGTCCTTCCATGGAATTAGTATGTACGATATAGAGTGTGTGCAAGATTAGTTTGCGCGCGGTTGAAATCGGTACTAATCGTATGCTGCCATCTTGACGTTTATAGATCAACTAGCTGCGTCCCGCGGTTTCACCCGCATAAGTCTCGATACCGAGGGAATATCGGAATAAAAGTATCCTATGTCCTATTCCAGGTCATGGTAGACACCCACTATGTACCAAATTTTTTTAGCCGTTTTAGCGTGAAAGACAAACAAACAAACTCACTTTCGCATTTATAACATTAGTTAGGATTAAGTATAGATTAATAATAAAACATTAATGATAGTATAGGACTATTAAATTAATTAATAATATAAGATTAAAATAAGATTAATTAATCCTATTAAATTATAAACGCGAAAGTTTGTGTGGATGGATGGATGGGTGGATGTTTGTTACTCTTTCACGCAAAAACTATTGAACGGATTTGGATGAAAAGGGTTTGAAAATCCGGGCAATAGTTACTGTTCCGCACTTTTGTTTTTTTTTTTCAAAATGGCTTTTGTTATGTCTTGATGTCGCGCACACGGTCTTATGTAAACACCGTTTAATTAACAACGAGTTAGGTGTCATTTAAAAAGGTTGCCTAACAGAATCTAAAAACAAAAATGGTTTCATTTGGTTTAGCGGCCTTGAAGATATAGCTCAAAATTTGCAAAAAAATCAGCTCCCCTTGATTTTTTTTGCAAATTTTTGTTAAACTATTTAAACTTTTTATTTCCGAAGCTATTTTGACTGGTATTATATTAATCCATAACCGCCAGCCACCCCGGCTGACTCTCCGATCACCGCAATCCCCACAATCACCGCAATCACCACAAATAGTTCCGACTCACCCCGAACTAGGTGGCACCCGGTTCCGACTCACTGGAACCTCAGCTGGCACTGTGAAGCATCGCAAGATACAAGACTCAGCCCACTAACCTCCGGTCTCCGGAGGGGAGTGATGTGGCGGATCTACATTGCCACATGCGAACTATGCATCAAAAACCTGACGTCACACAAATCCTGCATCGCGAACGAGTGAGGATGAGTGAACTTTACACCCTGTTCCTCATATCTCTAAAGTACGTTCCCGTTGGTTATTTTCCGACATCCACGCGAGCGAAGCCACGGGCGAAAGCTAGTCAATTATAAATATGCCACCCCATCACCAGGTGGTAGGTACCTACATTACATACCTCAAACCTACAACGAGATTATATATTTATAACGAAACTAGGTTTATATTTAGTATATGTAAGTAATTACATAATTATTATGTACTTATTGGTATAATTTTGCTTGTTGGACCCAATAAATTACCTATAAATCAATAATTCGCTGAAGTGATTGTTTGAAGTCGATGTCTAAAATTATCTGTACCTATTTATTTTATTCATTATACATACCTACCTATTATTTATTAATGGAATTATTTATAACGCACCGAAATTCCTGTTAATTACATTCTGCTCCTAATACGAGGAAAAATAAACAAATACCGTTGAATTATGAAGCATCCGCGGTTATTATCGTAAGTAGTTAGAATTCTATAAATATAGCCTTTTATGTGCATGCAGGCAAACGTTTAATAATGGCTATTCATAGTCCAAAAGTGTCTGAATTTATGGCCAATGCGTAATACTTAGTGAAGGCTCGGTTCGCCGGTGTCTGTAGTAGGCGCCTGACTGGCTCAGGGTGATTCACCGATCTGCACGCAGCATAACGAAATCTGAATTGCCATGAATGGTAATCTCGACTTTTGTTTACACAGCTACAATGCAGTTGAAACTTATCAGTGCGGGTGTGACTTTAGGACATTAGGCTGACAACTTCTTTTTATATGACCTAATGGTTGCATTATAGCCAAGCCACCACGATTCTGTTTTGTTTTTAAATGATATTCAATGGTGTTCAGTTCTAGTAGACGAAGGGAAGTCCACAATTTCGTGCTCCAATACTTTATAAGTTGCAGTTGATGCTGAAAAGTGGAGTGCAACTATGCAACACGTGGCTAAGTGATTAGGTTCTAGTTATTGCCTTTGACTATTAAAGGTACTTACCTATATATTATTTAGGACCAAAATAATATGCTAGATGCTTCTTTTTCAGTCAGAATGTTTGTGGTGGCAATGTCCACCTGTCTCTAGAAACATATTGCTATTGTAAAGGTGCGTAGGTTTAAGGTAGCTTATTTACAGCTTACGAAGAATTCATTCCCCTCTGTTGACTTTGACAGTTAACGGGAAAAGATAAGGTGCAGTGGGTACAATCTCAGAGTAGGTAGGTATCGACACAATACTGTATGCGGTCAAGGAATATTGGGAAGCATGGGAAGCAAAAACTTTAAGACTCTTGTCTTAAATTCAGTTCATAGATCTCTACTGAAACTGTGCTTAGTGTAATCCTGCTTTTGTTACTGACTGTACTAAAAGCCAATTACCAAAAATGGTGCAATTAAAATATTTTTCGCGGCCATCAATCAAGCATTATTAATTACATATGACGAACATAAGTCAATATGCGGTAACATAGCCTTATACCTTTTTTTTCTGATTAACATCGTTTATCAATTCATTTTTTAACCGACTTCCAAAAAGGAGGAGGTTATATGTTCGTCACGTATGCATGTTTTATTTTAATTTTTGTGATATGTTTTTCTAATATCGTCTAAAGTTTCAATGATGGCCGCGGTACAAAACCAAATGCGCCACTTCCCGTAGTGATTTGGTCATTGTCTTTTACTGAATTAATCCTATAGTAGGTAGTACCTAGGTGAATATCACCTAATTAACCGACTTCCAAAAAGGAGGAGGTTATATGTTCGTCACGTATGTATGTTTTTTTTTTATGTTTGTCCATCGATTTCTCCGTCAATTGTGGACCGATTTTAAAATTATTTTTTTGTATGAAAGGGTCTCCCAAGTTGGTCCCATAAAATTGTATTAACTATGCTTACATAGTTTTTGAGTAAGCTTCAATAATACGTATTTTTTCCCACTTAGTATATGTGGATGATATGATGATAACTTCCTGTCACTGTTATTTACATAGTAGGTAGTAGTATTCGAATTTGTGTGGGGTAGGTACCACTATTAAAAAGTGAAAAATAAAAACTTGCGAGTTCTCGGCGCTCATCCATTGACCACTGGATATTCCGTATGCTTAAAAAGTTTTTACAAAAAAAAAAACAACCGACTTTCAAAAAAGCACTACAAAGTGAAAAATAACTTTAATTTCGGAAGACAGTGGCAAAAAACGAAAATTCAAAACCAAAGACAGCGAATTCCGAAATTAAAGTTATTTTTCACTTTGTAGTGTTTTTTTGAAAGTCGGTTGTTTTTTTTTTTTGTAAAAACTTTTTTAAGCATACTGAATATCCAGTGGTCAGTGGATGAGCGCCGAGAACTCGCAACTAATTACTTGTAGGACGTACCTATAGGCATCTGTGTCATCTTCGTTTCATCCTAACATGATCTCCTTCTGACGCAGGTCTCTACGAAGTAGGCTACATCCTTCCAAGATATGACGTGTAAGTAAGTGCTAGTCACATCATATCACATTGCGGTATCAATCATAGTTCAGCGTTATGATTAACTAAGACGCCATTGCGAGAGTCGGCAGTGGAAGCTTTCCAGCTGTTGATTATGATATTGCCATTAAAATAACACATTAATTAATAATTTAATCGATTGAATAAGCACTTATTCGCTTGAAGGCTTTGTATCGTCTATTATTAGTCGGTAGACTAATACTCCCTCTTGTGTTTTCAATTCGCACGAACTACCCGACATTTCACATTATTTCTTAGCTAGCTACCTACTTATGCGTAGTTTGTTGGTACTGAGTAAGTATAGGTATCTATTGTGAGATAGGTAATAGTTAATAATATAACGTAATGAGCCGTAATATCTCCAAGGGTATTACTCAAGGATGGATCACCGAACAAATTGTTTAAGCTCTTAAAGATAAAAGAAAATTAATGGAGATTGTGATGTGTAGAGCTTTTTGTTTTTATAAGTCTTTATTTTTGGTAATAAAACTATCGGAAAAATCTATGCCATTGAAAAGCATGTTTATCGTTTACTTAGTTCGATTGTATTTGATTTTGATTTTTCGACTAAATGGGCAGCAGTATATCATGTGTGCTAACTATATCAGATCACAAAGTTCAAAAATAAATAGGTTTTCCACCTAAACTTTTTCTGTACATTTCTATTTATAAATGGAAGTGTATAGAGTGCCGCTAGCGGCACCCTATCCCTATCGGATAAAGTGCCACTATTTTCGGCATAATAGTGGCGCTGCCTCGGCCGGGCTAAAGTGCCGTAAGCATTGCATTGTCATTGTCACTGTCACTTGTTATTTTGTTTGATAGTTGAGGTTAGTGCGCTGCCCTTTGTATTGATTGATCGTATTTGTTTTACATAATTTTATCAAAAGTCACTATAATGACTGAATTCACGAAAAATTATTAGCAAGTGAAAATGGCTGAAAGGTAGGTTAGGTTAGAACTGTGACCACGCGACGCCAGGGTCCGTTTAGGCACAAGAATGTGTTTACAGTGAACTAACCGCAACAATCAAACAAAATAACAAGTGAGTGTCTCAGTGACAGTGACAATGATAATGCAATAGTTACGGCACTGCCGGGTCGAGCAGCGCCACTATTATGCCGCTAGCAGCACTTTATCCGATAGGGATAGAGTGCCGCTGCAGCTAGCGGCACCCTCTATACACTGCCTTTATAAATATGTAGTTCTACTATAACTGAACTTGAAAAGACAAATAAGATATAAATGAACTTCTTCCTGAAAAATATTAAGATAACAACGACTCCACAGCTATCTCTGTTCTCGGGACGCCCAGAAGCTCTGGTAAGCTCACGTCAGCGTCGTTCTGGGAAGGAGCGCGCGATACGGCGGCGACGGCTGGCCGACTCCACTCAATGAGTTTCCATTAGGATGATGAGTGTTCGCTCTATTAATACCCCAGACGTGACAAATACATTATCGCCGCGATTCATTCACGGTTTAACTGAAACTAAACAGATTTTTTTTCTGAGACAACTTTTATAAATAAGTTACATAGTTATTGGGTTTCAACTTTTGAGTTAAGTAAATTGGCCATGTAAAGCAATACAACAATGTATTGCTTTCAGAATATCGGCCCAGCACGCGTAGCTTGACAACCATAGAAAAGGGTTGTCTACGGGTTTTGTCGACGGAAGAATAGACAAAATGACAGATTGTGATTGTTTATCTGTCATTTTGTCTATTCTTCCGTTGACCAAACCCTTTTCTATTGTGGTCATGCTAAGCGTGCTGGTGCAAAACCTTTCTTATTTGTCGTAGGTATAAGACTACGCTTTTGGCTTTTCTTATTGGGGTATTGGAATAGCCGAAACCAAATGCGTAACTAAAATTTACCATCTGATGTTCCGTAAGTTTTCTCGTATCGATTATTACTTACTCGTGCTGCGACTATTCCAATCATATTTTTTCAGTTCAGTGTTTTATATTTTTTTAATACGATGCTTTTTATAGTAATACCAAATTAATATACGTGTTTAAGTGGCGAATTTTCATGAAATTAAAAACTGAAAGCTTCGATTTAACAAAATGTCAATTCAGAATCATTAAATCTACCTAGGTATAAGGTATGGTGTGTCTCTGGGTCTTGTTTTAAGCTTTTATATTTATTTTTTGGTTAATACGAAGCCCTGAATTCCAGATTAGAATTCCAAGCCCCTGCAAAATAATTTAATGTCGAATCAATTCGACTTTAACAAATATATCATAATTGTTTACTAAAACGACATACTTATCTACCGAACCTGCAGGAAATATCAGACAATAAACATGCCATTACCATTATTAATTGCTTATATTAATTAACTTGCATACAACATAAAATACAACACGCAATATTATATTTACGGGCTTCATGTAATTAGAAAATGTAATTTGCTCAGTTAAAACAACCATAGGAGGATATGGTCTGTATCAGCATTTATTGTAGGTTCACGATATGTGCCTGTTTACGCGTTTCTCCGTTCCTCTACGATTTTGATTGATGTTAGCATAAAACAAACAAGTTTACTGCGGACAATAAAACGGGCCTGTTGTACTTATAATTATTTTGCTAGGGTTATACTTCGGGTTTACTTTAACTGCGCAGTAAATCGTGCATGTGCTATATACCATTATGTTTTTATTGTGGGAAAGAATGCTGTTAAAAGAGGCATTGATCAACCAAATAGAATCGAATCAAGATAACACAAAGGCTTCGTTATGTATTATTATTGAACGTTCGATGGAAATACGGTTTCTTAATTAAACTGCACTGTAAAACCAAAAATTAACCTAATCTAAATATTTTTAGTAGTGAAATCTACACTGCAACCGAGTTTCTTGAAATTGATTGCTCTAGGTTTCATGACTACTGAAATTACTAAGTTATAATAGGTAATATTAAGATCTTTAATTAGGAATTGCATTTGAATTTATGATCGATTACCTATATACATATATTAGGTACTGCTGATATATATATATACTCGTGACCATCTTTGCATACCAAGACCCCTCCGTGCCACGGAACGCGCGATAAGCCGTCGGTCCCGGCTGTCATTTATTTTCATTAACAATTTTCACAGTGTGTTGAAAAGTATTAATAATAAACTAACACAACATGAATACAAAGAAAAAAACATAATATTAATTATTCTACATTACTAATCCATTTTTCAGTAGTTTTCACAAAAATTAAATTCAATAAAGATAAAACGATATACACTATCATTTTATTAAAGGGTACATCAACACCGATACAAAAAAAATATAGATAAAATCACCAAAAAAAAAGATGAAAATAATCACGACAGTTCCCCAGATACAGTCCCTACACATCACTGAGAAACTTATCAAGTGTTTATTAGCACTTTTCCATCAGAAATGACTTTAGCTGGTTCTTAAACTGATTCATATTATAAATGGACTTTAATTCTACAGGTAGTTTATGATACAGTTTAATTGACTGATAGCTTGCAGCATGACTAAGTACTTTCAAATGCGGTTGTATTTTATATTGTAAGTCATTAATTATGCTTTGTTGTTACCCGTTTATTTCTTTCCTCAAGTGTTTCGAAATTGTTTAGTTTTTTCATGAGGTCTGTGGGTAGAACTAAAATATGCAAGGGACCGTTAATATCTGCAGTTCTTTAAAGTACTCCTTACACGATATCCACTGTGGAATTCTCACCACGGTTTTTATGGCTCTTTTTTGTATGAAAAAAGCAGTATTTACATTGTACCCGTAACTAACTCCACATAGAGCGATACTGTACGTAAGCTTTGACTCAACAAGTGAGTAATATACAATTTTTTACTGTTTAATACAAATCTCATCTCGAAGGCGTCGAAGGGCATACATAGCAAGCTGACCTAATTGAGCTTTCTATGGTTCCAGTTTAGGCTTTCGTCAATATAAATATCTAAAAATTTCTGGCTGTCCACTAATATTATTTTATTATTATTCAAAGTTATGTCAATTGAATCTCTGTTTCTCGATGATGTTCTAAATAACATGACATTCGTTTTATTTGTATTTAAGACCAAGAATGAAAGACAGCCACAGTCTTATTAACCTTACTTCTTAGAGTTTCTATATCTTCGGCGGCTATAATAGCATTCGTATCATCAGAAAAAAGAACAAGTTCTGTATCAATATGTTTTAGCATATAGTTAATTAGATCATTAATAAACCAATTGAAGAAGATTGGCCCTAATATTGAACCTTGTGGAACTCCTTGTCAAATTTTTTATTTTTAGTCCCCATTTGTACACTTTTTCACATTTTTCTTCTTCCACTTTAATTTCTACATATTGCTTTCGATTTTCTAAGGAAGATTTAATTAGACTTAAAACCGGTCCTCTAACTCCATAATGTAATTTTTTTGCTAATAGTAGCTTATGATTAACTGTGTTAAAAGCAGAGCTTAGATCCAGGAATAACCATACAACTTCTACTTTTTCATTAACTCCGTTAACTACCTCCTCAATTAACGTATTATTTGAGTCATTTGTTCTCACATTTTTCTGATAACCGAATTGTCTATACTTCAAAATTTTGTTGCGATTTTTCCAAGCATGATTGCGCATTATTTCGTCTGTAAGTCACTTCGTTAGTGACATGTTGGTTTAAACTTATGAGATGTCAGTAATTTAAAAAAAATTAAATATATTTTGTCGTTTTTAAGTAAGTCAATATTGAAATCTCCGCAGATAATGCATTGTTTACTGAAAAAGTGTTTCAGTTATTGTTATAACTTAGATAAAAATGTTTCATAGTTCTGATAAACCGGATTTCTAGAACAGCAAAAGATGGTAGATGTTTGTGTTAGCATATTTAACACCACATATTTCAAAGCTTTAAATTTTTTACATAAAGGCACCTCTCCACAAACGAAATCGTTAGTCGCCACCCTTATTAGGCTACCGCCCCTTTTTTATTTTTCGTGCAGTAAAGACACCATTTTATAATTTTTAATAATAAATAGAGAAGTCATCTCCATGGTCATTCGTGAATCATTGGCAGTCGTTACGGGTCGTCAGAAGCTTGAAAGTCTGATAACTAGTCTTACTTTAGGGGTATTATATTACCCAGTTACTGGGTTGTGGAGGTCAGATAGGCAGTCGGTCCATGTAAAATACTGGTATTCAGCTGCATCCGGTTAGACTGGAAAAGGCTAGGCAGATGAGATGATGACATAATATATGTACTCGTAATGATAGACATCGCAAAATATGTTTTTCTAAACCGCCTAGTACCTACGTCTATGGGGAAGTCTACCTGTATACCTACATGTACTTACATATGTATTGTACATCATCATTCAGTACCAATATAATCAGCATTTGTAAAAAAAAAACATTGTTGATTTCTTTTCAGTACTGATCCTGAAAAGAAATCACAATGTTTTTTTTCTTATCGAACTACAAAAAAAGGTGGATGTTCTCAATTGGCCTGTATTTTTTTAATTTAGTTATTATTTGTAGGTATTACCAATTCATATGTCTCAAACTCCAAGTCTCTCCAACATACCTACATATTCTGAAAAAAAAAAAAAACTTCTGACGTGTGAAAAATAAATAACAGTTAGTATTCAGACAAACGTTAATTTTTGGTGACTATACAACCGGTGACGGCGCAAGTCTGAATGTTAATGAAGTAGTCTCTATGGCTAGAGTTTCAGCGGCGACCCATGGGAATTGGATGAGGTTCACACGACTATTCGCGGGCACTCACTGCCTAACCCGTTAAATTATACGTAAGAATATATCGTCGAACAAAAATATTTAAGAAATATTGTGAGAAAATTAAAAACAATACATGGTGGCAGCGACATCGATGCGAAAACTACATGGATTCAGTACATGATTCTGAACCCCCATGCGTTGAAATTTTTCGTCGGTTATTTAAAAAAAAATCTGCTGTTCCATACATTTTGACCGCGTAGGTATTGCACTTTTCTATGAAACAGCAGATTTTTTGTTATATACTTAACCAACGAAAATTTTTACGGCGAGGGGTTTAGAATCAAGTACTGAATCCATGGTAACAGTTTTCGCGTCGATGTCTCTGCCACCCTGTATAGTTGGTACGAGTATGTCGTTGTTTTCAGCTTTCAGGAATTTATGGCGCTGAACAGCTTTTTTTATTGATTTTTTTTCACTAATTCTGTAGGTACTCTATGCAAAGCTATTGTCGTCGATTTTATTTAATATTTTTCACGCACTATACAATTGTCGACCCCTGAATAATAGGAACCTATAATGACTTGTACCTTGTTTTACTTCGCGAAAAAAAAATCTGCTGTTCCCTACATTATAACGAACTATGCGAACATAAATGTATAGAAAAGCTGTTTTTTTTTTCGCGATTTCAGCGTTGGGCCCATAGTGAAAGTTGTTCATTATGACGAGTACAATGACCCCTTAAGAGGATGCAAACGAATTAAATTTCACATTGATATCTACAGTAAATGGTGGCATACAGAACGCTCAATTTCATGCCCGTATATCCTCAGTGATAAATACGAATAAGCTCGACAGCGGCAATTGACTGGCGACGAAACCTTTCCTATTAGTTAATTCGATTCGTTGCGTCTGGTTTTTGTTCCCGTTGCTATACGTATGTTGCTGCTTCGGTATCGGCCTGTTTAATTATACACACCGCTGACACTGATGACTGATCATCAAGTACTCACTCTCATACAGACGGCGATATTGAGATCGTGGCACAGTAGTGACCAACAAACGCGACGTAAATCACTCATCCCGCGACATTGGTTCTCGGACTTCTCGGTATCGATAATTGAATAAACTCGTTCATTATTATGGAGTAATAAAACTTGGTCGCACAAACGCTTCGTTTGTGTCGTTTTATGAGTTCAACCAGCTGCATCGGTTATCTTTATAGACCTGCACTGACCCGCGAGGTTTCAGAGAGCGTGAGGAAGGATCCACTATTCATAATTATTCATCTCAAGGCTGATCATTGAGACTTGTCTCTTGTCCTTGTTAGAAAGGCCTTGTTCCCTATCATCAAGTTCTGAAAATTCTCACACGTTGACAGATATTACTTTCAAATAATGCATCCGGTCACTAATGAGACGTCAATGTTACTGAATCGACGAAAACTGATCATGTCCTGGTGTAAATTAGTCGTTTAAGCAATATGGCAGGATGCACCACCGGCGTGGCAAACAGTGCGCACGACTAGATGACTGAGCGGATTGCAATGCGGCGCGGGGGAGCTTCGGGAAGGCGCGCTATCTTATCTCGGGAATGTGCCATCCCTGGCAGTGCTCGGTGGGTTGCCACTTAGCGCCGTGCCGCAAAGGGAACAGAAAGAAACTTTTGTTACTCAAAATCAATAACGCTTATCTGGGTCGTTTTGTGTGCATAATGGTTACGGCACTGCCGAAGAAAAACTGAATATTTGAGTCATTAATCTTTGACAGCATATTACTTGTTCAAAAATTAAATATTATACAGTTTCATTTTTTGTGAAGATATTTATGTAGGAATGTAAGTGAGATTTGGTGACTTTAAACAGGCAGTTTTAACGCGAGAGCCGGCGCATATTAAAATTTAAATCACCAGTCGGTTTCAATAACTTGATATTCACAATGCCACATTTGAATAAAATTTTGCAATGAATATTAGGTGCTTAGTATAAGAGGTATCTCAAAGTCACCTGTGTGATAAACTTATGGAACTTTTATCTGGATTTAACTTTTAACAAGATGACTTTATCGTCGAATGACAATGAAATGCAATAATAAAATAATTATCTGCATCACATGTGGAGCATCGACTTGCAGTGAGGGCGATGCACTTTACGACGGTAAATCGATTCGTGGTTCTCTTCAAATGCATCGTTTGTCTTCTCGTGCATTATCAGTTTTAATAATAAATTCATACAATAGGGTATTTTATTAAGGTTTTTGAACTTACTGCTTCTGTCAAGTCGTTTCTCAACGTGCACACTTAAGATGATACTAAGGCCATCAAAACTGTTCACTATCACAAAAGTCAAAGAGTTATAGACTTTACGAACTTGAACTTTGTGTAAAGGATGATTTATAACCACCGCTAGCCTGCTTCTGTAATTAAGTTTAGGTAGCCTGAACCGTTTCACAAGATATTATTTGCATAAAACTTTCCAGATAAATAATTAAAAGCTAGCTAATTAAGATTTCTAAACATTAAGCTCAGTGAGTACTCATAGAACAGCTCCGTTCATATTTGACAGGCTTATTTACAACATCATAAATTGATCACAACCAGCTACTGTATCTGAGTTTGATATATTGTATTATGTATTTATGCGATGTCATAAATAACATAATAGTATTGGCCCTACTTTCGCCCTCGTGTTTTGAAGAATAGAGCGGAGTAGTGGCAAAGGTCTCGATAAGCAGTAGTTTGTCTGATAGTCTTTGGCAATTTGCCGGATGTACTAGATAATGGTTATAATGATGGGACACCCACATTGCGTGATTGTAAAGTGGTGTGTAAGATGTTTGAGAATTGGACGTTGGCCTTTTGCGAAACGGATCTAAATCACAGGAAACGAGACATTCTTGAATGGCGTCTTATCAGCTGAATGAGTGTTGTTAGAAAAAGTAAGTGATACGTCTAAACTTTGGCCTCTGTATCTTTATCGTGCATGGTAGCGTCACGACTTGAGTCGCGTCTGACTCTACAAACTTTAACTGCAATCTCATGTGGGCCGGTACTGCGGCTTATGCTCAGTAAATGTTAGGATTACGTCAGTACCTAAAAGATAATAAAACACACTTAATCCATTGTTTGCCGAACGACGAAATTGTATCGTAAAATTGTCTCCGATATGAATAATAATTTACGACTGGAGGGCAATATTGGGAAGTGGGTAAGCGAAAACATACACGCGGGCTCTTCCACACACTTTCCGATTGAATATGATTTCTGTACTTCTATTTAGAATTAGGACAAATGTGTCTTGAACATTCATCTGTTTTTAATTGATGACTAAGTTTTTGGCGCTACATAAAGTTATAGGTACTAACTTAGATAAAAATTAAGTAGATAGTTCAACAATGTCTCTTAAGTTATTCAAGCATTTTCCTCAATGGATTGTCACTAGAACTTGACAAGTTATAACAGAAATAACAGTAACTGATACATTAGCACACAAACACGTAGGGCATAGGGCTATAATAAAAGCTATACTTTGTCAACGCCCACGACACAACAGTTTTATTTTCGCGAAACTGCTTATCAGTTTTTGTTATTATGAGGTAGGTATCAGTACTTGAATAAAAACCGATTGACGGCATCGATGTTAGACTCGATTAAACGATAATGTTACAGCAACATAATGAAGGCGTGGGCGATATCATTAGAGGGTTTATTCAGTCTATTCATGGGCGTGCGTCAATTTGTTTTATTTAATCGGTCGTTGTCGTCACTACACCCTTTGTAGCAGGCGTCATGACGTCACTACATTCATACCAAGCAAACATTTGTTTTGATTTGTTTTAGGTACTAATTAACTGTGTCTGCACTAGCTAATATACAATGGCAGTGTTTATTTTGTTTTGTCTACGTTTAAGACGAAACAGACAGATTTGGTCTCAGTTAAGCCGTTTGGCTCGGGTGGCTATTTTGACGATATGATTTGCAAAAAGCTGTTGTGCTTATGCGGTGACTTATGCGGTGACCTATGAGGTGACCTATGAGGTAAAATAACATTGTAAGTAAGTAATAGGTATAATTTTTAACAGTCAGTCAAGGAAAATGGTTTTTGTGGTTGTTGTAGGTGATTTTGTTGGACTTTGACTAATTACGTCTAGTAAAGCGAAAACATTCTCGATGAAAGAGCTTTTTACCTTTATAGGTAAGACTAACACTGCACATTTTTTTTAAATAATTGGCCTCTCGTAGGTCAACCTAGGAGGTTTTCGGCTGCTTAACTGGACTTTCCTGTGAGTGCCTCATGCAAACATGAAATCACCAATATAAGCTATAAATATTTTATTTACCACAATTTCCTGTATTTTATGTGTGCAGTTTTATAGTTCAGTTCCTTATTTTTATCATTGCAATCAAAATGTACTTAAGGTCCGCCATTTTCTTATTTCCCTCCATCTTTCCAATTTAAACACTAGATGCTGGGCGCGGCTTCGCCCGCGTTGACCCTAATTCTTTTTCTAAAATAAAGCAAAGTTACTCCGTGTAACATCAGCTATCTGCCAGTGAAAGGCTCTTGAAATCGGTCCAGCCGTTTCGGAGATAAGCTGGAACAAACAGACAGACAGAACGACAGACAAATAAAAAAAAATGTTTTTCAATAAGTACCGTATATACTTTCATATTCATTTAGTAAAAAGCGGTAACTTTGTCGTTACAAATTTTTTTGTTTGTTTTTTTTTTCTATTTTATTTGTTTGTAGTAGGTATGTAAGTATTAGCGACCTGCTCCTGCTTCGCACGATTTTTACGACTAGACAAAACATCGTGATTTCTTAGTTCTATGTTACTTTAAGGCGCTACCCTGACCAAATAACCTTGAGCATTCGTGGCATACTAACTCTGCGCAAGAGTTACTTAGCGAGTACGCTCAGATTTTAGAATAAAATCTTTATAAAATCTAATTTTCGTGTTTTGAAAAAATAAAACTAGCAAAATGTTCTTTATTAAATTACCTATCCATTAGTTTAGGAAGCAAATCAAAATAATTATTATTTTAGGAGGAGATGCATGTTATAAATCATTATTTCTCATTTCTGTGGCTTTTTTGTGGCCCTTTAATAAAATATTATGCCGCTTAAAAATAAAAATAAAACTACCATTTTGGAGTCAAGATTATGTAGAAATTTAATGTATTTTTTATTAGTTGCTAGTTCTTTTCGATAAAGAGAAGTTGGCTCCCAAAAACAGCCTAAAAAACGGCTACCGCAGTGTTTCGCACGGGAACGCGCCTTAATACTAACGTATTTAAACCTCTTACAATAAATTCTCTAAACGATGGTGAAAACCTCATCAAAATCTATTGCGTGGTTTAGAAGAACAACGCGGCCATACAGACAAACACGAAAAGCGACTTTAATTTATAATATAGGTATATAGATGTAGTATAGATAAAATGAGGTCTTTTAGCATGTTAACGACGGGATGTCAAAATAATAAAACGAGTGACATTACACATGAAGGATAAAACGGTGATTTTACATCAATTATGTAGTTATTATCTATTCATTGACCGATTAATATGAAAATGAGCTTGCATGGTGCTAATATTGAGTTTATTACACATTGAGCATTATGGTTTTTAGCACAATATGGAGGTTGAAAGTGTGTAGTTGTACTGGTCTTGACTTCTATAAAAGGGTTTAATTTTCAAAGAATTAGAACTTTTGTTTTGTTCTGTTATTTCGAGGCTACTTACAAATTTTGAGAGCGTGCATTCCAAAAGTTGGTAACGGCGCAGATAGCTGTCAAATAATTTGTTAATATTACTGTATAGAAATATACATGCAAATATATTAATAATAATGAATTGTAATTATAACACTGAATTTGATGTTGTATCCGTTTTAGGTGTAAACACGGCATTTGGAAAGTTTCCAAATACTTTTTTTTTACATATAAAACTAAAAAATAATTTCATTAAAACGCCTAACGAGGGGTGAGGTAACGCTTGAACGCCTTCCAAAGGTCCGGGACCCCAGGGTCCCGAGAAATGTCAAAGACTTTTAGGATAATAATAATAATCAAAATATTTTTGTTCACTATAGAGCGATATTTCATCAAAGCGAAATATTTGTCAGTAATTTGTGACGTTGCGCACTTCCAGAATGCACGCTCTTAATTATCGTGTTTGAATGTCTGTATAAAACCTTTTTTTTGATTTTTTTTTTACTGGAACCTTGTTTTCTTGGTCAGTATGGCCAGAGATTGCAAAATGGAGAGGTTTGGAAATAACAAAGGAAGGCCTTTGCCCAGCAGTGGGACACAATGAAGGCTAAACAAAAATTAAAGTTATATGTATTAAATCACTAATGTTCATAATAATATCAAGTTGACGCCTAGTTTACGTGTCACAGTTCTTGTTCTAAAGTAGGTAGTTAGCTGATTTAAGCATAATTATATTCGCTTTAGATAAGATTAGATCAATTTACTGCAAATGATTTAATTTCAAATCAAATGATTAGGTTTCGTGGCAAATTGTGACCCAAGAGCAGGATAAGCTAGTAATTCTAAGTATCAAATTATTACAAAATTAATAATTAAGTATCTAATATATTATAATTAATATAATGTTTCATGTAGATATTGCAATTAAATGAAAGAAAATTTAAAACTCATATTATACTTTGTAAACAAGCATATTACTTAGAGGATTATATCCAAGATAAGAATGCTTGGAAACATGCTGGTCCTGCTCCATAGGATAATCTAGAATCTAGACAAAATCAAACTGGTTGCTAATTTAATTGTATAAAAATATTTTTTTACTTTGATTTTACATTCCTTGATTACTTCCTCACACATTGACTTAATAATTGTAAAATTTTAGGAAAATCGTGTACTTCTATAATGTTTGTAAATATGTGAGCACCATGTTAGATACATGGTGCTCACATAATTAATTTATCTGTCGTTGCCAATTTTTTTTTACCGCTTGTGGTATAGTAATTTTTTCTAAGTGTTTTTTGTCTTCACATAATTATATAACAAATGTACATACAAAATATTTTAATAGAGTAACGGTGGAGTTTCTTGCCCATTCTTCTCCATACGTAAACTACCTTTTGGAAGGGGCGACTAGAATCGATTAATTTTTTTGTACATTTTGACGTCCAAAAGTGCTCTATAAGGGCCTATTTGAAATAAATTATTTGACTCTGACTCTGACTCTGACTTATACTTTTTGATCAGCACAGCTACAATTTTCATTAATTACTTATTAATTCTCCTGCTGTGTGTTTCAATTCTAAAATTGTTTGTTAATGATGATATTATGATAGGTACATGATATCAAAACCCGCTATTTATATGCTAAATACGTCAAACTGTGGCACTCCTGTCAGCAGCGTTCCTACTGCTTTTAGCTCAGTAATTATGTCTGATTTATCTCACGATCGCATAAACTTGCGGAATGTCAATTTTATTAAGTGTTTTACATTTTAGAATAAGGATATTGAGTTGATTTACCTACTACTGTGTCATAAATACACTGTTAACATATTATTTTGAAGTACTGTGTACTTTTATCTATTTCCTAACAATCAAGACAGCGAGCTTTTGACGTTCAAAAGTGCCTTACAGGGTCCTATTCGAAATAAATGATTTGACTTTGAGCGTGATTCATTTTTTTCACAGAGTATTAGAGTACTATTTTCGATCACTTTTAAGAAGAAGGTGAGTTATTTTATTTTCCACGAGATTATAAATATTGTTTACCAAACAGATCATCAGTACCGTCTTTTTTGTATAGGATAATAGGACCTGTACAATGTGCTGGCTTCTACGTTGTGTGAAAACTGCCATCAGAAGCCTGTATCTCTGTACTCCTGACTTGTACTAAATTATTTATATTTCAATTTAACTGTATTGACCTCGAACTTGACGAATTTATAATCCCTTTTTATTTAATTTGACATTATGTATTTGTATTGCCTATTTCAAATTATTTATTGAATTTCATCTTGACTTGGAAAACATGTATTGTGTTGATTTGATTGAATGTGTTAAAAATAACATTGAGTGACTCTTTATTACAATAGCTTAAGAGCGTTTAACCTAAAAGTTGGCAACGTCGCAAACAGCTGTCAAAAATTTATCTGTTTTGATTAATTTGGCAATATTACTGTATGGAAATATGAAATGTGCCCAACCAGCCAACTAGAATATTAATAATGAATTGCAATTATAACACTGAATTTGATGTCGTTTTAATTGTAAAAAAAATAGTAATATTGCCAAATTAATCAAAACAGCGAAATATTTGACATCTATTTGCGACGTTGCCCACTTTTAGAATAAACGCTCCATGTTAAGGTAATTAGTATAAGGTACTTTAGCTTTATGTAGCCTATGTACTTAAGTATATACATCTACATATTCTCTACATTTTGTGTCCAAAACTCCAGACATATTAATTGGCGTCAGCAATATCCTATTGACTTTGAACCCGTCTCATCACTGAATTGCACAAATATCTCAACACTTTCGAATCGTCGATCAATCGATGTCGATGACACACCATTACTTCAACCTCAGAAGAACATTATCGTCCTAACCGCCTATTTATAAAGGCAAGTAATACGATCTCAGACAATTGAAACGTATCAAGGCTTCTCTTCAATTACGTGTTGACTGACAGAGGGCGGAGGTTAACAGCCAATGAGCCCTTCAGATCGGTGCGTTGATTACATGAGTGGCAAATACTTTCCACTCGCTTGATGCAACAAATTAATGTTGACGTCAGTGACAATGAGCAGGTTGCCGATAGCACAGCAGGATTCTACGGAGTCAACGCCTCGTTGTATTTTTTTTGGAAAAATCAATATTGCTGTTGATTGAATGCATTTCTGCGAAACTCGTGCGTTGTGAAAATTTGTTAGGTAATTTATTTATAACTAGCTTTTGTAAGAGGCTTCGCCCGCGTGCATGTCGGAAACCCCACAGGAACATACTACCGGGATAAAAAGTACCCTATGTCCTATTCCAGGTCATGGTCTACCTATGTGTCAAATTTCATATAAATCCGTTCAGCCGTTTTAGCGTGAAAGCGTAACAAACAAACTCACTTTCGCATTTATAATATAAGTTAGGATAAACACCCTTTTAGGTTTAGTCTGCCAATAGACTTTTCTCCAATTTTGAGTTCCTTTAAAAAATTGAGCAACCAAAAATCCTCATTGTTGCGACTGCTAAGTTACACACAGAGTAGGGCCGCGGTCCATAAAGGAAATTGGAAATATACGAACCGATTTGTGAAAATGCCCTTTGAATAATAGAGAAACGTGAGTAAACAGAAAATCAGAATTGAACGTCGATATGTTACTAAAAACATTCTTTTCTTGTTCATTCGAGTAGAAAAGGAGCCTTCGAATACTGGGGAACAATTTCCGTGACTGTGCGGGCATCCAGCCAGTTTCGTACTTTTTGCTTTTTAATTTATTTCCCCCTCGTGAATACATCACGTTCAGCTTACTGCTGAACTTTCTGAGACCCATTGTGTATTTTAGCGACATATCATACCCTGTCACACTTTTAGCTAAATTATTATCGATTGAAAAACTTTCATTTCTTCCTTTGTCGCTACTTTTAATTGAATTCCAAGTTGTTTTGCAAATAAAGGCTGTTTGAAAGTTATTCTTTATGAATATGAAGTGCCTTTTGATTTCCTGACAATTCCATGAAAATATAATTTTAAGGAAAACAATCCGCATAACTTATAACTTTAACAATATAAACAAATATGAGCACGTATGTATGTACTTCAGAACTAGTAAGCCTTGCATAGTTTGGCGTCTTCGGTATACGCGCTATCATTAGGTACCCGCCTCTACCCGTGCAGTTTATATGTTTTGTAGTAAAAAGTCATATAATAAGAGATACATCTCAAGAAACTCATTGGCATTCAACATTCGTATTTAGTTATAAAAAAATAATTTCTGATGCTGCAGATCTTTTCCTCTCAACTCGCCGCCTCCGCCCTAGGGTTGCCAAGCTACTGACCCAAACGGTCCTAATGAAAAACGAGGAATACTTTTTGAATAAATTTTACTATGCAGCCTCTTTAAAAACCCCATAACCCACTTTTGTTAAAGCTACCCCTAGTTTTGTTTGCGAACGGAATGTGCGACCCAGTTTCTTTTGTGTTATTCTTATTGCTTGTAAAATACTTGACTGAAACTTAAATAAGTTTTGTTCAGAGCCAGTGGGCGAGAAGTTCTAGTTGCCAAATATTATACGCACAATGGCTTAAATAAAATACTGTGTAAGATTATGGTGCATAACTACGTTATGTAGCTTTTGTTGCGTAAATTATTTCTCCTTTTATTCTGAAATCTGGACTTCATGTACTTTTAAAGAGATTGATATTCGTTTAGCAAGTTACATGTAATTGTTTACAGTTTTCAGATTGCAATAACTCAGCTCGACTTACTGAGTTAGGTTAGGGTCGGTTCCTCCTGCGGAATGGCGGGACAGGCTTTCGCGCCCTACCGCCGGCCTCGACGTCGTCGAGGCGGTCCGGCCGGTGCTCGAGCGCTGGCTCGGGAGGAGGCACGGCTCCCTGTCGTTTCGGGTGACGCAGGTGCTCTCGGGGCATGGTTGCTTCGGGAAGTACCTGTGTCGCATAAACAGGGAGCCGGACGCCCGGTGTCACCACTGCGTCGACTGCCGGGAGGACACGGCGCGGCACACGCTGGCAGAGTGTGCCGCTTGGGAGGAGCCGCGCCGTGCCCTCATCTCAGAAGTAGGCAGTGACTTGTCGCTGCCGGCCGTAGTGAACGCTATGGTCGGCGGCGCCGAGTCCTGGGACGCGGTGGTCGCCTTCTGCGAGACGGTCGTCTCGCAGAAGGAGGCTGCGGAAAGGGAGAGGGAGATCTCGTCCACTCACCCGGCCCGCAGCAGGCGCACCGGGCGTCGGCGGAGGGCGGACAACGCCCTCTTCCGGCCCCCCTAAATGGGTCCAGGGGCGAAGGACTCGGGGACGTCCGTCGCCCCCCACACATCAGGACCCGAGGTGGCGGCGCGTAGTGTTCCACGCGCGCCCCTCTGAGACGTCGCGGGGGGAGTCAAACACCTCACTCCCCCCCCTGACCCGAGAGGAGGCCCGCGGTGGCGGGCCGGCACCGGCCGGGGGTTGCGGAAGATTCTTTCGTTCCCGCGACCCCCGGCGTAGGTGTGAGTCGGAACACCGGGGTGGTTTTTAGTCAGTAAGAGTCTGACAGACCCCTCCGCCCGCCCCAGGGCGGAGGACATCCATGAGGATTTTCCACCCCGGAAAAAAAAAAAAAAAAAGGGTAGGTTCCTCCTCCTGCAAGTGGTGCAGGTGTTAGTCCATTCTAAGGATTATGTAATAAGTCAAAACTTAGCTGTAGTTAAGTTACAGAACGTACTCGTAATTCTTGAAACCGTAACCGCAGTATTTGTAAGACTAAAAGCTTCAAATTCAGTTCTTCCACAATCACTGAATCTCTAAGCTAGCCAAAGAATCGCCACCCTATCTTATCGGGACCTTGGATATGTTTTAATAGGCAGGCGACGGACATAGTGTGCGCAAAAACCCTCCGGCGCCTCGAAGGCTTCGTCATTAAGAAAACAGACCACATGAACTGAATGAGCTGAGGGGGCGCCCACGCAGCGGACGCACAATGAGACAAAAGCTCTTAAATGGCGTCTGTATAGGTACTTATGGCATTGTGCCGTGTTTGCTTATATGAACACTTCGAGTGGATTTAACTTGCAATTAATTATGACTTTAGGTGGTTTAAGTAAGTAGGCAAGCAAGGTTATTTTTGCTCCTGAAAACTTTAATAACGTAACAAAACATTGCACCTGTATTCCCTAAAGGGGTAGGCAGAGGTGTGTCCGAAAACCATCATATAGGCAGTATAAGAGAAATACTGATATTCTTTAGTGATCTCAGGTTGTACCTACCTAATACCTAGTACTAACACATGGAAAAGGTACAGCAGTATTTTCTATCGATATCCGTTTCTTACGAACACTTCGGAAAGATAGAGGGTGGCTTTCGAAAACCTTGGAGTCCGATTCGAATGATGAGATCACATGTTAGGTACAGGCAAACCACATGATAAAAGGTAACGTTTACAGTAGACGCTGACCCATATAAAAGTATTTAACCTGCTTAAGGATGATACGACTCTGTGGTTGTGACTGATTTTATTTTTAACCTACTCGTACAATAAGTGCAATGTGGTAAGGAAGCTACCTTTATATTTACCGCATACTGTGTAAAAAGAATTCTTGGATTACCAGACACTACCTATGTCTGCAAATTCTGTCGTTGTTTGCCAGTTCGAACTGTATAGGCATCTACATAGATACCACTTTCTTAGGGCGGGAAGGTTTCAAGCGGTTTAAGCTTAATTTTTCATGTTTTTTTTCAGCGAATCAATGTGTGTTCCTTTCCTCAATATTATGTATTCTATGAATTCGTCCGAACTTAAACTTAATAAAATAAAATGACGATCTGGCCTGAATAGGGACATTTACCAAAACAGGATACAACATAAAATATTAAGCAAACCGGACAAAGTTGGCCACCGCTTGTGATTTAAATTAAATAATAATAAAGGCAGTTTTATATCTAATTGAAGTTTACCGCGAATTGGTTATTAGATATTCAGAGGCTGTAGGATTTAATATCTTTGAAGTGGTCATTTTAATTGATGCAATTAGGGGGCAGTTAGCGTTCCCGTGAAGCGCGGACGCGGGTGTCGGGCGCTGACACGTACGGAACCCGCGAGCGGCGCGCGCGCACGTCCCCCACATGCGAACTGAATAACTTAATGAAAATAACATAAAAATACTCTTTTTATTACCACATTTAATGTAAGTGGTTGACTTCGTGAGCTATCGAGTTGAGATGTGATGTCTCGAGTTCTAATTTCGGCTTTATGTTTGGGAGAAAACATGGTGAAAAGCCATTCTCAAATAGCTCAATTTGAGTAAAGATAGAATGGTACTTCTTCATCTGCGTCAATTTTTTTATTTTATTTTATTTATTAATTGAGGAACAAAACAAAAGCATCACAATATCCTCAGTAGGTTTGTTCGGATCACCTTTGTTGATCATAAGTGCGATCACCTCACAATTTTAAATAGCAAATTATCTGCAAGCCGTTATTGTGATGATGACTTGCGCCTGATGGATTGACCTAAATGTGAATATAACAATAAATCTTAAGATAAACATTATCTTACTATTACAAATTTCAAGATATGCAATGCATCAATGATACAGTGGACTAATT
This sequence comes from Agrochola circellaris, assembly GCA_914767755.1. Taxonomy (NCBI): domain Eukaryota; kingdom Metazoa; phylum Arthropoda; class Insecta; order Lepidoptera; family Noctuidae; genus Agrochola; species Agrochola circellaris. The sequence goes on from OU611849.1 coordinate 8,029,911, forward strand.
TCATTTAATGATAATGCCTAATTAAAAACCCTTGCCGGTTATCACTTTCTTTAGAACGTAAGTTTATGTTATAATCAATGTTCGGACGATTAATCGGGATAAATCCTTAAGCAGTTAGTGCCCACTGTAACAGCAAGTGTAGCATGACCACGGTAGAAACGAGTTTTGTGGACGGAAGAATAGACAAAATGACAGATTGTGATTGTTGTGACAGATTGTAACTGTCATTTTGTCTATTCTTCCGTCGACAAAACCCGTTTCTACGGTGATCATGCTACGCGTGCTGGTCCTCTAAAGTGGGAATAGGCATCTTGCTAGCATCTTATTACATCCTTTCTACGACTTTAAATTCCAACTAATCCTGGCCACGGATAAATCTTATGAAAAAGTCTTTACTCAATTAACCCATCAATATATCAACAATACGATACTAACTAACTAGCTGACAGACAATATATTTTCCGAAACCAGCCAAAACATTCCCCAAATTACTTCAGTAAAAGCGGCTTCATACATAAAAGAAATTGTCTGAATAATACCAATATGAATACCTACTGTAATGAGTTATCTAAAAGTCATGCAGAATAATCTATTGGATTGCTGCCAAGCAAAAATTGAGCTCGGCCAATCACAGCAATATATAATATTTTTATGATGCTGTACAACTTAATCATATTAGATTAAAGGGGACTTTATTAGATGCCCTTCACGCACACGGTTCATGATATTCATGACACGAGTTTTTACGCCAGTCTAAGGCACTAATCAACCGCTATGTGGGTTAGGTTAACTCTTAAATTTATGTTATACTAGCTGCACTCCGCGATTTCACCCGCATAAGTCTCGATAAAAATTCAGAAGTCATTTGTTCAAACTAGGCTGAGAATCATTTACATAAGACAGTCCCCCAAACACGCCCGCCCTTCACTACTTCCTTTGGTTGGGAAGAAGAAGTGGCGCAACAAACTCCCCAGCAGCACAGCTGACTGTTCAGTTAGAACAACTTGATTCTATAATATAATAGCACTTATGCAAAATAATTTACATTACGTAACACAAAACATTAAATTAAATTATTTGCTATATGTCAGCTAGCACACGCCAAAATACCAATAAAAAACATCGAAATCTATACTCAAGCGATCCCGTAGGAATATTGGGATAAAAGTATTCTATTCAAGTCATGGTCTACCCATGTGCCAAATTTCAACCAAATCTGTTCAGCCGTTTTAGCGTGAAGGTGTAACAAACAAACAAACTCACTTTCGCATTTATAATATTAGTTACCGTAGTTAGGATAAGTTGGTTTATCTGTGTCATATTTCGCATTAACAGTTTATAGCGTGAATTAATTGAAGTCAGAAGCTCAGTGTATGATATCAACGATAATCCAGTCTCTGTGATAGTTAGTATATACTTAATTATTGAACAAAGAAGAACACATCACGTTTTCTTGTTTGTTCAAGTTCATTTTGGTACAACCGCTGATACGTTGCCAAAGGTTATTGTCAAAGGCGCAAAGACTTAAGTTTACAGATGCATTAAGGTATTGAGTTTAAGTTTTGCACAAGACACTGAACACTTATCGAGGTGAAAGCTGTAATAAAATGTAGGAGTTTTATTCTTCCGGACACCGCTTGGCACGTCTTGAGAACTCATAATTTTATCGGTGAATCATAATGTATGAAAAGGAATTGGTTATAAAAGCATTTACAATTAAAAAAATACAACCTTAAATATGTAGTTTAAGTAATGTAGATTACGGGCTAATCAATGATCATAATATGACACTAGCTTGTGTCTTTTTTTTCTTTTTTGTGAGCTTGGGAAATTATCAAATAACTTCTCCCGCTTTGGCCGGAGCGGGAGGGCGTGTCAGACTTTTACTGACTAAAACCCACCCGTGTTCCTTCCGTTGCATGTGTGCCGGGGTCGCTTGTGCCTGCGACGTCGTCCGCGTGAAAGGACATCATTCATTTCGTACCCAAAAACGAAAGTGCCGGCCGGAAAAAAAAATGCTGTTTTCTTATGAGAAATAACACCTTGAATTTTTTTTTATACTACAACGAATGTCTACAATTAACCCTCTGGCTGCTATTTGAGTTTGAAAGTACCAAGAATCATATTTTTACCAACAATATTTTGCGTTTAAAGACGCAAACATTTATTGACCATGGTAACAATGGACATGAGCATTGAGCGTTAGGTATAATAAGGTATGGTAAGTATTAAAAAAATAACGAGAAAAAGATTGAGGTAAATGTTCTTATTAAAAAATAGATATACTTGAGGTTAAACCGCCACAGGCAGACCCAGGCGGACAGAAGACAGGTGAGGTGATACTCTTCTTTAAAAAGGGTTACAATGCTCTGCGTAAGAATTATAGGCCCATCTCACTTCTGAGCCATGTCGACAAGCTGTTTTCAAGGAGATCACAAACCGTCTCGCGCACAGGCTCCAGGCGACTTTCAGCCTCCCGAATAAGCTCGATTCTGTAAAAGCTTTACCACCGTAGACCAAATACATAAGCTGCTACATATTAGTATTTCAAAATGAAAAAAAGAAAATACCTACTAATAGTTGATGTAAAATAAAAAGAATCACAAAAAATACAAATAGTTAGGAATCGATCTTACAACCACTGCTTTGGAAAGAAGTCGTGCAACCGATTAGTTATTTGCTGTTGTTGAAAGTTAGCTGAAATAGCCGTTTTTATATTTCATGATTAACTGCTTAGCTCCATAAAGGTATAGCGCGATGATAATCATTTAAAATGTTAAATCGGTAATTATCGGTAATATCCTAACATTTTGGCGCGTCCTTTTACAATTTGCGGAGATGAATACGAACATAATCTAATATTGCTCATCCCCCATAGCAAATCGCGTGATAGTTTATACCCTACAGTTTGACCAGACTTATAGGGAATATCTATGCAAAATTTTAACAGAATCTGTCGAGTAGAATTTGCATGATGCTGGAACATACATACAGACAAAAATTCTAAAACCATAATTTCGGCATTAGAATCGATCCAGGACCTCGTAGCAATTACTTTTTTTCAAAAATATTCATTGTACTGTTTTGACTTCGCCTCGATTTTATTATATGTATAGATGACATGAAATCGGTGGACCTTACGACATCCGACCTAATCATCCTGCAATCCAAACCGCGTTACAACATCCACATACCAGCACACTCGTACTGCACCTTCCATCATAAAACGTTTAGGTTAAGTTTAAGCAATAAAGCAAATTAGGTTACGTTTAGGCAATAAACGTGAACATAAGCACTAACTAACCTAATAGTGTCATATCGGATAGATAACGCATGCGCCGAGAACACCGTCCCTAAATAATAATTGAGATTCATTGAGTAAGTGGAACAAGTCCGCAGACTGTCTGCACTATGTTCTGTGGTCTAGTGTACTGTAGGTAATGATAACCTCATTATTATCCTATTATAATTTTGTTATTTGCTCCCAATGTAATTTTCCGTTAGATTAGAGCTGTTTTGTTATGTAATATTAGTTGTAATTCGGTGAGCTTTTGCGGTCATGTTTTTGTTTTAATTGTTTCACTTTAATTAGAGTGGAGCGGAAGATTAGTGCCTACACAAAGTTATCTACTACAGTGATGGAAAACATAATCTCTCACATATCTTCTCATACTTGGTTATCACGATTGGCAATTTGTATGCCGAATGGTGGTTGCGGTGTGATGATACAGCTTAGAGAAATTAAATAATTCTTTGGCCAGTAAATTATGTGTTCAGAGTTTTAATAATATAGGTGACCAAAATGAGTTCCACGCCGAGTTCTTTTCACTATTAACGTTAAGTTACACGCAATTTATTTATTTTCTTTTCAACTTAAGACTAAAAGTATTTACACAAAGTTCTTATTTATTGATTGGGCGACTCCAGGTATTCGTAAAAGCAGGCAAAAACTATTTGAACTTTATGGCTTTTTTATTTTATATGAATAATGTCAATCTTTATTGTTTATTATGTTATGCTACTAATTTACAAATAAAATTAAAATAACATTAAGATTAAAATATACAACTAACACTAAAATATATAAATTATAAACAATAAAGGGAGAGCTCATTGGGCATCAAATATGAATAATACAAGCTTTCTTATGTATGTTGCAGAATATTCAAAAACTTTTAAAAGTGTTGTCACTTTTATTAGAAATAAAATAAAATCTGCTGATTTTATAATAAAAACTACCTGAAAAATAATAAATAATGAAACAGGTAGGAACAAAAGCGAAATACTGAATTTAAATTAGAGACTGCACATGGCCCTATCAACTTAGATGTAGAAATAGCTCAGGAATTTGAAAACTTTTTGCTAATATTCCCCTTAAAACTACTGAAGCTTTATATTCCTCACCCACTCTGTCTTCTGCCTTAGTTAGACAGAATGTGAAGATATGCCCTTTAGAGTTTAGGTTTCAGATTTGGTAATACGGGCTGATATCCGCAACTCCACGTCTAAGCGCGTATTTTGCGTACGGGTGGGAAAAGTTGGTTATTCGACCCACCCCAGCTCCTCAAAGAAGGCCAGCAGCGCCTTGGTGTCGCTGACAATCTCACGTAGGGTACCTGGGTTACCGAAGTACTTTGCCCTGTATGTGGCGACCACCGGGCAGTATAACAGCACATGAGCTGCTGTCTCGTCGTCCTCCATGCAGTTGAGATTTGGTATTATATATGCCTACGACACCTACCGAAAAAAAGGGGGACTTCTGTTCTAACACTCGGAAACATTTTCTTATTGCGCATTTTTATGTCGACTCAGGATGACCAGTCATCATCCATCATTCAGTAACTGCGGATTACTAACCATGTCTATTTGCATGATACATTGTAAGTTTTTTATTGTGCGCAGATGGAAAATGATTCACAGAACATTCTACTTTTGTTCAACACAAAATACTGTGGTTTCCGCTCCAAAGTGGTTATTTTTCTATTTCCTGAATCCAGACGTCGCGACGTGGAGCTGAGTCATGGTTCTGTTGTACTTGTAAACTATTTATAATTATATGACTATTAATTTTTCTCAGCAAGTACAAGGCTTTGGTTCTTGACGACGGATCCATTTTATGAAATAAGTCAATCTAAGATAGATTTTAAACTCAATTGAATCAATTCTTGAAATAATTGAATTGTTTCATAAAATGAAAGAATTCAATTGATTCAATTGATTTCAAATTCTAGGGCAAAGGAACACGGAAAACACGACAATTATGTACATCAATTATTAAATAACAACAAGTCATAAGTATTAATGATTCAGAGACGATTATTCGTGTTTCTGAATTACCTATGTCAATATTTAAAAGATTGTCATAAAGCAGTTTATGCAAAGAAAAACAAATGCAGTCGCATGGAACTTAATAACTGTTCAATAATATAGGTAGCTACGATTTTTCTAGTATTTCCAAATGCCTTGTCATCGTTGAACTAGTCCTTTGTACAAGAAGCACTAAACTCCCAGTACCCATGAAACATTCAGAGATCACGACGTAGCAGCAGCTCTCAATCAGTGCCAGTGTTCACCGACAAGTTCTTATTAGTTATGACTATGGATAAAGCGCAAATCGAGTCATAATTTCAAACAAAGCCAGCCTAGTACTCACGTCTGGAAGTCAACAGGTGATGTAATTGCGCACCGGGTAGCAACACATGGGTTACCCGCTGTTATTAGGCATTTTGTATGTGAGACACGCTAAATTGCCGTGGTAAGTATAGCCATGTAGAAATACAGTCTACACACGAAACAAGTTTGCTGGCAGCTAACTTCAACTACCATTTGTCTCATGATGCTTATGCTGAGAAGTCAAATCGCAGACTTTGTTTCTCTGAGTGTTCTCTTCGTTTAAAAAGTTATCTTTTCCGCACGCAATAACAATGAATACGAGTAGTTATTGAAAGTGTAGTGCAATTTCTTTCTTGCACAACTGACTCTTTTGTTGTCAGTACATCCAGCAGGTCATGTATAAGTACATGTATCGCAGAATCTGACCGTGAGCACCTCTGGACGCACCTGCGAGCGCTTTGTTTAGTCTGTACCTATGTATATCTGAGCTAGGTTCCTTATGAGATTAATGTCTAAACTGACTTCGAACATTCTCTGTGTTTCTAGGTCTTGTTGCTATTCACCGTCATAAGTGAATGACTACTTAGTCATTCAAGTATTTTTCGTACGTACTTATAGGTAGACATTTATTTTGCCCTCATCATCTGCCTAGCCTTTTTCCAACTATGTTGGGGTCGGCTTCCAGTGTAACCGGATGCAGCTGAATACCAGTATTTTACATGGAGCGACTGCCTATCTGACCTCCACAACCCAGTTACTGGGTAACACGATACCCCTTGGTAAGACTGATTGTCAGACTTTCGCGCTTCTGACGACTCGTAACAACTGTCAAAGATCTGCAAATGACAGCCGGGACCAACGGCTTAACGGGCGTTCCGAGGCAAGGAGGGGTCTTGGTATGTAACGATGGTCACCCATCCAAGGACCAACCGCGGTAAGCGTAGCTTAATCTGATCGATCGACCCGTGCGGCTGTTACTACTGAGCCACAAGCCCCTCCGACATTTACTTTGTCCTAAAGGTCGCAAATGCTAGGAAAAATACATTATACAGTACAACTTTCTGCAATCCGTATCTTTAATACTGTCCAGTTACATATAATTGAACTGACGGCTGACCCCGAAATTATTGAGTGTTATTGGGTTATTGGGTGTATGTTACCCTAGTTTTCCAACCTAGTCGTTTGTGGCGCTACGGGAAAGTCCAAAATTCTGTGGTCTCATAACAAATGTCTAGACACTTAAATTAAACCATTGTTCACTACTGAACATCAAATAACTATTTGCATCTTTATGCAAATATAGAACTGTTTGGCTCTAGTGATGGATTGCTATTTAAAAAGTCTTCCAGCACACGTAGCATGACCACCGTAGAAACGAGTGGTCATGCTACGCGTGCAGGTAAGCTGCCATATCGATGCTTTATGTGTTAGAAAGAAACTAAGTTTACATTCCTTCGTGCGTAGATCAACCGCGTACCTACCTAATGATTGATTGATACGATAGTCACAATTAGAATTTATTCAATAATTTATAAGCTGTTGTATCGGACGAGAAATGTCTCGTGTACCGGACAGTTTGTTAGTCGTTGGTGTATTAGCATAAACGTTCTTTATAAGAAGCCGACGGCGCTGGCGCCGCGTCGCGCCGATCATATTCGATAGAACACGGGAAATTACACAGCTATTTCAGATACCGCGTATAAACAACTATTTGCCCGATAATTGTGCTCGTTTACCTATTCGAGCAATTTTAACAGAGCATATTTTTATTCGCGACCTATTATTATTTGTTTATTTTGCGTCGCGTGAATTATTAAAAAGCAGGTACGACATGATTGCTCTCAAGGTATATATTTTCAAAGGTAATTGCTTGTATTGTATAAGTGGTAATTCGTTACTTTGTTTAAATCATTGTAGTGTGCTTTGCTCGTTATGTGTTATTATTGATCGATTTGCACAATTTAACCGGGATTCGTTAGATATGAACAATGGTAATTTGCTGAACGAGTCGGCACTGAGGCATGTGTTGGCCGGTGGGTTATTAGTGGCGCCATTATTAGTTTACTATAGTAAATCACATAGATCGATAATGTCGGATAATGATCTGCGTCGTACAAGGATCGAGTGTGAATTGAGAAACCGCAAGACTCGCTTAGCTAGCATGTGTAGTCTGTTGACGGTATATGTTTGTACGTAGTAGAGTACATATACATACATACTTAATTTATGTCGGTAGGTTATCATATCTCCGACATAGATTGAACATTGCTCCAAATGGTGAGTACCGTGAAATAGTCCGTAGTCCCTTTCCGAATAATTTATTGTTTGTCATGTATTTGTTTTATTTTCCAGTAGGTATATTTTAAGGACATGATGTGAAATCTCAACTACTTATTTAAATCTTAATTAAAACTGACTTCGAATACATTCACACACGAAATTGGTGTAGCGCCAACAAACAAGTAAGTAGATTACGTATATTTGTGTAACTTTCGTAGCAAATTAGTAAATTAATCAAATGTTTGTCTTCCATTGCTACGTAGCCAAGAAACGTAAACAAGCGATAGGCTACGGACGTAGGTATTACGTAGGGATGTTTTCGAGTTTATGACGTTACCCTATATGGACAGCTACGAGTGAACGTAGGTATCTACATTTTCGAGATTATGACGTTACCCTAGGACTTATTAGATTGCGAGTGGTCATGTGCTTAACCTCTTCTCAACTGTGTTTTGATTGGCTACGGACGTAGGTATTACGTTGGGATGTATGTTTACGTTTTAAAGTTCCTGTGTCTAGCCTTTTCTTAGCCCTATTGGGATTGGCCACGGACGTATATGCTGTTTTCGAGATCATTACGTTACCCTATATGGATTGCTACGGGTTGTCATCATGTGCCTAGTCTTTTCATAACTATATTGTTGAGATTCGCTACGGACGTAGGAATTACGTAGTGATGTATGTTTACGTAGGGCTGTTTTCGAGTTCATGAAATTACTCTATATGGATTGCTGCGAGTGATTGTAGGTATTACGTGGGGATCTATATTTTCTAGATAACTAGCTTTTGCCTGCGGCTTTGCCCGCGTGGATGTCGCAAAATATCGGGAACACGGGAATGTTCTGCCTGGATTACATACCTAATAGCCGAGAGGGGGGTTACATTGGAGTAGCTTAATTATTCCCAAGCCTTTTTGTCGTCTAAGTAATCATTAATTTTACAGAAACCTTTTTGACATCGTTTCTGTTTAATAAATGATTTCAATTTATTGAGGCCCAGTTCATTAACATGGCATGGGAGTTTGTTTTAGGCACTTAAATGAATTACAATTTTTTTGGAGCCTGGTCCTAGGCACAATAAATAAATATTTATTTCTAGTATTTATGCTATGAATGTCGCTGTGTTTAGGATATAGCTTTATATTCTATTTTACATAAATCAGGTTCTCACATACATATTGAGACGTGACTGTCATTATGTTTATTTCCTTTTTATCCCTCAGTGAATGCCTACAACTTAGGTTATAAATTGCTCGAATAGCTCGTTTCTGCAGCACAAATATAGCCTGAATGTCGGCTGCATTTCACCACAACAAAACGCCGTACGACATTACACTATGGAAATAACTAAAATATACAAATCAACAAATGTTTATTAAAATATCTTTGCAATTGAACTAGTATCAATTTTTTAAATATTTTCCTAAAGATGGGAAGCACAGAAATAGTTCTAAAGTTCGTGGGGTCTACTGTGCAGCCCGATTTAAACAAGGGTATTATGTAATACTCTTCATTAATCAGGAATTACACCACAATCAATACATTTATTAAAAATAATTGCTAACTCAGGCGCTACAGTGTTCCTCCTTGCCGGACTACCGCCATGGGATCTCGAGGTAAAAGTCCTCGCGCACATCTGGGAGTGGCGCGAGGAGGCGAAATGCCGGGCGAAACTCCGATGCTGCGAGAAATCACGGCACAGCGGACAGAGCTCCGGCGGGATGTATTAGCTATAATGTGATTTTTAAGAGATACTTGATTTAAAGGCGTGTCCGTCATATTTCACGATTCATGATGCGTGTGAACACGGGCATTTAAAAAGCAATGCCTACGACAAAAAAAAAACTCAAATATATGGATTGCTTCGAGATTTATCATTCGGCTAGTCTTCCCTCATCTATGTTAGTATTAGCTACGAGCGTAGGTTATTACGTAGAGATCTATGTAATCGTCATGTGTCTAACCATTTCTCAACTATGTTGGTATTGGCTACGAACGTAGGCGTTACGTAGGGTCTATGGATTCGAGATAATGACGTTACCCTATATGGATTGCGACTAGAGATTATTATACATACGCATGTTTAGGCCTTTTTTTAACTACGGTAGGGAGTTGCGCATGAGTATAAGTAAATGTTCGTAGCAATAGTTACGAACACTTACTTATGTTTTAACTGGTAGTTTTATCATTGTTTGCCACCCTAGTACAACTTTAAGTTGGTAATTGAAGATTTTAAATATACACACATCTAAAGTGTCTAGGGATCAAGGATGTTTTAGAGTATCGCCGCAATTGAGGATTATTATTTCAACTTTTTTGAATTGTTATTGATTCTTTTTAATGAATTTCACTATTAGAATAAAGAATTTTCTTTAAATTTTGATTCAAAATAGAAAATCAACTGTCAATCAGGATTCCTATAAAAGTGTGTTTTTTCAAAACCGTTACAATTTCTGCATAGGAACTGAAAAAAATTGCCTCGATATGGTGCGATGACATCATTTGACATGAGAAGAGATGATGACAGCCGTCGGAATGTTGCAAGCTCCCAGGCAACTTACTGTGGCGGTCGCTCTTGGCAATACACACAGCGTCATAAGCCGCCTCTGGACGCTATCGTTTCACGGGCAGCGTGGCCGAGCGACATGGAGGACGATCGTATCATGTATCACTCGCAGACAGGACCCGTACATCCAAAATACTGCTCGACGGAATCATACCATGACCGCCAGGATGTTGGCTACGAGGCTCCAAAGCTAAGCGTCCAAACCATCCGTAATCGTTTACGAGAAGTGGGTCTGCGTTCCTGTAGCTTGCGTGATGGTAAAATATCTACCTTTTAAATAATAAAAGTCTTTATTGCAGACCACATGATCCATAAAAAAAATAAGATAAAAAAAAATAACATACAAATGACAAAAATTCAAACTTTAAATTATAATTAAAATCAAAACCAAAATTAAAAATTTAAATTCAAACTTTAAATTATAATTAAAATCAAAACCAAGATTAAAAATTAAAATCAAAACCAAAATTTAAAATTAAAATCAAAATCAAAATTTAAAAATTAAAATCAAAAAAATTATGTCAATAGATATAAGTCTACTGGTCACCTCTATTATTACAACACTAATACTGTACTACTGTACTTTACGTTTGCCATTAGTATCTGCTAACCTACATACTTACTACACTGGTAATCAATTTTAAAAATGTACGTGCACTCTATGCATTATGTATCAGACCCAATCAGTATTCGTTGCTGATAGAACTAACGTACATAATATTATATATACTTATGTTTTTATATATCGCAGATATTGACAGTAATTGGTAGCAACATTGATTTAGCTGCCATCCGTAATGTTGTTTAAAGAGACTGGTATTTTTAGATTTTTATCAGTAGATGTGATTAAATCAGATTTAATACAGGCTGCTTGGTAGAAGGATCGACACAATTTTTTGAGGGATAGAAATGTCATTTGCTATTTTTTTTTTTTTTTTTTTGCTATTTTTATTTGACTTTTGATTTTTATTCGATTTTGTTAATAAAATTTACGTTCAATGTTAGCATGCCTAATTGGTAAATTGTAGGTACAGGGATCTCAACATTTTGTAAACACTTTTATTTTTGTACCTACTTTCAAAGCAAATAAATGATAATGATTATGATTATTATGAGTAGCACAAAATTGTTTTATATTTACTTTAATAATGATAGAAAATTGTGTCGGTACTTCTTCCAAACACCCTGTATATTATATTGTACCTTTATATTTATTACAGGACTAGGGTCAGCTGTGACCTGAAAAGTATAGTCATAAAGAACATATTTTGCCGCTAAGAATGTTGGATTAATTTGGTACGCATTTATTTACGTACTCGTAAGTATCAAATTTCAGACAAAAAAAAGGTGGTCATTAATTCGTTTATCTCATCAGTCTGTAGGTTAAATTAGCTCCAACATACACCCAAACAGACTTGTGAGTCTTGTGACGTCAAAACCCGTACCAAGCACAGGATAATCTTGCAAAAAAATATCTTAATCCTCAATAAACAGATAATTGTACCTACAAATTCATTCGGATGAATATCGGAGTTTAATGTCATATCCAAAACATTATCTGATGATTCGCACGATCGATTATGCGATACCGAGAAATCTTTTTTATTCGATTAATCGATATAAAGATATGAACAGGAAGCATGCGCGTCAAGAAAAATATATCGTTATCAGAAATGTTATTGATGCATCCTATTTGATTTCCTAGTCAACGTTAATTTTGATCACAATCGAACGAAAACATACATCAAAAGAAAACCGCGGTGAGTTACCCCTGCGCAGTATTTGAATCCGAAAAGGTTCTTACAAACCTGTCAAGGGTGAAAATGATAATTTAACTTAGTGGCAGACCGAATATTTTTTTTGTGTATTTGTCTTCAACTGCATAACTAATTCATTATATATAAACACATAGCTAATGTGTTGCAAGGTATTTTTTCATTAAAAAAAAATATTCTGATCTTCTCCGACGCGCACACAACAACTTAACAAAGTTTCAACATAATCGGTCGAGCTATTTTCGAGTTTTTGCGAGACTAACGCTCGGCACTTGATTTTTATATATACATAACTAGCTGACCCGTCAGACGTTGTCCTGTCAAAATTTCAATTTCGATTTTTCGGTTGTTCCTTTGGGTTTAACCAAATTTTGTTTTTCCTAAACCAACCTTGTTTGGCTCAATATAGGGGTATAGAGAGAATAAATTATATTCAAAGGTCAAGTCATTTTCGAGTTTTGCGAGACTAATGCACGGCAATTGATTTTTATACAGGGTGGCATGGCCATCGACGCGAAAACTGATACCATGGATTCAGTAAATGATTCTGAACACCCGCGGTGAAATTTTTCGTCGGTAATCTGTTGTTCCATAGAAAAGTGCAATACCTACGCGGTCAAAATGTATGGAACAGCAGATTTTTCATAAATTACCGACGAAAAATTTCGACTCTGGGGGTTCAGAATTATGTACCGAATCCATGGTAACAGTTTCATGTACCGAATCCATGGTAACAGTTTCATGTACCGAATCCATGGTAACAGTTTCATGTACTGAATCCATGGTAACAGTTTTCACGTCGATGTCCCTGCCACCCTGTATATATAGATTTATAGATAAATATAAACGCACTTGTCTTGTGAATTACTCCACATTTAGCAAACAATTGATTATTTGAATCTGCTAAGTACATAGTTTTCAGAATATATAGTTGGTAATGTTCGTATTGGTAACTAGAATCACACTGCGGTCTGCTAGTAAACAGTAAACTGTCACTAGTTATTCACTCTTATGAGCTATCTGACCTTTAAACCTAATACCTTACTGCTAAGGTAAGGCGGCCCGGCGCCGACGCATGGCCGCGCCGATCCTTCGTGGCGCCTGCGCCTGCGCAAACCTATGTATAAAGCGTCTCTTTATTTTATTGTCCGGTCAAATTATCATTAAGCATTGCGATTTTGAATGTTTTGTACATTTGTGTTTTGTAGATATGTTTATGAATGTCGAAATGTGGATAAAATGTTGGTCGTAGTAATTGATTTTGACTAGGAAGGTATAACTACGGTTGCAGGGGTCACGATCCCTAAGATATATCATGTAACCTTATTTGCTAGAAATGGCGCTAATGTTAACAATATTAATCAATTCAATATAGATATTAAATACATAACAAATTGCTGTGAAACCTACGATAATGATGCAACGAACGCGAGTTTAGTCACCATAAAAAAGTGAATAAAAATAAACTAGTGAATGAGTCATTTCTGTCACCCATTTCTATTGGGTTGGAATATCTACAGAAGTGGCACGCTTCGTATGACAAACCGATGGACTGATCACAGCCGCGTAAATACTATGAATGTCCATAACACGCGAGTGACTCATCCTGTCAGAGTGTAAGCAAATTATATCTTTGATATACCTTTTGTACTGAATTCGATAGACAGCGGAAGTATTTATGGGTAGGAAGATATGAACTTAGGTAGGGACCTATATTTTGTGAATTTATGTGATCGAAGTAAATGATAAGGTATCCTGAATTAATGCGCTATTTATTTATTTCCTTTATGTTATTTAGGATCAAAGAATATGACGCCATTTTTTTTTTGAAAATCGCTCGAGTATTGGGACCATTTTTAGTTACCCACATGACGCTTTTTTCAATGAATCCGGGTTACGACAAAATCTGTAACATGTCCATTCATGAAAATGCTAACTTCTGGTTGTCTACAAAAAATATAGTAGCACGTGTGGGGCCTATTACGTATGAGCTTAAAGATTACAATAAAGTTAATTTATTGCTATTCTAATGTCTAGACAAGTGTCATAACACGTTTAGTCCCGTTACTTCTAATTATACAACAAAGGTTTAGCATGGTGCAGTTATTATCTGCGATAAGCATGAATTTATTTATTACTGACTGTGTCGGCTTTTGTCGCGTAGCAGTCGTTCTTTGTTCTTGAAAATAAGCTTTTATCGGAGTTAAGATACATTCAACATTTTAATAAACTATAAATTATTTACAATGTGATCTAGGACCAAATTGCCAAACTTTGAAAGGTTCAAGTTCTCAATTAAATGCCATTTTACCACAATAGGTAGTTTATGGTGTTCGATATCGATCAAAGGCGAGTTTCTAATGAGTAGGTCGACGGCTTTTGTATCGTAGGTATCATACTTTTTTTTTTCTTTATGAAATTATCATATGGCTTCTCCCGGTCTGGGCGGGACGGGAGGGCGTGTCAGAGTCTTACTGACTTAAACCTACTTACTGACGTCTTACCCACCCGTGTTCCTTCAATTGCCTGTACGTTGCCAGGGGCCACGGTATCCCTTTCGGACTTTGCCGCGACCCCGGTTGGTATCATACCTACCACACAAAAGACGTCGAAAAAACTGATTACACGACAAGACTGATTACGTATCGATGTATGTTGTTCGTAACTGTCATTGTTAGGCGTCTGTCAGCGTCGCCTACGTAGTGACGTTGACTGACGTTATATCTAGTTGAAATATTGATTGGAATTGAATCAGCACCTATGAAGTCGTTATCTTGAACACATGAAACGGCAAAAAAAAATATCAAGGTATTATTTCAAGTGCCATTTCATTCAATATTGCGCCTTTGTTGGATTCTTACTGTGTTTTTCATAACAGGCGTGCGCTCAAGGATAAGTTATCCGAACCCGGATACTTCCTTCATGGATGGGATAACGTACTGCTACTCTGTAAGAGTGCGTCACTCATTTCAAGTAGCACTTCCATTTTTCAGTCATACTTGTTTCCGGATGTTGTTTGGATAACTGTCACGATTATTTTCCCTACCAACTCCCAAAAGGTACATTTTTAGTAATGGTCAAAATAGCAATAACGTTCCCGAATACAATAAAATAAAATAAAATAGCTATTCCACAAAAAAATACTTCTACAGAACAGTGACGAATACACGTGTAAGTGCTCCACAGCCACACCAGGCAAAAAGTAGAAAACTTTACATGTGGTGATCGACCCAAATATCCGTGCGATAATAAGAGCCAATTAGCCATTAATTTAGCGTAGGAATGATAATGAAATTTCCGAATAAGCAAATAGCAACAGCCTATTATGGTCTATACGGAGCAAAGGTCACGCTAAGTATTCGTAGTTTATCAGTAGCGGACTGGTATCTAGCTGTAAGCACAGTCAGTTGCCAAACATATGCCACTCACATGTTGGGGAATTGCTAAAAAAACAATCATTTTATTTAGAGATGCGAGTTCGATGGATCTTCATTAAATGTGCCTATCAAAGCCTCATCATCATCATCAAAATCAGAATAGGACTGTCCTGAGGGGTAATTCCCGTAAGTTTTAAGAACGTTCGCATGCGCATCTAATTCGCAATCTGTCAAAAATACAATCAATTTATCAACATTTTTGACAAGTTTGACAGATTGCGACTTGAATGTAAACGTTTTTTAAGTAGGTACGAGAATTAGCCTTCTGGTATGGACTCGAACTAACTTTACATTAGAGTTTCGGTTTGGCAGATAACTAAAATATTTGAAAGTGTAAAGGCCTATCCTATTTTATTTTCATCGCATTTACTTATATCAGAAATTAAAAGGAATAATAAAATACTGAAAAACAGTACTAGGAATAAGAAGAGTTCCTAGTACATCTAATATATCTAATATGACTATTTACCTTTGCCCTTTTCAAAACAATACAATTGTTTCGAAATTCCTCTTTATTATTAATTATTATTAAAATTTGCATGGTTAAAGTTATACATCATTCAGTGAAATCACTGAGCGTGTTTAGCTCTCAAACTTAAACTGTTAATACGCCAAAATCAGAGCACCTCCACATCAGAAGAAGGTAAGGACAGACGAACGTTCACTTCGTCATAAAAGTGAGTATATTATGTATGTAGAAAAACTTATTATAAACAGTTTCCAAGAAAATTACAAAGCTAACAATACATGTTTAAGATTTAGAAATAAATACATGCTTAATTAAACGGCATCGTTATTAATTTATTGCGCACTTCGTCCCATTAATTTAAATGCGACAATACTATTGTCAGGTGTTTCCTCTTATTACCCGCGTTATTTGCATGTTACGATGTTTCATTCAATAAATCCATAATGTAGTCAATTGTACACTGCGTAATATAAAGGATTTGAATAGGTATTGACGTCAAAATTACGAGCCGGGTATTACACGGATGCTGATTAACATAAATTAATGGTCAACATCATTTGTCTTCAGATACATTACACAAACTGAACATTATAATTTATTTTGTTGTACTAAGACTGGTTGTCTGCCTACCTCATAGATTCATTAGTCAAGTTACCACAGAATACCTAACGCGGAACCTGAATGCGGGAATATCAAATTAAGGAAACCTCTCAAGAAAACGAATTTCCCTAATGAGTAAACAGAATTAATTACGTTCCGTTGTGATATTTGCTCCTTGCTCCAGTTGAGAGATAAGGGCAACAGGGCCCATTAGCGGATATTTATTGCCTCGATACAGACCTATCTGACGACATCCTAGTAACATAAATTGACAAGTAATATTTCGTGCTGCCAGTTTGTGGCGTTAGTCCATTTGGTCTGAAGTGTATGGTGCGGCAGTGCGCGCGGGTGGGTGATAGTTTGGCAAGTGCATGGTGGTGCGGGGTGCGTGGTGCAGCATGCAGGCGTGCAGGCGTGCAGGTCGCGGTGGAGGCGCGGCGGCGCGGCGGCGCGGGAGGCTGCTCGGAACTGGTCCGGCGGCCGGCGCACGCGCGGGGCAGAGTCTCGCGGCGGCCGGCAGCGACGCGCCACCGGCCACCTCGCCACTCAGTGCACGCGCTGCCTCGCCGCCGCCAGCCTGCGTGGCCGACCGTCCACCACGCTCCTAGCAGCTCCCGACAGACCCGACGCACACTCACGTCACACGCGACCTACTACTCACGATAAATCTCCCCTCGTTATTACTGAAAAAATAAGGACCCTTGAAAACTTTGCAAATATTTGTAACACGTGAGTTTCGCCACCACTGTTTCTGTTTACATTTTCCGAAGGTGCTATTTTTTGTTTTACCAAGTTTCTTCAAAGTGCATCGCGAGTGAAGTTATTATTTTTGAAGGTGCTTGAGGAATCAAGATATTATATTTTAAGGTAAGAATAATTTAATTTTCAAAATTATATAAATTGTTGGCATCGTCCCCTGGGGTATGTTTTTGAGCTATGCTCATTATGAAAATATTTAATGTTATATTAGAAAGTCACTTGC
This sequence comes from Agrochola circellaris, assembly GCA_914767755.1. Lineage (NCBI taxonomy): Eukaryota > Metazoa > Arthropoda > Insecta > Lepidoptera > Noctuidae > Agrochola > Agrochola circellaris. The sequence goes on from OU611849.1 coordinate 8,047,632, forward strand.
ACAGCAACGAAACAAGTTAACGTACTATAAGTAAGCGAGTAGGTACTCGAGTTGATGTAACCTCGTTATGTTGGGGCAAGTTAAATAATGTCCGATTCTTCAAACACATTTACATATTTGGCAAGTTCGAAATCTCAAATATATTTGAATCAATCATCATTTTCCTTATTGATAATGGCTAGAATTTTTTACTTCAACATAAACAATCAAACACCGTAGGTACTCGAAAAGATGATAACAACGGTTGGCGAACTTTGCTTGTAGAACTTGTAGAATTTAGTTAAAGTTATATAATGACGTTAAAGCGCGATACTAGTAAGTGTTGTTCGACTATTGCTAAGGTAACACGACTATAAACCAGTTAATGATGTGGTAACTCTAATATGATATTCATCCACTACGACCGCGAGGTATACGACACGCGCATATTGCCACGAAGTTATTCGAATTCCACTTATCATACAAGTCGAATAAATTTAGAAAGCTATCAACAGAAATTAAAATATAGGCAATAACAAATAAAAATCAGTTGTCGCGGATACAGTCGTAACTCAGCCCGACTTTAATTGATTAAATTTATTTTTAATTGGCTTATTTTATTGGTAATTCAAAAATTATTTGGATATTAGTTCATTATTCTCATAAATTACATTTCTTATACATCGAAATTGAAGGCTATCAAACCACGTTGGGGTTTTTGTTATTCCAAGTTCAGCGTACGCAAGGAAAATATGTATAAAGGAAATATTATTATCATTGAAATGTAGTACTTATTTATTTACAGTCTACAGCTATTTGTTTACAAATACATGGTTTCTTTGTTTATATAAATCATAACTTTAAGTCTTTATACCTAGATATTAACTAACATAAGCAAGAATACAAATGGCTGATTTGTAAACTGTAAGTGACCACAAGTTGAACGTCCTGAAACTGAATTATCAAGAAAGTTGCATCACATTATGAAACAAAAGGTCGTATGATTCAATACAAGCAAAGTACTGTGATACTACAGACTAGATACTGAAAAAAAAATTGGTTTCGTAATAAAATGTTATGAAATGTTATCACCCAAGTCTGCTTACTTTACTTATATTTTCTTTTGTAAACATGTTGCAAAAGGTCCGTATGGGCTCGTCATCATAATAGTATTTCTTACAGTAAAATATTCCAATAAAAGCCATAACATATAATATATTCAATCGTGTTGAAATAAAAATGATTAATAAAATACCAAAAATGGGCCACTGTGTGTGGCAACTCTGTAGGTTTCAGGAAAACGGTTGGTTAAGTTTTTGTGTGATTGGTATCTATCTAATAGTAGTTACTTAACTTCTGTAAGGTATTTTTTTAAATGTTGTTGAAATCTGTATATCGATATATTTTGTATTAAATGGTAATAAACGCAAAATAGGAAAAGGGGTTATAAATTTATAAGCTCTCGCTCAGAGCTTTTCAACTCGAGACAACATATCGCACCATCGGTGGAACAAGGGCACAACTGCACGCTTTGTTATTTTCCACTAGAGACATTTTTTATGATTTTTGTAGAATAAAATAGAGTTTTTCAGCTTATATCGATTTTAAGTACTATATTTTTTTTGGGTGAAATAAGCCTTACACTTTTGCGAATTTACGTATTTACTTTACGGGAGTAAAATACTTATTATTTGTACTATAATTTAAAGAAATAATATTTTTGTTGTGCAGTTTGGCCCTTTTTGTACCAAAATTTTAATAATTTTGTAATTATGACCCTAGTAACACACTTAACTAATTTTCAGATGTTTTGTTAGTTGTGCCCTTGTTCCACCGATGGTGCGATATGTACTACGTTTTTGATGTTCATTAGGAATGATTTTTCAAGATCTATCGCCGTGAAACCTTGGCACTGTCTAAATTTCAACTCTCTTTAATTCAAGCCTCGACGTTATTGTAAGAATGGGCGCCAAGTAGGAGCCAATTGTGTCAAGTAGGTCTATAGTTAGGTTAAGAACAATATTCTACATGTTCTAGTAAAGTCTATATCACTACCCATGGATTTAGTGACCGACTACTTAGAGAAAGGCTATTCCAGAGCATAGGGATTATAATCTTTTTGTTTACCACAGTCTTACGAGCTTGGCCACTACGCAAGTAGGTATGTCCTAGCGATCTTCGAGTTGTTCTAGTTTCAGATCTTTAGGTTAAAACCTAAATAAATAAATTTAAAGCTTTTTCTATAAAACGTTTTGAACGAACTTAAAAAAAAATCCTGGAAATTTGTGAAAAAACCATGTTTCTCTTTTTGGGTTAAAGCTATCTTTCTGAATCTCTTAAATCAATTATTGAATGTTATTGATGTTACGAAAAAGTATATCATGGGTTGTTTAATCACTTAATGCACAAGTTATATCACGTTTGTGTTAAATTTTTCTTAAATCCCTGAGTAATCCCATAATCCCTATGAATAAGAAGATTTACTTTTAGATATTACTATTACCATACCAGTAATAACCATTCTTTACTTTTTAGATATTACTATTACCAGTAATAACAATTCTTTACTTTTAGATATTACTATTACCAGTAACAACAATTCATTGAACTCCTTTGTTCTCAATTCTTTTATATTCAAATATGATTCACGATCCAGACAGGAGGCAACCATGGATACATTAATCCCGACTAGAAGCGCTCCCTATGACGACACTATGTTTCATCGTTTCAGCGAAAGATTGTGTGACTAAGCAATCATTCATACAGTCTAGCTTGCAATCATTTGTAACGATTGTATATCTTGGATTGTATACTCGTATTATTTACTGGATAGCGTTGTAGTAAATAAATATCGTACTTCATAGTAAACATCTCATAATTCTTAAACAATACGATGTCGCATGTCCTGAATTCCCAATTTAGATGGAAAGGGAAAATAAAGTCTTTGTAGTTTATATTATATTTTTGGCAAACATTCAAACTTTACATCCGCAATCTATCAAACAAAAGGTCCATCAAATAAGTACCTATTACAATTTTAAACATTATCCATTGTTTGTTGGGCCATAAAAATAACTGCTTATCAATCATTCAGATGTCGGTCGAAACTTGAGTGTTTTTATTTTTTTCTGAAAAAGCGTAGCAGTCATGTTCTTCTGAATAACGTAAAAAATTGATCATAAATGTTATCAGAAATCGAATGCTATCTCTTTATTATTTGAAGACCCCTTCCTAGTTCCTATACACGAGTGACGTAGATAAGTAGTTCGATAAACATTTGAAATTAATGTACCAATTCATAGATCAGCTTGGATGACGGCCATTTTGCAGATCATCACATATGTTTTCATATACACACCTAAATTATAGGTGCTGAAAGAAATATAAGCTAAAACAGCCAGACTGTAGGTAGGTAGGTCAATAAACACGGCTTGAAGCCGTGTGCAATACCTGTTCAACTTTCCTTAGTAGGTACTCTGACTACTTGTATTGTTTTATTACCTTCTGAAGATACAGCGCAACTAATTAGGATATTAGTGATGTCATTGGGGACATAATAAACTTTTGGAGAATCGACTGCAGTTAAAAACAGTTACTTTATTAAATCATTTGAAAAAAACTTGGAGAAGTTCAAACATATACAGTTTGATCACCTCCAAGTTTTTTTTTCATTTTCATGGTTACGAGGTTACCACATTCTTCACAGTAATTTATGGTAAAATAGTCTTGGTAAAAAACTTAATGTAAGGGCATTGTCTTGTGCTCACACAGACTTGGATTTCCCGACACATTTATGATACACTATTTATATCATAAAGAATTCACTGACCATTGTCTCTTTTTATAATAGGTAGGTATAGCTACCACTTTATCATATCGGATATCAAAAATAATTCGAGGACGTTTTTAGAAGTCGTTGTCTAGACGATGCGCAATCAAATTCAGATTTTTCTTTTCAATAGTAGTATGTTTAATTAATACAAAGTGTAGCGGAGATAACCTTTTAAACTGGAAGATAACGCGAGCAATTTCACTGAGCGTTCTCACGAGCACTCCGCTAATTAAAGTTAACTCGACGTCGTATAAGTTAGGACACTTCAGGTCTACGGACGCAGTTAATACTAAAAGACATTTTTACTACTTTCTTGTTGAGCGAACCTTTTCAAAACGTTGCCACAAGTTAGTTTTCGTTCTCAGACGGAGCTCGCCGCCCATAATTATTGGTTTTCAAGCCATCCGTTTGCCTAACTGACCGCCTTTCGTGTTATCCTAATTATGTGTCTCAATAGTAAATGTACGAGTTTGTAACTAAATGCTGTTAGTGTTACAATATTGTTTATATGTCACACATAAAAAGTTTTAACTGCGTTGTTAAGAAAAGAGTTTTTTTTCCTTAACTTATGAACTTAAGTCACCTAAATTCATTTAAGTATAATGCATGTAGATATTAAACGTAATTTAATAAAAACTATACTGAGTTCATTGGAGAACATTTTGTTATGAAAAAATAATAAAGCATTTTTGTTTAATTTTCGTAACCATAAAAGGACTACACCTGCTACGCCGTAGCAGCTTGTAGGCATTTTGAAGATATTTATGTGTATGAAAAATGAAGTTTAACGTGTAATCATGCCTTGCATATAAGATTTTATCGATTACTAATGTGAAACTAAGCTCAAATATTTCCTTCCACCTGGTTCCTATAATTTACCAACCGTAATGGACTCGTATGGTTTATTAATTATTACGATTCGTAGCTGTCCCAGCTGCGTAGCGTAGAGCGACAACATTTTATCCCTAAGTAGGTATTATCTGTAAATTTGCAAGACTACCATGAGAAGGTAAGAGGATTTTTGATTGCGTTGAAACTGGACATATTCTTGAATTCTGAGCTTAAAAATACTTTGTAAACCCAGATATTGTTATAGGAATAATTAATATGAGCTAATTGATTCAGACCACCTACTTAGTCACTTTACTAGCCATCCATCTTATTTAACTGAGATATATTTACATTTACTGTGTTAATATGAGGTCAAACAGCCGTGTAAAATCCATTTATGTGTTACACAGACACAATTATAATGATTGTAGATGTTATTACGGTTTAAGACATTTATTTCTCAAAAAGAATACAATTCATTTATCATGAGAAATACAAGTTAATGTCATTAATAAATATACGAACTTATGAAGAACGGTAGGTACTCGTAAATAATTATTAGAATAATTAATATAATGTCAAACATGAGCCAGACGTTTCGCGATTAGGTCTACTTCCATCAGTCCCGATATCAGCTTAATGAAGGCTCATTTAATGTAAACAACGATATTACCTACACTGATGAAATTGTACTGCAATCGAATGAACAAGCTGGCTCCTATCGATAAGGACGTCACCGAGTAATTCAATCTGTTGTGACGTCACATATGATCGTAATCAGTAAATATTTGAAGAATGTTTATCGTCTCGTTATACAGCCCAGGTATCGATGAAGAGTACGATTGTTTTCTTCGATAATCTTAATTGCTTATCGATTATTGAATTCCGATACAATAAAGTCTGCCAGTGATGTAACCCTGCTGATAACACGCCGTGAAAACGGGTGAATAACGATGATTGTGTTGTCAGCCCATCGAATTATAATATAGGGTCGGACTCAAAGCAAAGATTAAGATTAGAAGCGGAACCACTGAAAGCTTGGGCTTTTTCCAAGAAAGAAACGTTCGTTTTATGTTAAAAGAAAACAATTATTCTCTAGATACTGTGTTTATGTGGTGAAGGCGATAGAAACACGATCCAGACGGCAAAACAGTAGTTTACCCATCCTTGAGTTTTCTATTCTTTTCAAGTCACCTAGTTTGGGCCCAACAATGGTTTTGACTGATATAACTATAAACATGAACAGTTATGTGCTGTCATTCATGGATCTTTGACAGTCGTTTGTCAGAAGCCCGAAAGACTGACAACCAGTCTTACCAAGGGGTATCGTATTACCCAGTTACTTGGTTGTGGAGGTCAGATAGGCAGTCGCTCCATGTAAAATACTGGTATTCAGCTGCATCCGGTTAGACTGGAAGTCGACCACAACATAGTTGGGAAAAGGCTAGGTAGATTGATTGATTGATGATCAGTTATGTGCCAGTGTCATGGATGTCCTGAAAAGAACCAAACAGATTTTTTTTTCCTAAAATGATTACATACCACTACAAGTTCTTTAGCAATGTACCTAAATAAACCTACAATCTGCTGATCACTGTTATTGGCAGTTTTTGCAAACTATATTTACACTTGCAGCATATTGAAAATTCATGTTAAAATCATATGCAATGCAATGTCGTATGGGGTGAGTAAATTAATATACTTCTTGTTCAATTTCTTCAAAACATTATTTAAATGTCAATTAGAATGATCGTTATTGCTTTGTATTACAAATTGAATGTCCAATCATTGTGTGATACGCTGGTCATGAATCAATACTTTTTTTTATTGTTACTCTGTATTGTTTATCTAACATCGTCACACGCTCTATTTCAGCGTGATAAAACTCAGGCACGTACGGACACGTACTGACAAGTAAGATGTAGATACAAGACTGTACACTTGGCAACTAGTTTATCGGGATGGACGAATAATACATGTTTCATGAAAAAAATCAATATTGACGTAGATTATGACTAAGTATAATACTTATCTAAAGTGCTACGTTCTTTACTGATGAGGAATTTGGAACAGTCTTCATTCATTTTATTTTAATTACAACTTGAATGAATAGTCGGCGACCCCCCTTATCAGGAGTCAGAATGGCGAGTGCTGGGCTCAATCCGAGTTTATAAAGTTGTGCAACTGTACCGCGTATGTATGTGTATTGATAATAAATATAATTATAATGGAATATTTCATTAAACATTTTTTTCATTGATGTTCTGATGGATTCCAGGCTCGGTTAATTCCAGTGCTGTGATATAAATGTTTTATGGGAAGTAGGAATTAACCGACGCACTTGTTAAAAGATAAAGATCATGGATAACTGTTTAGTTTTTAGTTTGTAACAATTATTTGCTCAATCGTAATTTCCGCTGTTTATCACTGAATACGTGATTTAGGAAGTAATAATCACGTTAGTTTTTTGCGTTTGTTTTCGGTATTTCGTAATTGTTGTTTTAATTAAATTAAATATCATTTATTTCAGGCAATTATTAAACCCATAACATACAGACACGTACTCTTAAAATAAAGTAATAACACATAGAATATAATACAACATTTTTATAACTAAAAATATATATTAGTTAAAAGTCTTTTACCTCTCTTGCAAGATGGACGACACGGAACACAGCTTTAACAATTTCATTCTTACTCAGGATTACCCTTGTGTAGAAGAACACTCTGAGCTTACTTAGCAGCGCGGAAAAGCCGGCAACGTTGCTCTCGGCGAACATGTCAGTCGCACTACACCGCCAGGGTAAGTTCATCATAGCCCGGTAAGCATTATTATACTGTACACGAAGAGTGTTATACGCACTCCTCGTGTACCGGTACCAAAGTTGGCTGGTGTATAACGACTGACAGTAGGCTCTGAACAGCGTCACCTTCACTTGATTCGAGCAGTGATAAAAACGTCTAGCTAGCATATAGTATTCGAGAGTGGAAGAAGTGAGTAGCAGCATCCTGTTTGTAAACTTATGTAACGATACAATATTCTCCACATTTTTAAAATATGAAATTAAAAGAGAGGAAAATCGGTTTAGCTTCTATCTACACAGGTATCTCACAAAATCAGTTCCTAAGTTCCTATCTCGTAATCTTTTAATCTGAATGTGCTATTAAAACGGATTTGCTGATACAACTTTATAGAGTTAGTAGCACGTGGTTTACTTTTTTAGCAAGTTAAACAATTAGATAAAGTGTAGCATGTAAACTCACAGTTTATAATTTATCTGTTGGATGAATCTGAGCTTAAACACAGTACAGATTAGTGCTACTTCCAAACAGATATAAAAAGTAGTTATTATGATAGGGTTGCTAAAACCCAATTCCGGAATTGGCAGACTAGGATTTTGTGCTCAAGATTATTTTGTGAGAACTTGAGAAGTAGAATAATTTAATGTTTTGCTGAAGCAATAAACAGGTTTGTAGACGGATTTATTAATGTATAATTCAATGTACGTAGTAATATGGAGTATCCTGCAACGTTGTTCAAGAAACATGATCAAATTCAAAAATATGATCCAGTATCACATAACATTTTATCTCTTTGCTTGTAGACTAAAATGATTGTCTTACGATGTTCCATTTCTACGTGGTTTCTTCCAAAACGATTTACAATATAAGCAGCTTAGTTTCGTCAGCTGAACTCTGGGGGAAGCCCATGAGATTGCAACTCGATGCGTACGCGCAGAGAACCGCGGCTGTTGTTGCCAGCCCTGGTTTCGGGTAGCCGGCGACAATCAGGCTGCGTGGGCCTATCGTGCGGGCGAGGTCGCTCCGCTCACCCCGCTATCGACGAACGCCTCATTAGCTCTATTAATAATTCAACTCGTATCTCAACCCTATTGTTCTGCCAGATTATTTTCCATTCGTTAACTATATGCGCCTATACGAGTTAATTATCTCTGCGATGTGACATTTTGTTGCTCTTGAAGATTGATTCTTTGGGAACTTCAGTGTTGTTCTTTATAAGGTAACGTGCGGTTCATGGCCATTTTCTCGTTAAGCGTTTTACGTTTAATATTTTGCATTTTATGGTAGTTACCTTGTGGCTTTTCTTGCCATGTGTAATGGAAATGTTGGTATGGTCCTTTTTGAACATTGTCATGAGTTATGGGAAGAAAATTATTATTCAAGTCAACGACACAAATAAAAACCGTAATTTCACCATGATGTACTAGCCATTATGACCAAATCCGAAAGGTCACATGATCTGATTATCAACTTTAGGTATATTAGACGTGACGATGTAGATGTCAGGTGATAGGCTAGGTAGGCGTGACCAGGTGAGAGGGCGTGGCATTAAAGCAACCCTCCCCCTACCCGCCACTCCCACTACTGTTTAAAACTGAGAGGACCCTCAGATTCTCTCGAATTTTTTACCAAAACCTTTTTAACTGTTTTGACATTTTTAACGTGTTGTCGATTTTACCCAAGCGACTGCATAAGTCTTGCCAAATAGTTCACTTTGAAATTAAATTTGCTGCGTAATTTCGAGAAAATGCAATGCTAATTAAAATTATAAAACATCCATGTAGGTATAAATAAATTATTACAACGATTACAGCTAATATAATTTTATAGCTACTCCTACATATGCGATTGAAATTAGTAGCAATAAATGTAATTAATTTAATGATAATACTCAAAATAAAGCGTGTGGATAGCACTGATAAAACTGTTTTATCTCATTACCGACAGACTTGTAATTATGAAACTTTGACTAAATTTTATGCAGATTATTATAGTTTCCGCATAGTTCTACTAAATGCTGGATATAACGATAATAGTGAAAAATTTCTGATTTGTCATTCAACTGTTACTTGCACTGATTTAGACACAGTTTAACCATATTATTATTTAAAAAGTAATACATATATATTTAGGAACACTTGACAAATCTTAAATACAATACACCCTGGGCCGTGGGGTCCGAGTGCTCATCGAGTATTTCGGGAAATCGCCAAGTGGTTGGTCGATTTGGTTGGCTTGGTTTTTAGGTCAAAGAATCAGCGTTGCCATCCAACGTGGCAACGCTGCCAGCTTTTTGGGCGCTTTTCCCACTGACAAATTTCTGGATGCCCAATGAGCTCTTCCCTTTTTTTCCTTTATATACTTGTACATAATATATTTATATTTTACTGTTAGATATATATTACTTAAAACGAAAAGAAATTTTAATTAACTATAAAAATAATGGATAACTTGACCTTTGGTAAAAGGACTTATTTTCATTGCTTTTAATTCGCAGTCTACCAACTTATTTTAATATGATAAAACAAAATAAACTTTTAAACAACTGTGTTAAAATAGTTAATTGACTCAGGCGTGACTTTACGGAATCCATTATAAAATACAATAGACGATGTATTAGGATTAGATTACTTGATTTCTTACAGAGTTCTTTATGACTCTTAAAGAACAGTTAAGCGGATAAGGTTTTAATTTTAATTTATTTATTGAGGGATAATTACAACATATATTATACATAAAGTTACCAATATTTTAAGTGGTAATGTTGCAGTGCACTGTATTATCTGTAGATAGGACATATTAGAGATCAGTGGTTGCCACTAGACGGGCATTACCAAAATTAACAAATAATTTAAAATAAATAAATAAGTTACTATAAAGCTAGCTGTAGCTACAAAACCAAATCAGGTAAGAGACAATTTCACTTACCTAAATTATTCAATAAATTAATAAACACAAGGTTAGGTTAGGTTACTAAATATACGTCGTCAAATGTATTTTAACTCTGTTAAATCACATTAAACCGAGCTTCCGCGTAAAACCGGAGGTTCTTTTTGTTTATCTTATTATTTAAATTACTAACGAAGACGTCATTTGTATAAAGATAAAAATATCTCTAATTCAAGCTGTTCGTTAATTTTTCTCATAGCCGTGCCGAAGTATGGTGAAAACCCGACATAAATCAATTCCGATTTGACACTAATAAAATTGTTAACTTTTCTGTACCATTAATCATCGTCACCTAATCTCAGCGTCCTAATAACCTTAATGGATTCTTAAATTCTTCTGTTTTATTGTTTCACAGTAAGTAGGTTCTTACAGACAATAGTGACACTTTGAAAATGTCGGAATTTCTGTCATTTGCACTAAGCTGTAGGTTTTATGTAAAGCTCAACAATGTGAGACACTACTTAGGATCTGTAACCTGTTGTACTTCCTGGTATAAATCCTGAGCCACTTACCTACCTCTCTTTATCCTCTTAACATAAAAAAAACTGAAAAGCTACTGGGCCATTATTACAAAGAACCTAAGAAAGGATAAAAACTATAATACGATAGGCAAATACAAAGTGTAAGTTACCGTCGAATAATGCGAAGATATGAAAAACAAAACATGAAGTTTACGAGGTATTTGGATTCTATGCAAGTAAGGAGGATAACCCGTTTGTGTTCGTACGTAAGCTATGTGAGTATCTGCATTATGTACTTGTATACAAGCCATGGTACGGCTAATGCATAGATTTGGCATCGCAGGATTCATAGGTAACTGCACTGCCTCATAATCACCATAATATGGAAAATGAAACGGTAAACGTGTTTTATTTATTGTTTCCACAACACTAAAAGCATATTAAACCGAAGACTCAACAAACAAAGTGACGTCACAACTCACAAGCTGTACGCAAATTAACTCACTAAATAGAGCGGATTCAATTGTGCCCGTCCCCAAAGCATCTGCTGCTTAATTGTCATTGTATCGGATTAATGTCGGCGGGATGATGACCTGCTAGTGATGCGGTCTCGAGCCCCGCAGGCCCCGCACTCACATCAGCCACTGTTTGTAGAGGCCACTTAATGGACATGTTGTGTTTGGGCTGTTAACTCAATTAGCTGCCAGACGCTGCCTCGTCAATCAACGGTATTCATTGTTTTTACACCATAAGGAAATCTTTAACATCCAACACTGAAACTACGATTTCTATTTCTTAATTACAACCTTCGTAGACTTTGTTCATTCAGTTTAGTCAAACACTACGTAAAATTAAAACAATGATATGCATAGCTTCTCAGGAAATACCCATTCGCACATAGGTACGAACCGAATTTATCTTAGATCTACAAACAAGAGGTAGTTACGGATTCACCTCCAATATTTGTTGAAGATAAATCGCAGCGCAGTGGCATAATGATAATCGCCGTATTAATGCTATAAATAACTTGTTCCTTGCACTTGCATGGGTGCTACGAAAGACAGAATTTACAATCGTTTTAAATTAGGTTTCATGGGGAGCTACGCAGAGGCTACTGCTTATTCTGCGAGGAAATTAGGATATAAAAAAAAAAAAACTTTAAAGATAAGCCAGATTAGAGGGCAAACATGGTATTTATACTGTTGTCGGTTCTTTACAAATATCGTTATGTGAGACTGTGGTCTCTAAGTTGTGTACTCGGTTCGCATAATCGGTTGTTGCCCCTTTGCCTGAATATGTGTAGATACCTATACTTTTCCACACTGTTAGGCAAACGTCTCCCCTATACTTTTCCAGTGCTCCTTATGTTATGCCTTCTCCGGCCAATCGGTCAGGAATGAGTCTAAATCGTCACGCCAGCGTTTCGGTGGCGACGCCCGTCTTCGTAACGAAAATAAATGAATTTTGAATATGAAGATCACTTGGGGGCCAATAGGACCAAAACTTAAAAAAAAACAAAAAATACTATTAAATATATTTTAGAAAAGAGATGAAAATTGACCATTGGCCCTTATCTCCGAAACTACAGAATGGAGTACTGAGAATGGTACTTTACTTATAGATTACACGAAAGAATATCTATAAGAAGTCTATGGTCTTAAAATAACACGGTAAATCTTTCAATGTTGTGCGTGCAAACTTTCCTTTGCAGTTGGAATGTACGGGAGAACATGTTTTTCAACTACAATGTTGAATTTGTTCTTGGGTTAAAAGCATGGTAGATAACATATTTATCGTACCCACGCGAGATCAATTCGCACTTGTCCGGTTTTTAAATGCTACGCTCCATAGCTCTTTGGAAAACCTTGAGTTTAGACTTCTGAGCCGCTGTCAAAGCGCCATAGGTTAGGATAATCAGGATACGCATTTCGATGTGCTTACGAGCGCTTCAGTGAGATAGGAAGCCCTTCATTATCGCCCTTCATTATTAGCGCCTTCATGGACCACTCCCCGCCGCTCTCCGCTCCTTCAGTCATCTTCGACTCGACGGTCGATCTCTTTGTCCTGTCTGTTGTGGAAAGAAACTAGCTGGCCCAGCTAGATATATTATTCGACATCGATCCTGATAAGGCATATGGCTAAATAATTGATTGGCTGAAACTGGAACCTAAAGTGAATTCTGGAAAAGCGTACCAATAGGCACATAAAACAACTGAAACTACATCTAACAAGCTTACCAGACCTCAGTTGGAGGCGAAGTCAAAGCCATCCAGCTATGCAGTGAGCGTGTGATTGTCAAACAACAAAATTTCGCTGAGAAGTGCACCCTGGAGGTGTCGCCCTGCGATCATCGAACCTGCTAAGAAAAAAACCTGATCTTGTTTCTCTCCGCTTGTACAGTTAGCTGCGGAGCATTAAGTAATCGGAGCCGAGAGCGACGAGATAATGTTGCGCACGCGTGAAATATATCCGAGCGTTTTTATTGCGACCGCGTTCCGCTCCCGGACTGGTATGCGCGTGTCTCTGCGCCGAAGAAATTCTGTCGACGAGTGGTTTGCCTCACGGCGACCTTGTCGCGCGCACGCAGCCTCCCCCCTCCCCCCCGCTGCCCCGGCGAGCCCGCAGCGCCTGCGCCGGCCCGCCGGGCGCTCCTCCGTTGCTGCCTCCGTGAAAGTAGGTGACGGCGCGACGCCCGCTGCGGTGGCACCCGTCTTCACACTCGCTTGCCACTTGCGGGCCCTACGCCCGATTTTAAAAGCGGCTTTCTAAATGTTCTCGTATGCTTGTACCTGTATGTGACTGCGCTTAAGTATATGGTCCGTCTGCAGCTGTCATAGAAGGCAGTTGAAAAAGTTACATGGCTACATCGTCTTTCACATAAATATGTTGGCAAACTAATCAAGTCTCTAGGCTTAACGCTTGCACATTGCAATAAAAATCTAGATTAACGTCATACCTGAACATTCTTGAGGAAAAATATTTAAAACCTCTAAATCGGTTTTATTATAGACAGATAATTTTGCTAAATTACTAAAATTACCTCGTCTAGTTAGAATGTTATGAGGGTTGTGTGTGTTTACCTAGTCATTATGTAGGTGATTGAGGCTTGATTGCTCTTATTGAATACCTAATCAAACATCATCGGTGCTATTATCGAGATCAAGTCTTGTTACTGTCACAGTCGCAGTTTTTACCTTAAAGGGGCACAATGTCGTGGAAAAATAACGTTTTAATTAGTTATATTTTATTCGTTAAAACATGCCTCATGAATTACACATGCAATTAACTGTAAACCCTGCAATAGTAGGCTACTTAGGCATTCGTGTAGTGATGTTCAATTAAAATAATAATTTATTAATGTGATTTCTTTGTATAAACAGTCAATAATTAATACACCGGGCGCTATAATGATGGAGGTTCAAGCCTCTTTCGATTCATTTTGATATCCAGAACTGATCACAATTTGTCCAACCACACAATGGATAAAGTTATTTATTGAATCAACAGTCTGAAGAGGGTTAAATAAATATTGTATTTTATTACAAATCAGTTATACGAATCGTGTGGGACTTTCTTTTTGCAACAGTTTATCAGTAAGCGGCTTGCACAACTTATTCGAAGAAGCATTCCATTGTGAATAATGTCCACGTAGAACTCAACGAATTCAATCAAATGCTTAGCACGGGCTTCCAGGATTGCTCGCGCTTGCCCACGCGGCAGCTCTTCGGGGAACCTGTTGCCTCTCAGCCTTTCAGTCAGTTGCCTTCACATGTCTTGTGCGATTGGTCGACCGTCACTGTGAGGATCTCCAACTCACCACTACGTGCCATGTCTACAGATTTGAAAGTTAGTACCTGTATCATAAGATATAATATCAATATACTTGTGCCCAGTACCCGTTTTCTACAAAAATCCCAAGACTCCACTCAGGAGGTATTAACAATTTATCGTATGTACCATCTATGATTAATGTAAGTTAAATTCTGAGCAGTCATTAAGTAACAAAGAATACGATAACATTATATGCGTAGTATGCTAATAATGTGTTTGTTATTCTTATATCAACTTAAACTTTTTATCGCTTCTATTGTCCGATCGGTATTTTCTCGATTAGCAACGGGATGATTGACATGTTGGACAAAAAATTAAACAATACTAGTAGCGCATGCGGTCGCTACTGGCTTTTACTTAACATTCTCGAAGACTTGCGAGCTCTTCACTGATGTTTTGTTCACTGATCTCCTCGACTCTTCTCGGAAATTACTGATTAATATTATCACTGCTTATTCTAGCTTCTAAGAAAACTGACTACACTTGAGTTTCAATTTTATAAAATGCTTTTGCACCTATAAGTTTTTCTTCGACGTAAGTTTTTCTGCCGTCTGCACCGGATGTAGAGCTATGACGGGTAATGAAACTTTTATAATAGGCTGAAGTATAAAATATCAAGCTACTATAATTATAATTTAAATCAAATGAATTCCAACGGTGCGTTTTCTTTATCATTGTAACAAGGATTCGTTAACTCACTCCGAGTTAATAAAGCGAAGTATGTTTTATTTACATTCTACAAAAAGTGTACTGTGTTAAGCGATTCAATTACGTTTTTATGAGTTTTTTTATGAAGTGTGCCTAAAACGCATTACTGAGGAGGATCTACAACCGGAACTAGCGTAATTGACAATATAGTTGAGATGAGGTTCTGAGTGCGACCGGGTCGGGCCGACGGCGGAGACCACTCGATCGCCGTGTAAACGCACTTAATATGAACCACTTTTTGCTTCACTCTGTTATTATTAATGAATAAATGCTATATGTCCGAGTACTCGAGGTCAACGTACGTACGGAATGTTGTAAAAAATGCGTTAAGGACATCAGCCCGGCATTCTATCAAGTAGAACCGATGGTCCACTATGTGCGGGGTCATTAATTCTCTCATTAGCTTTGAATTATTAATTAGACCATGAATCGCGCGATATGCTTGTTATGATATAATTTTCTATAATTTGATATTATTCGACGTAGTTTGCTGCTTTGAATAGTTCTAGCTACACGGTATATAAAAGGTACATATTGACCAGTAAGAAATGAGTTTACTTTTATTTCATGTAGTTTATATAATTCCAAATATTTAATTTAAATTGCTTAAAATTATTAAGATTAATTTAGAGATTTAGTACCCAACTAAATGATAATGTTTTCGCATTATTTACTGCCGTAATAACTGGCAATAATTCCTTAATATTTATTAGTCAATCTCAATAAAAGATAGACATAAATATTTAGGGATTTAGTGGAATACTTTTATGATGACGCCGATTACATATCTTTATTATAACATTAGTTTCACGTGAGGCGTACGTAAACAAGTATCACGAATACAAACGATGAATTGTGGCGAAGAAAAATAAATAAACATTCAATCAAATTGTAAAATATAAGGAAAATTATGACTTCATCACTTCTTCTCAATTTAAGTATGTATCAGAATCTGACACACGTAATCGGGTGATTGACAGTAATGTATTAATAAAAGTTATTTACGTGTGGAAAAACTTGTCGGAAAGACGTAAAGGATAAACTAAAAAAATAAATAACTTCATCAAGTTCGTTGTTTGTGGAATTGTGGACTGAGTCGGTTGATTTTTGCATAATTTTTTAAAGTAGGTTGTATTTTAAAACAAAAATAGATCAGACCGAAAGAGGTGACTAAATACTTCAAATAAAATAATGATTTTGATACAGAATCTGAGCTAAGTTATTTTACCCTTTATTTTTAATTATCTACTTATTAAAAAAGTTAAGGTTATTCCAAACACAGATAAATCCATAGTTTTATGAAGAAATCATTTAGGTAATAATTTGGGACTACGCTGCGCCTACGACTGCTACGCCAGCCGTCATCGTAGCGGGACAGTTGTGTTTGTCGAAACTCATTCTTTTTTGACAGACTCGACATTACTAGCATTTTATACGAAATTGTGTTGTGTTGAGTTAATTTTGCTTATAAACATATATTTTATTTATGTACTTATTTTTTGTTTGTACTTATAGGAATGAGGTATTCAAAAAACTCTACTTCAATATTAATTTATTTTCCTTTGCTTCAGGTGTTCCGCGTGTGTGGCGTGGCGCGCGAGTGTGATGCGCGGCGGGCGGAGCACTGGTCGCCGGCGCCGCGAGTAGCCGCGACCATGCGGGGCCGAGCCGCACTCGCCGCCGCCCTGATCGTCTGCTCGCTACTTAGCACGACACACGCGTCCTCCGCTGTCATCAGTAAGTACTACATCTTGAAGAAAGAGGCTTCTTATTCTTGCTAGAAACTAGCGAGTAGCTGCGACCCTGTCCGGTCGAGCCGCACTCAAAACTGTAGGTCTAATAGTCTACAGACTCTTTCTTTCTCTCTCTGTCTTAATTTCAAAGGTCGCCATGTGTTCTCCACACAGGCTTTTTTTACCTTATATGACCTTCAAGCATGTACACAAGCCCATAGTTTAATTAGGTATCCAACCAACAAAAAAACATATTTTGGGTGGATGGGTAGGGCAGGACATAAAAACTGGTATGGTGTACAAGTAAAGTAAGTTAGACATCTACAGAGCAACTTCTATCGCCTATTGTGCAATATAATGTTTACAACTATCAAAGAAAGCATTATTTGCAACAATATAGCTTAACAATAAGGTTCGACAGGTCGGTTGCACAAGGCACGACAATTGGTCCGTTGCGAAACCGCGTCGGGACCGTTCCCACATAGATCACACATTCGTTCGCCTCTCGATCATGACGTGCATAGTGAGCGCAAGCGCGCCTTGTTTATAGCTCTAAAACCTAGGATTGTTCGATAGCGAATAAAGTGTTTTGTTTCAAAGTGAACTGAAACACGAACACGATGTAGTGGGAGTTGAATTAATTTGCATATGTTTTATAAGTAGTAATTTTGGGTAAGTACTGTTAATGTGGTAAAGGTACCCCCTATTGTAATTTATTGTCATTTTCCTTCCTCTTCAGCGCTTGTTGCCAGTGATTCAATACTAACCTAAAGCTACTTAGGTATTGCCTAACTAAAATGCTCCATGAGAGTTCAGTTACACAAAATTAGTTTTAAATCGTAGGTAAAAATACTTGAAAACAAGAGTATTTTAAGTATATCCGTATATTATGATATATTGGTAAGTAATAATTTATAGACAAACATTTAAATAGAGCCACATAATAGAAAAATAATGACATAGAGACGTTAGAAGATTGCGGGTGCGATCATGAATAGTTTATTATTCGTGTAATAGGCTCTACAACTTCATTAGGCTGTATTCAGAAGCCATTGAGATCAAATTGATAATCATAGTCGGTTTCAGGGGCTTATATGAATAGGTGCTTAAGTTAATATTATCCCTAGGCTTAGAATTACTATCGTTGGTCGCTGCGGGAGCAACTTTCTAAAAATTATTCTCATCTAGCCGCAATTAGGTATTGAAATGGCCGTTAAGTACATATCTTGTAATCGCTTCATGGGTATTTCGCGTATGCCTTAAATGCCCGAAACGCTGCAATTAAATCGCGTGTAAATGTTTAAATTGCCTACCGTATATTTTCGATATTTGCATAATTTCTTGTCACTTAACCAGAATAATAATATAATTTAGCGGTAATGGAATATTACTTTAGTATTTTAAGCTCGTATAAAACATAAATTTCAAGAATTATGAGCGCAACCAAAATATAACAAGTTTGTAATGGTGGGGAATAAATAAATAAAAAAGATCACACTTAACCAATTTTATGGGCTCGATAATTTTATCGTATTTATAATGTAAACTACATTATATAATTATTATCACGTTCTTAAAGTTAATGGCATATTTATATTTGTTGTTTTGGGATGTTTAGTAACTCGAAAGATCAGGTTACAAGTTACAAAGTATTGTCAAGCAAAGCCTTGAATCGCTAACACGTGTTTTAATTAAATGTATCACACACGGAAAACTGTTGCAGCCGAACGTAATGGTAGTAACCTAAATAATAATTAAAAACAAACAAAAATCTAACGATGATCAATAAAACTCGTAAATAAATGACCAAAAGAAAGTTTCGTAGACCCTCTACGAGGTTACGAAAAAGGTCTACGAAAGTACTACGCACCCAAAAATATTCGCAAACTCGATGAAAAACCACATGATGTTTTATTACTGGAACCAATAATATTATTTTTTACAAGGATTTATCGTTTGACCTTGTATAAAATGGTGTATCGATTCTTAATTGGGCCGACGACGATCCGAGTACATATCACGTATCATTTCTATTAATCCCTCGATTATACGAATCAATCGAGTTATTATCCCGACAAAACAAGTTCATCCAGTGGAGGACAAGTTCAGTGTCGAACTGTGACTTTGCATAACGACATTGATTCACGATTAAGGCGCTTATCTATACGCTGTTATCAACACTCATCTAATACGAGCGCTAAGGACAGTCGTGACGGGAATGTAGGTTAAACCGATTCAAGGGTTCTTATTCGTATTATGATGCGTCACAAGTATTTCATACATCTTTCACAACTTTTTATTTCCGTCGGCAATGTTTGTGTGCTGTTTTGTTTAGTTAGATATAGGTTTAGTTTAGAACCGTCTTCTGTGACCATTAATCCCTGTAATTGATATCAGTCACGCGAAGCTACTATTTTAGCACGCACTAAATTGTAAATATTTATTTTTACCACAGTTTTAGTATAATTCTTCAACAATATGAATTACCTATCTCATTTGTTAATTTACAATTCAGCGAATTATTTATAAAATCGTTTACCTTGAAAACCGCTCGTTGCTATGAGATATTATGAAATGTAAATATATTGCGTGCCCGCAAAAATCTATAAGGCAAAGTTGTCTGTCGTTCACATACAATTGAATTGAATGAGTGATTCATTGTTTCTAAATGAAGTTGGTATTTAATTGAAGCAACAATGCAGTAATGTGCTCGCGGATTAAAGGAATTTATTCTGTCTGTAAAAACAAGGCATTAAAACATTAGCCATGAGCAAACATTTGGAGAGGAATTCTCATTCGTAGACGAGCACATATTAATTACCTACAAAAATATTGACGCGGGCGCAGGACAGTCCGACCGGTGCCGGTGGCGCCCGATGGCTACGTAATAAGAATGCGGATCCGTGGATCTAAATCAAGGTAACGTGTGATCAGGCGGCCGCGACATCGACACTGAGGCGCAATGTCGATGTCATCTGTACGAAATTCGACGCGCCGAACTTCTACCACCAGCACATCAAAAGTGGACTCATGAAAGTTCAATTTGTCAGAATCTAGGCTGTTTAACGACTTGTTTTTACAGATAAATGTATTTGTGATAACCTCATTGGGAATATTTTTATGATATAACTTTGTTACTATTTCATTTAGTTAAACACGTTTATACCTATTATGTGATACAACGACTTGTTTAGGTTCTTTATATTTATGTTGCTATGCGGAGACATTCGGTGCACTATAATATATGCAAGAATGATGGTTGTATCTTATATTTTTTATTGAACCGTTGTATAGGTTCCGATTCCGTAGACAGTATTTTTAAACCGATGTTTCAATAATAGCTCTCCAATTACATTGGAATTTGGCATCTCGAAGGACGACAACATTTGATTAAGCTGCTCTATCAATATATCTCTCTTTTGCCATTAATATTATTTACAATTATAATCAATTTATTTGACGTAAACATAATGATAGTGAATCTACTTATCCTTACTTGCTTGATAACTTATCTTACAGACAATAATTATACTTTCTCTGTTCTGATTTGTGTTATTTTACTATTGACGAAAGACTTACGTATATTTTTCATTTTCCTTTCTTGGGAACTTCTGTTATCGGTTAATGGAATCTTAAAGCTCAAAGTAATTGACTTTGCTAAATAAATTTGCTTGTATAGTGCAACGCTCGGTGCACTGCTATATAGGACAGTCGTTTCCCACGCATGTTGCTCAAACCGCAGCCTCCTCCACAGTTCGTGGTCATTCGTACGACACTCGGCAGGTATCGTGCGTGCATCGGAATCGCAAGCTTGTATTCGTATAGCTTCTCAGACTTCTCATTATATTTCTTGCCTGTCAGCAACGCTACTAGGAGATACGACATGTTCTGCAACTACTTTATAATGATTTTCTGCTTCGTGTGATCCAGAATGGTTGATTTTAACTTCACTAATACCTGCTTTACCACATGGGATTTCAAATTCAGCAGTTTAATTCTCATTATCTGTTTTAAATTTTGATATCACAATTTTACTGATTTCGACACGACTTAGCCCCGCCATGTCGCAACTGAATTCAATATTATGCATTCGATACTAAATTACTTCACTTTTGGCCAGTAGTACAGCAACCGGGTACTAACTCAGGTTCAATTACCGGTACTAAATAAACAATTAACGCTGTGTTGTAATTGCAGAGGGGCAGCGTGCGCCGTGCTCCAACGAAGGCGAGCCTGTTAAGCTGCAAGACGCCAGACTGGAACAGGACTGGAGTAGCTGCTTCCGCTGTATCTGTAAGGTAAGAATTCGGAAAAACCTTCATAATATCTAAAATAAGTGAACCATCTATCTCGGTTGGTAACAAAGATTGTTGACAATTAAATAAATTCTTGTCGAAGTCTCCTTTTTTTTTTAGGCTGACTGTACAAATTCAAAGTTATACACTAAAAGCAAACCAATCATCATTATGTATAACCGTTTAATTATCTATATTGAATTACTTTCCATGTAGTCTACTGGGAAAATATAACTTCACAAGGAGTTTTGGTCCTACAAAGATCGTAATAGGCTAGCAACCTTTCTAAACAACATTTGTATGCTCAGCTAGCTATAGATACGTGTCAACACGTGATCATCGTGGTCCATCATGATTGCTTCTTCAACCATGTGGGATAAAAACGTACAGTCAGTCTCAGTCTCTCACCTTAAGTACCCAATGTGTAATATGTTTTGTGGCTACACATTGATACAATTCCTGCTTACATCTTTCTTACGAGTAGGTACATACCCACTTTTTTAAATATTCTCATCACGATATCAAAGGGTCCGAAAAACCAACGGCCATTAATCCGAAGGTTAACCTATTTGCAATTTGCCACCTAAGATTTATTTAAATTCCAACGTGATTGGGGTCGTGTTTAGCTTACAAATACGATGATATTAATCGTTCTGCACACGTGCTAGAAAATCTAATTGAGTGTCCGGAGGCGTAGTAACCGCTATATTTATTTTAAAATAGAATATGAAGTACCCTACAATAAGGATTAGCGCCATTTATGTAAAAGTTACTTGTCTCAGTTCTACTTCCAAATAATCGATCATGGATTTTTGTAAAGTTTTGTTATTGTGTACTGTACCTACCGTCCTATTTAAATACCAACAAGGATTATTATTAGCTTAAGTAAGTTAGCTCATGCTTATGCAACTAGCTTGATCTTATAAATAGATGGATTAACGCTTGATTAATAAGTAGGTATGTGCCATTTGACATAACGAGTATGTTCTGTTTTAGGTACAACCAATTACTCATTACGCAGTACTATTTATAAGTTATTCTGCGGTTAAAGTGAACTTGGGTTCAAATAAGTTATTCTAAGTTTAGAATAATTTACGTCAATCTTACATTCATATATTCCTATTTCAACAGACTAATCATCTTAGAGTTGGATGGTAATTGGAATCGGTATCATTTGACATTTGAAACGTTGAGAAAAAGTCAGATGAAACTGATTACCATTGAATTTACATGATTAGGTAGCTAATCAGTAGAAATACTTAGTTGGACCTAAAAAGTTATTCAAAATATGCCTATTTTTGTATCATGATTTTTGGTTATTAATGGATCGGAGGAATTGTAGCAATTTTTTACATTTAAAAGTACCTAATTAAATTATGTGATAGATAAAATTAATGAAGATTATCAATTAACATTAGCGACTTGTGACTTGGTTTTAAAAAACAAGGCTTAGAATATCATTAAGAAATTAAAATAATGTAGCCTTCACAAATGTTGCGAGAGCCATGTCACAAATCACTTAAGAAATCATCGACAAACATCGAAGTTGCTTGGTAACAGCACTATCATCTAACAAGTTACGCACTTATCGATAAATGTATAAATACATGTGAGGTGTGAAATACAGCACACAAGTATCGTAATTGTCTCTCGGGGCTTACTTATGGAACGTTTGTATGCCTATACGGCGGCCACTGTCACCAAATCAATTTATCACGGACCAACTACAGAATAATAAAACAAAGGCGCGCGTGCGACCAACTCACACCTAGACAATAACTAGTAATTTGATTAGCGTTTTTCTTGGAATTTCTGAATGTTTAGTGATGGGATGCGCTTTATGTGTTAGGAAATTTTAGGGAAAACTGTCTTTTGGGCTTGATAGTTACGGAAATTGGAGTGTTTTGAGCTGGAACGGGCGGAGTGGTCAATATACGGCAGTGGCGATGTCAAGTAGAGTAGATGAATTTAGAAAAAAATCTAAAAACCGGGTAACTTTTTGGTCCTCGGTCCGACACTTTTCATGTTTAGCTCAGGCTAGGAGAATGTGACGTTATGTTGTTGTTTTAAATTTTCATAAGTCTATTTAGGCATTCGACGTCGCCTTATAGACAAACCTGCCTACAATATTATGTAATGATAATGAGATTAACAAATAGAATATAATGTCAAATTTGGCGTTCGGTTCAATTATCCCTCACGTAGATAAGTTAGGCTACTGCCTAATAATATGACATGTGTTGTATAGAGCTGGAATAAAGTGTATCTGTGTATCTAGAGTAGTGCTAATTGTTACTACAACTCTGTGACGTTTCACATGCCATCGAAGGACATGGGACCTGTTATGTCAACTTCATGCCGTGTCATTTAGTTAGTGAACTTGTAAATGCCGCACATGTTAGGTACATTTTTGAACAGTTTGCGAGGTTCTCGATAAGGGTATGCCATATCCATTTAGGTCCTTAGAATTCCCACGACACAATTGGTAATAAATTTGAAGTAGACGTGTTCTATTAAATTGATTTATATGAGGAAATCTAAGTAATTTGGTGCTAATTGCGTGTAACGTGATGTGCTGTGATGTGCTGGCGTGGCTGGGCGCGGCGTGCGTGCGGCACAGCTCCCGGCGCGCGCCGCCTGTCTGCGCGTTGCAAAAACTGACAATGCGGAACCTCTTGACAAGCACTGCGAGCACAGGAATCCGACGCAACTGTTCCTAACATAACATTATTATTTATCCCCGACCACATTCCTCAACTTAGATTTTTATTTGTAATAGGTAATTACCCACAGAATCCGCCTTCAGCTTAATAAAGTGCCTCTCACAGTATAAGTTCAAAGTGTTTGGTATTTCATAAAAGAATAAAAAGACATAATAAATACGTGATCGCTGCACAGCTGTTGGCGTGGACACGATCACACGACATCAGTATGTAGGAGCTCGGCAGCACGGCGTACGTACATATATAATGGTATTTCCCAGCCGATCTCACCTCGTCGGATGACTTGCGCGGAATTCGAAAGCCCATCGCGAGATTTATCGCTTATTCTGAATTAAAATATACATTTGCTTACTTAATGGGCATTTTTTGTCACGTGCCACGTAGCGACTATGGGACAAAAATGTGGCGGATGGTATTTTTTATGATTTATCAATGTTTTGGACGTCTGATGGAATGTAGGCAGCGAAGGTTAATTGCTTTTTCGTGTATCGACATTAACAAAGTAAATAATATTCGGTAGAGTTGAGATTTAAGAGGGCACGAGTAGGTATAGCGGCGAGCGTCATGTTGACCCGAGGGTGCCATTAGTCTTGCTTTTTTATACAAACCAGTAGCCGGTTGATAGCATCGCGCGGCTCCCGCGCACCGCTTACTTTAATGAGCCATGCCATTTATCGACGCGCGGATTATATGCGCCTGCGACGTACCAATGAACTTCACATCATTACGGTTTAGGAAGTGTGGCCAACGATCCACTTCTCTCACAACACTTACGTAACACAAAATGGGACCACCATAAAATGTGTGTAAACTTTATCTCTGCATCTACTACGGTCGAAAACTCAATAAATTAGCGACATACCAAACTTGTGATCCAGTTTTATAATTAGCATACGAGATTTAAAATAGGAACCTAAATAACTTGCAAATAATTGTTAAGTGAATAGTTTTTCACAAACATGCATATTCATTTTTTATTTTGAAAGCAAGGCTTTTCAAAAAAGTTGCCTGCCTATAATTGGAATTATGTACAATTTCAAAAGCTCTTAAGCTACTAACTGGCAATAAAACAGTAAGTAGCTATGAACTTGTTCAATTACTGAGTTAATAGGTTTACCAGGTTGTAGTTGTCATTGGTCAACATGTGTCACATAAACAATTCAGCGCCCCAAATATCTCCAAGTTTATGTGCTCTAAAAAATAATAACTAAAGACTAACGACTGTCTTAGCTCTGATATGAATTTAAGTCGGTATTTTCACGACTCCTCCACTGCGTAGCTCGGCTTTATAACTGCAACACAAACGCATTGCTTTAATACCAGAACGGATCCTAAATAAACAGTTAAATACTACTGTACCGTAATAATAACTCCCGAGTTCCTTCATGACAATATAATTGAATCATGCGCAGTAATTCCTAAGTCTGGCTGGCAACGTGTCCGTTGGACTGTTGCTTGATAATTAAGTAATGTTACACGAGAGGCTATTTTTGTCCTGGCCCTGCAATCTATTAATATCTCATAAATTGTATTTTATAGTTACAAGTAAATTGCTAACTCAAGTACCTGTAATGATCGCACTGCGTTCGACTCGAGCCAGCAGCGGCGGCACCCGAGAATGTATTCAATAACGAGAGATATTTTAAGATTATTGCTCATAATTTCAAAACCCCTGTGTTATCTCGTTTCTGATTCATTACTTATTGACTACAATAGTGATTAGTAGGACTTATTTCATGAGTGGTAACAAGAAGCGCTAGAATCGAATTCTTAGGATTACTTAGGTACCTATCTGAGCATATGCATTGCTGAACATCTAGAAGGTAAATTAGGTTCGTAACGTGTGGTAGTTAGATGCACGTTGTATTTAAATGTGAAAGTGGGTGTTGTTGGTGGCGGTGGCGGGCGCGGTCGCTGAGGCGGGCGCGGGCGCAGCTGGCGCGAGGCCTTGCCGCGAGCGCGCGGTATGCGGTCGCACCGGTTCTTCTAGCAACGCGTATTTTTTACACTCCACACATCATCGACATTGTTGTTATGTTTTGCTATGATGCAAAAAAAATCAAGTTTAATTCAGTTGCAGGTATTTACACGGACTTTGCGCCGTTATACCAAGAACCAACAAGAGCTTTCGTTCCATATCCGCGTCTATTTTAATAATTAATATTTACAGTTAGATGCTAAGTCAAAATTCCGTGATTAATATCAGCCAAGCTTTTAGTGCATAGTTGTTGCATGAGTCAGATTAGATCGCTTTTGAGAATTTCTTTTACTACGCCGTAATCGCAAAGTGATTTTGCAAACACACTGAGTTCGTAGCAAAGGACCAGTTTTACGTCAATCACGAAGCCTATTTTATTGCTCGTGTGTAGCTTCAGAATAACAACAAATCTTGTAACAGTAGTACCTAGTATCTCAATGTTTATCAGTTATCGTTGGAAAAGAGAACATTGTCCGCATCAAATGAGTATATCAAAGCGGAGACGAGACGCGTGTCGCGCGCAAAAAATGGTTGTTGTGAAGGCGCCAGCGCGACAGCGGCGCGCGCGCACCCACACGCGGCCTTGTGTGCCGCCCCGCCGCCGCGCCGCCCTGGGATCATTTACTAGACTAGATACAATTACAGCTTATAAGTACCTGCCTTTAAATGTATATAATTAGCACTCCATTCTAAACTCGATAAATCTACATAAAAATAATCATATCAAGGATCTTGTTCAGATTGTATACAGGCTCTTAATTGTCACCTTCTTGTGCAAAACGTAGCAGTTCTAGATAACTTATTCACTTACATCTTTTTAAGATAGAAATTCGTCCAGTAAGTATTCTTTGCATAGCATTTAACGGTATTATTTACTTACCATCAGCGCGCTTTGGAAACCGAGTGGGCTGAATACTGGATAAGCTTTGTTTTCCTGCTTGGTAACTTAGAAATTGTTATCTATGTTACGTAAGTCTAACAAATACTGAAATACTTGACTTTATTTATGTAGGTACTGACATTTTCGGGTAACCCGCTACATTATTTGTGATACGAATCCATTTTACAGGAAGTCAAACATAAAAACGAAAAATAAAAAAATTATAGAAGCAACTTTACCTTTATTTGTTTTACTTATTTATAGTATTCCAAACCATGATTTCTTATTCAAACATACCTACCTATTTATTAATTAACTACGCAATTGTTGTTATTATATTTTATCGGCGAATTTGTGGTACAGTGTATATACATTTCGGTAGTACGTCACTTCCCGTATCAGATAGTGGGAGCGTTGAATATCCTCACCACTTCCTGGAAATTCGCGTAATTTTACAAATGACAACCTCGAATAATCATAAATTATATAATTCCGAGAATATACGGAAATATGCCTAATAATTATATAAAGAACTAGCTTCCGCCAGCGGCTTTTCCCGCGTGATATTTTTATAAATTATAGCCTATATTACTCAGTGGGAATATAAATTCAATTGGTGAAAGAATTTTGAAAATCGGTTCAGTAGTTTTTGTGTTTATTCATTACAAATAAACGAACGTACAGAAAATCCAAAATTTTCTTTTTATAATATTCGTTTAGATGATAAAGTTTGTAGTTTTGGTAGAGGGACATAAAATGTCTGTTTATTTCTCTCTGAATGACTTATAGCTACGAAACTAAGTGAAAATAAGTTTAAGAAGTAAGAAAATTATCTTTCTCCTCAAGGCTACTAAATTAATCATAGACCACCTCATCAGTATGAAACAAAAGCCTATCAGGAACTGAGAAATCTACTACGAGACTAAGCTTTTCAGAAAACTGAACAGGTTTTTGAGAGAACTAGATAACAAGGAAGCAAAGCTTTTATGATTCTATAGAGATTCATAAAAGCTCGAATCACATTTAGAATCACCAAACACCTTGTAGGATATTTCGTATGAAATTTATGTTCAAGTCAGCCTTTCGTTATCAACGACATACATCAATTAAAACCAAAAAAATAAACTCAATTTGTGTATTACATGCTTCTAATGAACCGACACGACCAGAGATAAGAAGCACTGTAGCTATTAGTTGTTTAGTAGCCTATAGGCATATTATATCTGCTAAAGCCATAAACCAAAAAAAAAATACGTGTGGCACTCGAGGACTGCCGCGGTAAAGCTATTGCATAGCATATATTCAAAAATAAGAAGATAATATTGTTGATTTAAAATATTTTTTTAAAAAAATACCCCTATACCCCCCCCCTAAATCGCAGAATTTACACAACCGTCAATGACATTGCCTATCCCGCCCCTCCACCCTCGTTCTGCGCGCCCGCCGTCGACTCATCGCAGGTCATTCTTATCGTTCTAACTTTTAAAATATTAGTCCAAATTACTTAGTGTAAAAGACAAATTTTATCTACATTAAATACCGAAAGCGATGAAGGTATTTATTTTGATACGAATTAACTAAATACTCTAAAATATGCAACTTAAAAAAAGTATTCAATTTAAATGTATTTATAGCTCACTATTTTGGCTATAATGGCTTCCACATAAAAGGTAGATATATGCTGTCGCGGACTTTTATTTAGAACTCTTTAAGACAAACAACCCCACAATACATTCTTTTCATGTAACTCCAGCGGTTTAGGCAGCGCACGCAAAGATAGATCTCAGAGGGCAGGATTTTTTCCGACTTACTGGATACTTATCGTTATAATATGGCTAAATCACATAAAATCTTTATAAATTGTAGCCTATGTGTTATTCTGATATATAAGCCACATTACTGTAAAGTTTCATTAAAATCCGTTCGGTAGTTTTTGCGTGAAAGAGTAACAAACATCCATCCATCCATCCTCACAAACTTTCGCGTCAGGTTTTTTTTTTCGTTACGGAATTTCTACATTCGGTCGCCGCGCTCAGAGTCTCCGATAAAAGCTATGCAATAGCTTAAAAAATTGATATACAGTTGCTAGCTTATTAAGAACATATCTTTATAACTTTACTACATATTGACTATATCTTTAAGACACTGATGGTTCACTGCACCTGCTACCGAGTGCGTACGTGATAAAACCAAAGCGTAATTTCATTGAAATGCTTGATAATTTCAATCAGCAGTTTCTTAGTGATTATATTACAAGAAATACTGGCTGTGTTGTATATAATGTGGACGTTAACATTCATTTAAAATGTTTATCTCTTCATTTACATAATGGATTCGCGATCTACACAGACTGCTCGGGGACGGTCCATACCATGATTCTCGTATAAATTTACGTTAAGCACCTATTTGGTTTTTGTTTTGTGATATTTAGATAAGTACATAACACACATTATATATACGCTGATGTAAAAAAAAAATATTACCTTAAATAAAATTTGACACCTTTTGACCCGAAATCCGTAGTACATTTTTTGATCTACATTACAACGTGTCTTACAAGCCTTAAGTATAATTTATAAATAAATAACTAACTCAATATAATATGGCACTTTGTATAAACGTCAGGCAATAGGAGTGGGAGCAAAGTAATTGCATAAATAGGAGAAAAAGCCAGGCTATTAAACAGGTACATTACGTTACCTCTGTTGCATTAAACGTTCTACCAACGCATTCGAATTCTACCACGAAAGCACTGGCATTTGGAGAAATAGATTATTTACATTGAAGTGTATACAGTTTACACAAAAGCTGGTAGTTTTCTCTAGTTAATGAGGTTATGTGACGTCACGTGATTGTTCTGCTACAATCGGATGCTACTTCGTAGACCCTCGTAGCACTCTCGTAGATCTTATCTTTCTCGAATCTGATTATGTTCATGACACACAATTAAGCACACCTGTTGTATTTATTAGTTCCTTTTGTTATTGAGAGTAAATAATTAAAATGTCAAGTTTGATGCATAATTTTGATAATTTTTCCATTTCATAAATATGTATTATCGATTTGTTTTAAATTATTTATATATATTTTTTTAAATCTATGTTAACGAAGTTTTTTAATAACCATGATGATATTAAATCTCTAAAAATATGACTCTGTTATCAGATCAATATAATGATTATCATACTACGTGCAAAATGACTGGTATTTGTAGTATTTACTCCGTGTGATATCACTTGCTACGTGTGGTCCAGGCGCCTTTGTTTGAAAGATTAAGGCCATTTTTATTTAGGTTTTGAATTATTTAAGATTGTTTGTTTAAAAAACGTAATGCACTGACTAAGAAAAAGACTGCAATAAAAAGTTTTACTGACGTAGTATCTTAGGTAATCTGTATCTACTACGACGTGTTAACAAACGTTGTTTTGGCTTGCACTAACAACCAAAAATAAACAAATTTTCAGTAAAATAGACATAGTGTTAGAATTTTTAGCTCTCCGGAATTTGAGGTAGTCAGTATGACGTGGAACTTAGTTAATTTTAAACGAATAATTTACTAAACATGCGAATCATTTCTGAAAAAACACCTACGACTACCTTACTAACCCATTTTTCAGTGCAGTCTTTTAACAAGTCTAGTGCGGAAAGATAATCAGCTGTTAAATTCAACATCAATTATCTCTTACATATTTCCAGATCGCAATAAAACAGTTTCAGAATAATATCGTATTATCGCTCTTGGTATTTAAAACAACTTCATGCACTTTATATTTTGTATTTTTAACATTTTAAATGCATTTATAATTCCTTATCTTTTATCAAAACGTGGCTATTAATCATCATGATCATAATATGCACGCTAATTGTTTGTAGTATTTCAAGAGCGAAGGCTTATCATTAATAAAGTGGGTATCCTTGGACGCTAATCTCCAATCATGATCGCAGTGCCATACTGTCTTCCTGATATCATTAATACCCAGGTTTCCTCTTTCGAATTAAATGAATGAATTGAATACATTATGCATGCATCAAGTATATTTGCAATTGAGACCACACGACAACTTGTTAATGTAGCGGCTAACCAGTAATGGCATACCTTAGCAACCTATTTGAAAGCACCTGTGCTCTATTCAAATCACTAAATATCTTACATGAACAGATGGTTTGTACCATTTGTTCAACGAAATTAAAGCTACTAAACACAGACTTTTCCAATGAATCCGGGTACAATTTTCACCTTAGCTACGTACCCCGATTTGTCTAACCAAATCTGTGTTCATAATCTGTTCTATTTTTTCGGTGCCTACACATTATTTATAACAAGTAATGGCCAGTCGACAGACTTACAGTTATTATACAACGCGTAACGTAAATATTACGCTATTTGAGGGTGATTTCAAAGAGAGCCGCACGTGAAATTCGGCCGAAGTATTGAAAAGTAATAAACATCAGAGTTCTAGCGACCTCGGTGCTAGTTCGTTATATATTAAACTAAAAAACTAGGAGGGCACCTCTTTTGTTCCTGTTGCTATAATATACGGTTACTAGTTTTACGAATATCCGTGAAGCTACGCGTGATATTTGTTTTTCATTAGTATGTCTACGTAGGTCATAGGTTACGTACTACGTAGGTTTGTTTGCGATTCAATAATTTTATTTATTTTTTCATTAAAAAGCAACATTTATGCCATAGTGCCATTTTGTATAAAGAAAAACAGTGTAATTCACGCTTTACATTACCATATCACACGCTGAGCGTCGGAAATTTATTGCCATTCACTTTCTGCTGAATAGAACGAAGCGTGAGCTTCTTTTATTTCTTCCAGTGTGTTCAGACCTTGATATAACTGCCGCAATTTGTGTTAGGCTATTAGGTAACTTTAGTTCTTGACAATAACATATTTAGTCAGTTGTATAACTTGGCAAAATAGCTTTAATAATTATCATTCACTGCAGTAGGTATGTATTTCTCGTATTATTTAAATGTATCCTAAGACACGGATTATGTCACAGTAGATTCCATTCATAAAACAAATCATTAATTTACTTGATGAATGTGATGACAAAAAGTCTAATTGTATAATCTGTGGGACTGTTAGCCCGTCACAATAGTGCTAGGAGTTGGTAACACGGCATACAGTCACGAACAGAGCCCTCTGAACCGAACGATGGATTATGAACTTTAAAGTTTGTGAAATAAGGTTTTTTATAGGTTAATTGACCCGAGGGCCACTCGTACATCTCCGTTGCTAAGTTCTCGGCAATGGCGGAGCTGCGCCTGAGTTTCCTTCGCAACCACGGGCTATACAAATTAGAACGCCATAATGTTTGGTGTTAAAACGTTTGATAAGTTTACAGATTTGTGCAAATATTGGCCTCTAATATTGATCATGTCTGCGAGCTTACATGCTAACAAGTTGCTTGACTTCTTGGATGTTTTTTTTTTTTTTTTGTTAACAACCATTTCCTGCAATAACTTTGACGAGTCACAGATGAAGGATTCTTAAGCTGTTGTTGTTAAGCTTTAGAGTTCTTTAAAATAACATTTACCACTTACCGAGCACCTCTACTGAGGTCTGAGACTGGATTAACAAATAAATAACTAGATAAGTAAGTATATTTCACAACAGCCCGAAAGTATTAAGACGAAAAAAATACTTTATTAGTGCTCTCACCTAATGGTTGTTATTTTTAATTTAAATTTAGATTTTTTGATTTAAATTTTGATTTTGATTTTAATTTTTAATATTGATTTAAATTATAATTTGAAGTTTGAATTTTTGTTATTTGTATGTGTTATTATTATTCTTATAATTTTTTATGGATCATGTGGTCTGCAATAAAGATTTTTATTTATTTATTATTACTATAGTTCATAGAGAAACGTATCTGTTGGATATGGGTCTACTAACACAGGTGATTTTTTTTAAATCTTCGAGAAGAGTAAATCCTAAAATGAATATATGTAGAGGTAAAAATCTCCATTAATGCTACTTAGCAAAAATTCAAACGAATTTAACGAAGTCGTAATGATCCCTACATAATATGTATGTACAATTGTACATATGTACGTGCACGGTGATACCTACGAGCAACGAGTACCGAGACGTTATTATGTAGAAAAGCAATTAACATTGACTGCGTCTGCGCCACGTGCCCATGCAAATGCGTTTCAGAACAAAGAGCCGTAAAATAAACGCATACAATAATTACGACAATGCTTTTTGATCTTATTATGGATGACCATACTTCATACACAGTTATTGCTCAATCATAATGTTACTGTTACGTATTAGATAATTTTAATTGGTGTTTTGAAATGTGCATTTGTTCATCAGTTCCGTTTTGTTTTCCTAATCAGTCTTTATGTTCTCGGTTTTTATTGTCCGTGTAATGTTGGATGAATCATTGCATTCCTTTGCTTCGGTTAGACAATATGACCGCGAACGTGTCTGCATTTAGTAGCTTGCTTAAAAAAAATTGCATAAACGTATTGTCATGCTCTATGAAAGTGAGTCTAAATATCGTGTTGTGTTTGACTGACTACATAATGTATTTGTGTTTGAATGAAGCTATTATTGTCTTTAGTTTAATGAGTTATTGTTATGTTAAGTTGCTAAAATATACCTGCTTTTATGATAAATAATTCACTCTTACGTTGTTATTTTTTGGTCCATTAACCAATCAAATTTTGTGCTTCCAGATGTAGCTACATCTTCGTTGACTGACCATAACCTAAGAAGTAGACACAAATACTGCTAACGTTGACGTTACTAAAGGCAACAGTCCGAGGGTCGTATTTATACAGTAGTGTGTCGTCCACGAACATTAAAAACAACATAAAGTAAAACCAATCTCTCGGATGGTCGTTGCGAGGCACTCGCCAGTACATACAATAGCTGACACACTTTAATGTATTTCTACATTTCCATATCAGCATAGCAACCACAACCACATAAAAGATAATAACAAAAATAAATAAAACGAAGTGCCAATAAAATCCCAAATACATTCGCTGCATATTAAACTGTAAAAACTGACAAACAAGGAGAGAACAAGGAAACATTTCAGAGAAACCTCTTCCGTATCAAAACACCGAACACTATCAGCCGCGGCTTCACTCGCTGCCATTTGTACTATATTTTGTGAGCAATAAAATACTTGGCTTTACCTGATACCACCATCCGCTCATTAACTAACCAATTTTAATTAAAGCTAGCGTGTAATTGGTAGAATAACGCGATAACATTTATTTATCATTAGGTGGTTATGCCACTTTGTTGTTTCCTCATAAAATATCGTACATGTGTAATGTAAGGACAATTTATTTGCTATTGTCAATGTGACTGGCGACAAGTCTAAGACTTATGTAATTTATGTAGTAGCCCTTGGTAAATTGTTAAGGAATGCTTATACAATTGTACATCCCTGATGAATGCTGACACAAATGTGAATGCTGAGACACAATTAGTAGCTACTTTATTGTTACATTATTTCTTGTTGTACGTACCGAATACCACAGCATTTTAACGGTACTTATAAGGAGAATCAGGTACTACCTACTAATGAATTTGAATTGAATTAAATGTATCTATATTGATTACATAAATAAAGTAATCAACTGGGGCAGTAAATCAATAGTGTCCTTGAAATAAATGTCTAGGCCGGGCCGGGTTAGATTTCTGTTCCATTTTTTTTATGAAAATAGGTTTGGTCAGAATCAGAAACCAGTTATGTGTGGTAAGAAGGTAACAACGATTTTCAGTATCCTGCAGCCTCTATATTTCAGGAAACTAAGTTATTTTATCATTATGTGTTATGCCCAGGTATCTTAAAAATTTCGTTGTATGTACCTTTTGATGAGGCTATAAATTTATAGTGGATTCGAGTTTCTAACAATTTCCAAAGAGGATTTTCTGTTTTTCATGATCTTCCTTATTTAATTTTAGACACCGTAGGGAAACATGGTGCATGAGCAAACCTGTACTAACTGTCTGATATTGTCATCATACAGTGAGCAAGAATGGTGATCACTGCTCGTTCCTTCTTTGTCATGATGAGCAATTACGTTCATTTACAATTCACATGTCTTACAAACCTACCTGTTTATTTCTAGAACGGCTTCGTGGAGTGTCGGAGTGGCGTGGAGGAGTGTGGGCAGATGGACGACTGCGCGGTCGTGATGCCGAGAGAGGGATGCTGTACCAAGTGCAAAGGGTGCTGGTACAATGGCACGGAGCACGCCTCTCACACCGAGTGGAACGAAGACAACAGAGTGCTGCGGTGCGAGGCCGGAGTCGTCACCATTACTAAGCCTGAGTGCTACGTGCCCTGCGCGAGGCCCAAACATCAGCGGCATACGCATTATAACTGTCCTGTTTGTGATGGTGAGTTTCAGTTCTTTTATTATTAATATTATAATGATTAGCGGGATGCTTGGAGGGTTTCTACAAGAACCAGCTAAAGTAAAGTTATACCTAACTCAATGCCCATTACAATTTTGAAACAAATATTAATTTGGTGTGGAAGTTAATTTATCAAATCTTGCTGATGGGACTCAGTAAGATTAACAGAATTTGTGGAAAGTCATGTAAATAACAATCTAAAAAACACCAAAAACGATAACGAGTAAAACAATTTACTAGCCATTTCACGCCAACAGTTCCCACCACAGTTGCGAAGTACCTCTACGTTATTCATCTCACATAATGGGGGAGCGGGGTGGGGGCGCGGGCCTGCGCTGGCGCAGCCGTGTCTCGCGAGCGCTGCGCCTGCGCCCACCCAGACGCGCGCGCCGCAAAAACAACCACCACGATCCCACACAAAAACAAACACACGCCGCCACGCGAACTTAATAAAACCATAACGGCAAGCAATTTACCTGTGCTTCCAAACCTTAACAAGTTTATTAAATTCCATAACAAATAATAGTAATTTACAAGATGACGACTCGATATTGCTTTTGAATATCGCCGACACATTCCTAACTATCGTTTTATTGCCTGTGTTTATATTTTATTAATTACCCGCCAGTCGCTAAGCGGGGAGATCAAGGGATCATCGGACGTTGCACCACGCTTCGGAAATAGACGAATTAATAAGGTGTTTAACGTTCCACCTGCGGCTGCCTAGTGATTTTTCATATGTATTTGTAGGTACTTTGTGGCGACAATTCGCCCACACACGGCATGATGCGATCCGACGACGGAACACATAACACATGTAGCGTGACATAGCAACGTGGTAAACAATGGACCACTCTACCATCATACCAATACCGTTTCTTGCTCCATACCGGGTCAGAGATGACTATTACAACAACAGAATAATTTAATAATCTACTGAATGTAATTTAATATATCACATATTGAAGGTTACATGATACAATACAAGAAAAAAAACTTGTTATACAATTATTTGCTATTCAACAATCCGCCTATAAAAGGCTTGCGATGTCGTATGTACATAGAGGTGGCGCCAAAGAGTAATTACTCCGTACGTGGATGCTGAATAAACAACAAAAGCATTTAAAGTCTTTAATAAAATCTCAGATGAAGCGCGAAGTTGTATTACAAAGAATTGATTGTTGAAATTTTAGTGGTAATGAAAACAGAAACCAATTTTCAAAATGTACTTTTGTAATGAAGGGGTCTGGAATTATTTTGAAATTGTTTTCTGCGCGCAGACCACCCGAGACGCGCGTTTCGCGAAGCCGTTTCCTCTATCGGATGCCTACTCTATAACTAGAGAGACAAAGAAATTGACAACGAAATAAGGTCTTATTATAGTCGACGGGGGTTCGTTAAAATTATATTTGTGGTGGTCTGCGAGTCTCCCACGGCGTTGCGTCTCTATTATTGTCCATAAATCAAAAAGTTAACAACCTACTTAAAAGGTTGGGGCGGGTGGGTTTTTGTGCGGTGGTCAAAGCGACCGACGAGGCCGTGCTGCGGGAACCTCGACGTGTGCCCTCTGTTTGTTTGTTTTACGATCCCAACACTGCATTAGATTTTTTCTTTACTTCTTAATTCTTCACGATTCTTTTCTTATCAACATGGGAAATGTTTTTATAGATCTTTAAGTGAAAAGTGACAATTAGTGTGCAAGTTATCGAAGCTTTAAAGCTCAGTAAAAAAAAAAAGTTCGGCAAGTTCAGCTTTTATTTACAATAATTTATAAATATTATTTCCATAAATAAAAAAGTAAAAAAATCCAAAGAATGCAGACTCGCGGCTCGAAATATGGCAAGAAGAAAAGATTTTACGCGAAAGAACCTAACTAATTTAAATTCTAGTAATGTTTCTTAAACCGCGTATTATTAGGTATGCCTGCGACAGAAACCTGAGAAATTGAAATAATTAACTTGTGATGTACAACCGTGACGTGACGTGACTTTGTAATACATAGTTTATGACCACATATTATTTTAAACCGAAATTCAGAGGAATATATCTTCGCTAAGTGTTTGGGCGTGTCCGTTTTACATTCTTGCTTTGAGTTGAAAGCAGTCTTCTCCACAGTTTTTGATAACAATTACTGCGATGTTTTTTAGACCTTCGTACACCATCATAAATGACAATATACTAAATATATCTAATGATATGTATTGGGGACAACTAGGATCCAGATAATCGAAATGATGGCTGGTTTGTTTTCATTAATGTAGTAGAATAAATCAGAATCTAATTGACTCTATTGTCAAGATATTAATAAGATATACATTTATCATTAATTATTTTGAAATCAACAAAGGCTAGATAAATATTTATAGCGTATAATAAAAAGTAACGTATGCACAAAACCTTCATTACACAACCAAAGTTATTATCGAAGAGCGCATGTGTTGGGGGGCACATTGTATGACAAAGCACATCGCTCATATAAACGACGCGCACCAACGATGAATACTTAATTGTATGCCTACAAAAGGACAGCCTACTTTGTGTAGTCGTCTCTAGTTTTACGACAGACACTTGACCGTTTTCATTGTCACAATTATATGCGGCGAGGCGGCGGTCCGGGCTCCGCGCCTTGAATCCAATGTCCGTGACTGTTGAATGAAACGCATTCTAACATGAGGACAAAATAAATGTAAATATTGTAAGCACAGTGAAGCTCTAAACGCTTTTTCATATTTAAGTGACTCGCCGAGTACCACACAGTTTGTCGAAGCAGTACGTGGTTTTATAATGGACAGAATAAACCTGCATGCTCAACAGTGACTATATATCTTTTACCCATTGGAATCCCAGGCCAAATGGTTTATATTCAGTTCTTATTATCCACCATAATAATTGTATTCTAAAATAAATTAATAGTAAATATGGCATCATGTTTTATTACAATAAACATCAGCGAAATGAACAAACACGGCACTTAGGGGCGAATACTGTTGGATACAGTTCTAGTTAGGAATATGTTCGAACAGTTTGTGTCTGTGGTGTGTTGTGATGTGTGCAAGTCCGGGCGAGGTAGCCGGTGCACGGTGGTGTGCAGGTGGGCAGCGGGTAGCGCAGGCGCAGCGGCGGGCGCGCCGTGTGCGGCCGTCCACGCTACGTCATTCATTAGCTCCTGATTGATTCATCGTCTACCCGCACTAATTTATGGAGTTTGCGCTTTGTCGTAGTCACTGCGCCGCCAGAGGTCTCATTCCCATTTAGCGAACAATGGCTGGGATTTTTGTTTTAAGCTTTTACTGCTAATCTAAAGAGTTTGTTTCCCCTAAAAGGAATCTCTTTTGTATTCATTTATTTGCTGAGGGATCGAAAGGACGTTTGACTTTTAGCGCTGCTATAAATTGATGGTAATGAGTTCGTGTTTAAAATCTTAAAAGAGTTTATGCTTGATTAATGGAGTTCCTTAGCCTTGAAAAGGTCTGTCATTATTTTTTTATGATTTTTTAATGTATGATTGTAATATTTCAGAGTGCGTGATAAACGGGCAGCGTGTTTGGGAGGGCCGTGACGTGCGCATCCCGGAGGAGCCGTGCTTGTCGTGCCGATGCGTGCGCGGCGCGCTGTCCTGCGCCAAGCGCGCGTGCGCCGTGCTGCCGTGCACACGCGAGCAGCAGTTCACGCCGCCCGGCGAGTGCTGTCCCAGGTGCACGCATCCAACCTCCGATAAAATACTACCAAGTAAGTTTCAAAGTTCATTTTAAAAGTTCTTCCTTGACTGTTATCATGACTAAGCGACTAATTTCTCAGGAGGTACCTACTCATTTTGGTAAGAATGCCAAAGGTTTCAGGAGACAGAATTAGGGTTTATTCCCTAATTAGGGTTTATTCCCTAATTCTGTCGTTCTAAATTGCTTGACAAGCACGAAAAAATCAAGTGTTTGCCAGGCAGGTCGCGCGCGTCTAGGGACGCCATTTCGAATTTGCGACCGAATTCGGTCGTGTAGCGATCGCTATCTTTGTCGAGAGTGCCGCTCCTGGGCCAGGAGTAAACTACGAGTTGCTGTATAGAGAACGAGAGTAACGCTATGACGTTAACGATACAGATAAGATACAGTAAGGGTGAAATTACAGATGCTGAAACAAAATGCGCTAGAAAGAGCGATGCAAACGATGACCCTGTATCCTGTATACTTAATTAGCTTCTGCCAGCGACTTCATTCGCGTTTTTCGTCGAAATTTCTTGTTTTAACATAAAATATAAGGTCGCATCGACCGCCCGCGTTATTACTTCTTTTTCGCTTAGAGTTCTTTCAGACTTTTTTCTTTTGGCTCGACTTGTACGACCCTTACAAGTCGAGCAAAAAGAAAAAAGTCTATAACCATCCTCAAGAATTGGGCTATCAAATGCAAATATTTATTTATGCTACAAGTGCGAAAATCACCTACTTTCTGCACTTGTCAAATCATCTTACGCACGTGTATCATATAACGTTTTACTATAAAATGTGCGAGGAAATAAAAAAAACGAGCGAGCCTTATAGTAGTCGCTTATGATGTGTAACATCTGACAAATTGGCTGACGTTTAAAAATGATATAAACAACATTTATGACTTAGACATTTTGACTTTGACTATTTGACTTTGTCTTTTGACTTTGAAGTGACTTTGACTTTGACAGACTTTAACTTTTTGACTTTGACTGACTTTCACTTTGACCATCGCCATTGCTATCGTCATCGCCAACGTCATTGTTATCATCATCGCCATCTTCATCGTCATCGCCATCGTCATCGTCATCAGCATCATGTAATTTCTAAAACTTTTCTCAAATAACAAAAACTGTTTGCGAACAGTTTTTATTATTTACGACCGGAGGTGGAACGGATACGGAGTTAAATAAAAAAAATAAAAATAATAAACTGAAAAGTAAAAAGCACTAGTGAAAAAAAGTGACATTTTCCGCAGAAATTGGTTGCTTGGAAAACGCTCTTTTCAGGCAAATGCATTATAAAAGATTTTTTTTACTCAATACTCAATACTCAATACGTTTATTGCATTCCACAATGTGAACTTAGGTGGTAGGTACATAAAGACATACATTCGTTTTGGAGCATTGTGGGCCCTGTCGGGCATAACAACATAAAAATTAGGAGGAGGGCTATTATAGATATTTGTTAACAATTTTAATATTAATCTACTCTTTCGTTTTGTGTAGGTAGGTAGGCTGATAACTAATTGTGTACATATAATTTTTACCACTCATATATTGGATTTAAGCATTAATATTTATTTAAATTATACATATATTATTATTATTTATTATTGCGTTTTTTTTTTTTTTTTGATATTATTGTTTATTTATTAAATTTATCATTTAAATATTCATTTACATTATAATAACATTTACAGATTAGAAATTGTTTTAATTTATTTATAAAGATATTAAATTTTTGTTCATTTTTAATTTCATCAGGTAGTTTATTATATATTTTAACTGACATTACTAAAGTGCTTGTGGAGTGAATTTTTAGCTTTGAACCTGGTTGGTTTAGTCTGTTTTTGTGTCGTAGTGTGTAGCGAGTCTGTATGTTTTCGCGTGTAGTAAAGAGTTTTTGATTATTTCTAACAAATTTGCACATTTCCAAGATATACAATATGCAAGGT
This sequence comes from Agrochola circellaris, assembly GCA_914767755.1. Classification (NCBI taxonomy): domain Eukaryota; kingdom Metazoa; phylum Arthropoda; class Insecta; order Lepidoptera; family Noctuidae; genus Agrochola; species Agrochola circellaris. The sequence continues at coordinate 8,088,694 of OU611849.1, forward strand.
AGGGTTAGAAGTTTATGTTCTTGGAAATGGGGTTTGCAGCTGTCTGTGTTATCTATGTTAACTAGTATTCTAATCAGTCGTTTTTGTAATATGAATAATGTTGATGCGTCTGTACTATTTCCCCATAATATTACGCCGTAGTTTAACCATGCGTATGCATAGGCATAATACGTAACCAGAGCAGTGGAGAGATTTGTGGATTTTTTTATTTCACGGAGGGCATAGGAAAATTTTGATAGCTTTGACCTGATTTTTTTAATATGTGATTTCCAATTTAAATGTGTATCTATGGATAAGCCGAGTAGGTTGAATTCTTTTACTGTTTCAATTTTTGCGTCGTTGTAAATAAATGTTAAGTCTAAAGGGGTTTTCTGACGTGGATGGAAGGACATGATTTTAGTTTAAGTTTAATTCAAGGTTGTGTTCTGTCATCCAAGTTATTATTTTATTAAGTATGCTTGTAAGTATTTCGGTTAAGTTGGTATTGTCGTGGCAAGAAGTTAGTACTGAGATATCGTCGGCAAACAGAACACATGATTCATTTATTATTGTAGGGAGGTCATTTATATAGATGATAAATAAGAGGCATCCAATAACACTCCCTTGGGGGATTGAGGCGTTAATTTGCTTGCTATCTGACCGAATGTATTGGATTTGTTTTTCATGTTCGTTGTAGTATTCTACTTCGACTTGGTGTTCTCTATTTTCCAAATATGATTTGAACCATTCATAAGATTTTCCGCGGATCCCTATTCCTTGTAGCTTGTTAAGTAGAATGTCGAATTGCACTTTATCGTAGGCTTTTGTCATGTCTAATAGTATACCTACAGCATATTTTTTCTTATCAATTATATTTATGGCTTCCTGGATAAAATTATATACTGCTAGAACTGTAGAGTGGTTTTTTCGGAAACCATTCTGGGATTCATGAAAAATTTTATATTTTTCGCAAAACGAATAGACGCGATTACACATCGCTTTCTCGAATACTTTCGAGGCTGTAGGTAAAAGAGCAATAGGGCGGTAATTAGAGGGGTCGGTTTTTGAGTCTTTTTTGTGAATTGGCTTTATAATGGCTTTTTTTAGGTAGTTCGGAAATCTTCCTTCCTCAAAAGACTGATTGACTAGCAAGTAGAATGGAAGGGTCAGCACATCTGCACACTGTTTGACTAGGGTTGGTGGTATTTCGTCTATTCCATAACTATTTTTGTTTTTAAGGCTTTTCAATATTAAATTTATTTCACTGGGATCTACTGTACTTAGGAACATGGTATTTTCAGTGCGGTGGACCACAGAGATGTTTCGCGGTTCTTTGCCGGGGGTTTGCGCATATCCTTCTCCGATAGACGCAAAGAAGTTATTAAATATATTTGCTGTTTGATTCGGGTCCGAGATAGCATTGTCATTTACGTGTAGCGTTATGTTTTTTTTTACCTTTTTTACGTTTTTATTCGTTCGTTCGTTTATAATTTTCCACATAGTCTTTACTTTATTATTAGATTTCATTAATTTATTTATATACTGTAGTTTTTTAGCTTTTTTTACAATTTGTTTTAAAGTTTTTCCATATATTTTGTAATGTTGTTTAATTAAAAGGTTATTTGTTTTAATAGAGAGTATTTTTTCAAGCCTTTTATTTTTACAAGAAATTTTGATGCCTTTAGTTAACCAATGTTTTTTATAGTTTGTTTTTAGCTTTAATTTTGTTTTTTAATCCGACTGGTAGTTCCAGAGAAGAGCGCGTTCAAACAAAAAAAGAACCTTTTTCACCTTAGTAGCTATTAGATAATATGTCCGATCGAGTCCTTTTATATCCATGTTCAGGCGTAGTAAATTGTATCTTCTCTAAAAATCTACAAATCTACGTGCATATTTGTGGCATATCATTATTTTATTTGGCTGACGTGAGACAGTAAAACCATCGAGTGCCATTGAAATGGTCTCCTTGCGCTCAGATGAAGTTGAAAGTTGATATAAAACGCATGGAAGTCATCACTAAATCTCCCTAATGACCCTAAATCTATTTTTATGTAATGTTCTATATACCTTCTAACATAATACTCATTATCAGTTTCAGGCACCATGCTGTTGAAGCCTTGTATAATTGGGAAGGAATACCACGCGCACCTGAGTCCGTTCCGGGTGGACCCGTGCACGGACTGCACGTGTCTGAACGGCACGGCAGTGTGCGCGCGACACACGTGCCCCGTGCTCACATGTGGGGCGCGTGCACTTCCACCTCCACCCGGCAAGTGCTGCTCCGAGTGCCCCCAGGTCGAGGAGGCGAAGGCCGCTTGTATCATCGGCAGGAAGACTTACCAGGTTCGTTTTATCGTCTGTTATTTTATAAAAGTAGTTGACTGACTGGTTTAGACCCTATTTTTAAATAGCGGCTGCCTTTTGTTTCTTCTGCTCCAAATTAATCAGGAATGTGCATTGCGGAAGTCAGATAACAGTTTCAAAGCTGATTCTTTGAAAGTGATGAATGTGTATTGCATTTATCTCGATTCGTCTACAAGAGGAGACTGTAACATTGAGAAAATACTCAAAGTCCATGATCTTACAACTTACTGTCGTTTTGTGATTACAGGACGGAGAAACATGGCAACTGGATGCCTGCAAGTCGTGTGAATGTCATGGAGGCGAGCCAAGATGTGCCATGGAACGATGTCCAGTTCTGACCTGCCCTCCCGACCAGACGCTCCGCCAACTACCCGGACAGTGCTGCCAGAAATGCGTCGACATCGACGGCATCTGTACGGTGTTCGGAGACCCTCACTATAAGACTTTCGACGGAAAGTTTTACAGTTTCCAAGGATCTTGCAAGTATCAATTAGCTTCAGATTGTGTAAATGGCACGTTCTCGATCAGAATATCAAACGATGCTAGAAATACATCTCACTCTTCGTGGACTCGAACGGCAACACTTCGGATAGGTCCCACTAAGATTAACATGGGAAAGAAGATGCGAATTAAAGTTAATGGACATAGAGTGCCCCTGCCACATAAAATAAATGGAGTTGGGGACATAACCCGCAGTAATGGATCTGTTCTACTAAAGGCTGATATCGGTATACAGATGCTATGGGACGGTGATGGTTTTCTTGAAGTGACAGTGTCTAGTGTGTATAAAGGAAAATTGTGTGGTCTCTGTGGCAATTTTAATTCCGTAGCTAGAGACGATATGAAAACTCGTGATGGTAGGCTACTCAATGATACTTGGAGGTTCGGATCTTCATGGCGAGTAGGAGGGACGCGGGCGTGCACGCGGCGTCAGAAGCGTCCAGGGCCAAATGTACATCGTCCGTCAAAGATGATGAAGGCTCGCCGATTGTGTCACGGATTCGTACGATACGAGGCGTTCACAGACTGTACGACTAAGGTGAATCCCCACAACTATCAAGAAGCTTGCGAGGTGGACGCTCGTAGTTGTTCAGGCACGAAGTGCCACTGCGCGGCTTACCGTGCCTATGCGCGCGAGTGCTCGCGGCTTGGCGCGGAGCCGCGCGAGTGGGCGCGCACGGCGTGGTGCGAGGGCCCGGCGCCGCCGTGGCTGAGCCGGCGCCGCAAGGGGCCCGGGGGCCGCGCGCCTGCGCAGAGGGACTCGAGCTTGCTGGACCCCAGCGCGGTGCCCAAGCCCAACAACAGCCGTTCCCGACCGCCGCCTCCTATACTGCACTAATGTATTTGTGGCGATGCTTCTACTAGTCAAAAGCCAGTGTGGCGACGTGAGGTAAATCTTAACTAAATCCTATGAGTAGATATGTAACATTGGTATTTAAATAACACCTAAATATAACACCCAACTAATATTTAAACTCAAGTTTCAGTTAATTAATAGCTATGTTTAAATAACACTGGATTCCACAATTAATTTATGTTTGTTTATTAAAATAGAAGATGTTTTGGAATGACCTGCATTGTTGCAGCTGTTGCCAAGGTTTTATGTAAATAATATAACAAATTATTAGAAGCAGTTAATTTGTAAGGATTTGCACTAAAATGTAGTTCACCTTGTTTCAGAGTATTATGAATATTTCGCAACTGGACTGTTCGTGGGTTGCGTCTGAAAGACACAGCCAGCTTTAAAAGGAATGAAGATCTATCTACTTAAACAGTATTCATAAAACTATTTCTAGTTAAGTAAACAAGAATATTATAACTAAGACCACCTGTATAGCTCACTATTGCCTCGCCAGTTCCGACCAGCATCCTGTCGCTCATTCCTTAGAAGTATATTCATCATCATAATCATTTGGATCGGGACACAGTATGCTAGGTGCTCCATCATTTATGAAACAATAGAACCGCAGGTAACGCTTGATATGTTTGTAATGTAGTGCATTCTGTTTGTTTGCTGGTTGTTATATGTGATAGGCAAGCACTGTGTTTTCATATATGAAAATAAATTTAGTAATTTATTGCATTGTAATACTAAACGTTTCTATAAAATGTGATAATTAGCTTTGAATATTCAGGCAAGAGAGGGACGTTTGGTATAGCATAGTTCAAATTGAGATCTCATCTGTAGGTAGTTCTTTACGAAATCTTAGATAAATCTAGCTATCCGAAGCCAAGATGCTAAAGAGATTGTGAGAGATATGTATAGATGTACATACATACACATTAAACACTGTTACACTTAGGATGAATAGCTGTAATGTTTTAATCGAAGACTCTTTGTAAAGCTTAGTTGTTAAATACGTTACCAATGAATTTTAATATTTGACTTTGATGTATGTAAAAATAATTATTTAGCTGAAGAAATGTTAACTGTGTGTTTATAAGGTATTTATCACAGTTCGCACTGGCGAATGTGTGACATCGAATTATATTGTCTTTTGTGAATGTGCTAAATGCCATCAGAAGGCGGCTAAAATCTACTAAATTGTAATAATGATAGGTATCTGTCAATGCCTCACTGTTCTACGATCATAGCTTACTTAAATACTATTTACTTATATTATTGTATGTATGTGAATGTCCCTCAAATTATGCGCGTAACGATTATAATATATTATAGTGTTTAAATATATTCCAGAATATTATGTATATAGGGTGCTTTATTGATCGTCTGCGGTAAATTAACTTGTGTCTCGTTTCTGTCCTGATATTCGGACTTGGTAACGAGCCAAAAAAGATACATTCTGCTATATATTATGTAATTTTATATTATTTATTTAGTAGATATCAACCGATTGTAAAAAGCCGCTAAACTCACTTTTTTATACCTTTCTGATTTTATTTCATCAAGACTCCTTTACAAAATAACTATTACGTACTACTTATTTCGTATTATTAAGCAGGGTCTACGTTTTATGTAGGCTTTTAAGTTATTTAAGAGATTTATTTTATATAATTAATTTGGTAAGTAAAATTATGTTCAGCAAATGTGTCCAATATTATTTAACATACCTACCATGTGAATAAAGCCTAGTGCAGGCTAGCGCGACGCGATTCGAACAATACAATTTGTAAGAAAACTTCACGGTATAACAATAACCGGCGTCGCGTCGCGCTAGTCTGCACGAAGCTTAATTTGAGTGAATCTTTTTGATTTGTTTTAATTGAATACTTAATAAAAAAGAGATGCATTTAATTAAAATATGAATTTTAACTTCCTTTTACTAAATGGTAGGTATACAAACGCCATACGAAATTAAAATTGATGTCTACGGCAAAGAATGTGAGAATGTGGTATTTATAAATGTGTCATAAAATCGTGCATAATCCTCGTTATGTGCGTAGGTATATTTAATGCATACTGACCCACAGTACAATAATATTTTGAATGTTATTTACTTATTTGGCGATCCTGATTATAATGAAAACGATGAACAAAGAATTACGTAATAAATAATAATTATTATTGAAATGTGTTTTTATTTATTCATCCTGCAATGTTTCATTTCACAATAATTATAACTCTTGGAAGCGGAATTTTATCTCCAATGGTCCCATTACTTGTTTCTGGCTGACCGCCAAATATCTTAAAGTTTTATGCCATCAAAATTATCTAGGACAATTTGGCGACCGCTTTAAAAGCAGAGGAGTCATTATATTTATCTTGAATAGAAATCTTAAGAAATGAAATGATATCTCAACATTCTCGACACGAATATTATTTTAAGAATTAGTCGTTTTTACACCGCGTTGCGATCTAAATCCGTCGTCTGTGGAAATTTCGTAGAGCTGATTCAAACATAGGTAATAGAATAAAAGATTTATTAATAAAGTAGATAAACATTATACGCAATCACACACATCAATTAAACAAGAACAAAATATTATTTTGTACAATACATACATAATACTTTAATGATATTGACCAATGAAATAGATGTGATGTTTTCATTCCATCGTATGAAGTGATCTCGTCCAATGTTCCCAAGACTCGAAAGGTTGAAGTACCGAAATATAGTAGAGATTCCTTATATTAGATTATATAAATATATAAAAGTGTGTAGATATACAAGTTTATTCTCCTGTCATCATCTCCATGAACTCTGAAACAATATATTAATTTGCTAAAGTAGTCTGCTCACGTACAAATATGATTAACTATATAAACTGTATGCATTCTGTATTGGTATCGGGACTAATTAATATGCGTTGTGTTCTACTCTTAATAAGAATCGATTTGGCTCATGTCCACCCACTGCTGAGTCACATATAGATTTCTCATATTTGGGATTGTGATTAGCATGGCGAGGTATCGGGGGAGGCTGAACATGAACTCAACAACCCAGACCAATAACATAAATTAAACTTAATGACCCAAATTTGTGGCGACTCAAGGCAGTTGTTTAAACAAAATATGTTTGAGCCCAAAAGTTGTATATGCATAAGTTGCCTTCTGCCTACATTTACTCGGGAGTAAACTGTAAAGAAAAATACTGTTCCAAGGCAAAATGCTTAATGGTCTTACCATCGAAGTCCACGGTGCCGCTGCCGTCGGTATCGATCTCCTGGATGATGCCGTCCAGTTCAACTTCTGTCAGCTGCTCGTCCAACTCGCGAAGGATCTCGCGCAAGCTTGATGTGGGAATGTAACCGTTGCCTGTCAACAAACCATTTCAGTATAGTTAAATACCTTGTGGATTTTAAGAAAAGTTATATTAATATGCCCCAAATTAAAGAACCGCAGGTGCTAAAAGATATTGAATGGGCAAAATTCTATATCTGTTGTAGCAATAAAATTTATAGGATAGAAATTGCTACAAATAGGTACCTACATGTGCTTAGTACTTCAGTTTTAGACTCATGGATACTAGCGATAATCTACGAATTTATCTGAGGAATACCCGTGAGCAGGTGATTCTCACCTTCCTTGTCGTATAATCTGAAAGCTTCCCGGAGCTCCTTCTGCATGGCTTCCGCGTCCTCCTCAACGATGAACTTGGCTGCCAGTGTCACGAACTCTCCGAACTCAAGACGACCCGACTCTGGAATTGAAACAATTCATCTTATTTATAGGTGGTACTCACGTGTAGGACAATGAACGCTAAGACCTACTTGAATTGTGGTTCGTACCAAAATGAACGATGGTAATAGCAAAAATTAATACTATCTAATGCAGAATCTGGTAGAGGTATCTACCTGGCCAGGGCTAGGAACTTTTGTCTGGTAGCTCTTCATCTTATCAAAATTATAAGTCAAAGTTAAATCAAATGTAATTCAAACTGCTTAGTAGCCGCAGTAACGTATATAGCACAACTACGCTATATAAATATAGTTTGGATGACTCACCAATGGGTGAGTATGAGCAATAGTTTAAAAATAATCTGATAAGTTAAATATACATACATAATAACGTCCTTTAAGGTCCAGTGATGTCGAAAAACTGGTTGATGGTGCCTCATAATGGACACGTTAAAAATAAGAAAAAGAAAGGACACAAATAAAAACTTACTATCAGCATCGACTTCCTCGATGAGCTCTTCAAGGATTTTCTTATTGAAGGGCTGCCCCATCATCCGGAGGATGTCCGCGACGAAATCGCAGGGGATGCTGCCCGAGCGGTTGTGGTCGAAGCCATCGAACGCCTTGCGGAGGACTGCAACAAACATCCTGCGTTAACCAATCCACCAGAACATTACGTAACCCAACTACAAATCAAACGCTCGCCATCTCCTACCGTCAATATTTAGCGTATGTGACATGATGTCAATTGCACGTTTGATTTGGTCTAAGCTGGAAGTGACTTTTTTTTGTTCAAATTTCGTTTTGAAGCCCAGAGAAATGCTGTGTTGCACTGGCAATAAAACTAGTTAAACTGATCGTTCGACTGGGCGGTTAGCGATGAGATTAGGACATCGGTTCAATGCACTGAGATGTGGTGCGAATAAGTTGCGCAATGCAGCTATTTCGGTGCATCAGCGTGGTGCAGCGGTGCGCTCCGGCGACGCGACGCGCGTGGCGCATCGTGGGAATGTAGGGCGACAGTAAATAACAAAAACAACACCAACATGCATGTCTCTCATACCCGCCCTATCAAACACTACTCTGTTCTTTTTCACACCATTCTTAAACGTCAAATTCTTAAAAGCTCTGGGTAGGGCTTTACAAAAATAGTAAAACCGTTAAGATCTAATTCAGCTACGAGAAATGTAAGTACGAGAGGCAACATTTTGGTATCTTCCTAAAGCAAAGCTACTGTTCCAAATAAGAATACTTTGTTTAATATCCTATTATTTGTAAGTTTTCTCTGTATAAAGTTCAGTTTTTGTCAATGGCATAACTGGTCATATCTTTCGCAATAGAACTAAGAAACGCGACGCGTCGAATTCGTTACGTTCTAAATAGTTTTGAATTCATAATGTATTATCGGATTATTTAATGAACCTGCGTAAACGAAGAGTAGTCACTTCGTAATGATCTTTCACTCATTCATGTTTATTTACTTTAGCTGTCCAGTTGCACGAACTGCATATCGGTCTTTACGCAAGCACGTATTGGCACAAGGTTTACGAGAATGACCCTAAACTATATTTAATTCAGATGTGGACTACTCTTGAAATTGATAATCTGTACTCGTTGGAATAAGTTAATAATCATTTCCGATGACTAAACGACTGTAATAAATTATTCATCATAACTTTCTTGACTTTTAGTTTGATAGACGTAATAACCAACGTGCGTCATCGAATTTAATATAAATATATAAAATTCCTATGTAGCTCACTGAAATAAACTCTTTCAGCGTTTTAATGACTTGCTTGAGTGATAAATAGTAGAGGAGATTTTTAATTTAGAGTTTATATATTTTGATGGTAAAGGACATTCCGTCACTTCAAAGCAAACAAAGACGTTTCACTGTCTTATAAAACCCTTTTAATTAATTTTTACGACTGATACTGGATACGTAAACTTTTGATCACATACGTGGCGTGGAGCTACGCACTCTGACAGCCCTGTTGTTCGACTCGGGAACCGCACGGCTACTGCGTGCAGTTGAATTTTATTTGCAACCATTATAGACATGACACATTGAACACTGTGCAGCGCAACTTTGTTGCCATATAACTGCTTTTACGCCTCAGTCGGTTCTGTACATGTAGTTCCTTAATTTTCTGGTAATAAAATATTTTACGAAGGTAACGGGACTAGAAGATGTCGTCACAAGTAGAGCAAGACCTTTACACGACAGAGACGCGATTGTGTCAAAAATGCCAGTTGGGTGACTCATTATATTCTTTTATAAGACGTGATATCCGCTACAGCGAGCTAATAAATCTAAATCTGTGTACAGTGGCACATAACACTGGGTCTAGTTTCCTCAATTATTCAGGGTGACGCCGGTCGTTTGTGACAGGCGCAATTAGAATCAAGGATGAAGCCGACGCGCGACGATAAAACTTTTTATAACCTTCTAATTATCCATGCATCTTAAAAAACGCAATTTACAACCTTTTTAGGGTTCCGTAGTAAACAAGGAACCCTTATAGTTTCGCCATGTCCGTCTGTCTGTCCGCGGCTTAGCTCAGACACGGTTAGTACTAGAAAACTGCAATTTGGCATATGTATACATATTAATCATGCCGACAAAGTGGTATAATAAAATCAAGTTTTTTTTTATGGTACCTCGTTAGAAAGGTCGTTCAATGTCGTCAAAAAATATTGTGAGTTTGTGAAAACCATTTTTGGATTCAGGGATTCGTTTGCGAAATATTAAGCTTTTAACTGAATTTTTTTGTTAGAGTCAAGTGTGTCTCCCCCCTGCCGGCTAAATGGTTGTACTTGGATTTGTAAAAAAAATCACAGCAGTAGTATATATAACAAAATTAAAAGGAAAACTATCAGAGCTAAGTAGGCTAGTACAGGTTAACGAGTAATAATCAACCAACTTAAATTTTTAGTTTGAAAAACTTGATCTCTCATACATTCTATATGGGAGAACAAGTTTTTCAAACAACAGTTGTTCTTGGGATAAATTCATCCCAACTACAGAACCCTTAATCGTGCGTGGTCCGACACGCACTTGGCCGGTTTTTTTTAATGTTATTATCATTAGAGCGCGATAACACAGCTCTATTAAACATTGTGCAGCTGTTCCGTGTTATTTTGGCAACAAAATAGTTTTAAAAACATGATTTTTATTTTTGCCAGAGTGTTAATTTTAATCGTCAAGACTTCTTGGCAGTTGTCTCAAAGTCCCATGAGTTTTATTACGTTTTTTTTCTAGATTTTAGCTGTTTAATAATTAAGCACCCACAGGCGGTGAGGTTCGCTTGCGAAAGCGCTATAAACTCAGCACAGTGCTGCTACTGCAATCTGCTGCAAACATCTTTTTTTAATTCAGGGCACTACCGGTACGGCGAGCTTTATGGCTTTATCAAATAATGGTATGGAACATTTCATATCGGGTTTCATTTCACAATCTTCTCAAAAGACATTTCCCATCATTATTTCATGACACAGTTAACATGCTCTACGCCAATGTTATTATGATGAACTGTGGCACTTTGCACTGAAAATGGTGTATGTCCGATGTCATGAATAAGTGTAGGGGTAGCAATGAATCACTAAAATAAATTGCATTACCAGTATTTCGCGCATTTGTCTTGTAATATTAACGTCCAGCGCTGGACTCGCATGATTTAGGTTCGTTGGCAGATATCGTGGAACATAAACGATTTGCGTGTAGTTTATTGTGGACATGCAAACTTTAAAAAAACTCGAGTAGGTGTTGAGTCTGACATCCAGAAAGTGTTCTAAAATAACTCAAAATATTAACGACATGTTATGAAAATTTAATTTCTTCTTTGAAAGGCTTATTTATAACCATGGCAACTAAAAAAATATTTAAATTACGATTTTAATAGTGCTGTGAAAAATACGAACATTTGTAAACCTAAACGCGTGTAAGCCTGTCAAACTGTATACTTTCAATAAAAAAAGTCCCTTACGTTAATCCCGACTTCAAAGCTCATAATGATTTCACAAATAGATTAACGTGAGCAGTTTAAATAAAATGACATGAAATAGGTGAGTTTCCACGAAAATTGTTTTACGCGTTAACGTCAAATAGGTAATGAAAACACGCTGTCCTCACCTCAATTCAAACATGTTGTACGTGAGTATGTGAATTCGCGCCGCTTTCATGTTGTGTACGCTGTCATTGTATGTAAACAATGTAATGTTGTAGGAATCGCAAACTATTGTAAACATTGGAAATAGCTGTAACCGTTTGAATACAGAAATAATTTTAGTAATAAACATTAAACCAGTGCACAGCGGCACACATAGCGTAAACTTTCAATTAGTCATCATTCGAATTTAGAACCGAAATATCGATAATAACGATACACAGTTATTACGAAGTTCTGGGAAATTGGTTCCACGATATTGGTTAAACAATGACGATAGCTCGTTCTATCTGATTTCCACGGTCCGTTGGCAGGCTTCCAGCCGTGTTGCCACGCCGGCCGCCGCGCCTGCCGCGCCCGTCAGCCGACCAAACACCCAAGCCGATTTTATGATACGCCCATAAACAAAACATTCTTGCACTCCGTTAACCGTGTAAATAATTGATGCAACTTTGATCATTGTAGAAAGCTACGTCATCATTTCGTTATCTCAAGAGTTGTTATAAAATTAACTTATAGGCACATACAGTAAGTAACATGATACCTTTCAGGTTTTGTGTGAAATATCATAAGTATCAGTATCAGTACATAGCAAATAGGTTGCCTATTAGTAAGTTTTGTTTTTTAGAAGCTAAGAATAAACTTTTTCAATTTCTTTACAAATAGAAAAAGTTTCTTCTATAAATAACTATATAAATGTTCTTCAGTTGATCTTTGGCTATGAACATGAACAATTTAGTTGATAGAATCCAAGTCATAAATCCTATCAACTAAATAAAAACAAGAATCAAATTCTAGAGACAAACAAAACAATTAACAATGTTTAAAAAAAGATCGAAATAATATTTAGTTGGGGATAATCCTTTATAATATCTTAATTTGTTTTAAAGCAATTTAAAGAACATTCCTATCGTTTTCGAGAAACGGATTCTACAATACAACATTTTTTTTTTCTACACTCGAGAAAAATAACAATTTTCTTTAATATAAACTGAACATCCTCTTGGCTGTGTTTATATAAGAAAACGTTCTCATTTCTGCAGACAAGTTATTATCAATGTATCAGAATCTCCAACGAGCTGTTTATTTTTCTTGATTTTCTTAACGACACTTACTAATAGTTGGCACTGATACATTTAATCATTAGTTTGTGTACGTCTAACGGAACACGTTCACACTTGTACTGAAAAACGAATTAAACTAATTAATTGAAGCTATATTTTATAAGAGTCAGATTCACGTTGCAACTGTACCAGAACCTGTATTTGCTGACCCATTGCATTAAGGTCAGTAAAACGTCGGATCGTTGCGATGTTCAGATGGAAAATGAATTATCCCGACTGTTTTCCTCATGCACACTTCTGAACATTTCTGAGTCAGACAAGCTCGGTGGCTTACCTACATCAATGTAAAATGTAACAAGATTCAAGCACGCCTGGCAATCTTCTTTTTCTTTTTCGTGTGACTAACCTGGTGTCAGAGTTTCTATACCGCCCATGGGCCTCTGACTTGGCTTCACATGTCCTCGAGAAATATCTCTTAGGCAGCCGGTTTTTTCCTTCACTGTTTTTTAAACAAGTGAAAATTATACAATACGCACATGAATCTGAAAAGTCAGAGGTGCGTGCCTTGGGTTCGAACTCGAGACCTATGACTTGGCAGTCCGACGGCCACACCACTAGGCTATCTCTACTAATTAACTGGTTTTGTACCTACCAATTACTGTAGTATAGTTTTCTTTCACGATTCACATTTTCACACTTTACAGTTTGAACATTTTCAGAATGGACGTAGGTAGCGTCTTAGAAATATTTGCCAAAGACTGGTTGGGTATATTTTTATTTTTTGCTGGAAATAGTTCTGTACATTCGTTCTAGATAAGCTTCCAGAGCTCCGTGTACGATGATTTGCTATACGAAGATGTCCGAGGCTGTTAGGAAATAAGTTTTCAAAAGGACTAATTAATGACTACAATAATATTTGATAAAGTATGTACATTATTCATAGCAACAATTTGGAAAGGTGCAGTGTTAAATTAAAGGTAATGCACTGTTTCAAATGGCTGGCACACCCACAGCAGCACATGTTGGTTAATTAATATCTTTATTAACTTTTGACAAATCGTATGATGTCTCATGGATTTTAGATATTAAATAAATAGTGGATTATAAAATATATTTAGTTCTATGTGATATGTACTTTTTCGTACCTTTTGCACGCTAAGAATAGGTCGTTTTTTATAAGATTCCCAGCCATTTTTTAGAAAGTCTTCTTCTATTTTCGTCTTCCTAATTAGGCCCACATGCAAAATTAAAATCATTAATTTCTTTCGCCTCGCACGAGTCCCCTTTTATTAACTCCATCCTCCATTGTATGGTTGGCGTATCGCCAATACAAAGCTTGCGTTTTTCCATCATTTATGTAAACATTATAACATTTACATTTTCATGTTTTTATTTTAAAACGTTAGGTATTTATTCGAGCGTTTGGATTAAAAATAAATGTTATCAATAGGTTTGATAAGGTCAGTGAACTTACCGGCAATCTGTTCTGGGGGGAGCTCATCGGCCTGAAAGGTAAATGAAAATATGATTATATTATTAAAACAAAAATATAAAACACAAGTATGTTATTAATATTTTTTAAAGAATAGCAATAACAGCGAGGTATTTAAAATCAAGTCCGTCTTATTATTTATCAAATTTATTACATTGTATAAGAATGTTTTCAAGAATGTTTCGTTGGCTTTATTTGTGTTGGCAGAGGTAAATAAAAATATTTTTGTGGACAGTAATGTGCACGAAAATATTTATTAAAATACGTAAGTTTCTATGCAGATAAATAGGTGGTAGAAGCGACTTTTCCGTGGGATTGCGTTACCAAAGCATAATAAATTTATTTTATGTGCAATTGAAACTGAAATAGACCTGTTGGACTTGCGTACATGCTACTAATTTATTTCAAGCTGACTTTCAATACTTAAAACTTTATGATGCTTTACATTACATTGAAGAGCATATAAGTAACTCATTTGAATATAAGTTACTTAAAGACTGTTGATTGCAATCATTCGTAAATTTTGATATATATTCATGTTTTTAATTCGAATTACCTAAGTATTTTGTAGTAGGTATTCTGAAAATATTCTACAAAAATGTATAAATATTAGGAATAGCACAACACAATGCAAATAGCTAGTATGATCAAAAACATTATCTGTTAATAATTTTCGTAATCCTGATAACTGTTTTGTAAATAAAAATCAATGAAGTTATTAATAAAACATCTAGACATGACATCCAGTGAAATATTGATCGTGTGTCGATAGAATATTTTAAAATTACAGTAAAAAAAATAATTAAGTAATAACCATGTAGGTACCCTACAACTGCTTTTACAATATTCAATTCAATGAAAACAATGTTATATAATGTGAGTAGGTATTTGTACTAGTAGAACATAAAGTATCAATTAACAGAAATACGTTCAAAATTAAAATCTCGAGAAGCATGTGAAAGTGTAATTAATTACAAACAGCCCACTGTAAGATTTTGCAATCATGAAATTCCTCTCATTGTGTCAAAAGCATTCTTAAAATAAATTAACAGATACATTGCTAAGTCTGTCTATTAAAAAACTTTGTGGTATTTAATTTCCTTTCGATTCACTTAGAGAACTCGCTAACTTATATTACAAGCATTATGAATAAAAACTCATTATGCATTGTCAGTATTATTTCATTCAAGCATAGTAAAATTTTGTCACTATGCATTGTCAGCATTATTTCGTTCAAGCATAGTAAAATTTTATTTTATTGTTCTATGCATTGTCAGCATTATTTCGTTCAAGCATAGTAAAATTTTGTTTTATTGTTAACTTTAGTTGACAGCCGCACGTTTAGTGTCATGTTATTGTCGCAGTGTAGATTTAACTGTTAAAAATAACAAAATAAAAGCTAAGTTAGTTGTCACTTCCGCGACGGCTGTCACTCAACCAAAATCGCTCGGCTGTAGACGAGCACAGTGACAGCACCTGTTAGCGTCCACTCAACAGCTATCACCATTTGTTTTCTTCTCAAATATCGCCTCATAATTCATGTTGAATAATTAGAAACATGCCTGAGCCACACAATTTTAATTTAATTTTTTATTGTTAAAATAAATGTATTTCTTTTCATATTCTGGACACCTACCCAGTCTGCTGTATCCAGAACCATGTTTGATGTCACTAGTTAACACTTTGAGACGCACAACACGACTGCCCGCTAGTCTGGAGCTTCCAACGTTCAGGGTTATTTCTGCTGCCCCACGAGTTAGGCTGGCCTTTCTGATACTTTCATATAAACCGGGCGAAGTGTGCGGCGGAGAAGGGGGCCGGGGGGCGAGGGGCGCCCGGCGGCCCCTTTGGCCCCCGAGTCCTCCCCGGCTTCCTGCGCTGGCGCCGACCAATGGCGTGAGCCTCAAACGGCAGGATGCTAAAGTATTTTTAGTAGAAACGTGGTTATGAAAAACGTAAACAAGCGGTGCGTGCGATGCTGAAGCGTGTAATGTGCCGCCCGCCCCCCGTAACCCCGCCGCCCGCCCAAACGACCCCGCTACCGCCGTGTCATAAATGCGAATAATTATGTATAATTTTAAAGTCGTTTGTCGTGTGTAGGCAGTTTATGACTATGGAGTTAGGAAATTGCAGTTTTTCTTTTATCGACGCAGTCGTTATTAATTATTATCGAAATAAATTTTATTGGTGCCTGCTTAATATCTATCTACCTACGTGATTCTTAGAACAGAGGAAAATTTTGAGCTTTTTTATTAATACATTTTGCAACTCGGACTTTTCATCTGGAGATTACCTGTTGAATTCATAATCACAATCACTGAATATTATAAAACAAAGTTCCGCCGCGTCTGTCTGTCTGAACGCGATTAACGCAAAAACGACTGAACGGATTTTCATACGGTTTTCACCAATGGACGAAGTGATCTATGAGGAAGGTTTAAACGTATAATTCTAGGTTTTGTGTAACTTGGCTGAAATATGAGCATGATTGTTGAAGATGTCGGAAAAAAACGTGCCGACTGGGAGCTTTACGCCAGTAAAGCTGGGAAGTCGGCATGATTTTTCGTGCGCGAACCGTAGTACTTTCCGTGAGATAGTTTACGACCCCAACGAGGGCGAAGCCGCGAGCAAAAGCTAGTCGTTGATAAATTGTGAATGTGATTTATTCAATAATTGCGAATAAGCCACGGTTGGATGGGCTGCTAATTGAGCAAGTGAGTAATTAGGTGTATGATCCAATCGCCCACGCACGTTAACTACGGCTTATTTTACCAGGTGGCGTCAATCATTAGGGCATCACACGCCATTAACTTTTGCCCCGTTAAAACTTGAGACGCGAGGTTCGGGGAGAATAGACGTGACGTCACGTCACGGTACCTTTTCCGGCAGTCTTAAACGGGCAGGACTTAGCTAAGCTTTGTTTGATTTATGCCAAATGCAAATACTACTCATGAATATCATAATTTGACATTTAATTTTATATGCGGGTTTCGAGTACCTACTTAAAGTACCTCCTAACGAAAGTTTACTCTGGTAGACGAAAGAATAATATTTATAAGATTGGAAACAGCAAGATGTGCAAAGCGGATGTGATGGTTTAGCAAACAGCAATACTAAACTAATGCGTAAGTGGAAACTTGGAAGCTTTTCACCGTTATTTGTTAGTAGTTACTACTAATTGAGCTTTCTTGTGTTAAGGAATACGAACTGGGGGAAGTATTAAAGATGTACCTGCTGTAACATGACAAAGCTTCTTTTGTAGGTAGGTAAAGGTATGTTTATTATTTAATTTAATCGTATGGTAATTAAACTAGTGGCACACCTGCGGGGTAGTTGCGTAACACACTTAAACTGTGGCTTTCATTTTGACAGTTCAACAACATTAATTGCGTTATTTGCGTTGTTGAGCAGACGAATTTTTCGAACACATGAATTAATGGATTAGCAATATCCTTCAGAAAAGAAAGAAAGAAAGAAAATACGTTTATTTGCGGTACTCATGACGCAAAGAAAGAACAAAACACAAAAATAAACAATTTTGGGGAAAATATGCGTCACATCCACGCAAAACGGCCATCGCTCAGCTTAATGCTGCGACCCTATGCGACAAAAAGCTTCAAAATCATACAGATTGTAATTGATAGTCTGCCTAGCCTTTTCCCAACTATGTTGGGATCGGCTTCCAGTCTAACCGGATGCAACCGAATACTTGTATTTTAAATGGAGCGACTGCCTATCGGACCTCCACAACCCAGTAACTGGGTAATACGATATCCCTTGGTAAGACTGGTTGTCAGACTTTCGGGCTTTCGACGACCCGTAACGACAGATTGAAATTGATCGTGTGTTACGCAATTACGGTGTTGGTGGTAATTCCGTCGTCTATGTGCATTATTAGAGGCATCCCTGGT
Source organism: Agrochola circellaris (assembly GCA_914767755.1). NCBI lineage: Eukaryota > Metazoa > Arthropoda > Insecta > Lepidoptera > Noctuidae > Agrochola > Agrochola circellaris. The sequence continues at coordinate 8,106,749 of OU611849.1, forward strand.
GCTTTGCCATGCCACACAAAGCTGTAAAGTCAAATGTGCCAGTAACTGCACTGGTATACCCTTCAATCTCAGGCACAGCTACGCTGCTTGGTGGCAGAAATGGTGATGATAGTATCCCTGGACGAGCATTTAAAGAGCTCTACCAAAAATCAAACTCCCATTTGTTTATTTCAAAATACATTAAGAGTCCAGTTATAGCACCTAAGAAACTAAATTCTACAGCGTAGAGTAATTAATTTGTATTTCGCAAATGACCCGCTACGATAAATTTATCCAGAGATCAGACATTTTGTACAGCATTACAGTAATTTATACAAATATAAGTTCTTATGTAAGTCGCCAAATGAAGAAAATGAATGACTCAAACTGTGCCCTGAATTACAGGCTATGAGGAACTTTCCCGGAATAAAAGTTAGTGGAAAACTAATTTTATTATTATAATTTTAAGATGATTGTGATGTTATGTACTTTTGATATTTAATGTTTAGATAAAACAATATGATCGTGGTGTGTATTTGAATATTGATTGCTAACATAGTTCTAAAGTATACTAACAAAAATATGAATCATTGAGTCTGAATTAAATAAATAAAATTAATTCCACGAAAGGGCAGAGGCGGATAGTTCCAACATTTCGCCAGTTATGTTGAAATCCCATAATTATATGTAAGTGAAAAGGCAAAGCTATTATCATTAACTGGACGCAAATCCAGACACCAGGCTGCTTCTGAGAAATTTGTGACGGAAAAACCCAATAAAAAACCCGACCTGGTGATCGAACTTAGGACCGCTTTATCTGACCACTAGATCAACCAGACATTCAACTTACATTATTATCTCCAGAGAAATCCAAATACGTGCTTCAGTTCTAATTAGAAAACGTCGCAAGACATGTTGCCAGCACATTAGTTGTCAGAAATGACGGTGAACATCATTCATCACGATAACATGATTAACGTGTAGTTCCTGCGTTGCAAATTAGTGAGCTGAAGTGGCAAAAGTGTCCGTTTAACAATCATTTTATGTTGCAGATATTTACTGATCATAAACCGGTAAAATAATTTAAAAAATATGGTTTTTAAAGCACCTTATTACTTCTAAATAATTTGTGAGACGTGCCTACGAGGTAGCAAGTCCAGGTACCTAAGTTTGTAACATTCTGTCATAGTGTATTTATTACCAAATCAAACGTGGCTTTTCTAGCTAAAAGCCTTGAGACGGCCCGAAATAAAATAATATAGAGCTCAATATTGTGGTACTGTAATGTTTCCGTGTTTTGTTTTTTACTGGTAATACCTAAGACCGGGATGATTGCAGTCAGATTTAGAACTCACAAGGAGGATAGTCGTAACAAAAGTTTCTGTAATTCAGTACCTAACCATTTCTTAGGAGCAGGCCTAGACATTGAAGACTAAATATTCCGTAATGAGTATAAAAGCTCCACTCATCGTGAACGCAGCTTTTCATAACATTACAAGATGAAGACTGATTTTATGAAAATAGACATTGTTTCAAAAACATGTCCTTTTGTTATTGTAAGTGTGTTACTCTTTCAAAAGATTAAACGCCAATGACAATCCATCATCACGGCAAATGAAACGCATTTGAAGCTTGAATGGACATTTGGCACAATTTGAGGCGTCAACAATAACGTCCTTTCGTCCCTGGTACATTGCTCCCACTGCCTCCACTACTGACAGGCATTTGAGAACGTAGTATCTGGGAACATGACGTGACATTTTTTTGTGTTATTTCGTAAATAAATCCTAGTTAGTCTCGCGTAATGCACATTTATTTTTATTTCGTGCGGTTATTGCTTCATTTCATGTTTATTTTAATGCTCTATAAATTTGTCAAGCTTCGTGCTGACTGTGTAGCTCAGAAGAGAATATTTTTGCTTTCTTAATTATTTTATTATTTTCTTCTTTCTGTTTAAAGGGAGTTCTAATTTCGTTCGCTTTTTCATCATGGTATTTTATGATAAAGAAATGCTTACATACTGCACTGTTGATTAGACCTAGATTTAGGTATTTACCTACAAAGTACAAATATTTAAATTATTTTGTCAAAACCCATGCTGGAAAAAAGTATTTTGGAGTACGGGTGAATGACTAACCACTCTACATGGTCCACATATTTTAGATCCAATATTTGTAGGTAGGTATGCCTACATTGCAATAAAATTAAAACAAGCTGGGTTACGAAATTTCCAGAATCTATTTTGCTAGACATTAATCTGCCAATCCAACGTCGATCCATTGTTTTACTTAGCTAAAACGTAGATTTTTTTTATTTTTTCATCACCAGATCGAAATAAACTATCGAAGTGTAGACCCAGTCAGACTTACAGAAAACATTTTATGAGTGAACGACGTGAATATTTTCAGAAGACAAGCTCTGTAAATAGACATTGTCGCCGGGAGCAGGCTCAGCAGGGTGCAAGAGGGTGCACTTGTCTCACCTTGTGTCACCTCCCTGACTTCAAAATAAAATATAGGTGTAAAAACATTCCGAACTAAAAAAATATCAGAAAACTCCTAACACAATAATAGAGAACTTAACCTATTTGAAGCGAGATCCTATCTTCTGTGCAATAGTCGACAAAGTACCGAACTCCTATTTCCGAATATCTAATCAGCCCTAGGCGGGGTGCTAACATTATCGAGCTTGCTTCGCTCGCTTTTGCATCCTACTCTATCTAATTTTTAAGCTTTTTTGTATAAATCGACACAGTTTGTCCTCTTTCTGTATGAATGGGCAAAATATAACCTATTTTATTCGAGGCGACATGCATAAATTATCGAGCTCGCTTCGCTCGTTCTTGAATCCTACATTCTCTTATTTGTTAAGCTTTTTTGCATAAATCGACAAAGATATATTACTCCTTCTATGAATGGACAAACGATAACCTAACTTATCCGAGGTGAACTGCAAAAATGATCGAGCTTACTTCGTGGAGCTGAAGATGCACCCCCCTGAGAATAAACCTGCCGGGTTAAACTATAAATTCTACTTTTCAAATAAACAATTCTGTGAAACACCAAATACAAATCCAGATTATGTTGTAATTTATTCATAATAGCGTAAAATTAAATAATGTTATATGAATTTATTGTGTGCGTGTGCAAGAGTAGCGTTATTCAGTAGTGTAATGTAATGGGTGGTTGCCAATACAAATGTACTGACTATAAATCAATCGCATTTTTATGAGCACTGGAAATCTCGAGACAGGTTATTTTGGGCAACAGTTATGGACTCGGCAGTTCGTAAAACAATTTGAATCCAGGACAACCGTACGTAACTTGAGTACAAAGATAAAACGACGAATAGATAGATATCAGTCGAAATTGTATTTTACATGATAATATGGTCGAGAAAGATTTGTTTTTTCGTTCGCGCAAACCTGGTAAAACTATCTTATGTAGGTAGTAGGTAACTACCAACTAAACAGTAATCGAATGGCTGAGCTTTAAATACGAGATTTAATTTACATACACTTGAATCAAATGTAATCTACATTATTGTGAATCGTTCTGTCACTATTTTAAACGGCTTCCAACATTTTTTCGTGACTTCTTTATTGTTCAGACTCAGGATTGGCAAAAATTAAATTTAATGAGAACTATAAGTTTAGGTTGAAAGTGTACCTATGTGTATTACTTATACCTAGTAGGTACCTACTACAAAGTTTGGAATTCCACAGTGTATGACGTAAGTATGTATAACTAACGTTATTTTTTAAATGAGTAATGTAATCTTCATAATTATGCTACGTAATCAACGTAGCTACTACGAAACTTCAGCTACATTTATGATACACACAATGCATTAGTAGGTATGTAGGTAAATATGAAATATTTTTACACCCGTTTCTAGAACGAACAAAAACATAATTCTTTACTAAAACCATGATGCACATGCAACGTTTAGTCATACATCACCATGCGAGCCCATTTATAAATACTGTATCTTGTTACCTAGATATTCTGTAATATTTAATGCAGCCATTTTGAGCTGAAACCCTATCAGTCAACATCAATCTTCTTATCTGGGTAAATGGGGATCTGCAGGGTAATGAAACGCCTTAATAGAATATAATTGAATTGAATTTTCTTTATTCGAGTAACCAAGACTCAACAACAAGATTGTTAGTAAAACTTACGACTATGTTAGTAAGCACAGGCACTAAACAAAAACAAGGAAACGATTAGTTTTTACGAAGCTCGTTTAGCGATAACAGTCAACGAAAAATTGCACATTCGTGTAGGTACAGTTATCATGATTTTATGCAAATCTTCCCGATCCACCTTTATTATTAGCTTTTTCTGTCGTTTGCAGACGAGTAGGTACAAATTTAAATGACGTGAAAAGAAAATATGTGAAATTTTGCTCTAGTTAAATAAACATACGGAATGATCGTAACTACAATAATACGAGTGAAGGAAGAGTTGCAGATGTTATTATTTAAAACTATTCCTCGGATTATCTAACTAGCTAAGAACATTTTACAGTAGTAGATACACGTAACTATAAGTAGGTAGTTATTTAATGGGGATTACTGTTCTCACAAAAATATAGCAATAGCAATAAAATATTTTTTTACTACACTGTAAAATGGAAAATTGGGAACGCTCATTGTTGTTTGCGAGCTTATGTATTTTGTAAATAAGTAGCTTGGCACCTACATGGTAAATACTATTGTCATTGCAAGCTTAATTAACAGCAGTAGGTATAGGTACCTATAGCTTGAAAAGAAAAGAGTGTCGGAAAATACCGAAGTCTGAAAATAAAATGTTTTAAATTCCAAACTGGTGTTATTCTAATATCTCATATAAAAGTGGTTGGTAGACTAGACGGACGGCCGAAAACATGTTTGCAAGCCCTGACTCATTATACGGATCACAAAAATTATTACAGTACTCACTCGTTTAAATCAATTTTATGCCTACCCTACCCACTTATGATTAGTAATAACAGAAATGATTTATTGGCAACAGCAAACCCTTTAGATCAGTCCGTCATTCTGATATATTCGTGTTGTACACCTTTTATTTTAAACTAAACTTCGTTTCTAAATCATTTATATTAATATTTTTCTCACGCCTACGTTATGTTTTCTTATTTTTATGGGTATTGTGATTTATCAGTTACAAATGCGAAATTAAGGCTCAAACGCAAATAGGATCTTTGATAATAAGGACCGTGGCAGAATATACAATACCTATCTGAAACTGAAAGTTTCAATTTCAGACTGCTAGGTTGTCTAGCGATATTTAACGCTAATCTGAACCTTTGTTATTGAAAAAGCAATTGAGCCACGATTCGTAAAAGTTCTGAAAGCAACAAAACTTTCTGGCGTAGGAAGTAGATAAGCGTATCCCGTAGAGCATTTTCATTTTCATTCTGTTGTTGAAGCTATTTCTGTTTTAGGTGACGAAACCGTTAATGGCCAATTATTTAGGTTTCTCACAGACAGATTGTGTTTTAGTTTTCAATCTTACGAAATGAATAATAAAGATTGATTAGACAAATTTAACTGCGTGAGTTACTAAAAATCCCTAATGTACACATCGGCCCACGCGCGGTGTCTCATTTGTTTACAGAATTGTGCACGGCTGTGGATTGTGGAATGATATGTTTCAACGTGAAATAATGCTCGCGTCCGAACTTTAGCCCACTTGGTGTTTTATTGTGTGTACGCGATTCGGAGTTTTATCTCGTACAGCTGGTTGCCGGATAATCCGGGTATAAATAGCGTATAGACAACAAAGCATCAACAAATCCAACTCGTATCGGGTACCGTTGCTGGCTGTCGAATGTTTAGCGGGCCGCCTCGCCTATTTTATGGCCGTTCTAAATTATTAAAATTGTTCTATTTCCAGACGTGTTTCGTCTATATTCATGATAATATTCAGACGTAATTTTTTATCAGACGGACCGATCTTTCAAACTAGTGAAACCAGAATGCCGTCGCTACTAGGTATTATCGTCAGTAAAATCAGTTAGGTATCATTAAAAGCTCAAGGTGAAAAGTAAAATTCTGTGAAGATAAAGATATAACTAGCTTTTGCCTACGTACTGGTATGTCCTATATGGGTCATGTAAATACGAAACAGCTACATAGTAGGGAGCTAGTAAGTAGTAGGTAGGTACCTTTATTATTATAAAGGTGTGTCCAAACATTAAGCGGCAAGAGCGCGGTAGCAACACGCGGCATTTGCAGGATACCTACATTTCTGCCGCGCTCTAGTTAGGACCAAACCGACGAAAGTTTGCGCGGCAGTACTGCGCGGCACTTCCGAGACCCGCCGCGCAATTCAGTTAGCAAAATCAATCTGCCTAGCCTTTAATAGGTACGTCCGCAGAAATACGTCCACTCATAATTAGTGACGAATGTTTCCTAAAAATGTTTGTACGCGGCACGTAGACAGAAGCGTTCGCGCGCGGCAGTCGTCCAAACACAGCGCGGCAGACCATGCGCTGCAGCCCCGCACGTTTGCCGCTAATGTTTGGACACTCCTTAACAACTAATGCTTGCTTTTCTGAATATTGTTTTACTGAAATTGAATCTATGACTGCTTTAAGCATTAATTCCGTTGTGCAGGCAGTGTCAGCTGTGGTTGATAAAAACTATATTAAATGCGTTTGCGGTCGGGGGACCCCGTCAAGAACGAAGTTCCTTAGGCAATACTCGCACGCACACACACACTGGTATAAATAAATATAATAAAAAGAGACAGAGAAAGTCGCATGGAGGGGCATAACGCTTTTTCCTTACGTGACGATTTCTACCAGTCAACTTCTAATGCAAGCCGCGTAAACACTTTCTACTCCACCCACTTTTCATAGAGCTCATACGCCATGCCGCCATACATATTGGAAGTGAACCCTCCGGGATGGTCACCGGCATTACGTGGACGCTAAAGATAATCCTCGCGGACGGTCAACGACATTAGGTTTGAAACCGTGTTGTACAACACTGTAAAACGAAGATAAATGGGGTTTTCAGGGGGTCTTGTCGCTATACGTAGTATCTCTGGGGGTATTTTCATATAGGTACTAGTGGGGTGAAATTATAAAAAATATAAAAACCTGTTCCCGGCATCCCCTATGCGACTAAAGTGAGCCCTCCAAGAGGGTTCCCGGCACTGAACGTGTTAAGGAACTTTGTTACAAAAATTCCAACGTACAGGAGCTGACAACCGAGGTGAGCCAGCAAAACACGAGAGCAGTGCGATTGAAATAGTAAGAGGCACACCGTGACTGTAAAGCCCGTCATGAAGGAGTGGTTGTGGCTGGAGAAGTGAATAGACAGCATGACGCCCGTACTTTCCGGTCGATGTCCGGAGAGCACCTGAGGGCCTAGTGTGAGTTTCTTTTAACCATCTCGATTTTACGCATCGACCGCGTTTGGCGCTCCGATTGGCCCTTCACTAGTGAAGGCCAGTGAAGAGCCAATCAGAGTGCCAAACGCGGTCGATGCGTAAAATCGAGACGGTTAAAACAAACTCACACTAGGCCCTCAGTTCGGCTCTCGGCCTATACGGCACAGCAGGCAGCATTGAGCGCCTTCAGAGCTTCGACGACACATTAGAAGAGTATTTATTGTAGCATTTTATTTGTTTTACCCGATTTTACTAGTCAAAATGAGTGAAACTAGTTAGGTATATCGCTAAATCGCTTTACTTAACTATATATTGGTATTCAACTGCATCCGGTTAGACAGAAGCCGACCACAACATAGTTGGGAAAAGGCTAGGCAGATTGATTGTAAGCGAATCGTGGCAACGGGCTCTAATGTCGATTGCATGCAATCATACCACACACGCGTACACATCAAGCTATACATTTCCAGTTTATAGGATTCCGATAGGATATCCGTACAATGTTAAAAACCTTCCAGTTGTAACATTTTCTTTCAAACAATACAAAGTATCCATAAATGCATCCGGTTAGTCTGTGTGGGTTATTTAGTCAAAAATAAAGTAATTTTAAATAATAATAACTTGCGGGCTAGAACACTAGCAACTGCTGCAACAACAGCAACAAAGGACAATGACAAGAATAGGCTCGAATCATGTAGCGTCCGACAGACTTTCTGTAATAATGATAATTCATAACAGAAAATAGTAACAATTATACAATTTATATAAAATCTGTAGAAGCACACCGCTGAAAACTCATTTAAAAAAGTTATTCAACTAATTGTCAATTTAACAACACATTTCATAGCTACAATTTCAAGAAGAAATGTTGCCAATACCAAAATAAAATAATATCGATACGAAATTGCTTAAGCAAATCGATTACAATAATATAAATATGAATAAAGATAAAGTCCTGCCCCTTTTGTGACGTTTTAACTGTCAAGTTAGCGTTAGCGTCAACGTACAGGCAAGTGAAGGAACACGGGTGGGTTTTAGTCAGTAAGAGTCTGACACGCCCTTCCGTTCCGCCTAGAGCGGGTGAAGTCATTTGATGAAAAAAACGTCATTTATCATTTTAGTTTTTTTTATTATTTATCCTTGAATGTCGCACGATACCCCATAGGTGCATAAGAAAAAACGCACATAAGGTGGATAAGTATGAGATCTATCCCGCGTGACTCACCGTCGTCGATTCGGTGGGGTTTGACGGTTTTGGCAAACTGTCTCCGGTTCTGAGACAAAGAGCCTGTGTGTTCTTTTAATAATAAATACCGTTTAGTTATATAAATAACTAGCTGCCCGCCCCGGCTTCGCTCGAGTAGCACTAAGTACGTATCTACGGCGCACCTACCTGCCTACCCTACCTACCCTACCTACCCTACCGACCCTACCGACCCTACCGACCCTACCGACCCTACCTACCCTACCTACCCTACCTACCCTACCTACCCTACCTACCCTACCTACCCTACCTACCCTACCTACCCTACCTACCCTACCTACCCTACCTACCCTACCTACCCTACCTACCCTACCTACCCTACCTACCCTACCTACCCTACCTACCCTACCTACCCAACCTACCCTACCTACCCTACCTACCCTACCTACCCTACCTACCCTACCTACCCTACCTACCCTACCTACCCTACCTACCCTACCTACCCTACCTACCCTACCTACCCTACCTACCCTACCTACCCTACCTACCCTACCTACCCTACCTACCCTACCTACCCTACCTACCCTACCTACCCTACCTACCCTACCTACCCTACCTACCCTACCTACCCTACCTACCCTACCTACCCTACCTACCCTACCTACCCTACCTATCCTACCTACCCTACCTACAAATAATCCGATGATCGATACTGTTTAGAATAGTTTATTCCTAATACCTTATAATGTTATTATAGTAGTGGCAACACTTGATGTAAAACAACTTGTGTTTTGTCTGTGGTCCTTGTCATTGTCAAAAAGTTTGACTTCACTTCATATATTCTAATCTAAGTATGTTTTATGTATATTTTTAATATAAAAACATTTATATACGACGATAATCTGCTAAAAGTCATTCATTTAATTAATCACTTAATAGTTTATTTCATGTTATCGTTAAAATCAGAAGTATTAAGTGGTCAACTTTAAAGCACTATAACTTTTTTTGGTGTACTTCCGATATAAATCTAATTATATTATCAAATTCTATAAATATTTTCCCTTTTTATGAAATATAGTTCATCTCTGTCGGATCTGGCCGAGTCTTGTAGGAAACTTTGGCATTCTCCTTTAAAAAAAAACCCGGTCTAGTGCTTGTCGGACCACGAACAATGAAGGGTTCCGTATTTTGGATGAATTTATCCAAAAACATACTTAACATTGTAGTTGAAAAACATATTCTTCTCTACATCGATATGTACGTCACGGTCAATTCTCCAACTGCGTAGCGAGCACAGGCGTACCCAAGACGTTTCTGACAAGACATGATAAATTTTGTCATGTCTTACAATTTGTCTTAAATGCTAGCACGGGTCAACCATGTCACATAAATCTACAGGCATTTGTTGCTGATAATTTCTTGACTTGTGACATAACTTCATTATCTCATATTTGCTACTATGGGCGCACCCATTTTGTCACAAATCTCACATTTTGACGGATGATTAAGAAAAATTTACCACGTTCGCTCGGAAGTGGTGCCAAATTTAAAAATTGAATAAACATTAGATTTCGCTATGTACTAATTATTACTAATAATTTTCTATCGGGAGAGAGAGAGCGAGAGAGAAAGTGCGAATTTGTTCAAATGGAAATCCAAAATCGAAATTTTAAAACTTTTCATAGTTTTTGATGGTGCTAGAGCTGATAGTGATGTCAAATTAAAAATCCAGGATATAAGAAAATTTTCAAATTTTTCATCATGGTTATCGTTTCCATGGTTTTCAATGGTGCTAAAGCTGATAAGGTGGTCAAAATGAAAATCCAAGATGGCGGCTACGATAATGTTCAAATTTTTCATCATGGGTATTATTTTCATGGTTTTCGATGGTGCTAGAGCCGACATAGAAGAAGATCGACTTTAGCACCCTCGAAAACTACGAAAACGATACCCATGACGAAACATGAGAAAATTTTCGCAGCCGCCATCTTGGATTTACATTTTGACCTCAATATCGGCTTTAACGCCCTCGAAAACTACGAAAAGGACACCCATGACGAAAAATGAGAAATTTTTTGTGGCCGCCTTCTCTTGGTTTTTCGTTTTGACTAAATTTACACTTTCTCTCTCTCTCTCTTTCTATCGAATAAGAAGAAGACAGACGCAAGTATGAAGCCACGTTAAAGAATTTCGTTCCAAAAACCCGTTTATTATGTCACACTTTGAAGTAGCAACAAGAAAGGCATGTCGTGCCTTAGATTATGTCACATGGTTTATCCGTGTTAGCTTATAAGACACATTTTATCACACATTGGGTGGTTATATCGCCCAAATTGATAAAATTGTTTATTGCAGCCTTTTTAGTCATATCATACCTCTCCAAATAATCAATATTTTGCAGAAAAAGAGGCCGTTAGCAGACAAAAAAAAATTTGCAAAGCCATTAGCTTTTTTTTTTAAATTTTCTCTTCTTTTTTATAACGGCGTTTACTTTATCTGATGCCAGTATTTAATTTATTATTAAACATGTTGCAAGTTCATAAATTGCAGGAGGTTACAAGTGCGCTATGCCAGATGAACAAGTAACGACTCACTGGCAATTTCAAAATCTCACGTCCACTCAAAGAAAACGCTAGCGACAAATCTGTCAAAATGTGTGTACCTAATCAATACGTGGCATTGCTACACCTCAGCCTCAGCCGAGCTACCCATAAAGGTTCATGCATGGTGATGTTATGATAAGCCATTGCCTCGAAAAATCTAACTGTGCGTTTGCACTGGCGAAACGTTCACTAAAAACTTACATTTCATAACAAAAAAAATATGGATTTCAACATGTTTTTATGTGAATATTTCGCCAGGGCAAATGCACAGTAAGGCATTTGATTTGTTTTGGTTTGTAATGTTTCCTGTAGCCATTTCATTGTAGAACCTTTCTTCGGAGCACCCAAATTTTTTCATGGTTTTTGCAAGCAATTACCAAAACTTTTACTTTGTAAAATGATATTATTTTTCACTGGAACGCATCCATTTCAGACTGACAAAAAGTCAATGTCAAAAATGTCAGAAAGAACTTTGAGTTTGACAGTCGATGGTTGATAAAAATTGTTCAATTTGTTTATTATTACTTTTAAAAGCTCCTTCTTTGGCTTGTGGTATAATAATCTACTTTCAATAAATAAACAATGCTCAGTGTTTGGGAGCTATATCGAAATTTTTAATTTCTTGATCTAAAATGGAAAGCTACGTAGTTATATCTTTTATTGGCGAAGGATCGTTTGGTCGTGTGTTTAAAGCTAAACATAAAGAAACTGATGCCGTTGTAGCTTTAAAAGTTATAAGAAAGGTGTGTTATATCTTCGTATTGTCAGTTCTGCACTTTAGCGATCAGTGGCTTGATATTTTTTTTTTTTTTTTGGGCCTGTGTTAGGGCCTACTTCCCTAAGTAAAACAATCGTGTGTCACGAGTTACGTCTCCCGATAAACAAGCGACAAGAAGGGATTATATCTTGTACTGTTTTTATGGTGATATCGCAGTAAACTTTTTGTATTCTAGCAGGATCTCAATGAGACCATACATAAGTGTCTAATTATTTTTATCCACACTTACAGAAAGGGCGTTCAATCAAAGACTTGAAAAACTTGAGACAAGAATGTGATATACAGAGGCAGCTAAAACATCCAAACATTATCCGGATGATAGACAGTTTTGATACCGATTCTGAGTTAGTTGTAGTCACAGAGTATGCAGAGAAGGAGTTACATAGCATCCTCGCTAAAGAAGGATGTTTGAATGAAGATCAAGTTAAGAAAATCACTTGGGATTTGGTTTCAGCATTGTACTACTTGCATTCCCATAGGGTGCTTCACAGGTTTGTTCCATAGTATCTGAGTTTTACGTATCTGATTTGCTGTTGCTATTTATCCTAACTAACATTATGAATGCCAAAGTGAGTTTGTTTGTTACCCTTTCATGCTAAAATGGCTGAATGGATTTGGATGAAATTTGGCACATGGGTAGACCATGGCCTGGAATAGGACAGAGAATACTTTTTATCAATTCAAACTAGGCTGAGAATCAGCACTTTTCGAACGTTAAAATTACATAAGACAGTCCCCCAAAACGTCCACCCTTCACCACTTCCTAGTGCTTAAGCTGGGAAGAAGAAGTGGCGCAACAAACTCCCCAGCAGCACAGCTGTCTGTTCAGTTAGAAAAACTTGATTCTATATAATAATGCTTTAATGCAAAAATAATTTACATAGCACAAATTGCAATCGACTCATAAAATAAAAACATTTAATGAGTAGATTATGTCAACAATAAATGAAAACAAAATTTAAAATAAATTGACTAACAGTCAAATAAAATAATCCAAACAATTATATAAGCTCATATAGTATCATGTAGTCTTTGATTCTAAAAATCCATCCCGGTAGTATGTTCTCGTGGGATAAATGCTTGTGGATAAAGCTGCTGGCAAAAGCTAGTATTACATAAGTTAATTTGTGTAATGTTCCAGGCATGTTGGATTCTTGTAGGTAAAAAATTGTGAACTAAATTTTGAGTTCTCTCAAAACATTCTTGAGCAGAATAATGCTTGAAATTAACATGAAATGCAAATACTAACATAAACAACTCTTTACTTATTTCAGAGATTTAAAGCCACAAAATGTCTTACTGGACAGTACCGGTTGTGCCAAGCTATGTGATTTTGGTCTTGCAAGAATCATGACCAATGCAACACATATTCTGACTTCCATTAAAGGTACTCCATTGTATATGGCACCAGAATTGATTGAGGAGAAGCCTTATGATCACCAGGTCAGTTTTTAATACCCTTTATGAACAATAGTTCCATCTTGGACTCCTTTTAAAGTTTATTGTTTTGCATAAACTACTTCTAGTTTTCTTTTTTCTGCTTTGTGATTCAAATAGTTACGGTTTTGAGTAATAAATGTAATATATGGTTAAGAATCTTTATTACTATTTATTTATACAGTTGAATTTTTTCGTCAGTCATTTAAAAAAAATCGTCTGTTTCATAGAAAAGTGAATCAAAATGTATGGAACAGCAGATTTTTTTTAAAATAACCGACGAAAAAATTCAACACAGGGGGGTTCAGAATCATGTACTGAATCCATGGTAACAGTTTTCGCGTCTCTGTATACATATAATATGCATATGCATGTGCTAACTCAAAGTAACTAAATAAAAAATCAATACAATGCATGTTACAAAAAAATAATCTTACAAAATGTACATATCCTTATTTCAGGCTGATCTTTGGTCTCTTGGTTGTATAGTGTATGAGTTGATAGCGGGCCAGCCACCTTTCTGTACCATGTCAATATGGCAACTGGTGCGGATGATCAAACACAAGCCAGTGCAGTGGCCCAGCTTCATTAGCACTGAAGCTAGATCCTTCCTGCAGGTATGTATTTGTAATGAAAATAAGAAAAACTATTCAATCAAATTAATTAAATCAGTAGAAACTTTGGTCATACTCTGGACCACTCTTGATTCCTTGGCCAATCGCGTATTCCAACAGTAAAAAATTACATTGAGGGCCCATTTTTGAATTGTCAGATAACATTTATCTGGTAATTAATAAATATGTCGATTTTACATAATTTTTATAAAGAAATCTAAAGTCAGATTATGGGCCAATGCCCTATAAAGACTGGTGTTCTGTAGTGTTTTAAACTTCAATTTACTCAATATTGCAGGGTCTACTCCACAAAGATCCCATGAAAAGGATGACTTGGCCAGAAATTCTGGAACATGCATTTGTTTCTGGTCATGTGACAATACTGCCAGAAGATGTTCAGAGTGAATCACCATTCACAAAGCCTCTGACCCACAGTCAGCAAGAGGCGAAGCAGCTTCAGAGGGAAAAGGTTAGCAGTAATACAAGGTAAGGAAATTGATGTACCTTTTGCCTTATGATTTTAGGATAGCAAATTAGTAGATCTACCAGTTACAAAAACAAAGTCAATGAACACATTCAAAGATCTTTCAAATGGATACCATATTTCTTTTTTCAGAACAATACCTGAACCAAAACTAGAACCTAAAGAGCATGATTTGCGGAATGCAAGAGTGATGCAAGCAATGGAATGTGTCCCAATGTCTGATGACGACAGCGTCAGAGCAACCAGCGCGTTTAGTGTACGAGACAGCCTGAAGACTGACGATGAAGACCAATCACATCCCATCACTGCCGCTAACGCAAAACTACTCAGACACGAATACAATGTCTTGAACAACTCCAACCTCGTTGTATGCAATCTAGAAAATAATATGGCGCAACTAATGGCTGCTAACAAGAAACAGTCAGATCTTAACAAAATGGATAAGATAGATGAAGAAAAACCTAACACAGAGAAACATGTTGACGAAAAGAAAACACAAAAGCCTCTAAGCGCTAGTGATAGTCAAAAAGAATTACTGGAGACAAAACAGAAAGCGAAATCAATAGATACTGCATCACAGAGTTTGGAGCATCCGAAAAGTTCTACTAAATGTAGCAGTGATGTTAGTTCTGGACTTAGTAAGAGTGTTCCGCCTTCATATAAGCAGAAAATTTTACAGTTTTCACGTGATAAACTCAGGTTTGGTAGTGGAGGAAACAAATTAACGAGAAGTATCAAAAGATCATTCCATTTCAGTAGAAGTTGGGACAAAAACAAAAATGAAACTCAGCGACGGACGAGCGAGCCTACGATAGAAGTTTCAAGCTTTGTAGATGATAAAGAAAAATGTTCCAAAGAGGAAAAAGATCAGGATGTGGAGAAATCCGAAGTTATTGAGGAGTCTTCTGATGATAAAGATGTTGCTGATAATGATAAAATGCTTAAGACTGAAGACAAAAGTGATGGTAATATTTGTATCTCTTTTAACGCAAGATTTTTTAAATGTTCTATTAATCATAATAACAATGTTATTTCTGGTTTCCAGTTAAAGAACCATCTTCCATAGAATTGGAGGAATGGGAAGCATTCCTGAACTCCAACATTACTGAAGTTATGGATGGCGATGTGGAATCTCTAACTCAACTGAATATGGTACGTAGTTATGTTACACAATGGCAATTTTATCGTAAGCAATGTAATGTCAATGTAAGCATTATTGACTGGGTAGATTCTTTTATTGCTTCATTGTTCAAGAATGGTACTGACACTACTCATTGAGGCTCTAAAATGTAACGAACTGGCAAACGCCTTACATATTCGTGTTATAAAATATATAATAATTTATCCGTATCAATCAGCATCTGAATAAGCACCAAATAAACACATAACATTACAGAAAGTGGTTTATGAATACGAGCTTTATAGGTGAAACGAGAATGAATTATTTTAGAATAATTTTAGTTGAATAGTTTTAGTTCTGCTCATATGAACACATTTCTGGTTTTTCCTTAGAGTACTTCCCCTCTGTAAAAGTACCAGAACAAATGTTCTATACTCGGAATTTTAATTCGATTCCAGATTTGACATTAGCTACTGTCATTTTGTGAAATAATGATACCACATATAATAGTGTAGTGATGAACACAAAAATCGATAAACAATCAGTGTGTGTGCCATCAGTGTGTGACAGCGATAGCGATAGCGATGACGGCGACAATTTATAAAATAAATTATTACCATAATACTTACATCTATCTGTTTTATTTGTCATGTTCCTTCATGATCACATTTTTTTATTTATTTCACACACAATTATAAAAGAAAAGTCTCAGATCGTTAATTAATCGTCAAAACTAAATTATCGGTTCAGAAATATTGAATTTCCTGATATACTTAGTTTACGAGAGTAAAATTATAAACGAGAAGAATCGATCTGGAAATATTCCATTTCCATATCGAATAATTTCGCAACGTCACTATTTAGTACTTGTCATAACGTTGCAACACTGAAATTGTCAAATCTGGAATCGAATTAAAATTCCGAGTATAGTACGTTCATAAAAACTTTCAAATCGATTCTAACGCACTTCGTAAATCGTTTTAAAGGCGCGCGGAGCTCTGTGAAAATGCCTAGCTGTGGTGTTAAAATCCGTAAAAAGCGTTCAAATACGTCTAACTTACTTAAA
Source organism: Agrochola circellaris (assembly GCA_914767755.1). Classification (NCBI taxonomy): domain Eukaryota; kingdom Metazoa; phylum Arthropoda; class Insecta; order Lepidoptera; family Noctuidae; genus Agrochola; species Agrochola circellaris. Next base: position 8,123,440 of record OU611849.1, read on the forward strand.
GAACTGAATAACCTTCCATGTGTAATTTTTTTTTAAATAATATTTAGTCATGTTTTTAATGAAATTTAAAATCCTAATCCTAATTCTATCCTTGAATCGAATGAAAAATCGAAATGTATTCTCATAATACATTTCGATTTTTCATTCGATTCAACCATGATTCAATATAAAAAGTAGCATGAATCGAGTATTTTCCTCACATTGCTTCTGTGACGTCACCGAATCTCGCTACATCTCGTTTTTATGTTCATAAAGATCAAAATACTTTTCTTTTGCATTACGAAATTATACGTCAAATCAGCAAAATTTACACGCACTTGACATGCGATTATGTCCTTTAATAAAAATGTTAACGAGACTACAGTAGGGTTGAGGTCATGTTTGAAACTAAAATTGACATGTTGATAGTTTCTAAGTAAGAATTACTTAGTAATTATTTTTGTTTTTTTTTTATTTTAATTGTTCAATGTTTAATTTTTTTTATGTCCATTGAAGTGGTTATATATTATTTTTTAACTTGACCTAATTTATTATTGAGATTAGGTACTTACTTGTTACAAATTTAGTTACTTTTATTTAATTTTAGTTATTTTCTCTTCTTATTAAATGTAACTATTTCATGCTACTGCTGTTTTATTACATAGATTCAAGCAAAATTCCGAATGAATATCAATAGGTATCGATAAAGTAAAAATTAATGGTACGGACTTTTCTTTCCGGGCGAGCGGGTTTTGTTTCGTTTTTGTAGTAGCTACCGCGTCCCCCGCTAAAAGTGACAGACTTTTTTGTTCGAAACATTGTGCATAAGGCTTCTCCAGTGTTATATACTCTAAGGGTTTTCCTGATATAACTTTTGTGATAGTAAATAATATTTTTACTATTGCAGGTAAGCATGGTGATAGGCGTAGTGGGCAGCGCGGCGCGGGCCCGCGGCGGCGGGCGCGTGTGCGGCGCCGTGGCCGGCCTGCTGGCGCTGCCGGCGCTGGCGCACACACTGCCGAGGCATACTCTGCTTAATATACAAGATGTGAGTTAAACTTTACTACAGCACACGAGCATTTATTTAATATCTCTCTTCTCATCATAATTACGTTCGTTTTGATCGAGAGATGGTAGATGAACATGTGTGTCAACATAAGCTTCGATGGTCACAAACTTCTTCTTGGTAGCCTCATTGTGGAAACAAAGAGTCTAAGGTCTATTGATGTCCACTTAAACAAACATTGACTTTATATAAGTGTAAATAAAGTTGATTTTAGACTAGAAATTACAAAAAAATATGAAGTCGTAGCGCAAACTAAACCTTATGTGAAGGCATTACAGTTGTTTTTCCTAAAACTCGTGTTTGTTTACATGTTTGGCAGATAAATTGCGAACGCAGATTAACTGAATTGTGAGGTAACTTAATACATACTATATTTCCAGGTGTATCTCGAAGCTAAAGTGGTGTACAACTTCGTTGCGGCCATTAATACGCTCATGAAAGACAGCAAAGACAATGAGGATGGAGCCCATGACAGGTACACGTAGTAACAAACTTATAGTTAATGTAATATACTGCTGTTTGTTATTCCTATCAAATAAATAAATAAATAAATAAATAGTTCCCTCTGAACTTGCAACCAGCGCGATTTTGCGTCCGTTAACCGTCCTGATATGTTCCCGTTCTTTCCATCGTGTCACCACCATTTAAAGGACATGCTAGGCGGCAGGGTTGTTTTTCTAACGTGGTAGGAGGTTAACCGCCTTACCCGATAGAGACCTACAAATTCAAATGTCATTTATTCAAACTAGGCTGAGATTCAGCACTTTTCGAACGTCAAAATTACATAAGACAGTCCCCCAAAAACGCCCACCCTTCACCACTACCTAATGCTTTACCTAATGCTTTAGCTGGGAAGAAGAAGTGCCGCAACAAACTCCCCAGCAGCACCACACCCCAATGGCTTTGCCAACTTTAAAGACAAAAATTAAATATCTCATGTCTGCTGCAGTAACATGTATGTGTAATACCCATACCTTCACACCATAGCATAGATAATAATATATTTTGAAACCCATTTATTTTTTTAATTTAATAAGTTGTACATGCAGGAAGAAGCACGTAATTAATTTATAACTCTTCCACAGACTGCAGGGCGTGGCTCGCATGCTGGAGGTGTGCGCGTGGCTGTGCGTGCGCTCGTGTCGCGGCGTGCGACAGTTTGCTACCGCGCTCAGCGCACACAACGCGCATCCAGTCTTCACCAGGCTCTTGATGCACTGTAAGACTATGTTATTTTATTTTTGACACACAGATCAGACAACAGTGGCCTATTCTATAAAAATCTCATCGTAAAAACTTAAGTGAAGTGAGCTGTCTATAGTGTCAATCCCTAGCTTCAGCACACATTAGTACAAATGATTCACTCCGCAAAATCATTTAAATAAAAAGTACACGACACAATAAAGTATAATAGGGACGATGCTTGGGTAAAAAAAATTAAATTCTAATTAGTCCGTCAGTGAGATAATAAAAAAATATTAGAAACGTATTTTTTGCTTTATCATGTTAAAAAAAAATACTTAGAGAAAACCAATTTTAAGTTGGGGAGTGGGGGCGCTACGTCACTAGTATGTATAAAATCTACATGCTCAAGACGTCATGGCACTTTTTACCTCAATATATCGCCGTAATATTTAGATTACGTAAAAAAAGAAAAAATACGTGTCCAATTTTTTTTTTTATTATCTCAAAGACTAAAAACAAATTTTTAGTCATCATCCCTATTCAGGTCGCACAGCGCTAATTACCTACAGTTATTTTTACCTAGAAGTTGCCTCTCTTTCTGTCGCGTTACTCTTATATCTTCTGACTATGTTGCGCCCGACAAGACGAGCTCGCCGCGTCCCTGTAGATTGAAACCTCAAATGAAATGCGAAGTGCGCCTTCTGTACTATTCTGTGGCATCAGGTGGAATGCTAGCTGACTTCAAACTCACTTCACCAAAGTTTACACGGTGAGATTTTTACAGAATAGACCGACAGGTGATGGTTAGTCAAGAATTCATCCAAGAACTACATAAAACAATAGAAATATAGTAATTGGATATTTGTTTGTTGGACGTTCCGTGTGGTGCCGGACGTAAAGAATAGTACCATCCCATTTCTTCCCGTGGGTGTCGTAAAAGGCGACTAAGGGATTTACTAGAGAATGGGCAGCAGCGTTCTCTGTGCATTTTAACACCATACTGCGATCGCCAACCCGCCTGCCAAGCGTGGTGATTATGGCAAACCCCCCATTTTGGGGAGGCCTATGTCCAGCAGTGGACGTCTTTCGGCTGAAATGATGATGATGAATTGGACATTTGAAACTCGACTTCCCCGAATGAGACCGTCTAATTATATTTCCGAAAACATTACGTCATAACTGTCTTGATGTAAAAAGGTCATGTTAAGGCGCGCCCTCACCGGAGCATACGCCTGTAATGTAATAATTCAAGATTCGATAAAATTCGCATTCATGTTACAAATTGTATCACGGGTGCTCCCACTCACTACTGTTACATTACAGGCGAATTGTCTCGGTGAATGTAATGTTACAATCATTACAGGTTGCACACTGTAATGCTCGGTTCACCTCACTCACTGAAGAAATGCTCGAATCTGAACTGTTACATTACAGACGAATGCTCTCGGTGATGGAAGCGCCTTTACAGACAAATTATAGTTGCCTAGACGACCTGACGGATGATGCTCATATCTCATGCTAAGTGACATTTCAAAATCGCCACAAGACATCTTGACATAATGTTAAGATTATTTAAACCGAATTATGTCAAGCCAATGTCGGATCTCAAATTAATTTCTACTTCCTGTTGTTTGAAAAACATTTTTATTTACAGATTCGAAGTCACCGCGAATAGTACTGAATATCGTTGGACTTCTTATCACTGTACTGCAAGACTTACCAGAACATGCCGATGTTGTGGAGAAAATACTCTTTGATGAAACAAGTTTTAACTTCCTAAGTCTTGTAGAGCAACCGAGTGATGCGTTGAGAATGAGAGTTTGTATACTAATAAGTTTGCTTTGTACATTCTCCTGTACTGCGTTTTCTGTAGCCATGAAGTCGAGGTGGAGTAAGAAAGAGACTGATTCTATAGAGGCTTTACATACTCACTGTAATGTAGCACTGAATAGGGCAGCTAGACTGGCCACGAAGGAGCTCAGTAATATGCCTTTTTACGTTAGCTAGTAAGAATTAAATATACTGAATACATTCGGGATAGTAATCCATTTTCCTTTTTATGACTTAAAACTATATTTCAGTATATTCATTATATTTGGCTTAGCTAAGTAGTTTTCACTAGGTTGCATTTTTCATACCCTTTTTATTTAGGTATTAAGAAATAAAAAAATTCAGCTATAGAAACGGGTTTTGTCGTCGGAAGAATAGTCAAAATGACAGATAAACAATCACAATCTGTAATTTTGTCTATTCTTCCGTCGACAATAGGTACCCGTTTCTATTGTGGTCATGCTAAGCGTGCATCTCAAATCAGATCAAATCTTCAGATCAAAGATAATGAATCTCTAGAATCAAATACAGGGTAAAAAATAAATTAGTTAGCAAAACTCCGCAGAAGTGATGGGTGTCGATATATAACCAAGATAAACTTCAAGGAACTACACTGCCAGCGGTCTTTGACAAAAAAAGGAAACATCAAATCATTTTTTTTTTGTCTGCGGAGTTTTGCTAGTTAATTTAATTTGACCTTGTATGAGACAACGAAAACGAAATAAGGAATTGAGATAACTTAAATTAGGTAATTAGATCTAAAAAGAAACATGAAATTGAGTGATTATTTAAGAAATCAACCCCAAGACTGACGGCAAGAGGTTCGAATGTAGGGACAGTTAGCGCCAAAAATATAGGGACTAACAGACCGTTCAAGCTGAACAGAACAGTTAAGAAAATTAAACTTTATTGCAATAAGATATATTTCTTGTCAGTTGTCGTGTAGGTACTTATTCTGAAACATCCCATGTGTTATTTAAATAAAAAATCATAGTATTATCGTTTTGAACCGTCTGTTCGTCTTTGTATTTTATGAATTGTGACATAAGGCCAACTTAAAGTTTTTGGAAAAGTAGTGAGCGCAATCGAGTTCTAGCATATTTTATTAGTTGGCGATAAAACAAAAATAAAAGCTATATTATTAAGTCACTGCCAATTGTTATCAAAAGTCCGTGTTCACGTTATGTCCTTGTGGATAACGAATGTGAATACATGATACGGACATTGATATTTTTATAAAAATAAAATAAGAATCATTTATGACATTGTAGTTCAAAATACATACCTTATCTTCTTTGAACTAATTATTCGCAAACAATGAATTTATAGCCGTAGATTTTGACTCTGAATATGGATGTTGATTGAGAAAAAATAAAAATATTTAGTCCGTCAGTCAGATATTAAAAAAATATTAGACACGTATTTTTTGCTTTATCATATTAATAAAAAAATGGTTTAGATAAAACGCATTAAAGTTGGGGAGTGGGCGCTCGCTACATCACAAGTAAGTATAAAATCTACATACTCGTGACGCGATGCCACATTTTAACTCAATGCATTGCCGTAATCTTTTGAATACGTAAAAAATAAAAAAATACGTGTCCAATATTTTTTAATCTACATGACGGACAATATATTTTTTTTGTCAACATCTCTATTATTACTTTAATCTTAGATGTAACATTTTCTATATATTATCTGCTTCACCTCTTATTAATAAAAAAAGCAATACCTATACAGTTATGAAATGAAGCAACTTTAATGACTAGATCACTCGATTTTTATGAAGATAAAATTCCCGCGGTTTTATCAAGGTATAAGTGAATATACCTACTACGCCATTTATGTCATAATGACAAGCACGTTATGAGGATTACGATATGGTAGGACTTATATTCAGCCTTGATCCGAATGCAATCGTCCAAAATCTGAATGTTCGCAAAACAGGGATCACTCCAAGGTTAGATAAAGCTAATCTTCATAGCCAGTTATTACCATCTGTTGACTCACATCCCCTGAATATTATTTATTACCTAAGCTGTCTCGGTTTGTGGATTTGTGCCCAATTGATGGCAACGGCTCGCCCCCTATTACATGGGACTTAAACATAACTGGCGAAATGTGGGTGTACTATAGGTGCACCTCTGCCCAACCCTTCGGGGATTACAGACGTGATCTTATATTACCTAAGCTTTGCCCGCGACGCCGTTCACGTGAAAATCATGGAGTCGCAACTCCCAACCTAATGAAACAAAACGTTGCAGTTACCTATGCCAGAGAAACCGAAATAGCCCTCCTTGTTTGGCTTCGCCGCAGTCGGGTAATTAGGGGTGCTACAATATACCTATGTATGTATGATATATTTTCGGGAAAAACCGCTCGGATTAGCTTGAATTGTGCCGAGCCGACCCGAACATGATTAACCGACTGTATTGTGTGCCGAACGAATTCTTCTAATCAGTACGAGTCGAATGAAAACCGAATGTGTAGTAATTACTTCGGTTGCGCGTTGTCGTTCAACAAATACTGCCGAACCGAATGTGCCGACCCGAACATGTGTAGTAATTACTTCGGTTGCGCGTTGTCGTTCAACAAATACTGCCGAACCGAATGTGCCGACCCGAACATGTGTGTGCATTCTTTTAGTGTCATATTGGGTGGATTTAAACAATACGGTGGTGAAAGATGATTACAGCCACTCGACTCTATTAGAAGCTCCTATTTGTACTCTGACACTACCGAAACAACTGAACGTGGTTCGAATTGCGATGGTTCAGTTGCTTGGCGTGTTGCTCTAAAGGAGAGCTACCAGTTATGACAACTAAAATATCTAATAGTGAGTTTCTTTATATATTCGGCAATTCCGGACTTACGAATTTTGGCTTATATGGTATATCGTGGGAACTCTTCGATAGATTCAGTATTTAGTGTCTTGACTAACACAGGAGGACGTTCAATAAAACCTCGTACGATCCAAATCTCATTTGACAAAATAAGTTTTAGTAGTGTGTGAAAAGGACCGTTCCTTCTCACTCTGCTTTGTCAAATAATATCTTGCGCCACATGGTTCAAGTCAACCAATTCAACTCCACTTCGGTTCTTTGTAACTTCCGACTCAATGTTGATTTCCGAATTTTACGCGAACGGAGTCACCGCCACATGGTTCAAGTCGTCCACACTCAACTCCGCTTCGGTTCTTTGTAGCTTACGACTAGTTGCGACTCAATGTTGATTACCGAATTTTACTCGAACGAAGTCACTGCTAGTTGTTTGATAAAACTGTATTAGTGAATTATGAGCGTCATTACGTAAGTACAATTATTTTAAAAAGTGCAGGCGATCATTATCTGATGGTCTCTGTATATGTCTATTATTATTTAACAAAACAGAAAAAAATTCAACACTGCTCTTGAAAAAAGTGCATGCGATTTAGCCTTGAACCACACATAATCGTTCAAATCTGAACGACAAAAACATGAGGAGACTCAAAGGTTAGATAAAGTTAATCTAAATGCAGCTGTCTGGATATTTCCATCCTCTATAATTTAATAATTTTTTGATAAAACTGCAACTGAGTCAACACTGCTCATGAAAAAAGTGCATGCGATTTAGCCTTGAACAACACATAATCGTTCAAATCTGAACGCCAAAAACAGGATGACACTCGAAGGTTAGATAAATTTAATCTAAAAGCCGATATGTGGGTATAAGCTCTGTTTTATGATTATTTAATATTATTTCCTAAATGTGACCAGGAATCTGTAAATATTGACGCGAGCGAGTAATATTTTTTCTTAGTCGCGGGTCACTATTGAAAGTTTTTAACGAAAGTGTTATACGCAGGCGTTGTTATTTCGAATATAAACAGTTGAAGCTTATGATGCTGTTCGAGGCCGCGTCTGGCTAAAGGGTAAACGTAAGGCAAATAAGCAACTGTGCTCTATTTTAATGATTAAGTTACTTATTGTAAATGTGCCCCTTTTTATAAATAAACGATTTTATTATTATTAAAGTCAAAGTCAAATCATTTATTTCAAATAGGCCCTTGTAAGGCACTTTTGAACGTCAAAGTTTACAAAAAATTGTCTTGAATGAAAGACAAAATTGAACAAAAAGCGAAGCGTATGATAGATAACTGATTATGGAGCAAAACAAAACGAAAAAATGTATATAGGCCTAATATGAGCGTCTACTCTAGTCTATCTAGTGCACTCTCTCAAGGTATCCCCCGCTAGCTCTCGCAAGCTATCATCCGAGAGGAGCCACTGGACGGGTTTTAAATATTACGTGTAATCCTCTAATATATTGGCTGGATCGGGTGATGAACGGAGGCCTATTTTGACCTCTATGTCATTGTACAGCAGGTATAAGATTATTTTAAATGCAGAGGTCATGTTCAGGTAGTTTTTGCTAAATGATGTCACATTTCAAATTCCGCGTGCGAAGGCTAGTTGTTAAAATACAATTCGTAGAAGGTGCTTAGTTTTGGGCTTTTTGGGATGTAACAAAAACGCCTGGCAGTATTTTTCAAACATGATAAATGTACGCCAGTTTTGAACAAACACATTTATAAAAAAAATTGTATTGCCATTATGGAAAACCCAATACTGTTTTTAAACTAAGTACCTATTCAACTTCAGAGACTGTTTTCTGTGATTTAATACAATAACAAAAAGATTGGGTTTATTTTGTAATTACTTGTGTTTAACTGGTTTTATTACTTATTATTAAGTATAATGTGTTATATTGATAAAAGTGAATTTATTATCTTGCACTTTAGTGTTATTGTAAAGCTTATTCCACATTATCTCGAAACGCGGTCCGTTGTCCACGACGTTGTACTTATTAATTAATTAAAGGTATTCATAAATAGGCTAGATCAAATTTTATTCCGACGATCACTGGCGTATTATTGATAGTGCAAGATTTTTCAGATTACGTCGTTTCATTGGCAGCGTTTCTCTCCAGTGTGTTGCTAGGCTTATTTCCTAAGGCGCTTATTGATTTATTTTTTATTGGAACTGATCGCAGTTATGCAGCGGAGTGCGTCACGTTAGCATGTAATAATAGAAGTCCAGATGACAATACAATTTGTCCTAGAACTATTATTCTGTTGAAGTCATGTCTACTATGTTAATTTCAAAGGCGATGATCTGTAACTATGGCCATATGGCCTTCATTTATGTAAATTATACTAGTCGGATTGTAGGTAAGTGAAATAATGGCAGTGTGAGAAAATCGGGATAAAAATAATAATAATATATATAAATAAAAGTTGTAGTTTGTATATTATCAATAGGTACGCGCCTTTTTTTTGTATTTTGATGTCAGCATAAACCTATCTTATTTTTATTTTTAAAGCAATATTTTTGTCTCTTTTATCGATATCGCATTGCAGCAGCTGATGTAATTCGCCCACATAAATAAATAACTTGCTCACATTAAATTAAGTACCTACTTACCTGGGCGACCGAGCTCTGCTCGGGTGAAAATACGGCGAAAACGAATTTTCCCAGATATGAGATCTAGCTAGAACAATTTTTCGCCCCCGTAAATGCCTATATTGGAACTTTCATCGAAATCGTTAGAGCCGTTTTCGAGAACGTGATTACAATATTATAAATATTGCTCATTTAATAATATAGGATAAACTTATTATAAGCTGTTCGACATAGTGCCATGTTAAAGTTACGCATTCAGTTTATTTTTAAATAAAATCTTTCTATCTAACTTCCAGTTTTATTTGTGTTTATTTACGTCGTTATCTGTTAGTACAAAAATAAATTATGAGTAATAAGAACTGAGACGATGTTTACATCCTATCGTAATTAGATACCCACACCAGGAGTGTTAATGACCTGCCATTGAATGCAATAAAATTATTTGTAAACAGACAGCTTAATACAAACAAATATAATCGGCTATTAGCTTGGTGCATTCGCATCAAGATCAAAGACCTGTGTTCTTGGTCGTGCTTTACGTGGTTTGTTTGGAGCGTGCTGCACTTTAAGGCAGGTTACATAAGGAGGTGATCGGCCGGCCTCGCGCCCGGCGTGCGCGCGCGCATTCACCGATCATGCACGTTTAAATCTAGTGCCACGCAACCGACGAGATGTGACCTGCGACAAACTTACTAAAGATCAAAGTACGACTAATTATGCGAATCAGCAATTACCGAATCTTAGTAGGTAAAGATGTTTCCGTATTGTATCTGAGTGCGTGAGTACCGGATAAATTGCTTACCTAATCAAGAATAATGTCAGCTCTGTGCTCAGCATTTCTAGTGTCTGCTTATTTACCTACTTGTCGTCATAGGTTTCTACACATCATTATGACTAAGAGTTCGTTGAACTAGCTAAATGCATTTCGAATGGCTGGTTTAGTAGGCACCCGATGCATTGGCGACATTCGTAAAACGCGAAGTTGACAAATATTCCGCATAGGTACAACACTTAAATATTTAATTGTAGATACCTACATGTCTTCATCATAGATCACGTAGTAGAGAGTTTCTGAAGGCGGATTCCTACCTACCTACTTTGTATATTTTTTCTCATGTCGATACGCAGTTCATGCTTACACTAGGAACAATAAACAAAAATAGGGAAACAAGTGCTACGTAAAAACGAAGGTCAACATAATCAAGAACCGTCTTAGGTGAAGCTCCTGGTTCGGAATATCGGATTGTCAAATTATTTTTTAAGTTGAAGCTGTCAATAGTGTTACTCCCTAGCACCCTGGCGGTCGATTTATGACAGTGACAGCTCACTTCACCTAAGTTTCTCGTTGATATTTTTACAGAATCGACCGATAGGTACTTAAGTTAGGTTCTCCTGCAGATAAATAGGTAGGTACTACTACCTATTTATAGGTATCAATAGGTACCCAATAGACCTACCTATTAAGCTTATCTTACCTTAAAGGTAGTAGGTAGGGTCCTACCTACTTAATTCTAAAGGTATGACGATTAACAGGAAAGGTAGGTACCTAGTCAAAAAATTCCACCTAGTAATAATTGGAAGTTTCATCGTATGAACATGGCCCTTCGTTCATTTCGAACCAATTCGCGTAGCAGTCGTAGATCCGTCATAGCGGCCATTGTCATTATTACAACGCTAAGCAGATCGATTCATTCGTAAAAGTGGGTAGATACCTACATACGGCGTAGGCTGCACATAAAACTTCAATCAGCTGTCAAATATATGCAACAATAGAACTTAGACTAGTAAAGAATGACTGATGATGAATGCCTGTGAATGATCCCTATCGGACAAAGTGCCGCTAGCGGCAGAATAGTGGCGCTGCCTCGGCCCGGCTACAGTGCCGTAAGCATTGCATTGTCATTGTCACTGTCACTTGTTATTTAGTTTGATTGTTGAGGTTAGTTCGCTGTAAAAATACACATTCCCAAAATATTACATTCTCTTGTGCCTAAACGGACCCTGGCACTCGCCGGCCACCGCTCGCTTCGCTTGCTGGGCTCGTGCGTAGTGTGGTCACAGTTCTAACCTTTGTTTTTTTGTTTTTTTTTGTTCCGGGGTGGAAAATGGAAAATTTCTAACCTAACCTAACCTCCCTTTCAACCTACCGTTTGCTAAGCCAAGGGGTTATGGCTACACTAAGTTTAGCCGGCTATAGATTTAACATTAGCCTCTCCTCAAAAATAAACTCATCTTTTGATATAATTATCAAAAACAAATACGATCAACCAATACAAAGGGCAGCGAACTAACCTAAACAAAATAACAAGCGACAGTGACAATGACAACGCAATGCTTACAGCACTTCACTAAAGTTCTGCAAGTATCCCTGTCGGATAAAGTGCCGCTAGCGGCACTCTATACACTTCCTATAGATGTTCAGAGGTCTGCTCTGAAAATCTGAGGATTTTCAGAGCAGATTTCAGGAAATACTTAAATAAAAAACAACTCGTATTGTAAGTCGCAGTAGTTTTAATTTAAGAGGCTTACAACAGCTAAAGCGCGGTCACTGTCAGACTGCATAGAAATGAAAGAGAAGCGCGATGACACGACGCAGGTAATTTATTGCAAAATATGAAGCAGTTAGCGATTTACAAAAAATCTATTAATTGGACTGGAAAATTAAAACACTATTATGCTAATATGTAGCTTGTAGAATAATCTGACAAAAAATCAGAATGATTGCATGTAAATTAACATGATTTTTAATCGTTAAAATAAATTTTTAGAGGTATCTTCATGATTTTTTTCTATCGTATCAAATTAGTTGTATTATGTTTTCAACACACTATCATACTAGCATATATCCTGAAGAATATTATATATTTTTCTGATTTTGTTTACTGCAGTGGATCATATTCTTTTAGGCGTTATAAAACTTGCGTTTAGGCACGTTTAGGTCCTGTAGTCCCCTTAATTTAATTTAATTTAGAACAAGTATAAACTTTGCCATGCTGGATTTTTACAGCACTAATCCTGACTAAGTTTAGCAAATTAACCTTCCTTCCCTTACCTTTCGAACAACCCTGAGTCATTCATTTTTAATTGAAATACCTACACAATATCTGAATTATTGTAAAACAACAAGTAATTTGTAACAAACATCACAAGTAGGTACCAGTCGGTCGATTCTGTAAAAATATCAACGTGAAACTTAGGTGAAGTGAGCGTGAAGTGAGCTGTCACTGTCACAAATCGACCGGCAGGATGCTAGGGATTAACACTATTGACAGCTAACTTCACCTAAGTTTCACGACGATATTTTTACAGAATCGACCGGCAGGTGTAGGTATTGTAGGTGCCTACTTACAGGAGATTAGCCTCATTGGTACTACCGTCAATGTATTGTGTGTTGATGAACTGTATTCCAATTCCATTGCTCCATTGACGTCAACAAATAATAATCACCCGTATAGTCTGCAGCTTAACGAGCATCCTAGATGGAAAACCTCTCTGCAGAATTTACTACCGCATTTGTCATTGTATCTATGCTCTACATACATAAGGAAATTTGCGTCCCTGATCTAGGTTTGGGTAAAACCACACATAGTTTCATACACATTGTATTGTGAGTAGCTACTTTCATTGAGTTTATGGCCGAAAATGTGGAGTAATAGGACCACAATTACCTGCACATTATACAGAGTCATTACGACTTTCCTAATACACCATCCATGCTGTAGATGCAAGAGTAAAAGCATGCCTTTTGTTGAAAACAACTTCTATTTAATCGATAAAATGTAAGCCTAGAATGACGCAGGACTCAAGGAGTATGAGATTAAAAAGTGTCAAAAACTTAAAAATTCAAAGAGACCAAAGAAAAAGATGGATTGTGTGAAAGACGATGGTAAGGCTACGAATACCTATATAGGAAGGTAGTAACCATCGGGATGACGACTGAAAGAGTTCGGTCATCATGCGACGTTAAAAAAATTGTAAATATTTTATTTCTGATTTGAGAGAGGGTAAATACGGGGTGGCAGGGACGTCGACGCGAAAACTGTTACCGTGGATTCAGTACACGATTCTGAACACACCGCGTTGAAACTTTTCGTCGGTTAGTTTTTTAAAAATGTGATGTTCAACAACAAACTTGTGAAACAGCAGAATTTTTTGTTAATAGAGTGTAACAGACCTTAAAAACAGTATTACATATCTAATGTAATTTTTTCTAGCGTACGGCACTCACGGGTTGCCGCTGAAAATCAGCGACAGATGGTACACTTTGTATTGTCATCTGACATTATGCTGAGCTAAGGCCCTTTTGGCATTACCATAATTTGTTTATAGTTTTAAGTTGTATTTTTTGTAATGCCAATAAACGCATTTTTCTGTCTTTTAAAATACCGTCATTTTTTTGTACTTTTTGCGGAACAACAACTTTTAGTTATTAACCGACTTCAAAAAAGAAGGAGGTTAGGGATATGTTCGTCTGTATGTACTTTTTTTTAGTGTATGTTCATCGATATTTTCGTCAAATGTGAAACTTGTGCAGTGGTCCCGTAATACAAAAATCAAAATTATTTATTTACAGATCATACAATCCAATTTGTTAGTTAGTTACATACACATCTTAAACACTAGTGTTAGTACATAATAATAATATTGGGCAAATGTTGGTCATAAAACATTTTATTCATTTTGCTTGGGTAGTTTTTGAGTTAGCTTCGATAATACGTATTTAATCCAATTTGTGTATCTTGACGATGTAATAAATACACCCGTACGACAACTAAAAAAAAAACACTACAAAGTGAAAAATAATTTTAAATTCGGAAGTCGGTGTCTGTCTTCTGTATTTGTAGTTTTTCGTCACCGTTTTCTGTTTTTTTTTTTTTTTTTTAAAGTAACAGTACAACTCTATGCATTCTCAGTTCAAACAGATAAGGAGCTGTCTTGTGTGGAAGAAAAAGACATAGATAGATACTACTTTGCCGACAACCCCAAATAAATTGGTAGGTATTTAAAGCTTAAGTATTATGATGACAGCCCAATGCAGTCTACTAATGAGCAAAAGTTTCTCGCAAGTCACACAACAATTCTTGGCCTCTCATATCTAGTTTATGTCAGCGTCTTTAATCTCCCTTATTGTGTAGTCTGGAGTTATCTGAAGTTATCTGCCCAATTTTGAAAGGTAACATGAAAGTTATCTGGCAGTGAGGCGCGTATCAATATCGTGTAATTCGCTAAGATTATGAAAGACAAAGTTGCGAAAATAATATTTTCGGATCTTGTTACTATAAGATAAAGAAAAAATGGGAGCGGTTTCGATAACTCGATCGTTTTATTAGGTGTTTGATCTTTTATAGAAGTTTTGTGGCGCCATTGGGCATAAAATTTGTTGTGAAACGGAACTCTTCCCGCGTTGAAACCTTGTTGAAATTCAGAAGAATCTATTTGTTGTAAGTAGATAGGTACGAATGAATGAATGAGTGAATGAGTAAACAGAAGATTAGAATGATTGTAAGAGAGAACTTATTATTCTAATGTGTCATTATTGTACGAGTAGTTATCATATTATTATTTCACTTCATACAACTACCAAACACCTGGTTTTGTAGGGCAATGACCAATAATAACTATTACCAAAAATGTGAAAGAATAAAAAACAAAAATCTAAAAACCTTTTGTTTTATGAAATCAATTCACACTATCATATCTATGCAACACCTTAAAATTAGGTTAAAGATAGAGATACGTAGCTACCTTATCTTGTAAGATAACAAATCAAAGATAATGTCGAACTAGAAAGAATTTTCAACCGATAGTGATTTTTTATCGAAACACAACACGCTATAAACTCGGATCACGTATCTTTATTTGCGCGACCGCTGCGGGTTCAACGGCCTCGCGTATTCACTGTACCATTGGGTCATGAGTATTTTGACAACGCACCGCGGAAATTATCTAATCGGCACGCGGCCGCGAGGACACGGGGTCAACGACTCCGGGCTGCTCGCCGCGGGCTCGCACCGCCTCGACGAAAGTGAAATGTGAAGTACCGATACAGACAATTAGGATGGCCGAATTTGTTTATTGACTGGTGGGTGGTGGGCACAGCTGCACGCCAACTACCAAATATGGAATTGTTTTCTGGACTCTTTCTTCATATCAATATTTTACAAAATGTGGTTACGAAACGTTAAAAAAAAATGTATATTCCGAATTCGCACCACTGTATAAAGAATACCGCTACGAATTTCGTAGCAGTTTCGTAGCAAATGGCAGTTGTTATAGCCAAACGGTATTTTTTGCAGTAAAGTTAGTTTGGCTGTAGCGTGTAGTTAATCAATTTAAATTCGTTTCTTATTATTCAAGCCTACCCTGAACAATAATTCTCACGCTTGTAATTTGCAGGTCCGAAACGATCTCAAAAATATTTTTTTTGCGTACCGCTGATTTTGTAGTAAGTAAGTACTTATCTAAATTAACGAAGGATTGTAGGTAAAAAATTATTCGATAACACTATGAAAGAGCGAAGTACGTAGGTAAATAAAGAGTAAATAAAAAAAAAACAACTCAATCATGTGCAAATGGCCTAAAGAAAAAAGCAAGTAATATGGGTTAGTACGCTCGGGGTCGATGACACTTCAATACTTGCTCGACAGATTTGTAGGCATAACATAATAGAATCGTGAGAATTGATGACCCACATTAGTGCTGTACTAGAATTCAAATGTGTGTGCTAGCAGCTAGGTGCCCCGCTACTCTGCCTGCTGTAATAATTCATCTTAGCGAATTTAAGCCCAACCACGACCGTTGGACGAAATCAATTATCTACAGTTTTATATAAATTATATAAAAATAATAGGAAAAATATACATTTTTGATTATGTTTAAAAAAAATGGTTTTCATAAAGATCGATGTTTATAGAGGATCTATAAAATATTTCCTATTTATTATTTCGAAGTTGAAAGAATATTCTCTGTTCAGCAGCACAATCATGCTGCTCATGATTCTGTAAGTGTTTTTTTAACTTTCTAAAACTTAAAAAATATACTTGTTTTAATTTTAGTCCGTGTTTTGTTATTGAAAATTTATTGTGTAAATTTTATTATTTAAATAGGTACTACAGTAATTAAAATACTGATAAAATAAATAAAAACTGTAGGAATTATTGTCATCTACGATATTCAAGATGTAAAGACAGACAAACTAAGAAAATCTTTATCGAGAAAATAGGTTTAGTTTGAATATTTTATTGAATTGCATAACCTACAAAAGAAAAAAGACTTTAAACTTACACATAATGAATTATCGATAATAACTTTCGTATTTTTAATGATTTAATTGGACTACCAATACTTAAATCATTAAAAATTATTATTATTATTAAAAACGAAGCAGTTGATAGAAACTAAATATTTTTAGTTTCTATCAACTGCTTCGTTGGTGTAGTGGTCGCAAGCGTTACTGCTGAGTATGAGTTCTGGGGTTCGATTCCCGGGTCGGACAAAGAGGTATTGGGCTTTTGCATCTAGAATTTCTCAATATCAGTCCGTAGCCTGGATTAGTGCCAGATTGATGGCAATAAGCTTGCAATTACATGGGTCTTAAACATAACTGGCGAAATATTTTATTATAGGTGCGCCTCTGCCTAACCCTTCCGGGAGTACTGGCGTGATGTTACGATGTTTAGATTCTATCGAAGTCAAATAAATTGATCTTTATCAGTAAAGCAAAATATTGGCAATGATTTGCCAATATTTTGCTTCCATAAATTATTTAATGAATTGTGCATTTAAAAAAGTTTTCCTTTCTTTTTACGAACGATTTGCATTACCTATTCTGGCCTGCTAAGCCGAAAGGCGGTATCTCTGAGATACGCCCTTTTCGTTTTTTTCATACCATTCAATAGCTATAATAATTTCGCATCTAATGGTATAAGCCACGTAGCGCTATCTAACTTAAAACATTAAAAAAAACCACTCAGAAGTTCTTTATATCCTTATGTTTCCTTAAATTGCAATTTACAAAAAGTAAATTTTCTCAAAACTTACTCCGATTGAGATACCGCCTTTCGGCTTAGCAGGGCAGTATTTTACACACAATTTATTGTCTGGACTTCTTTTTTTACTAAGTTACCAATTTTTCATTGACCATTTATTGTGGTCTTCTTTTAGTAGTAGTGGAGTTAGTAGAGTAGCGACTAGGTGTTAGCAAAAAAATAACTTGTATGATTGTGTAGTATTATCATCCACTAAAAACAGAAATAGTCACTGTAGCCGAAATTGGCATAGGATGTACACATATTAATTACATTTTTTAATATTTTTATAAAAAACATTAAAAAATATAAAAAATTGTGGCCCATTGGCATCAGGAACAAGGTCCCAGCTGCCGGTGGTCAGGGCTCAAGAGATAGGAACCTCCTCGCTGTGCGTGCCGTGTCCAGGAGTACTGCTTTCTGCCGCGCAATGAGAGCCTCCTGAGGTATTGGTCGAGGCTCTCCGCTATTAGGCCGTTAACCGTTACGATTATCGGTACAATGATTGCAGAGTTCACATGTCGACAACTTCGTGTGTTAAGTCAAGATACTTGTTTTTTTTCTTTCTCAGCTTTCGCGAGATGCTCGTCATGAAGTACAGCGATATCTACAATCATTGTACGCCGATTTCGTCGATCTATCACCACAATATCATGCTTATTGGCTACAATAGTCCTGTCAGTGGTGATAGATCGATCCCAGTACAATGTGGCGTGACCATTCTCAAAAACTGGGTTGGGCACATACCTGTAGTATGGTACTTCGGACCCCACAAGGTTGTACTGCAAGGCAAGTTGCTGGTGGATAATCCTGGCCACTAGATTGAGTCTGTGCAATTACTCGCCGTTAGCAAGACGAGAACAACCGGAAACAATATGTCGGATTGATTCACCCGGACGGTGGCATGCCCGACAGATAAACAATATGCCGGATTGATTCACCGGGACGGTGGCATGCCCGACAGATGTCAACCATACCGTCCTTGAGAATGTATTTCCGATAATTATTCGTCATGATAACTTCATCTATAATCGGACAGATAAAACCTTCAGTTTCCTCGAAGAGGTCGCCAAAACGCAGTCAGGATACAGAAGCTAAAAAGTCTACATCAAGAGCCCGAAAAAATTGTCCGTGAAGCTCTTTGCCTTGCCATACTTCCTTATGATCGTTAGTATCAAGTACTACAGGTTTGCGCTAGTTCTCTTCCGCCAAGGAGAGTGGGGTGAAGCCCTTGTCCACTGTGATCACATGTGCATTCCCACGTCAGTTTGAAGGAAATATTCCCTGAGACTGCAAATCTCGCGGTTGTGGAGGGTTTTAGCATTTAAAAAACCTTCACCCCCACATTTCCGCGGGATGTAAAGTCTCATCACTGATGACCGTGGGTGATGCACCTTCACGCACCTTCTATATTATTATTATCCGTAGATATATACCGTACCAAACTATTTATTAATATGTACAAATGTAAAAGAATTAAATCTTTTTATTGAAAATGTTAAGTGTTAGTTTGAGTACGTACGCACATGTTTCAGTGAGCATCCTGCATGTTAAATTATTTTCGGAGTCACTGTATGTGAATCGTTAGTTATTTTTAATTACAAGAGGCAACTGTTGAAGAAAGTAATACAGAACATAATAATAGAAAACTAGAAAAAATTAATGAGCAAAGCCGATAATGAACCCCAACTGAGAAAAAGATGCCACACTCTAAAATGCGTTTAAGTAGGTAGGTACCTACTAGGTAAATGCCAACGGTCATTTATCACCTATTTCAGTCAATGCCTACTCTAGGATGCATATCCAGTACGGCTTTCAAATCCTTCCTTATCCTAAGGGCACGTCTTCCCTACCATTACCGCGCCACCCGGTCTAATCCTTGATATTCAATGGCCTTTGTTGTCCCATGGAACATGAGGATTCATGGGCTTGTGAAAATCTTGGGGTTCATTCGATTTAGCGAGTCTGGTTAAACCACGCTGGGATCGGTGCATGTCATTCATTCATACTAGGTTAATGCCAATGGTCATTTATCACCTATTTCAGTCTTTACAGACCCGATTCGCCCGCCCTTGGGCGGAGAACAACCATAAAGATTTTCACACGTAAAAAAGGATGGATTGTGCATTGAAAAATGTTATTGTTTGATATATGAGAATTTAAAAATATATACATAGACGTCGTACCTACCTAGTCAAACGTATAAACATATTTTTATTATTGTCAGTAAAAATTGTAACTTGATACCTTGCATCTAATGAACTATGCATGAACCCTTTACGTATGTTATTTAATAATGACGGACGATCAGCTGTTATTTATTTTAGTGCACGTCACAAAAGCCACTGATCTATACATAGTTTGTTTACGTAGTAACTCGTCATAGGTTCGGCCGCTGCAAATACAACCTTAACGATCTTTATATCTATAAATGATTTACCCATGTGATTTTAAAGGTGGTGTCCAAGTTGTATGATGCACCAGTTAATTGCAGCCAGTGATCGGCAAGTAGCGAATTCGGAAATCGATTTATTGCTTCAATTTTTGTTCAGATGGTAGTTTTATCTCGTCAATTTTCATCAAAGTAATCATTCAATTGAGTTCAATTTGGCTTCTCTGATATTAGATCCCGCGATTGCCAAAGTAGATAAAATAGTGCACATTCGAGACCTCAATGAGTAATTACGGAAGTATTCATAGTCGTTTTTTTTTTTTCATTTGCTTTATTGATTTGACACAATAATATTTATGAATACATAAAGCTTAAACACCAATATGATATTGCCAATTTATGCTATCAACGAGGTTTTCAAGAAAAAATATATTTAGTAGGGAAAAAAGGAATCAGTCAGGGAGATCGATATGTCATTTTTTATCTTTAAGATTTGGAATTCGATAAAATTTGCAGAAGGTACGTTGACTTAGATCTAATAGTGCGAAGAACTTCCTGAGTTGGTCATGCGGGTTCATCGTTATAAATACACAAAAACCTGTCAAGGTCGACCCACCAACCACATTGCATTCTGTATAAAGTTCGTCGACCGATACCTTAATTACTAGAGTAGTAGATTTCTATTAATCATCGTCATTAAGACGTATAAATAGATATAGTAAAATGGACTTAAATTGTATTGTGAAGTAGGTATAAAATAAATTAACAGCATGACCACGTGTATAATTTGCTGAGCATAACGTGCGATTGAACGTCCTTGTCGGAGCGTTCAACCCGGAATACAACCGTGCCGATAAAGGTCAATAAACTGTTATCCAATCTCGATAGCTGCTTATGTAAGTCCTTCACACGTTTTAATGTGATGACCTTCATAGTTTATTCCCCTATAATAGAGGTTGTTGACATATATAATACTGCCTCATATTCTTAATACCTATCTGCGCAGCAGTTTTTTTACGTAAATACGCGGGAACATTATCTTATGTTTGTCGAGATGCATACCTACGGTTTTATATAATAAGTCTTTGACCCCAATAGGAGTTTTACTGTTTTTATTATAGATTTTTTAACCCTATTTCAAGATTTCCCTTGTAAAGTGACTACGTTTACCTATGAGCACCAGCTGCACTAAATATGCACTAATAATACCTACTACTTGATATCAGGGGAAGTTTAAGATCACACGTCATCACGAGGAACGCAGTTTACCTACCTACCATCATAATAATGATGAAAGCCTTCCAATTTTTTGTACTTAAATAGATTAGATGTATTTGTCAAATAAAAATAAGGAAACTCAAATAAACTGAGCGAGATATAAAGCGAAGGCAAAATGTCAAATGACAAGGGCAAATATGTTACGATGTTATGTAAAGTTTTTATCATGGAAGATTGCACTGGAATGAGTTCAATGCACTTTCAGTAGGAACTCTATCATAATAATATGTATATCTTTCGATCATTGGCAGCTGCATCGGGTATCATAATATGGAAATGCAATGATAAGCTTATTCTAAGAAGTTTGCCAATCTTCCCGAACGAAACCTAGATATTCTAGTTTTTCCTTTTATGTAAAAACAACCACCTTTTTTTAATAAAACGCCCTATGAACCAGTTTGACCCACTTACTATTCCTTGTGCCTAAATGATCTCGCAAATGTCCAATGCATATTTTTTTATCTAGGTAATTTTACCTACTGTTAGGAGGCATAATTAGTATAATAAGAAAATAAAAACCCTCAACCACCTAACAACCATTGGGTAGATGTATAGCCCATTCAACCCAATACTGAAATTCGTAAAAAAATATAGTAGGTACAAGTCTGACCAAAGTTTAACGAACTTACTATGAAAACAACTTTCGATTTTTGCTAGAACTGACTAGCATAGTATTTGCAAATGTTCTATGAGTAAAATTTTAAAGTTTTCTAAAAACTGGGAGATATTGATGCATTTTAGTGATATAATGTCAGATATTATATATATCTCAGTATGAATGCCCTAAGTATTAATGGTCTAACAGCCCATTTCAGCAGCGAAAGTTTAATAGGTCACTAAGTCAGTAGTAAAGTAAGTTATGATAAACACTTTTTACGCTATAATGTACGATTAGAAATATTAAGATATTAGAAAGATAAACCTAAAATTACATAATTGTATTCTACGTCCGATCAAAAAGGTGACAAATCAGGTCAACGAACCCAGATTTGATAATCATACATTATGTCGTAAATGATAATACGATGTTGCAGTAGGTAGTCATTGATGTTCACTTGAATATTTATCAGCAAATCAATTCAACACGTAATAGATAAAAACGGCAGTGGCCTCTTAGTACTATATATAAAACGACTCAAAGCACCTTGGATCATTATTCAAAACCGGATAGTATTCTGCACACTCGGTCAAGTTTTCGCACCGCACTTACGTAATACGAAAAATATCAAATATAAATTGCATTTAAAATTCAGCAGGCTTGAGTGATTCATATTTAAATTAAAAATCGCTTTTCAGGCCTTTTAACAAATTTTAAAATATTTTTAAGGCGATATTAACGCAATTGAACGATATTTGTTAAAAATATTTAGAAATTCATTGGAAGTGCGGCTGGCTATAAAAAATCAGCCTATCCTGAAATCAGGACTAAGTATTATATTTTTCTTTTAATTAAACCATTTTTTTGTTTTAACAAAGATGTTTTCTAACTTTCTTTATTATTGTCTTATAATAGTAGCAATTAATCATTTATCGAGTGATATAATACGTATTTTTACGTATTCCACGTTATTATTTTGGATAATATTTAAAAATGTTAAATATTATAAAAATCTTCCGCCTGGTAAGTACCCAGTTTTTATTTTATCATGTCTTTAGGAACGTCATCTATTTCATGAATATCTCTTGTTATATTCATCTATCAATTTATTCATTCCGGACGCAAAATAGGGATGGTAATTAAAGAAGATTTATATATTCTTCATTTATTTAGGTATTCATATTTTGAAACGTTCATCAGTATGTCAAAGGTCCAACAAAATACAAATCAGATGTAGTTTCTTTTGTAATCTTTGGCCAACATTTTCGCTAAGTCTCTTTCCCAGTTTGAGGGCATTCGGCTCTTCGAGATGTTCATTTCTAGTTATTTATTATTGACGAGTTAATGATCTCCGTGTATTCCTGTCGCCGCCGTTCCACTGGTAGGACGAACGGGAATTTAATAAATAATATTAAATTTATTCAAGTTCGTCCCACTGATTTTGTTAGTGGGGCGAACGGGAATACGCGACCATCCCTGCTTAAAATTTAGTGTTGGAGCAACTTTAAGAATTTTTGCAAAGTTAAAAGTGTGCTGATGATCAATATTATAATCCCAGGATCTTAAACCTCACCGCTTTACATAATGAAATGTGTTAATTTACCCAACTAACAAATTCTCTTACTTTCAGGACCATGGGGTATCCCATTGCTGGGCATCCTGCCGTTCTTGAACCGCAGGCCTCCCCACCTGGTTTATCTAAACATGTCCAAACAATATGGCGACGTGTTCTCCGTTCAAATGGGCAGCAACCTCACTGTCTGTCTCGGCTCCACCAAGCTGATGAAAGAGTTCTTCAGCAGGAATGACTCTACTGGCCGACCTCATACTCCGCTGATGAATCTTTTGGAAGGATTTGGTAAGAAACACAATATACTTACTTATATCGGAATAATTTAATGTTGTATGTATTTCTTTAAGCAGTAATAAGGTGTCCTTCTTGCATCATGAAACACGTTACGCTTTTCACAATATCTAAAAACTCGTTTCGGTCAGAAATTAAAATAAAAACATTTATTTTTAGGAATAATCACAAGTGAAGGAGTCATCTGGAAAAGGCAGCGTCAGTTCCTTCATGAAAAATTTCGGGCCCTCGGAGTCAAGCTCTGGCCCAACACCCGCTTCGAAAAAGACATCACTGTAAGTTTTGTAATGAAATGATTAGAGACCAATATTTTAGTATTTATTTTTATTTTATTTATTCATTTGTTATCATGTAAAACACTGGTTAGTAGGCATGCATTAAAATTTCATAACACAGTATTAAGCCTGCACCCTGTAAGGGCACTGCAAATGTTTCATATCAAATGATTAAATTACATAATATAATATTGATTCTAACTATTACAATACATTACATTTTATTAAACATTAGTTATTTAATTACTACATTTTATTTCAAATAAATCATTATTATTAATTCTTTCATTAATTTTGTAGAAAAAGTGTTTTTGGTACTTACTATAGATTTATTTTTTTCAGACGGAAATCCAAGAATTGGTCACAGAATTGAACGACGCTAACGGTCAAGCTGTAAACCCGTCACATTTGTTCGGAAGACATATTCACAACGTAATTTGCCAGCTGATGATGAGTTTCCGCTTCGAAGCCAATGACAAAGCCTTCACCATGTTCAACGAGAGGGTGTCCAGAGGTATGAAGCTGTTTGGAATGGTGCTTATTGGAGAACATGTGAAAGCCTACCTGGTAAGTGAAAGATAATTTGAATGCCTTACTAGCTGATGGGCCCCGAAAGATCTCTATGATTTCTCAAAAATCAGGTATCAATCCCTAACTTATTGGATTTAGTAATTTATTTTTATTTTAGTAAACCTCTTTCAGGGCACACTCTATATAGAACACTTTCTTTATAGAATATTTCTTCCAAATTCCAAGGTCTATTCACGGCGTCGAAACTAATTCTTGTGTTTAAAATTAATTATATTTTTTGCTACTTATGAAAAATCTTAAATTAAAATTTTCGCTAGATCTCGGTCGCTACGATGAACTTAATGGTCATGGTGCCCAGAGGTTCACAGACCTACTACTAACGGTCAAGGTTGCGGGTTCAACGCCTGCCTGTACCTATAACGTTTTCAATGTCATATGCAATTCTAAGTTTATTCTAAGCTAGATGACGTAAATGTTCGGCGGAAACTGACTCATGTAATTTTTGTGATCGGTACATTTTCATATAATATGAGTCCGATTTTGATAGCTTGGTAGTCTTCTCGTAGGTAGCTGTAGATTCTAGATGATAAAAGAAATTAGTCGATTCTGACTTCCCTTTCGTCTCTGAAACGTAAGGAAAAATATGCTCATAACAGGGACTGTCCCGTGTCCAATGTCCATGCTCTATCTCGCTTTTAAATCCATTTATTTTCTCTTGTCTCTGAGGATTAATTATAGGTGTAGGCGCCTGAAATTCTGCTAACCCATTGAGGAAAAAGTAATTGCATACGAGAAATGTAGCAGGATCTCAATCAGTACCGTGAATAGTTCTTACAACTTTCATACGAAACTTTTTCAATTAATACTCTGCTATAACAAATCGTTGATCTTACTAAAGCATTCGACACACATTCAAACCATTACACCGTTAATTTACGAAAGCATTTTCCTCAATGAAACAATTACATAAATTGTATAATTTCTTTTTCAGAAACTTCCGGGCAAAAAAGTAGTAATCAACGAAATTAAAAGAAATTTGGTGGATATTAGCAAGTTTCACCACGACCATATAATCGAGCGTGTCAAACAACGCGCTAGTTCAACAGAGCGCAAAGAACCAGCAGATCTGTTGGACCACTATCTAGACAAAATTGAAGAGGAAAAATCCATGGACAAGAACGATAAGAAGAATATATTCCCTAATGTTGAACCAGGTAAATTTCCCATTTTTCGTTAGGTTCTAAATAAAATTCCGTTATTCCTTGAAAACCATAATCATCTTATTTATCCGTCTATTTTTATAAAGAACTAGTTGCTCCCCGCGGTTTCACCCGCGTAAGTTTCGATCCCATGGGAATATCGGGATAGAAAGTATCCTATGTCCTAATCAAGTCATTTGATCCAAATCTGTGCAGCCTTTTTGGCACAAACAAACCCTTTTTCGCACTTATAATATTAGATAGGATACCTTCAAACAAATTTTAACTAAACCAACATTTACAGAAAAACAAATAGTGCAAGTAATGAACGACCTATTTTCTGCTGGAATGGAGACTTCTCTAACGTCACTGCTCTGGACCTTTGTCATGATGCTGAAGAACTCGGCAGCAGCTGATAAGGTGCGGACTGAGCTGAGGAAGGTGGTAGCTCCTGGTGAACTGGTGACCATGGCCCATCGCCTGCAACTGCCGTATATTGAAGCTGTGCTGTTGGAGACTATGAGGATGGTGTCCATCGTGCCTTTGGGGACTACGCATGTTAATACTGCGTAAGTTAATATCTTATTTATTTATTTATTAACTATGAATGACTTACAGCTAAAATAAACATAATAAAAAATAGTATGTGAGACTGACAGCCAATTTAAAGTCTTCACTTCTAAAAACGGATTGGAAAGAAAGAGTGTGAACAACACAACACAGCTAACAAAAAAGAAGAGAAAACAAAAACAGTATAACATTCAAGCTTAAACTAAATTCACATTTCATATTCAATACAAGAATAAAAACCTGAACATACAAAATCTTAATTAAAAAAAAGCCAAGGCTCAGGCACTTTGTGGCCGAGGACACACCTGTTATGAAAGGAACAAAATCATGCTTTTTGGACATGCTATTCAAGTTGCTACTTAAGCTACATATACTTATTATATGAATTTTGCCTGTAATTATTATTTTTAATCATTATAATTAATAGTAATAATGTAATTTATACTATTTTTTATAAGATGATCTTTTCATTCAACTTGTAGTTCTTTTATGGTCTTTAAAGGTCTTCTTGATTCTTTATAGTTCCAAAGTTTAATAACTGTCCGAAAAAGACCAATTTATTCCTGTATAAAAATTCATACCACTTTTTCTATTAGTTACGTCATACAACATTGATTGCATCCCAATTAGATTTAGAATTTAAATTAAACGAGACTCAATTTAGTAACCAGAATATTTTGTAATCTAACGTACAGGTACTTTTTGCCAGAAAAGATAAAGATGATAATTTAAGATAAAGTGTGAACAGAATGCGAATCAAATAATAATTGACTAACCTGCACCGGTTTACTGGCAAACATTTTATTAAGCAGTCGTTACCACCTGTCATAACTATATGTCATATCTATAGTTTAGATTAATATTATCAAATGTTCTGCCTATAACACGAACATTAGTTGTATTAGTTCGTCTATTATCCCGCCATTAAAATATTACGATGTTTTAAAATAGGAAAGATCCAAAATAAATCTATTTATTTATTACCAAAGATGGATAATAATGAGTTCGGAAATAACAACAATAAATTAAACAGTTTCCGGCATTTGTTTATTATATACCTAATCATAGATATTTTTTTTTTCTTCTACAGGGATTGGAAAATCGGAAAGTACACCATCCCAGCCGGCACTCACATCGTACCATTGATCAACAAAATGAACATGGACCCTGACATCTACTCGGAACCTGAACTATTCAAGCCTGAAAGATTCATCAGGGAAGGTAAATTTACTGTTACCGATACTTTTATGCAATTTGGAATTGGACAACGTATGTGTATCGGTAACTTGCTAGCAAGAATGGAACTCTTTCTCTTCTTCTCCAATATCATGAACAACTTCGAATTTAATATGCCAGAAGGAGAAGACATTCCTCCGTTAGAAGGAGTTCTGGGAGCAACCCATGCTCCTATTCCTTTCAAACTGTGCTTTACTAACTTGAAAAAGTAAGTCAGCAATATGTATGAGTGCAAGGCCCTGTTCCACAGTCTTCAGATTGGATTATTCACTTGGCAATTTGGAAAATGAATATAATTTGTTTAAAATTATCTGTACGATTAGTTTTCATCGTCATTTCATCAAGTCATCCATCCGGAAGCGATGAAACTACTTTGGCTCAGCTTCTAGAACGAAAATCAACACAAACATTAGCTAGCAAATTGTCAAGCGCTGGTAACCTGTGATTGGTTGGCTGAATTATTAACAACCAATCGCATCACTTGACTTGCGTTTTATTTTGACGCGTCGATAATTCTCGTTCCAGAAACCGGGCATTAGTGTTTAAAATCTACGTCACACTTGTGTTCTAACGTTGACAATAATGTTATTAGTAAGTAATTTGAAGTGATTTACTTGACGCCTATTTTGCGCTGCTTTGGTACCTTTAATTTTTCTAGCTTTACTTAGATTTTAATATTGTAATTATCACGTAGTTTAATACCAGTGTTCATTTTTCTATATTTTTTTGGGGAATAATGGGTTTAACATTTTGTATTTATTTTATTAACTACCTTTACTTTAGTCTAGTTTTACAATTGTTATCTTAAGTTTAAGTTTATAAAATCATATTAATTTCATCCGCCTTTAGATTAAGGTATATCACTATTGATATAAGAAGGAATATTAGCTCTAAGAAATCATTTGTATCCGTCAGATAAGTTGGTTCTCAACAAATATCTTGGATTGGATCGTTATTCAAAGGCTTTACAAACTTTCATTGCTATGCTTCCTAGGAAACCCTATTGTTAAGAACTATTGTTCAATCGCAAAGATGGTATACAAGGGCTCTATGTTCTATTGTATTTATTTAATAGTTTAGTAAATGGAACAGTGTTTAACTGTTCGTAGCCTTTAACAAAGGTAAAGTCTAGTGCTTTAAGTGACATTGTTACCTTAATTAACTCTCTCAAAGAGAAGTTTGGGTAGCGTACTAATTGGGTCTTTGCTTTGTTTCAATATTGTTAGTTTCCTTCATTGCTTTAATTACATTCATATTTACTTGTGTATACAACGTAGCTCATAGGCATGTGACCGCCCGTATTTTTATGAATATACATGATTTTTTTTCGAAAAGTAACTTTTAAAGGGCCTTCCTATCTTTAATATTTTTCATGTTACTAATTTATTTTATTTTTTGGAGAGCGTTTGTGATATCCCCGATTTTATTGGCTCGATTTGGATTCTGTTCATTATTTCTAAAAGCATATGAGTTATTTTATCGGATTAACTAACATGTTTTATTAAAATTTGTCGATTATGAAAAAAAACGGAGATTAAAAAAAAATAAAAAAACCTGTATTAGAAGACTATAAAATCCACCTATGATTTAAAAAAAAATGAAAAACATACCCCCTTTTAAAGTTAATTTTCGAAAAAAATCATGAATATTCAGAAAAATACGGGCGGTCACATGACCATGGGTGGTATTGTATAAGTTCTTCGTATAAAATGACATTTACTTATACTAGAATACAACGTCGTCCTAAATTACACTAAGATTATTATATTATTCGATTATTTAATCATTTAAAAAGTCCAATGTAATTGAAATATTGTATTAAGTAGATATGTATGTATGTATATCTGTTGAAATAATTCTTAATTCATAAAAGTATTCGAAGTCATTTAATAAAAACATTATTTAAAGTAGTATCCGCCTGCTGGGGTCATTTAGTGCATAATGCAAAACATTGTTATTCTTTACGATTTGATATGGTTACGTTCTGACTAGGAGCACGTATTTGATGAATCAACAGTGATAAGTCGAGTATTTGATACCCTAGCAATGTATATTAAGAATTGTCTTCCAGTTACTTATTGATAACCTAGGTATGCTTGATAGAGTAGGTACACAATGTTGCTCATGACCTTTTTCATTTATATTTTGATATAATAATTATGTTTTGACTGTGTATGAACATGGTTAAATCATTTTTGTAGATTATTTTCATTACTACTTTTATTATGTTAACTTTTATTTTGTTTTGTTGTCATTATTGTAATAAATGCTTTCAATTAATTTGTTGATTTAAATTTGTGTAACACAAAATAAATCATAAGGAAACTTTAAAGCCCTAAATTAATCGATTAAATCTAATCAATGGTGAAAGCAATACTACCAATCAATCCTAATTTCATTTATCAGCCAAATTCCTATACCTCAGTCTGGAACTTGCCTTTCAATGTGTTCAATGTCCGTTAATGTTACATTGTTACTTGTTACGCTCCTTTCAGACTACATTTTCTATAATTCGTATCACTTAGTGACAACCCTAGTCCGGTATAAAGTGGTCGTTACTTTCAAATTCAAAAGACCCTTAACTAAAAAAAGCAAAAACATATTTTACGTTCCCTATTGAAATTCGCACTGAATGGATTGTATAACTCGGAGATTTGCATAACTGAGGACCATTGTAGGCTTCAGCATTCAGATTCATTCAATTCTCGTGTTTATGGTACTCGCTTTAAGAACCAACAGGGGTGTCCCTTCACCATTTTATGTGCTCATAAAACATTCTATGGATTATATAATACCTATTTTGATAAAACTGGTTGTCCCTTTTATGATATTGACCTCGTAATTTTAAATAAATTCAAAGGTCGGAAGGGATACCCTATTTAATATTTTTCATAATCACGTGGCGCTTGACCTTACAACACAAGTTCAAGGTTTTAAGGTGGAGTTTCATTAATCTAAATGTTATAGGAGTAGGCAATGATATAATATTTGTATTACGTCTTCATTCAGTCATACTTATTTAGCTCATGTTTTGTTTTCAGCCTCGTTTTTGTGATACTTACCAACTAAGATACTTGTTGTTTGTGTGTATTACATAATAAAGTAGGTAGGTATCTATTTCATATCTTCTTGTTTTGCCTAAATTGAGAAATGTAAACCAGCATGCGTCAGATAGTGTGGTCCGGCCCACAGATTTTGGACCTCAATTCATTAGTACCTAATTACGACATTCAATTCGAAATTGAATAATTCACACTAATTAAATTAAATAATCATTAATTATTTTAACGTCTGCCGATGATACCCTCCAACCTGATAAAGATAAGAAAGTACTTATGTACTTACCTACCTATCTAATAAGTATAAAAAAATTAATGTATCTTGTCAGCTCATCTAGAAAACTTTAAAGACCTTTAGAAAAAAATATCTTTGTAGGATCTATTTTGTGGGACGTACCTTTAAGCTTGCCACGTGTAAACCGAACCTAATCGTCAAGGTTGAAGGGGATGAACGATTACGTAACGTGGGACTTGCGCCTGCGCAGCGGCGCTGACTGACAGCCATTCATACTGGCCTTGATGTTGAACAGTTGAAGCCTGTTATTATTAACAAAATAACTAATTATGTAAAACATAGTAAAAAATGCAAGTCCCGTACTGAGACCTTGCTGTGAAAAATCTCCATTGAAGAGCAAAATAAGACCTCTAGAATCACTCTTGAACATTATCAAGATTTTCATTTAGACGTTGAAAATAATAAAAGTCATTAGATTACACTGTTGATTCTTGTTGACACGCCATTTGTCTCTATCAGAGGAAAACGGATAGAAATGATTACTCGGACTTAACAATTGAATTGTTCTTCATTAAAATAATGAGTTTCCGGATGCCACCGTATTGCTTGAATAACAATTTAATCATTTGCCAATATTGGTTTCCACGAAAAAAAAAGACTTGTCTGAACCAATATTATAAAGAGAAAAGATTAGATTTTTCGTATGTTTGTAATGAATAAACTCAAAAACTCCTGGACCGATTAAAAAAATTATTTCACCTTTAGAATGCTATATTATCACTGAGTAACATAGGCTATAATTTAAAAAGATATAACGCGAACGAAGACACTGGCGGAAGCTAGTAAATAATAAAGTGAAAAAATGATCATATCATTTTATAAGAAACCTTTTTGAGTCTACACAGCGACTGGTGCACGGCTACAGATCAAGCTATCCATTTCCAGTTTATGCTGCTCTCGCATTATATAGGGTTTCCGTACAATGCGAGGTCAGCTTATACTGGAATTTATAGCTTGATGTGTAGCCATGTGTACCACCTCCTTTTCAAAACTTCAGTAGAGTACCTATATAGGGTTACTGGTAATTAGTGACCGTAACGTAGACACGTGATTTTACTTATCATTATGAACAACTTTTACTATGGGAAAAAAAAATCTGCTGTTCCCTACATTTATGTTTGCATAACTCGTCGAAATGTAGGGAACAGTTGAGTTTTTCTCGCGATTTCAAGTTTCGCCCCATAGTAAAAGTTGTTCATAATGATGAGTTTTTACTCAATTAGTGAGTGATTTTTCACCTACGCTTGCGAACTGAAATCATGTGCTT
Source organism: Agrochola circellaris (assembly GCA_914767755.1). NCBI lineage: Eukaryota > Metazoa > Arthropoda > Insecta > Lepidoptera > Noctuidae > Agrochola > Agrochola circellaris. Next base: position 8,155,532 of record OU611849.1, read on the forward strand.
GAATTCCAGCTAAACCTATGAGTGTTGAATGGCTACAGCACCTATTGCACGACAACTTTAAATCCTAACTAATATCCTACTTCCTACTAATATTATAAATGTGAAAGTTTGTATTTTTGGATGTTTGTTACTCAATCACGCAAAAACTGCTGAACGGATTTGAATGAAATTTGGCACATGGGTAGACCATGACCTGGAGCCATCTCCAGGTCGTTTGTGATCCAGAATGAAAAGTAGCCTATGTCCATACATAGGCAGCGGGCAACAGCTAGTAAATTATAAACTGATAGCTTTTTATCAAGTATCGAGAAAAATACAAAAGTAGGTAGGTATGTGAGTTACATTGGAATAAGTAAACTACCAATTTTACAATTATTATCTCATTATGTTTACAATTAGTGGCCACTTTGATCCTGAACTATCACTAATATTTATGAATGATTGGAGCTTCTGATAGTGATTACACATTACACGCGCAAGGGTAAAACCGAAATGTTTTTTTATTGGTTGGTATAAACACATTATTAAGCCACTTTTTATGTTTTGAAAAACATAATATTTATGTAAACTAAACCTTTTAACCCGCGATTAAGTGGAGTTAATGAAAATATGGCATGTTTCATTTTATTTTCGGCGAATGAATAGTTCAATTGCGTCCTATTACGTAATAAGGGTCATGCTTGTAAGAAAACATACCTAAATGGAGATTTGAAACGTTTACTGAAAAAGGTTTTTTACTGTTCCGGATTTTTCAGATCGATACCTATAAAACTGTGACTTGCACCTACTTCACTCAAATATTGAAAGTATTGAAACTCGGTAATAGAAGAAACTACGAATGACTGATATTTTCCGCAGTGCGAAAAGAACTGTTCCCAGGAACAGAAGCACTCTATTCGTAAGTAGACGTGGTGGAGTTGGATCATTTAGCTCCCTGCAAAATGGTTGAGCTGAATGGTGCTAATCCATGCGTCATGTTCGTGAACGGGCGCCGCGGCGCCGTCAGTTGGGACTGGTCATCTCTTAGCTGCCACGGCTTATTGTAACTTAATTTAATTTTTAAATTGTTTTTTTTATTTCTGTTACGGACGCTTTTAACGTTTTGCATCGTTCTCACATGTATAACTTCAACATGAATGATGCAACCAATATTTTGTAACCATATCTTGATTTAAAAGATTGTCCATGGAGTTTCTTGCCCATTCTTCTGTATAGGTACCTACTACGCTTTGGAATGGGCATCTAGCTTCATCTCTCCGACTGACCGACCCCTTGACAATTCAAAAGTGGCTATAATTGGTTTATTTCCTAAGTGGTATACTTAGGAAATAAACCAATTATAGCCACTTTATACACTATACTATATTAAGACAAGTTTTGAATATCGTACACACACTCACTACGCATCCGCAGCCACACACCCACACCCTCACTTACACACCCACATCCACACTCACACCCACACACCCTACTTTGCTGTCTAATTAGTTAATTATTAATTTGCTTTACATTTATTTTCGTTTTTGTATTATTTTTGTTTTTTATCTTTCATCCCATTATCATCTGTTAGTAGACGTTGGTATCTGTATGACTTGTCCGTGTAGTATGGAGACCTGGAGACCTGTAACACAGGTATTTTTAGTACAGGCTCCAGTCTCCACAACATTAATGTATTTTTGTATTCACAATTATGTACTGTACTAACTTTTCATTATGTGGTGGAGAAAATAAACGTTTTTATTATTATTTTATTTGAAATATTTGAAATAAATGCTTTGAGTTTGAGTTAGAAGCTTTTTTCGCCCTCTACGATAATTTGACCTTTTCTTAAATTACTATACTGCTATACTTGTCTACCATAATGATAATCTGATGGCTATCGATAGAATACTCAGTATAAATCATTTGAACACAATAACTTGAAGCTACTGAAACGTAAGCTGACATTGAGAAGTGCGTCATGATTATCAGCCCGTAAACGCTCTCTGCTGAACAAAAACCTTGAAAGTCCGCTTCAATGACTTTCAGGAGCATTGCCATTATCACTATTAAACATATTTAAAGGATATATTTTAAGAACACAAAAACTACTGCTGCCTCGTTAGTCCAGTGATCGCAAGCGCTATTGCTGGTCCTGGGTTCGATTCCCACATGCGGTCTTGGGTTCAATTCCTAGGTCGGGTAAAGTGTTATTAGGTTTTTCTGTCAGAAAGTTCTCAGTAGCAGCCTGGGGTCTGGATTTGTGCCCGGCTGATGGCAATAGGCTCGCTCCCTATTACTTGGGGCTTAAACATTACTGGCGAAATGTGTATAGGCTTTTTTTTGGGTGGGAAATTATCAAATAACTTCTCCGCTCTGGGCGGAGCGGGAGGGCGTGTCAGACTTTTACTGACTAAAACCCACTCGTGTTCTTGCGTTGCCTGTGTGCCGGGACCACGATATCCCTTTCGGACAAACTCGCAACTCTGGCAGGAAATGTGTATAGGCTGCCTTACCCTTTGGGGATTATAAGTGTAATATTTTGTTATGTAATTAAAAACTTAGCGCAGATGACGTAATGCAAGCTGTACGCAAGCTGCATTTCCTGTGCAAGAGCTTATCACAAATAGTTACATAAGTGCGGGCACGCGCGGACGCGCAGGCGCCGAGCTGACATTAGCCTAAGGTCAAGGTGAACACTATTATCCTTGTGATGTGACGTCATCGAATGGCGCAACTGAATGCACATCAATTGTACTGACATTTGCTCGATGTTTACTATTCGCATAGAGCTGTGCACACCGAAATTTCGAAATCGGTAAATACCGATTTTTTTTATAAGTTTTTTCTCGTTTTTGGATTGTTGGCTCCACTAGTATGTCCAGTAGGACTTTCAAGTACTTATGTTGCCATTTCATGGTAAATTTAACAGTCTGAAAGGATTTTAAGTCTGGGCCATTCCCAATGATCTAAAAATAACAGGCATTGCCTAGTGATCCATCTTCCAATTCGCAGCAAGTGTCTAATGATTTCAGCTTCAGAATTGTCCAAACGACTAAATTGACGCTTCCAATGACGCCAGATGTGAATGCACTCATTGTCTTATAAAAATAGTTGCCTAGATTTGAATATCTAGGTTACGACACCCACTACCAATACTTTAAAGATTTCACTTTCTGAAATTTTATTTAACGAGGAAAGTGACACGAATACGCATCCAACTTTGTTTTAATAATAATAATATTATTAAATCAACGAAACAAAAGGAGTATTTAAGGATTGTTGGAGGTGGTGTTCTGTTGAATCTGTCTACCCCCTTGGGAAAAGGGTGTGAGTTTATGTATCTACAGTACAACTATTTTCTTAATGTCCCTCGGCAAACTTCGTGTTTTGTCAGTCGTCGGATTTCTATCAGTGGAAGTATATAGAGTTCCAGATCTATACAGGGTGGCAGGGAAATCGACGCGAATACATACTGTTACCATGGATTCAGTACATGATTCTGAACCCTCCAGCGTTGAAATTTTTCGTCGGCTATTTATTAAAAAAACTGCTGTTCCATACATTTTGACCGCGTAGGTATTGCACTTTTCTATGAAACAGCAGTTTTTTTTTTAATAACCGACGAAAATTTTTCAACGCATGGAGGTTCAGAATTATATACTGAATCCATGGTAAGAGTTTTCGCGTCGATGTCTCTGACACCTTGTATAGAGTTCCAGACTCATATACTTCCAAGTCGATTGAGAGCGGCAGCTGATAGAAATCCAACGACTGACTAAACACGAAGTTAGCCGAGGGACATTAAGAAAATAGTTGTACTGTATGTATGTATGTAATCTGCGTTCGTAATTCATTTGCCAAACACGTAAACAAACACGAGTTTTAGGAAAAACAACTGTAAAAACTACACATAAGGTTCAGTTTGCGCTACAACTTCATATTTTTTATGACTTTTTCAACAGTACTAGTCAGTGTAAAATCAATTATTTACACTTGCATAAAATTGATGTTTGTATAAGTGGAAAACTCGTCTTTGTTTACATGTTTGGCAAATACATTGCGAACGCAGATTATGTAAGTATGTATTATCTACAACTGGTGACATAATATTACAGACGTTATATTAACTTCTGCGCTCAAACAAACAATATCGAGAAAATTAATCAAGTCTGGCAATATTTATGGTGGCTGCGGGTGCTTGCCGGAAACGGGCAAATATCAAAATTATTAATAACACTTTCTCACGGGGGATTCCAAAATTATTGATATTTGCGTTGAAGGTTTTTATTATATTATGTAATAAGAGATAAAAAATCAGGTTTATTTTTCCGTATTACCTTGAATGCGTAAACGCTGGAAAAAACACAATTCGCCATGTTTAATAAAGGTAACTATATACCCTTTGTTTTATGGGGTAATCTACCTCGCCCTATGGTTGGAGGTGGTTTGTTCGGAGGGTTTCGTAGGGCTTCTACCGGCTAAACCCTTAAGAATCCTTCTTCCACTAATGCTAGGGATCCCTTCGAGTATCGATCTAGAATCTGGCGGTCATAATGATTACCGAGCTGTAATATATTAGCGTATTTTCCTATTTCACTCTTATAGATACACTAGCGCCCCGCCCCCTGCTTTTTGCACGGTTTTTACGACTTGACAAAATATCCAGATTTCTTTAGATATGTAATTTTAATATTAATAGATACACATAAACCTTCCGGGATATATTTAGTAAATTATGGTGCAAATCGCATCGAAATCCGTTGCGAAGTTTTTACGCGGCAGACACGAAAAACTACTTGAATTTATAAATGTAATTAATTATTATTTTTTTAATTTGTAAAATGACATATTTATATTAAATAAATATAAAGAAAATGGAACCCCTGCGTCTTTCCGATGATAAACTCGAGACATTGACCCCGTTGTGGCTCGTATACAAAAACAATGGCTACACCCGTCTGTTATCTAGTCTGAGTGCATCTTTTGACAGCTACTCACTTGTACCTACCTAGATGTGAGTGCATGTGAACCGGTGACAACCTGCGCAGGCGCTACGTTTGAACAAGATTATTAATTATTGGTAGAACTTTGAATTTAAATAGATGTGTCAGAATTTTTTGTTAATCCTGAAAACGAAAGAAAAGACAATTTATGCAGTGCAAGCAAAGTGTGGGGAAAACGATTTATCAATGAAGTTTCCATAAAATCTTTTTGTGTTATAAGAACATAGTTTAGCTACTGAAAATTACGTACGTAGGTACGTACAACTATAGACGATTTTATTAATAAAACGTGATAAACTTTTTTCCTTCTACATTGTTTGTATGGTTATTTCACGCGACTAGAATCAATTCTATTTTTTTGTACATTTTGACGTTCAAAAGTACCTTACAAGGGCCTATTTGGAATAAAATATTTGGCTTTGCCTTTAGAATTACGAATATTTCATTTTATGCAAGTTTGCCTTAGCGGTTTTGTCACATGAATTTAAATATCAGTCTCATTACCTACGGGTAATTTTAACTTGCGTCATTCAATCTAGGAAAACCCCATGAAATATTTTGCTTTGATATGGGTCTACCTACGGGTTAATGAACTTTTGGACGTTGTGATTACCTATGCATAAAACAGGCTGTATTTTTGGGTTCAAAACAGTGATCATAAATGTTTGTACAAACTGACCTATTTATTAAATACTAGCTTCGTCCCGCGACTTCGTCCGAGCCTATAACCTTCCTCAAAAATTGGGCTATCCAACGCAAAAAAAAATTTACAAATCCCACTGGTAGTTACGGAGTAACCCCCTACATACAAACTTACAAGCAAACATATTATTATTATATTTATTTTATATTATATATTATAGTATAGATCAATTAACTTGTCACATGCCTATTTATAATAATAGGAAAATATTTGCAACCATTTTCAGATATTCATGCGCATCAACTTTAATTTGTCTATTATGTCTGTAAGTTTCCTAAAACGATAAATTTTCGTAACAAAGTATTTATTGCTTAAGGAAAATATGGAGCAAAATCTGTCTAATCTAAATGATTGAGTGAACATTTTATTGCTTGTATTATTAATGTACTAGCACTAACAACTTTAATAATTAATAGATGTTATTATCTTACTTAATGTAGAGATGGGCGATATCGAATGTTTTATCGATCCATCGAATCGATATTTATACATCTTATGTGCCAATTATTTTCATGAAAACATTTTATTTTTTTATTATTATTATTTTTCTATTAATATAACGTTTTCAGTACCGGTATTTCTATTTACTTATAATTACATACATACTTTCGGTACTTATTTTAAACCACTAATTTTGAATAAACGATCATGCGAATAATTCGATACCTAGCTTGTAGATATTTCCCAACACTAAACAATAAATAATATAAACAAAATGGTAGTAGCTGCAAATATATCGTTTTCCTTATTATTATATCAATGCCGGGGTCGCCTTGCGTCCTGCTAATGCTTAAAATTACAAACTATATAATCATTTTATTACCTCCGTGCGAAATTACTGTAATATGAAAAGTGTTGGTGCAGTATTAATTATTACTATTTGTGACGGTCAGAGGAGCTCGTGGCTAAGTAATAATAGACGCACGGATCGATCCATCGCGCTAAGCTACGCTTGCCGGGGTTGGTCCGTGGATGGGTGACCATCTTTACATACCGAGAATCCTCCGTGCCCCGGAAGGCACGTTAAACCGTTGGTCTCAGCTGTCATTCGTGGATCTTTGACAGTCGTTAAGCCGGAAAGTCTGACAACCAGTCTTTTTATCAATGGGAATCGTGTTACCCAGTAACTGGGTTATGGAGGTCAGATAGGCAGTTGCTCCATGTAAAATACTGGTATTCAGCTGCATCCGGTTAGACTGGAAGCCGACCCCAACATAGTTGGGAAAAAGCTAGGCATATTGATTATTTTCGTTATAGTCAGTTGACTTTGTTGGAAGATTGTGTATGACCGCTTCTTTGTAGATCGACGACTTTGAAAAAGTGCCTTTCCTTAACACGTTCAGTGCTGGGAGTCCTCCTGGAGGGTTCACCTAGTCGCTTATGGGATGTCGGGAGCCCTCGCGGCAAAAATCGAATGTATATTTTAACAAGATTTATTAGTATATATTAAGCGTTGGTTTTAAAATGCAAGCATTTTTTTTCACGGTTACAAATATTCCCTAAAAATTTAAAAGGTTGGAAACTATCGACCAGACCCCCTGAAAAACAATTTTACTTCGTTTTATAGTGTTTTATAACACGATTTTAAACCTAATGCCGTTGACTGTCCGCGATGGTTTTCTTTAGCGCAAACGTGATGCCGTAACACTTCCAATATGTATGGGCGGCATGGCGTATGAGTTGAAGTGGAGTCGAAAGTGTTAATTTCATTTCAACATTTCACCGCATGATTTTAAAAATTGTATAGAAGACGCTTCCAGTTAAGGCAATCGCGTAAGTGACCAGTCAAGCATCACAACTTAATGCAACGACCGCACAATTTTTATTTAAAAATTTCAAATATGGGGCAAACATGACCAGATATCACTCACAAGTTTCAAAGGAGAAAGGGGAGGCCTTAGCTCAGCAGTGGGCCCAAATAAAAAATAAAAAAATTGATATTGCGAGGTTTTTCTAATGTTGTTAAAAAAAGTCAAAACCAAACCACTATCAAAAAAAATACAACAAATTAACATTTTAACAGGTGACTGTGGACACGATAGAGATTTTTATGGAAATAATTTGCGTAATGACCACGCCTATACTACGGTATTAGCCAATAGAGTGATCCTTGTGTTGACTGAAGTTGAGGCGAGTCGCTGTACCCAACTCTTTGTCAATTCGGGGATTTTGAAATTGCATGATGATTAAGTCCAAAGCCTTTAGAAATATTCCTCAGAACAAGTGCTGTGATGTCTTACAAACAGAACATAATTATTTAAAGAAAAAGTGCGTAATACTACATCGTAACTTTCTCCACGCAGAATATAGATAGAGAAACCCGATATCCCCAAAAACCCACAAATTACATGATCACAATTGACAGTCAGACGGCAAGACAGTCATTGAGTAATGTTGTGGACCCTTGCGTAATGATTGCGGTGCGTAAGGTCACTAACATCATCTAATTTTGCACGCTTTCGTAACATTCAACTAAAGTAAAAATCGAGCACGCCACGAATATAATTCCTGACAGCAAGGCGACCACGAATAAGATATTTAAACAGAACAGAATTTAGCTGACGGCTCTACGGAAATACAGATTGCAGAAAAATTGTGTCCTTGATCTAAATAAATGAATATTTGTTTTAGCAATATATCACGTTTATGAATTCGCAACTGTTACTGAATGATGCTCATAGCAATCGGATACAGTTGTGCATGTCACACTTGTGATCAATGAAACTGATCTTTTATTTACGTTAATAATAGGCATGGAAACTGTTTTTAAAATACACCATACAATCAATTGGTTTATAAAATACACCTACACCTACGGCACCTAGGTCATCCACCAGGCCCTTGCTCTGGCCTGGTAGATGTCCTAAGGGACAAGCTAGCCCGAAATTGGCCTGAAATTATTAGAAATAATCTGGTAATTATTTATTCCTTATAAATTGGATACGCAGAAGCATGCAGCACAACGTGTGTATGTACACATAAATGTCTTTTAATCGATTTGTTTACTATAATGTAACAGAGTAAACACATTTTTTATGATTGTTATACCTACATTTAGGAATAAAAATGGCGATGTTTCTCTAGTATTCTTCGTACACAGCATTCATCACAGTTGTTTATCCCCCGAGATAAACTGAGGTCTTCATCCTTCGTTACGTCAGAAATGGATATTTTTATTCCACGTTTTATTTATTTGTTGTTCTCAGAATAAGTTAGAACAAATTAATAGTTGTTTTTAGTTTCGTACGTTCTCCTATTTCTGAGTAAATGTCACCGTACGTAGCCAGGCTTCTCTTGATATTTTACTGGGGAGCGCCTGCGTCAGCAGTAGGTTTGCACGGACCATCTTAAGCGGCCTAGAGTACCTGTAACAGCTTCAAATAAACACAGATAACAAATAACAATTTGTTAAGTCTTATAAGGTAAGGTAAGTATTATAATAGGTGAAACACTATTGTACTGTTGAATATCTTATTATGACCTATGTACCTACTGACTATCTATACTTACCGGCTATCTATCTATCTATCTGTGTACCTAAGCACTGATTCTAGGATACCAACGGAAGTGTCTTTAGAATAGGATGAGAAACTTACGGCGTCACTAAAGCATTTACGAAAAAAAAAGTATTTAATAGCTATATTTTGATCAAGCAGGTGCTTATGTTTTTTCCTGATGAATTCCATGAAATATAATATTATTGTAACTTTAAAATGTGTTTTTAAGACATAAATCAGTTTATAATAAGTACCTACGACTGAACGTACCTACAGATAATCTTAATATTGCGTAAACAAGAGCTTTCGTTCACGATGACATCATGCTCCTACATTTATTTATTATTTGTACCAGTTATTCAACAATTAATTATTAGAATCAATCGATACCTACGTCCACAGTACATTAAACCTATAATGTTTCATTCATGACTCTTCTCGAAACGGAATAACAACTATTCCCTGAACTTTTGTCTTGGTTTACTTATTAAACTCCTAGTTTTCCCGCAATGGGAGCGCAATAGAATATTTTGGATAAATATATATTTATCCAACATATTCTCCAGTCTAATCTCTCTCTCTAATCTCTAATATACTTCAAAATAGTAATGAAAATAAAATTCTCGACAGTGTTCATAGCAGTCATGCAAGCTCTCGTCTGAAAAAAGCAAAAGGTCTTTGCTTTACGCAGACTAAAATGTTATTAGGTGAGATTATGGAAAGTAAATGATATTAAGCATAAACATATAGTTATTGGATTGGCGAAAGCTTTTACTTTTAGTGCTACAACAGGTTTGGCTGAGAACAGACAGGTCAAGGTCGTGCCTCAAAAAAAGCAGTTTGGCGCCGCGAGCACATTCTTAAATTCGGACGGAACCAATAAACTCGTCTGGACAAATCCATTATGCGATATTTCTCGTACGCCATTAATGTCAAATTAGTAAGAAAACACCTTAATTTTTACGAGTTTGACACCCACTCGCACAGGTGTCTCCTTGCCTGTTTATCAGTCTGTCTAGGACTCAGGAGTTCGCAGAATGAAGCGTCGGCTTGTAATAAGAGGCGATTGACTCCATGTCTGCGCCCATTTATATTATCTTTATGTTGTAATCAAATTAATTTTCAATAGATAATTTGGTCACATCCTGTTTTGTAAAAAATTATGGCGAAAATATAGGTATATCGATCTCGTAGACTTTGGAATAGGTTGTATTAGATATAATACTTAATTATTAATTCATATTTTCTACATGTACAAACGTGTTCACGTGGGTTTGTGGACCTGGATATACATATGCTGATGACACAGCAAGAAAAGCATGATTTTAGTGACAAATAAGATATAGGTATTTTGATTTTGTAGCACGTAGCTAACGTGCTTATTGAAACAAGCATTACTTTATCTTAAATGAAGCAGCAATAATTCTGGTTATTTCAGAAGAAAAAAATTAGCATTGTGCATGCGTAGGTAAGGCAGCCAAAAATGAGACCGGCGCCTTCCCACCCTTGACCTGATGGGTGGTTGCGCAACCCCGAAGGTGTGCAGACTTCGCAAGGTCGCCAGAATGAATTGGTCATCTTTTTCCTTGCCAAAGTGAGCTTACTCTTTGATTTATTTGTTTGTAGGTACTCGTAGATTGTGCAGGGTCAGGTCCCAGTAAATTTGTTCGATAGTGATTTTCCTACGTTGTTATGTTGTGATGGAAAATTACGCGTATAGATTCAGTTTACCGGAATAAAGTTTAACATCGATGTACGAAGTAAGCTCTATTTTTTGTTAACGTTACATTCAGTATCTAAGTGGAAATTGAAATACCCATAACTTTTATGTAAAATAACTAATAACTATTACTTAAGTACAAATAATGAGCATAAGTTGGTTTTTAACCAATTTCTAAAAAAGGAAGAGGTTATCAATTCGAATGATTATTATATTTTTAGGATATGCAAAATTTCCGTGGTGGTCCCAGTGTCATCAAGTCAGGATCTGAGAATGGGATCCTGGAGAAATCGAGGGAACTCTTCACATATTATAAGCACACCTATAACAATTTATTTATTTTTTATAGTAACTCGTGCAGTTGCTCTCCCAAAGCGCCATTTGTTGAAGTGGAACTGATGATGAAGACCACAGATGGCCACCGGAACTACTCAATAATAAGAATTTCACGGGTGGCGATTCGATTACTTTAATATGGTTGCCAAGCAATTTATGCTTGTCACAATGCATATGGAGAAATGGAGTAGATGGTAAAGTACCAGGACAACTCCTCAACGATTAACGTCCCTGTATAGGGAAAAGCAATATTTTGTAAAAGGTGATGAGCAGTTGACATTAGGCTATTGTAAGTTAGATAAATTACAAACGGACCCACTAAAAAGCGAGAAACACAAACTATTTTACAAAAAGAAAACAACCGACTTCGAAAAAAACAACAAAATAACTTAAATTTCGGAAGTCGGTGGCAAATAACGAAAATAAAAAACCAAAGACACAGACTTAGTTATTTTTCCACTTTGTAGTGTTTTTTTGGAAGTCGTTTGTTTTTTAGCTGACGAAATAAATACAATTCGGTTCCTTATTCAATTATTAATTAATTAAGATGATACAATTAATTCAATAAATAAAATTGATAACAACATCATACTTATATTTATCAATTCAATTAAAGCTAATTTATTATAACATTTATATTTCATTTAATTGTGTTATTATTTTATTCATTAGGGATTGAGCTATTAAAAGAAAAAAACATATTTGTAAAGTCATACTGTTATACAGTTATACCATACTGACTTATTATAGGTATGTACTCTAATTCATGAAAGCTAATTGAAGTAAATAGGCTACAAGTACATCACAGTCAGTGGGCGTCGTTCTAAAAACGTGACACAATGTGCACGTTTTCAGACATTAAGCAGATATATAAACATAGCTACATTAAAATGAACACCCATTAATGGCACTTAAATAAGTTAAGTTGCAACACTTTGAAGTCGTACCAACGTTCCGGTGGTACCGGGTTTATACGGTCTGTCAGCAGAATGCGGTACTATTAGTGATCTTTATCTTCAGTAGCTACAACCCCCGATTTTAACACCCTTTTACACGCGCTCTTTCTGCATCTAGAACTATGAAAATGCACCTTTTCCGACACCCACAGAGTAAAGTACACCTCTTTATCCTACAAGGAACCTATCTTCTGAATTTCATGATTTTAATATCTTCAGTTGTTAAGGTCGTTGGTAGTTGTATGTCGTGTGGGTTTCAGTTTCAATTTGTCCTTACCACGAGTTTCTTTCATAACTTAATTCATCCTTCACAATACCACTTGTCACTGTCGCATCAAAAGTACCGCTACTTAAAAGATAATTTATTGTATGATTTGAAGACCTTGGACAAAATCTACGAGTGTTGCGTAACCACTTCTGGTTCATCTTGTTTACAATGTACTTGTGTTTACGTTGTCTCTGCCGGGTTCGGAGACCGGCCATGATCTATCGTCACCTAATGTACAATGTACGTACATGTTTTGTTCATCATCACTTTTTGTATGAGCATCTCTAAGTGTTTAATAAATTACAAGTTCGTTCGACGCGACTCGATGGCGACGCATGAAACCCTGTCGGCCGGTAATTCCGCATTATAGATGTATGCTGGTATTTCCTGGGAAAGGATCGATAAGCCACCCTCAGCAATTTTCGTAATAACCATCGTTTGCCTTCAAGTATATCTCTTCATGTATCGATGTATTGATCCGTTACAATTGAATTAGTAGTCTGCCTATTTTCACATTTCAAAACTTTGCATGAACATGAAACTCTGCATTATTTTAAGCATAAATGTTATAATTGCATTAATTTTCTAACCCTACCTAAAATTAAGTCATAAAAAATTAAAAATGTTACTGTGTCAAGGAATTCAGTGTGATCTCATGGGCATTCGCAAAACACTGTCACTATGTAAGATTTTAAACTTATAAAATTTTACGCAGTTCTTCGATTTTTGTAATGAATTTAACTTTTCGCATCTCATGATATACTATTATAATGACATTGTATTGATTTCTATAAAATATTCATTAAAGCCTTAAAGCTTATTCCACTTATTTACAGAGATAAGATAACATCTAAATATTTGAGATAGCGATCGTATATGGAGAGCCCACCTGTGAAAAATCAAAGTGATTTATATTCGCTCATTTAAACCGGGCAAGAAATTATTATTGGAAATGATCTCAAGGCCACAGAATGAATAAAATTTTACGAAAAATATCGAATTCCTGATATAATCTGCAACATATTTTTAGAAATGTGCGTATTGCTGGCGGCCTGTGCTGCATCGCCACAGGGATCTGCGATGACAAAAATAATTAAAAAAGTTGCCAATCGAAGTGTGCAACAAAAAAAAATTACAGCGTTCAAATCTCTCAGTAAACCCACTGTACCTAGTAAATAATTATAATTTTACAGAAAAATGTAGAGACAAAATTATTTTGTTTGATGAAAAGCATTTTTACGATGATTTGTATTATATGTGTGAGAGAATTAACTTACAAGACGATACTAAAAAGCTCCCCAGCTGAAAAACTTAACATAAAAAAACAAGTAGATAAGTATAACTGAGACCTAAGACTTTATAATAATATACGTAGGTGTGACGCTGAGTACCTACACATCATTAACACTACAACGTCGTATGAGCAAGCTAACAGGCTCTTGTTACGAACAACGCAAATAATTTACGAAACGAGTTTATGTAAGTACTTTCCTCAAATTAATGCGAAGATTCTACCCAAATGTATCTTGTCTCGACAAAATTAATGGATAGCTCTCCTTGTTGTTGTCAAACAGGATTGCGAAATATTTTGACATAAAGTTGCTAAAATTAACGAAAAGTTAAAATGATAGGTACCTAAAGCTGGATGAAAATTCGGGTCATTTATGACAATATTGTAGGAAAGAGCACCGACGTAGGTACCTAACCTACCTAACTATTTGGTCCCCACCTATGAAATCAGCGTTTTGTATGGAGAATTTTAAAGAGAATTTCACACAAAAATAGAAAAAAAAAACAATAAATTTTGGGGGTTCCCCATACTTAGAACTGAAACTCTTTTTTTTTTATCAAACCCTTACATACGTGTGGGGTATCTATGGATAGGTCTTCAAAAATGATATTGACGTTTCTAATATCATTTTTTTCTAAACTGAATAGTTTGCGCGAGAGACACTTACAAAGTGGTAAAATGTGTGTCTCCCCCCTGTAATTTCTAAAATAAGAGGATGATAAAACTAAAAAAAATATATGATGTACCTACATTACCATGTAAACTTCCACCGAAAATTGGTTTGAACGAGATCTAGTAGTTTTTTTTTAATACGTCATAAATCGTAAACATCGATCAAAGTTACAACGAACTAAAATAACTTTTATATTAAGTTACTTGCTGCTACGGAACCCTTCATGGGCGAATCCGACTCGCACTTGGCCGATTTTTTGACACCGTAAAGTCAAACCACGGTGCCATCACTGTCATGACGGCATTAAAATATTTGGCGGCCACCGCTCTCCTAGGAAACCATAGCTTTAGTAAAATAATGAAGCACTAACTTACTCATAAGTAGGTACTACAACAATATACAATCTGTGAGTGAACTACTGGCTATAATTGCCATGTAACAGACGGACAGACGTTGGAGATAGCTCGCTGCAAATTAAAAATTAGTTCTCACCTTGATGGACGATTAACCTAGATTTGAAGACAAATAAATATAAATCAATCAATCTGCCTAGCCTTTTCCCAACTATATTGGGGTCGACTTCCAGTCTAACCGGATGCAGCTGGATACCAGTATTTTACATGGAGCGACTGCCTATCTGACCTCCACAACCCAGTAACTGGGTAATACGATACCCCTTGATAAGACTGGTTGTCAGACTTTCGGGCTTCTGACGACCCGTAACGACTGTCAAAGATTCACGAATGACAGCCGGGACCAACGGATTAAAGGCTCGTGCAGACCAGCGCGACGCGACGGAGCGACGCGACTCGAACAGTACAATTTCTAAGAAAACTTCACGGTATAACAATAACCGGTGTCGCGTGGCGCTGTCGCGTCGCGCTAGTCTGCACGCAGCTTAACGTGCTATCCGAGGCACGGAGGATTCTCGGTATGTGAAGATGGTCACCCATCCGCAGACCAACCCCGGCAAGCGTAGCTTAGCTGACGGATCGACCCGTGTAGCAGTTATTACTTAGCTACGAGCTCCTAGATTTGAAGACAAATAAATATAAATATAAAGGTTTATTCATAAAAAAATCCAGAAACATTTATTATTACAATTACAATTCATTAAAAGTTGTACAAAAAGTATACAACATTAGTTTTTGTTTGCCCTAAACCTCTTAAGGGGTCATTGTACTCATCATTATGAATAACTTTCACTATGGGACCGACGCTGAAATCGCGGGAAAAAAATCAGCTGTTCCCTACATTTCGACGAGATAAGCTTCGTACAGACAAGCGCGACGCGACAGCGCGGCGCGACACTGGCTATTGTTATACCGTGAAGTTTTCTTAAAAATTGTATTGTTCGAGTCGCGTCGCGCCGTCATGTCGCGCTGGTCTGCACGAGCCTATATACGAACATAAATGTGGGGAACAGCTGATTTAATGACCCCTTAAGAGGTTTACCTTAAACAAAAACTAAGGTTCTATAACCCTGTCTCTTAGACTAGGATAGCCTGTATTCCAAGAGGCAGAAGAAAGAAATAAAACACATAGGTTTAGAAGATAAAAAAAAAACTGGTAATTATTATGAAACCCATTCAAAAAAGCTCTTTTGGTATAGATGCCTACTTTTAACTTCAGTCCCTGAAAAGTCTGCAAAATGTCTGCAAAATGTCTTACACCTAGATTTCGATATGACTACTAGCTACAAACAATTTGAAAACTGTGAAAACCTCAAAAAAATCTAACTTAATAAAAGTTGAGCATCTTTAACTCTCACGATTAAAGTATCGATATCACTTCAGATTCTAAAAGCGCAATGAATACTTCCCCGCGCCCCTACTATGCTATAAATATGCCCATTATACACTTGACTTTGAGATAAACAAAATAAATCATATTACCTACAAGTGAATAACCAGAGATTCCCAGACGTGCCGCTCGCCACATTCTCAGTCTCACGTCTTATCTAGAAATTAACTGTCAATGTTCCATCAATCAAGTAGGTATGTACTTCGTTCGATGCCACTGAATCATAGTACGTACTTAAAGGACTATTTGCAATTTATAATATAGGTACTTAGTAAGCTTTGTGACATCCTAAAGAGTAGTCCTGTAAATGTATGCAATCAGAGTCCGTATATAGTACTTCCAGTTCGTAGCTTGTTTTTGCGACGACTCTGCGACACTGTCCAATGTTCTAAGACGTGTTATGAGTAAAAATCTTTAGTGTCATTTCCATAGCTGTATCATGTATCTATGGTCATTTCTAAATATAAATTCATAAAATATAAATTTATATTTAGAATGATCCATAATAT
This sequence comes from Agrochola circellaris, assembly GCA_914767755.1. Taxonomy (NCBI): domain Eukaryota; kingdom Metazoa; phylum Arthropoda; class Insecta; order Lepidoptera; family Noctuidae; genus Agrochola; species Agrochola circellaris. The sequence continues at coordinate 8,172,273 of OU611849.1, forward strand.
GTATATAGAACAGCCGTGAGTACTGCTCCTACTACGATAATAATTAGCATAATGTACCACGAAAACGAGTGATAATCGTATTTTGTGACCACGTGCGTCACAAAATACGATTAGCTCTCGTTCTCGTACAAATTGTTTAAATATTTTGTGTAGATAAAATACGAAACGTGTTCCAGTGATCAAGAGCTGGCCCTGAACTCGGTGACCTCCTTACTGCCGGCTATTACAATCAATTGCTACCGTTGCTTGTCTACGGCTCCTCAAAATAGAATCATCAAACTGAACTGAACTACAGTCCTGAATGACTTGATTGCACTTCCCTGCCGCAAAACAGCGCGTTTACTGTTGTGTAAGCACATTCAACATTGTTGCAGAACACTGTTTTATTTCAGTATATTGTGTTTTATTATTCAACCTGAGACTGTTATACTTACAAGATAGAGATAAACGGTTAGCTTCCAGAATAAATGCTAAAGTTTATTTTGTGATCAAAAATATTATAATAAAAGTATTTCAGCATGAGAACCAATGTAACTGAGCCCGAAGAGAAGCCCGAAGATTTGTCAAACTTAAGTGGCAAAATTCAAAATTCAAATTCAAAAGTCATTTATTCAAACTAGGCTGACAATCAGCACTTTTCGAACGTCAAAATTACATAAGTCAGTCCCCCAAAGTTCGCAATGGGCAGGGTACCTTGCTCGCAGAACAGATGACCGATGGGGCCGAAAGGTTCTGGAGTGGTGACCGCGTATCGGAAGACGTAGCGTTGGAAGGCCTCCTACAAGATGGACTGATGACCTGGTGAAGGCCGCAGAAAACCACTGCATGCCGGAAGCCCAGAATCGGTCGAAGTGGCGGTGCTTGGGGGAGGCCTATGTCCAGCAGTGGACGTGTTTCGGGTGAAATGATGATGAGCTTCAGCATTACATGCTGCATGATTCACATAATTTTATAGTGTACTTACATAAATGCATACATAAATAAACAGACGCCTGGTTCCCATGGGGTAGGCAGAAACTACAGAACGCGACCTACTTCGATCCTCACATAGGTACTCCTTTGTACTGTCCACATATTGTACTTATTACCTAAATAAGATTCGCGAATAGTTATCTGATTAATTTTAAGTTCACTAGAGCTTAACACTTTCGACTCCACCCACTTTTCATAGAACTCATACGCAATGCGGCCATATATATTGGAAGTGAACCCTCCGGGAGGGCAACCAGGGAGGGTTGCCCTCGGCATCACGTTTGCGCCTGGTTTAAAACCGTTTTATAACACAGTGTAAAACGAAGTAAAATTGTGTTTTCAGGGGGTTTTGTCGCTGAAAACACAATTTTACTTCGTTTTACACTGTGTTATAAAACGGTTTTTCAGGGGGGGGTTTTGTCGCTTCCCAAAGGGTCATGGCCATCAGGCTGGTACGAGGATACCGCACGGTCTCCCGTGAGGCGGCGAGCCTCCTTGCCGGACTACCGCCATGGGATCTGGAGGCAAAAGTCCTCGCGCACATGTGGGAGTTGCGCGAGGAGGCGAAACGCCAAGGCGTAACTCCGCTGCCGCGAGAAATCGCGGCACAGCGGACAGAGCTCCGGCGGGATCTCATGGCGGCATGGAGAGTGCGATTGTCGCAACCCAGCGCTGGGCACGCCACAATTGTGGCGATAAGTCCCCTCTTTGAGGAGTGGCTAGAGAGGCGCCACGGCGTCCTCACCTTCCGCCTGACGCAGGTCCTCACCGGACATGGTTGTTTCGGGAGGTTCCTGTTCAGGATAAAGCGGGAGGAAACGCCCGGGTGTCACCACTGTGTGGATCGCCCGGAGGACACGGTGGAGCATACGGTGGAGGTCTGCCCAGCTTGGGCGGAGCACCGCCGTGTCCTCACGGAGGCGATCGGCGGCGGCGATCTCTCGCGTCCGGCCCTGGTTCAGGCCATGGTCCGGAGCGAGAGTGCATGGGAGGCCGTCACCTCCTTCTGCGAAGCAGTAATGCTCGCGAAGGAGGAGGCGGAGCGCGCGAGGGAGAGGCAAAATGCGCCCCCTCGCGCCCCTAGTCGCCGCAGGAGACGCCCCGGGCGTCGGGAGTCGCGAGCCGACTTCCGGCCACCGTAGGCGCGGGCTTGCGGACGGTGAGCAATGGGTAGCTCGCCGTCCGATAGGGACCAGGCCCGGGTCGACGGCGCGTTGTGTTCCACGCGCGCCTCAAAGAGATGTCAGCACCAACTGACGGGGTCCGGAAGGGCCAATGCCTGCCGGGGTTGCGGGTTTGTCTGAAAGGGATATCGCGACCTCGGCACACAGGCAACGGAAGGAACACGGGTGGGTTTTAGTCAGTAAAAGTCTGACACGCCCTCCCGCTCCACCCAGAGCGGGAGAAGTTATTTGATATTTTCCCACCCAAAAAAAAAAAAAAAAAAAAAGGGGGTTTTGTCGCTATACGTAATTTCCAACCTTTAAATTTTTTTGTGAATATTTGTAACCGTCAACAAAAAATGTAAAAAAAACTAAAAAAAATTGGATTTTAAAACAAACGCATGTACTAATAAATCTTGTTAAAATATACATCACATTTTATTTTCACGGTTTATAACGCTGTATTCGATAAGAAAAACCTACATTTAAAATGAGCCCTCCACGAGGGCTCCCGGCATCCCATAAGCGACTAGGTGAACCCTCCAGGAGGGCTCACAGCACTGAACGTGTTAATAGTAATCAGCTCGCCTAAGCTTTACTACCTAATTAAAATCTATCATTGGGACAATATTATGAATCAATATTGTACTTAAGTTTCCACCAAATGTTCATTATGCAATATTTTGAGTTATATTGTTCGTAGACCTCTATTCATTTCAGATGACGACCTAGGTACTGAGGTGACTCAGTACCTAGGTCGTCAGCAGAAATGAATAACATAATGTTTATTTATTTGTTATGAAAAAGAAACAAGTTTCTTAAATTGTTATTTTAAAATTGGATGCTCATCGTGACTTGGAAAATCAAAAAGGTAAAAGGAACGACGTTGATAGCCATCTATCAACGTCGTTAACGCCTTTAACCTTTTTCGATTAACCACCATGGGGTAACTCGCCGACGCCAATCGCCCAAGAGATCCAACAGCAGCAATATTGTAATGCATGACATATTTGTTTATTATTGCGTTTTTATTGACATTTGTGAATAACAAAAAGTACGTTTATTATCACTGCTATCCGGTGTAGTTTTCAGACATACCTACGGTTAATTGGATATCCGCGGGTACAAAGATCAGGCAGGAGTCACGAATCACCCAGCAATGTTCAACACGTTGCTATATTAGTCGACCTTGCTGGACTGAAGTTTTTTACCTATGCTCAAGTCCACGAACTTCGAAGTACGACTTGAAACCTCGATTTCTCTCTCCCTCTTTACCTCTTTCTTGTGTAGGCACGAGCGACACTGTAACAAAATAGTTCATACTTAGTGAGAAGATTTACTTGTCAGTAGAGGGACTAACTGACTGCAATCTGCCAAAAGTATGCCAGGGGCTGTACTATCACTTGTTAAAGCAATCATCGTTCCAGTGTGAGAGAGAGATGAAGCTATACAGGACGAATAGCACTATCCTTATTTCACAACGGAAAGGTGATGATTTTAACACGTCATAGTAAGGCCCCAGATGAAAATGAGCCCATACTTTAGCTTCCGGTAAAGCCCTAAGCTTAAAAGCGACATCGGTGCCGACACGACCGTCAAGCGCCACTGTCGCCTTAAGGCGAAGGTATGACTCACGCGACTTATACCTCTGTTTTTATTGTTAAATAAGGGCTAATATAGTCTGCGGGCAGTTCCACTCTATGGCCTGACGGACTCTCGTCAAATAAATCATTTAAAACAAAAATATCGACGCGCGATTTCGGGGCGTTTACCGGACTAGGAATGAACGATTTTCGGAATTTTCCCTTTATTTGTGCTGTGAGACCTTGTTTCTTGCCAAATTTCTTGATTCTACTCTCTCCAACTAACTACTTTTCTCCAACATACAGGTGCGATAAGTGGGCTATTTGACTAGCATCGCAACTAGAAGTTGCTATGATAGAACCCCAACAGTGTGAGATTGTTGATGAAACCACCAATTGTTTCTTGACCAATGGTTTGGTAATCGTAGAATGCTGTAGAATGCTGTAGGGTTGTAGGAAATTATTAAACACGTACAAACAAATGTTATTACTGATAGTTATATTATATGACATAATCCTTAAGTCGCAAATTATAAAGACGATCAATCACGGGCTAATATAGTGTTAACCAAATGATTACTATGTGTATTATTACAATTTAATTAATTATTTAATGATAAGAAAAATATTATATTAAGTGATATCATATACAAACTTGCAGGGACTTATAAAATAGAACAGAACTTGTTTATCTTTTTGAAAAATATAATTAGTAGTAGGTATTCTATTCAGATAATTTTAGATTTAGAGTGTCCGAAATATTGTTTCAACTATGGTACAATTTGATAACAAAACAACGACCACGATGTTTAAAACCAGTTACCTACCTAATACACTAGTGCACATTTTCCTTAGTACGTTTATGGTATAAACTCCAAGAGGTTATTGCTCCAAGAGGTTATTAATGTAATAAACAAGAATATTAAATTACTTACATAATGCCAATAAACCGTGAATAATATTGTGAATGACGTGAATCATGAGTTAGCAGCTATGAAATCCCTACGGTGGCGTAAAATAAACCCACTGCAGTTGATTCATATCCTGTGACCATTCATTTAGGTGGTAGCTACGTAATGTACCTACTTACGTTGTAGCGTGATGTAAATGTAATGCAGTACGATAAAATTTGTATCATTTCCTAAAAACAATGAAATGATGCAAATGAAGAAGAGAAATGACGTAAATAAAGTGAGTAATCTTAGTTTCGCATTGGAGTGAAACATAATATTGCGACAGGAAAATAAACTAAAACATAATCAAGGCACACAAGACCTCACCTACACCCAGAAGAAACGACCTTTTCATCTACAGGACATGCTAAAGATCGTTCCAGATATAGCTTGCAACCTTTTATTTATAATAACCTAATGTCAATGAGGTCAATTTAATTAATAATGAAGAGTGCATTGCCGAATTTTTGGGTCACCTTGTGTTGTATAACTTATCTATGACTTTTACAAGGTTAATGCCTACCAAGTTATCAAAAGAGTTAGCCACTTCACATCGATAACATTTCTGGCGTATTTTATTTACGAAAATATTTTTGACTGCCCTGACGTTGTTAAAATTCAGAACAACATTAACGAGAAGTGGAAATAAAAATATTGTGGAGATAATGTGACACGTCATTTGTACAACATAACAAAGTGTTATTAAAAAACCGCTCGCTCGATTTACAGTTTCTTTTAACGTAATTCTGAATCTATCACGGAAAATTGAGCATTGGTGAATGTCAAAAGTTTCACTCAGAACCCTCAGGAGAGTTGAACCCAACAGGTCAGTTAGCACAGCTAAACCACATTAATTTTATTAGCACACTATTGAAAACAAGCCACAGTCTTGTCCAAGTAAAAAAAGATAGAAATCTCTGCAAGATTTGGTCAAAAATCACTATAAGTAACAAAAAAACGTAAAAAGTTTCGGCAGCCCGTTTTTCTCAGCGCGCAAAATTATTACGTAAGAAAATGTCTTCGACATCAACCTTACAATACCAGTTTCCATTAAGATATGTCAAATGTTAAAGAACTCTTGATTATTTAGTTATGCTTGACATTTACGCTAATATTAGGTTTAAACTATAAAATTTAATTAAAAACAGATAAACGAGTTATTTCGGTATCATTGCAAATTGCGATAATTTTCGCTGGGTACTTCTTAGTCAATGAATATGAAAGTTACAAGAATATCTTGTCCTAATTTTCTGGCGAGAGTGAAAAACGTGACAGAAACGTATTTCTGGATAGATGTTATGTTCATTAATTTATTCCCACCCATTATTTCTATCAAGCCGTACAGCTTCAAGAGATCCTCAAATCCCACGACAAATACGTACACCCATCCTTACGCGTTACATTCTAAGTGAGGGTGAGGTTAAGAAAATCAATATTTATTGTACCAGAACAGTATGGTATCCAAGGTCATACAAGAATGTACACGAATGGTGTGTGGGATTGTGCTATTGGCCTACAATTTCCTACTAATTACTAGCACTGTACTGAAGCGTGGGCTTCAATTGATTTATCTATATCATTTCCAGGTGACCCGAAGTAAAACGCCCAAATTAGTGGAGTAATTAAGTGGTTATTGGCAAAAACGTGATTCACGCTCCAATGTAGAATGCATTAGCCATAACTACTTATTATGCACTTAGAGGGCGATAACCTTCGAATCGCTTGGATTTTCCTCAGAATTACTGAAACTCTCCGTGTATAACATAGGTAGGTAAGCATTATAAGCGTTTTATTAGTTTTCATTAAAATAAGGTACTGGCTAATTTTATTAGCAATGGCTAAAGCCATTATCGCACGAGAAATAAAATATAAAAAGAAAACATTAATGGCATCCCATAATTGTTTTGAGATAAATGTCCAGTTACTGCTAAAATATATAATTTTTGCCAATATAAATGCAATATATTGAAATGATAAAAAATAAATGTAAAAAGGCAAAGTAATTACAGTAATAATAGTAATATACTATTGCAATACATTAAATTAAATTGTAATAAATAATAATCATGTTACTTCAAGTTGTTTTATATAGGGTGGCAGGGACATCGACGCGAAAACTGATACCATGGATTAAATACGTGGTTTTGAACGGCCCTGAGTAGAAATTTTTCGGCGGTTATTAAAAAAAAAATCTGCTGTTTCATAGAAAAGTATAATACCTATGCGGTCAAAATGTATGGTAGGCAAAGCTGATTTTTTTTTAAATAACCGACAAATATTTACTGAATCCATGGTATCAGTTTTCGCGTCGATGTCCCTGCCTCCCTGTGTAGGTAATAGGTACATACTAAGTCCATGCATCAATTTTCATAATTGTAAAAAAGAAAAAAAAAAAAAAAAAACAAATGTGTTTTTGACAGATCATAAAAATTGGCGGGATGATGTTTTTCGTTGTGTTTTCTAAAGTTTTTCCTGCGAATACTGCACACATATAAGTAAACAAAACATACAATAAGTTTTTATTATTTTTGTTATAATCCTAGGTTTTAATTTTTTGGTTGTATTTTTCAGTGATAACACAAAAATAAAATGGTATTACCACGGTTATTACGAAGAAATCTTTCTGAAGCATCATAAATTAAGTTCCCGAATGCGGGAACTTCTACTTTGAAACAATATGAAGGAAACGAATCAGGTTTGGCAGTTTTATTCTTTGTTTGATACTTAATGCAAAAAAAATCGAAAGTATTTTAACCAAAGCTTTTTAAGTTTAGCAAAAGTAGTACTTTTTCAGTTATTATTACTTATATTTAAAGTTAGCATGATGTATTTTCTAACTGAAAACTAAGCAAATCCTGGAACAAGAAAGTAAAGAAATTATAGAAAAAGGTATTTTCCTGCTTTCAAGATTAATCTAGTTATAGTAATAACTCGATTAATAATAAACAATTAGTTTTTGCAACGCAGTAACTGTCCAGTAAGCATTAAGTAGGTTATCAGTTGACCTAAGAAGTGCGTCGTTGATAGATTTGGCTAATGACGTCACAGGCCGCATGTACTCCTACTGCTAGGCCTTATTCACAATGAAAATTCAACGTATTCAACAAAACATTAGGAATTTTTTTAATAAGTGCACTTTACAACACAAAAGTTGATGACTGTCACTATTTTCACTACAAATACAACTTTGTTTACGGAAAACAGTTTATCTAACTCCTTCAATACCTAATCCAACTACAATATACCTAATGCCGGATATGTAAGAAAGTAATTAAAGGCTGTATGCAATACTAGTTCCTAGAGTACTGACCAGTAGTTCTAGTCTGTATTCCGTGCCGTGATAAGGGCTGGCGTAACCGACCCTTCAGGGAAGTTAGACAATCAAGATTTACTCATAACATTAGCGCGGTGTTTCTATTCAAAAACGTCGTAAACGCCTTTTGGCAATTGCTCCTTATAGTAAATCCCTTAGGAGGGCGTGCGAGGCGCTTACGCAAGCCTTTATCGATTGGTCGCGCTTGCGTTGCGCTCACTCCGCTCTAAACAGGTCGTTCACCCCGGCCATTCACGCAAATACGTAGATTTGGAAACCTCATGGACCAGCTGAGTTGTTGCACTTTCATACTTGCTTCCTACTCCTTTCTTCATCGCAATAAACAGCCGAAAGTTGTCACTGCAAAATATTTCTTCAGTTTATTTTTACTTTTATAGTCGTCTGAAATTGGTAGTCATTTTTCAGGTCGTTTCAGTTTTATACTTTTTTTAAATCTTTCAAAGAACAAAGTTGTTATTGAGGGGTATTATTAGTACTAATTGAAGTCCCTGACCGAAGTCATCGACATATGCAAATAAATTCAAGCGATCACAATCTTCTATTCGTATTTATTTGCTGTCCGTTTGGCTTTATTCCTCTTTGTTCGTTCTTGTTCCTAGTAATTGTTTGTGATTGGCGTTGGGGCTCTGTCTCGCATAGGGTCGCAGCATTATGCTGAGCAATGGCCGTTTTGCGTGGATGTGACGCATATTTTCCCCCAAATTGTTTATTTTTGTGTTTTGTTCTTTCTTTGCGTCATGTGTACCGCAAATAAACGTATCTTCTTTCTTTCTTTCTTTCTAATTATTTTATGTCATCCATACAAATAACTAGCGATTTAACCTAAAAAGAGCTATCAATTACTCAAATGAATAAATAAACTAAACATTTTAAAACTTGATGATTGCATCTGGTATGAACGTCGCAGGCAGATTGTAAGATTCGTCATCATACAAACGGCGCTCGCAGTCATGTAAAATGTCGAAGGCAAAATGTAAATTGCCTATTCACTATATAATATGCCACATCATTTGATGGACAATTCAAACGCCGTTTACAATATGCCGCGGCAAATTGAAGTATTTAGTTATATTTCTTACCACGCGCGTCGTTGCTAATCAAAACAAGAAAAATGGCGTCGTGTAGTGGTTTTGTAACCAAGAAAAGTATTGAAAACAGTGCAAATTCTATATGTGCAAAGGATTTTCGTATTATAATTTTACTCTTATTTTAAGTCTTCATAGTTACCTGATTTCTCGAATAAAGTCTGATTTGCCCAACCTGTGTTTTATGATCACCCACAATAACAATGAATGTCGAAATTATAACAATTGAACGAGTTGCCAATTTGCCTTCGGCATTTTTCCTTCGGCATTTTGCCTTCGGCATTTTGCCTTCGGCATTTTGCATAAGTGCGAGCGTTTGTAAACGAACGGCGCCGTTTGTATAATGATGAATCATACAATCTGCCTGCGACATACACATTGCCTTCTTCCCTAGAAAATGTAGTCTGAATTAACTTTGTATTTTACGACCTTATAATAGCCGTACTTTTGGTAACTATCGTTAGGAAAGCTGATTCAGTATTTGGTAGGTGTAAGGCCCTTCTCTGGTGTGAATGGTGATGGCCTGCCCGCATGCGGCCGGCCAAGTGACTATCTATAGCCGCTCAAAGACGAGTTATTGTTACCAAAAATGAACAATAACTAGGAAGGCTGATACTAGTACGGCATTATTATATGAGTAGTACCTGTGCGAACAGTTTAAAAACTGACGATATTCATCGGCCGGTTCATTAGATATGGCCACTCAAAGATGTGTTATGGTTACCAAAAATGAACGATCACTAGGAAGGCTGATACTTGTATAGAATTAAAGTATGCTCTATATATAGTGAACAGTATAAAAACTGACAATGGCAACTTAACATGTAAAAATATTTAGTACTAAGTGATATATTTTGTGATTTACCTCTGTCGTAATACTTTTCCATCATTCTTATCATGTCTAGCATCGACATTAGGTAGGTATATATTATGGAAACATTAAAACTGAGATATAAATACCCACTGTGTTGGCTTTTAATGGACATATAGAAAACACCACTTGTTTTATTTTATTCATTTTAATAATTGCGTGGCATAATGCGAAATAGGTACTTCTGTTTGGTACACAGATAATATTAATATTTAAGGGTAATAGTAACGTTTCTCATTAAAAACTTAGAATGTTGAAACACACAAAATAATGTAAGAATTCTAAATATAAAATCAACATCGAACAAAATAACTAGAAGCGTGAAAGTGCTTATAAATATTTAAAATAAAATATTATTATATATTAATAAATCGCCTATAATTGTCACAAAATGTAGAATGCCAAGAAGACTACCAAATACTGAATCAGCCTTCCTAGCGATAGTTACCAAAAGTACGGCTATCTCTTGGAATATTGCTTGTCATCACACATTTTCTTCTTCAGGGGTAAACTTCTCTTATGAATCCGGAATATCACGTTTGTTCATAGATTATCTGGACTGAGTAAAAATATTTTACTTTCCTTTACAAAGAGATCTACACTAATATTATAAAGAGAAAAGATTTGTATTTTTGTTTGTAATGAATAAACTCAAAAACTACCGGACCGATTTAAAAAATTCTTTCACCAGTATAATGCTATATTACCACTGAGTAACATCGGCTAACATTTATAACGAAATCACGCGGGCGAAGCCGCTGGCGGAAACTAGTAAGTATGTGATAAAGGAAAACGGTATGTCAACACAACACATTCTGTTTACATTCGGTTTACATAATACATGCTTCAAGTAGTGCGAATTACGCTTAACACGTAACGTGAGGAGCGTTTCGGGTTACGTCGCGTCGCAATCCCGGGAAGACATTATGGTTTCGACACGGTCTGAACTGGCCAGCGCGCGACACTTCCACGTAAAGTTATGCGAACCCCGTGAGACTATCTACCCACCCGAAACGTCACTTTGCACGTAACCTTTGCTGAACTTCACTTTACACAAAATAAATAAATAACAATGACACACGAACACTTTTCAATACTGTGATGACTAGCGGCTAAAATATCTGATATTTTATCCGGTGTAATTGTACATATGCAACATATTACTCAGCCCATAGAGGTGACATTGCTTGCAACTCTGCCCACCACCGGCAGTAGAGTCAGTCACTTGTAGTGAACGTGAGGATTACTCATTCACAAAACAATATAATATGCAATCGAAATCCAACTGTTTTCAAGCTTACAAGCAACTGAAATACAAATTATATGACTTTACAATACATTCACTTATATTGATCCCAGGCATTATTGCTTAAACTTTATAATAACGACAAAATTAGAAAAACATCATACAGGATAGCAAATAGAATTAAAAACATTATTAACATATACGTAATAGGTATGTGCGTAAGGTGGTGCATTGTTATGTAAAAGAGTGCCTCTCGCCATCATACGTAAAAGTTTGGTGAGTTTAGAAATAAGTAACACTTCTGTATTATAATATCATTAAATAAATTTTAAATAAAAAAAATACATCAAAACACAAAACAACACACATAGAACATCTTTTACATGCGTACCTATGCTATTTAACAAATATCAATCAAAAAGGAGAACGTAAACGAAATGTCAGAGAGCTAACTACACATTTCCAATGCAAAAAACGCAGCTGCTTCTTTCTCATATGGATATAAAACTTATAAGCGTTTCAACAGCTGCGGCGGGTATCGACAGCTTTATGTCCGAAATACGAAACATCGATACATCGCGTCGTTTCGTATTCGCTGAACAGAACACGATCGTACGATTATATTATCAACAAGGTGTTCGTTACATATGTCTTGTATTTCGCCAAATGTGCATCAAACTAGGTTCGGTTTAACGACCCCTACGTAACCAAACAAATACATAGCTGCTTTACACTTTTGATGTGTGTATCTGCGTAACTTTGAGTAGGTAGTCAGCATGTTCAGGATTTTAATTTTATTTTCTAAGAGGTGGTATTGATTACCTGCATAGTATCACTATGGATAGCATAGAAAATACTCATTACTAATTTACAAAAAATCTCATTAATGCAGCATTGGTAGACCAATTTATTAATATTTTCGACAAGTCATTCGACCTAGACATTAGTAGGTAATTGCCATGTTATAAAATTAACGTCATTAGCAATCGTATTAAATGGATATCCATGATTATTCAGTACCCTTAATGCGTAATACACTATACATATTTCAGAATCTGAATCGTTTTGAAACGATATCCATTGCTTCATAAGTTCGAAAAATGTTTCTGCTCAAAAAAGTAAATAACGCAATGAATGTTGTTGAACTGTCAAAATGAAACAGATTAGTCGTAATTGTTTACGAAAATGTGTTGCGTAATTAGTTAGCTGGCTAGACCCGCCTAATATTAGTTGTTTATTATTCAGTTAGGTACATTTCTGAAAGCTACGCCAATTGCGGTAAGTTTGCGGGAAAAATTTACAAAACATGGCGGAGGGATACGTAATTTTATCTAAACATATAGATACAAACCGTTTCTATTAAATTACTTTATAGATTACAAAATATAGGTAATTATTCCTGTAATTGTTTAATTTAAGTTGATTTGGTTCATGCAATAATAAAATTATAATCCGTCCGCAGAGTCAAGTCAAGTCGTACAATCGTTTGGAATTTACGGAATATTTATCACTGTGAATCGACAGCCTGACACAACAAATGGAATATTATGTCGTTTGACTGGTGTGGGTGGTCATATTATTATAATCTGTTTCGAAACAGTACACAGCGCGCCGCTATCAAAACAAAATAATTATGTTTTCCGTTACGTACGCAAAACACTGATTATGTAATCAAGAGAAATTAATTTTCAAGTCTAAAAGCTTGGCTTAAGAGCGTTTATTCTGAAAGTTGGCAACGTCGTAAATAGCTGTCAAATATTTACCTGTTTTGATTAATTTGGAATTATTCAAATATCGGCAATTTTCTGCAACTGCAAAAACTTACTTTGTAATCCATAGTATCATTATGAAATACAAATTTATCTTTGCGATTATTTAAATTTAACATGAAAAATTAACCTAATTTACAAATAAAATTAAAGTAACATTAAGATTAAAATATACAACTAACACTAAAATATATAAATTATAAACAATAAAGGGAGAGCTCATTGGGCATCAAAAAATTCGTCGGCGTCGCTGTCAGTGGGAAAAGTGCCCAAAAGGCTGGCAGCATTGCCACGTTGGATGGCAATGCTGATTCTTTGACCTAAAAATTGGCCAGCCCTCTGGTCACGTGAGGAGTCGACCAACCGCTTGGCGATGTACCGAAATAATCGAAGTGAAAAAAAAAAAAAAAAATGGAATTAATAATGTATGGAAATAAGAAATGTGGCTAACTAAGTTACTAGAATATTGATTATGATATGCAATAATTAATATTGTAACACCGAATATTTAATTAAAACGGGTACAACATCAAATTCAATGTTACAATTGCATAACATAATCAATATTCTAGTAACTTAGTTAGCCACATTTCTTATTTCCATACAGTATTAATTCCAAATTAATTAAAACAGGTAAATATTTGACAGCTATTTACGACGTTGCCAACTTTCAGAATAAACGCTCTTAAGTACAGTAAAAAGTAATGGTGGACAGTGTCGCGCCGGTCACGTGACGTATGCGTGTCGTAGCCTGTAGGGCTCCCGGTTATCACCCGTGTTATCACCCTGACGTATAGGTAGTGCAAAAATGGTGTCACCTACTTTTTGTATATTGAAGGTCGCTGATAATAATTTTTATTATAAAAATCGTGTAATCATCAAATCTTTCGATCTTCGTGTCACGGACAACCAGAATTATGCCTACTTGGATGAAATTCAGAGTAAACTGTTTCGTCGGACTTATGGTAATTTTATTTAAATTATGGAACTTAACACCATAATAGGTGATTATGCTTCTTTATAAAAGATGAATAAGATTACTCTATCTGTAATATAGTGTCTCTATGTATAAGAAATAAGTAAGCCGTTGATAAAAGCTTATTTCAGTAGATATATTTGTATTAGGCACGTCCATGATTCCTGAAAACTCGTAAGTAATAAAGAACTGAAAGCTCATCTACAATATAAATCTACAATCTATTAAATTTTACTCGTAATGCATTTCTCATGTTTTACGTAGGTATATAATTTTTATTCTCATAGCTCATGCGCGTCAAACATAAGTAGGCGCAATCGATATTTTTCTCGTTTTATCAAATCTATACCTAAAGTTAAACATAACGACAAGTGTATGTACTTGTTCCAAGTTAAAATTGATTAATTGACACTCAAAGCGGTTACTATGCAACGTTGTAGTATTTAGAAAATTCCGAGTAGAAAGGGGAAATATATAAATAGACGTACTCAAAATAATTATGAAAGTATTTAACTAAATATGTACTTTTTATTTACGTCTTTTATAATATCGAGGTTCAAGGCACACTTATCATTTTCTCATCTTACAATTTTCTTATTATATTTATTAAAATTATATATTTTTTCTAAAATTCTTGTTATATTGAGACGAGACCCATTCGTATAAAGAAGAAACATATTTTTGTCGCTCGACTACGTTACTAAAGGGAATACAAATCTAAATAAGGAACAAGGACACCATGATCCGCATTTTTAGAGCTTAACCCTCCATAAAATTACCATACCACAAGAATACGAGCCTATATAAGAGAATAACGCATTGAAATGCTTTCCTTTTTTTGGTAGATTTTTTCCTTATAAGGACCATGGCCAGAAATCGCGTGTATATATACGCCCCAAATTTATTCAGACAGTGTCAGAGGTTGTTCGACAAATTGTGGGGCTTCTTGTATATTTATGTGTATGTGTGTGTAGCTCATGTTTTTATCGCACGTGATGTCACTAAGTGCAGATGACGTAAAAAACTGGCAGATTTACTAATAAATAAATTAGTATGTTTGCCATCTACCTAATTTGAACAAAGTTTTGAGCGAATGCGTCGCAAATATTTTTCCTAAATTATTTATTGCAATGTTGGTAGGAACAGAAGGTACTCATCTTTGATATCTTACGAAGGTATCTATTTTATAGGAATATTATTAATATTGATTATGCTTTTATGCCCTTCTTACCCTATAGTACGTTTGTTTTGATTTCTCGAGCACGCCGGAGCGGCGCCTACAAGGAAATGATGATGAATCATTTTTCACAATTGAGATCGAGCAGACATTCTCAATAACTAGAACACTCATGCGTTTTGCCTAATTTCACTTTTCTATTGTTAATATTGCATATTATATCATTAGGTGCCTAAACAGTTAATCTACTCTAATTGTGTATCGTAAAAAAGCGCGTGCGTACACGCATCATAGAGTTTATTTCGTAACAGCTGTGACATAGGCTTATGGAAATCATTTAAAGTATAATATGTACCATGTAGAATGGTCATTCTGCTACATGTGTGGCTTTTGAAATAAATCAGACTACTCACTGAAAATTGAATAATATCTTCTCACGAAAAGGCTGTGAAGGCTGCTACGAAAATTCGCACATACATTTATGTCAAGGAGTAAATAATCGAGGATAAACAAACACTGCGTGTGCGCATATGTTAACTGATGTCGATGTACCTATTGTAAGTGCCTACGTAACACATCTATAGCGCTGAGAGCGACGCAGACGGCCTAATTAATTTCCTTTAATCACAACAGCTTTGAATGGACCCTCTTGTTAATTACCTAAATCTGTCAAATAGATTTGTGTTTTCGCAACGTCGATTAGTCTAAAAATAGAATTAAAAATAAGAAAAAAAACAAAAAACTCGTTCTAGT
The DNA here is from genome assembly GCA_914767755.1 of Agrochola circellaris. NCBI lineage: Eukaryota > Metazoa > Arthropoda > Insecta > Lepidoptera > Noctuidae > Agrochola > Agrochola circellaris. Next base: position 8,188,155 of record OU611849.1, read on the forward strand.
TTTCGTAAAAATATTAAATTAATAAGAGAACTCTAAATCAAATAAAATTCCGCAAATTTTTTGTAACTTGTTTGTGATGTGGATAATGTTGAAATGCTATCTAAATACGTAACACATTTTCGTAAACAATTACGACTAATATGTTTCATTTTGACAGTTCAACAACATTAATTGCGTTAATTACGTTGTTAAGCAGATTTTCGTTATATCAAATGTCCATTATACACAATCAATCAGAATCTGTATCGTTTTGAAACAGATTGCTAATCCATTGCGTAAGAAGTTCGAAAAAAAAATTTGCTCAACAACGTAAGTAACGCAATGAATGTTGTTGAACTGTCAAAATGAAACAAATTACTCGTAATCGTTTACGAAAATGTGTTGCGTAATTAGATAGCTGGTCTGTATAATGTATAAAAAGCTCTACCTAAGCTCAAACGATTGTAACGTCATCTGTTTGTCACGAAGTTTGTACTAAATAGATACCAACGCCCACTAGTGTTTGTAACTGGTTTTACTTGTATAATCAATTAATTTAATATGATATCGCATTAATGAATCGTTATGTCATTGTTATCTATTTTACTATTTATCATCAAACTTAAATTAAATTGTGCCCAACTTGCTAATAATCTTCAATGAACTCAACTTATAATGAAGCTTGAGATGAAAAAAGATGTAGTTACTCTAAAAATAACTTAATTACCCTACCTATCAACCTATTCATAGCTGATTTATTATATATTTTGCATAGTGACTTTTTAGATTCTTTGCCGAAGATTTTTGCAATAAAAAAATAAGATAAAAACTATATTCGTCCTACAAGAAATATTAACCGATTCAAAGAATTATTTTTGCTTAGAAACAGGAGCTTTTCCAAAAATAATAAGAAATAAATTATCACGAAACATTGCACATGAAATAAATATCAGCAAAGACGCCAGTCGGCTTTGGCAACGAGCGGGAAATAGCGTTACACAAAATGATACTACTACAATATTCATAATCGCCCCATGTTCACAAATTATCGTCGAAATCGATATTAGCCATGGTGGCTATCTTTTGTGATAGATGTTGAGTAGAGATTGGTGTTGACGTTGTTGGTGTTTTAAGAATAGGAATTGACTGGGGAAAAAATAAAAAACTATTTAGCACGTTAATCAGATAATTTAAAAATTTTGCCAGGTTTTTTTTGCTTTATTATATTAATCAAAAATTAATTAGATAAAACGAAATAAAGTTGGGGAGTGGGGGCTCGCTGCGTCACAAGTCGGTATAAAATCTGCCGGAGAATGATGTCATGCTACATTTTAGCCGCCGTTCCCCGCCGTTTTTGTATTGCCGTAATTTTTTGATTAAAAAACGTTTGGACGTAAAAAGAAAAAAAATGTGTCCAATATTTTTTAATAATCTATCCTACGGACAATTTTTTTTTTGTCAACATCCCTATTTTTCGATTTGTTATACGCATCATGTCTACTCTTCATCCCCCAATGCTTACTTTTAGAAAAGCCCAGTGTTTTAAAGTCTCCCTCTGTACTATTGCTATGATCAAAGTACTCAAATAAGTAATTGGATATGATTCTCTTTTGACGATGAAGATAACGTCCATAGTCAGCAGACTAAGCCAGGCCTCGCAATAATTACAATTAAATAAAGTTATTGTCATTTAGACACTCCCATACAGCTATTTGCCTTGTGCGTGTTTAGAACACATTAATTTGGAGTCTCAGTGGTGTTGTATACCTGGACAATAATAATAATATATTTATTTCATCATTATGTTAAGTTCTATTTCAATTGTTCGACAAATCATTTATTTCAACCCATTTCCTCATATTATTATGTTGTACAAAATTCCAATCACTATAAAGATATATAAAAATTATTAATTAAGTAAATAATATAAATAAAATTAGAATTATAAAATAAAATAAAAATAATTAATAAAACGCCTGCCTCTGAGTCCTTTGTTTGTCATTACATTAATTATATAACAATGATTAATGTACTGACAATCAAATCGCAAATACGCTCAGGATGGTGTTGGAGGTGGTTCAGAGCCTGCGCCCCAGAGATGTGCACCGCTTCCGCATCGTCGCGCGTCGTGTAAAAACAGTCGACACGGGCGTCGGCGAAGATCCCCGACGCGTTGCAGTGCCGTGGCAGCCCCAACAACACACTGTACGCATTATTATACTGAACACAGAGAGCGTTGTACTGCTTCTGGGTATATGAGCCCCACAGGCTGGCTGTATAAAGGGACGTACAAAACGCTCTGAAAAGAGTTATATTGACGATCCCCGAGCAACGAACAAACCAGCGGGCCATCATATTGGCCATCACAGACAACGCCTTCCGCTCCCTATCGATATCCGCATCGTCCCTCAGGTCAGAGGTCACGATATGCCCGAGATATTTAAACTGTTGAACTCTTTTTAACTTGACACCGTTCAATCTAATAGATGGAACAGTATCCGGGCAGCACCAACGCCGGCCCAAAAGACCATGCATTCACTCTGCTTTGCGTTATAGAGCAAACCGTGATCCAGCGCGTAACGCTCACAGATGCCGAGCAACCAGAACAGACCACTCACCAAAATACCAAAACAAATGAATAATACCAATATTAATAATACCAGACACTTTTATTCGAATTGTGACAATTCATTTACATTCATTGTTTTTTTTTTTTTAGGAGCTTGTGACTAAGTAATAACAGCCGCATGGGTCGATCCATCAGGTTAAGCTACGCTTGCCGGGGTTGGTCCGTGGATGGGTGACCATCTTTACATACCGAGACTCCTCCGTGCCTCGGAAAGCACGTAAAGCCGTTGGTCCCGGCTGTCATTCGTGGATCTTTGACAGTCGTTAAGAGTCGTCAGCAGCCCGAAAGTCTGACACCAGTCTTACCAAGGGTTGTCGTATTACCCAGTTACTGGGTTGTGGAGGTCAGATAGGCAGTCGCTCCATGTAAAATACTGGTATTCAGCTGCATCCAGTTAGACTGGAAGCCGACCCCAACATAGTTGGGAAAAAGGCTAGGATTGTTGTTTTTTTTAATTTATTTTTTTAGATTTCGGTACCAGTCTAACTTTTCTGTTAAAACTCTGAAAATTGGCTACAGAAGGCAAGATGGCATCTCCATGTTCAGTTGTGTTAGTGCCAAAACTAAGCTTTCACTAGAGAATCAAGACTTTTTTATTGAGACATAGAAACTTGTCTCCACGCCAACCACTAAATGTAACTAAGTAGCACTTAGCTACGATCCTTGTTACGATCTATTTTACTTTCGGAAAAAGGAAAAATCTTGGGAGTGATTTTAGTAAAAGTTTGTAAGTCACACAATAATATTTACATATACGTACTAAGCTACGAGAAGACGGAATGTAGTTGCAAGTTGCTGTTATGAGGTTTTTGAAAACACAAATACGTTTTTGTAGAGTCGTAGGTACTCATGATCAATTGTGGATAAGATATTCAACGCCTAAGCCCACAAACAACTTACAAAAAAATTACCATACTCTAAGCACTACACTAAGCAGATAATAAAGAGCCTTCAACGTTATAAATATCTCTTACGATTGTAATAGGAAGTAAGATAATGTTTGTTATATGTCATTATGGAATTGAGGTCAATGAAAAAGCGTTTACAATATGCTTATTAATATAGTCTGTTCATCTTTAATCGTTATAATATAAATAAAAATTATAATTCTTCTGTAAGTATTTCGTTCGTTAATGTTTGTTAAACATGTCTACTAATTTACAAAAGTCAACAAAAAACTTCCTTATTGCTATAAGAACCTTTGATTATGCAATGTCGCCCATGGGCATGTGCCCGCCCGTATTTTTCTGAATATTCATGACAAATTATCGAAAATTAACTTTAAAAGGGGGGAACTATCTTTAATATTTTTCATGTTATTCATTTTTTTTGGTAGCGCTCCAAAAAAAAACATACATTATGTGTTGCTAGAACAGAACTAAATTCCGTGCCAACTAAGTATGTACATATATGGAATAAAAACATAATGTAGTTATTGGTAGTCTCTAGCTGTACGCTTCGCATGACCACAATAGAAATGGGTTTTGTCGACGGAAGAATACACAAAATGACAGATAAACAATCACAATCTGTCATTTTGTCTATTTTTCCGTCGACAAAACCAGTAGAAAACCCTTTTCTATGGTTATCATGCCACGCGTGCTGGTGCTGCTTCTTCAGTTCATACGGAACTTTCTTTTTGAGATTCCACTAGAAACAAAACCATTTAGTCTTATGTTAATGTCTAAATCTTGTTGGCGACTGTTTTGTTGCGAGTGTGGGCGCTATCATTGTTTTCATAAAAAAAATGTCTGTGTTAGTCTGTCTTATACATAGTGTTCACTCAGTCTGCACAGTTTTAATACCCATTTCACACCCAAGCGTGAACCTCGGTTATACGGCAGCGATCAATGCACACAGACTGGTACTATAGAAGGGCGGGAATTTTTGGGGGACTGTCTTATGTAATTTTGACGTTCGAAAAGTGCTGATTCTCAGCCTATTTTGAATAAATGACTTTTGAATTTTATAGTGTCTCCTGGGACGGTGCGTTCGCTTAAACGTAGCGTATTTTGACTGCAGGTGTGCAGCGACTTTCCTTAATATAAAATATATTTCTGTAATTAGTTAACTATTGCCTATCTTTAACCCACTCTTGCCACACACTACCACACTCACTTATCAGTTACATTAATGATGGGACTCATTACATAACTCGATCACGCGACTTTACTATGCCAAAGAACCAATCTAACACCATCGGCCGATAGGAAACATGGAAACTTGATAACAGTCCAGATAAATCCGCTTCACCGATAAAAGGGACGGTCATTGATCTCTCGGCCTAGGAGCAAAACGTGACTAGTTAATTTATTTATACGAAGCTGAAAACTGATATTGCAACGAAAGATATCGTTACGTTTGTATCGTACGGTGGTAAGCAAACTTAATCGATATCAGTTGCGGTTTCGAATGCTTAGCACGAGACACTTAATATACTGATGCGTCGGTAGCTCACGCCCATTTGATAGCCCCTCCTCTGCTAATGCCTGTGATCAGGACATCACACGGTACAGCCCTTGCATCCCACGCTGCTCCGCTGTTCATCCACTATTATATACAAATCCGGTTTCAAAAAAGGATTATTAACTTGACATAAATAAAATTACACTGCTGTAACTAAAAACTAACTGGCTGGCCCTGAAAAAATAACGGAACAGTGTCTTACGCGAAGCTGTTAGAGTATAGGCTCTAATAGTTCTTGAACATAGGGCATCATTGTTGTAATCGTGTAATGAACCTGTTGTTTTTACAATGTCGCTACTGTGTTACTTTGTCCCCATATTATAGGATGGAAAAATACATAACTCTCACTTTATAAATAAGCAGGTCTCGATCCGACACGGCCTTATACTAGTGGGCAATTTATTTGATCATTTACTGTTATTTGACTACAGCTATGTACGGAAAAGTTCAATGAAAGTCCATTCTAGAATATCGGTAGGTACCTTGATAAAAAGAAACAGTAAATGTTCTCAATTATTTAACTAACTTAACTAAATAAAATGTTCATACAGTTATCTTGAAGGAGCTTTTTCAGGAGTTTGGCACGGTACACTGTGCAATGTAATGTTTGTAAAGGCGAAATATAGCCTATGTAACAAAATTATTCATTATTTGTGCACAAATAGAAAAAGATCATTTGTAAACACCATTGTAACCTTTGTAGTAATAAAGACCTTGAAAAATCAATCAATCCTAACATTAGGTAACGGCGGCAACAAAATATTAAGATTTAGTAGACATTTTAAAGATAAGTACAGTTGTTCAGAACGACTCTGAAAATCCCCTAAAAGTTACTTAAAAAACCGATCCTATTTATGTTCAATTCTAATCTTCTAAAAAGTGATCGAATAGTAGTCGAGAACAGAAAAAGGGTCTATGTACAAAATACAGCAACTAGGTACTTACTACCGAGGCTATGTAATTTTTTTTCTGAAACGCCCTTAATTTTAGTAGCATTTCCGGCAACATTTGGACACAATGGGTTTTGGTACAATGAAGCGTCCCTGAATGTACAATAGTACAGGTATTCATTTCATAGTCAGGTAGGCACCGCTCGCAATAATCACTTAAAGGTTTTCAAAGGCCGTTGAAAACAGAATCTAAATTGTATTTTTTTATGATTTTCCGGAAATAACAGCCTAGCTATAATCAATGCGATGGCGTGGAATTTTGAATAGGTAGCGATTTTATACAATTCCTTATTTACTCATTATTATGTAAATATATATAAAATTGACCATAAATTTCTATCTTTGTATTTGATTGTCTTTTTATTTATTTCTGTAGAACTTATCAAAAGTTTTGCTTGTATATATACCTTTATAATTTTTAATTCAGTGTTAGATAATGTTATTTAACAACTTCTTCATATGTAGCTGATAAAATATTATATAACGTATATCTTTGTTTACATTGTAAAGAACATAATTTTTCACTTTGACAAAGATTACTCATACAGAACACAACAACTTTTAACCTAAAGAATAATTTTATTTACGTTATTACTCATTTGAACTTTGGTCATGAATAATAGTCTATTTCGCTTAATACTTATGTGATTCCCAAACAAAGAAAGGCGTACTGTAAACATCTCACCGGGAAGTGTGAGGTGAAGTGAACATGAAGTGAGCTGTCAATAGTGTCAATTCTTAGCTTTAGGTGCAATGACAGCTCACATCAAGCTCACTTCACCCAAGTTTTCACGGTGAGATGGTTACATAATAGCACTGCAGTTCATAGTAAGTCGTTAAGCTATGAAAGCTGCATCTGCTTTGCAAAGATAACACTGGTTGCACTAATCTGACCATTGTTTGCTATATTCTAGCTAATGGGTTTAAAACTAGAAAAGGATTTTGCTTTTATGTACAGTAGTGTGTTTTTGTAAAGTTAGAGAAATTAAGAGCGTTTATACAGAAAGTGGGCAACATCGCAAATAGATGTCAAATATTTAGCTGTTTTGATTAATTCTTATTTCCATACAGTAATGTATGGAAATAAGAAATATGGCTAACTAGTAAACGAAAATAATAATTATTACCAGTTTTAGATATAGAAAAAAGTATTTGGAAACTTTCCAAATGCCTTATTACACCTAAAACGGTTCCACCATCAAATTCAGTGTTATAATTGCAATTCATTATTAACACTTTCGACTCCACCCACTTTTCATAGAACTCATACGCCATGCCGCCATACATGTTTGTAGTTAACCCTCCGGGAGGGTTTCCGGTATCCCCTATGCGACTATGTGAATCCTCCAGGAGGGCTCCCGGCACTGAACGTGTTAATATTCTAGTTCACTAGTTAGCCATATTTCTTATTTTCATACAGTAATATTGCCAAATTAAACAAAACAGGTAAATTTTTGACAACTATTTGCGACGTAGCCAACCCTTTGGATTACCGCTCTTAACGACCAACTTAAATTGTCCGTATATTCAAATCACAACTTTCATTCTGTGACATTTGTATGAAATGGCTATGACACGGCAAACAGACATTGTCAATTTGCTTAACACTTAAATAAGATGGATACGGTATTCCTGTTGAATGCAAACAAATGCACCCGTTTCTACATGTTGCTTATATTAAACGTATCTGCTTCTTCTTTTCGTGTGGTTAGTGACTAACCTGGTGTCAGAGTAGCCGCCTATGGGCCTCTGACTTGGCTTCACATACCGTCGAGAAATATCTCTCAGGTATGCCGGTTTCCTCTCGATGTTTTCCTTCACCGTTTTTGAAGCAAGTGATAATTATACGCACATGAATCCGAAAAGTTAGAGGTGCGTGGCTTGGGTTCGAACTCGAGACCTATGACTTGGCAGTCCGACGGTCACACCAGTAGGCTATCAGTGGCTTAAATGGGAATACTTTTTTTTAACATAGCTAAAAATGAGCTATAGTAGACATATAAGTAACTTGACTTATTCTCATCGACATCATCTGGCTAGTCTAGTCCATAACTTCAAAGGCAATACCGATTGCTACAACAAAGCGCATTTCAACCAAGACTTACACATAGGTGCTAATTATGAAACATACAAAAATATCGGAAAAAAACGGTCTGGTTTGAAAATTTTCCGTCTGCGAATGTAACTTTAACTAAATTACAACCGTGTTGAATATTTAAATAGAAAAACCACAAAATTAATCATTAAAACAGAACACGTAACTATTAATTAATTTTTCGAAATCTACGGAATAGATACGTGGTTCCTACTTTACAAATTCTATTTTTCGCTTCTACAGTTAGATAGATATAGTATAAAGTTTCGCTTCTGGATAAATGTGACTCACAAACTGAATTAATTAATTGCCCGATTGAAAACTCTCATTTATCAATCCTTACAAAGTTTAGATATTATGACCCTAGAGATAGTTAAGGGGCATATTAATCTCTAATCGTTCTCTGAGTAAGTAAGGTTGTTCGTTCCATGTTCATAATGCTTTGTAGAGATAATTGTAAGATCATTGGAAAATCCATTTTTGTAAATTCTAATACCTAGGCATGTACAAGTATATTAAAAGGAAGCGGAACGAATCGTATTTTTTTTAATTATCTGTGGTTCTTCCCCTCCCCTTTAAGGCTTCCGTAGTCGACAAGGAACCCTTATTTATATACTTGTACATGAAATTATCATAAAATTATTAGCTTTTAAATTATGTAAATATTATCCAGAAATAAACAAGAAAGAAGTAATAGGTATGTCATATCCTTATTTGAATGTCATGCTGACATCAATGATATTAATATAATAATTACCTATATCATTGGCTGCATGCTTATAAGTTTTATTTTAGAAGCATCTGAAAAGTCCTATTTTTTTCCATAGTAGCAAATACTATCAATTTGTTTTATTTGTAATCGATATCTTAGTTTAAAACACAACAATAGTGAGCGTATTATTAATAGTTTATATTTCATAGCGTTTAATAGTTCATAAGGTCACTAAAACAATAGATTGCAGCTGTGGTAGCTATTGGCTATTATCATGATTCGAAGTTGAATGAAATGAAATATTAAATCATTAGTGTTATAGTATTTTAGTAAACAAGTACCTTCTTCTTCTTCTCTATTTTCACCGAAGCAGAGCTCGGTCGCCCGACCGAGCTCTGCTTCGGTGAAAATAGAGAATGCTTATTTAATAGTATAGGATAATTCATACTAATTCCATGTATAGTATATACTCGTACATATTAATTCCATGCTGCCGTGATAGTAGGTACTTACCAACTCCATCCTGCCATGATAGTAGGTAGGTACTTACTAATTCCATGCTGCCATGTCTGTCAATTATTGTCAAATGTCAATTATTCTAAGTTAGCCATTGTTCTAAACTTTGCGCTGCTCGGGAGAAAATACGGATAAAACGAATTTTCCCAGATATGAAACAAAGCTAGATTGATTTTTCGCCCCCGTAAACCCCTACATTGCAACCTTCATCGAAATCGTTAGAAACGTTTTCGAGAACGTGATTACAAATATATATATATATATACAAATATTGCTCGTTTAATAGTATAGGATAGGAAATCTTAGAGGAAAGATACTAGTTTGGATATAATATTCTAAAAGTTAAAAAAAAATATATCAATCAGTCTAATTATGTAATGAATTTATATAATATACTTCCGTATGTTATGTATCGAGGAAAACCCTAGCGTGATTATACTGACTGGTTTTTTTTAATTAAAATAATTAAATTTAATATTTTATCGATTTTTAAGCTAGATAGCATCTACTGACACTTTTCCTTCTAGGTATAAGTGCATACGCACTTAGCTTTGTCCGCGTTAGGATTAAAACAATATCGTTTTAGGCATAAGTCGCTATGTATTGCGACTTGTACAATAAAAACTCTAAAATGTTTTATTTCTTAAAACATAATCTTATGTTCTTTACAATCTTTATTGCACCTCTTAATCGGCCATAATTTGCCTAGCCTTTTCCCAACTATGTTTGGTTCGACTTCCAGTCTAACCGGATGTCGCTGAATACCAGTATTTTACATGAAGCGACTGCCTATCTCACCTCCACAACCCAGTTATTGGGTAATACGATACCCCAAGGTAAGACTGGTTGTCAAACTTTCGGGCATCTGACGACCCGTAACGACTGTCAAATATCCACGAGTGACAGCCGTGACCAACGGCTTAACGTGCTTTCCGAGGCACGGAGGGATTTCGATATGTTAATAAGGTCACCCATCCACGGCCCAACCGCGGCAAGCGTAGCTTAACCTGATCGATCGTTCCGTGCGGCTGTTGTTACTTAGCCACGACCCCTCGTCCATGTCCCACGTCTTAATCGGTGTTTATATATTTATATTCTAACGTAGGTCTTAGAATAGAAGTATGTACATCTATCCGCTTTCCTGTTATTACAAATGCATAGCCATGCAGTTTCCATCTTGTTAAGTTGTTAATCGGTCTTCTGAATCATCCCTAAGTAGGTAAGCTACTAAAAATAGAAATATAGGTAGGTGCGTAGAACTAATAATGGACATCCATTATTTATGCGTTTATTGCCTTTTATTGCCAAGTATTGTGAGGCGCCTCGTACACATTAAAAATAGGAGATTCAATACGACGTTCAAATCTCAAGTTAACTGTTATGAAATTAAAAACATAGATGTGTAGTACTTAAGCTACCTATTTTAAAAATGTATTTTGTATCAATTCAGAGATCTTTGGTATAAGTGGTTACCATTCTGTAATATTGGTGAACGTTCAAATGTAAAGGTTTTGGATCACTATACTTAACTCTTCTTAATTTATACGTATGGAAAGAAAACATAGACACGATTATTATTAAAAGCGCACTTTAATGAATGGGGTCTGCGATCTCGTTGTATAATTTTAAGAGTGATATTTAAGTATCGCTTAGAGGTCGAGCAGCGTAGAAGTTCGCCCAAGGCTCTCAATCGCGAGTCGTCGACCCGCCGTCACCTTGCCTCGCGCCAACTTACGCAATTCGTTAATCTTATCATCTGCATGCGCACCCGCACGACCTCGATCTCCCCTCTCACCCCTCGCCGAATTTCGACGCCTACATTAACATCAATAGGTAAAGTAAGTGAGGTCATCCCCAAAGTCAATTCTTATTTAACATTCGAAATGGGTAACTACATTCACGACTACGACATCTAATTCGCATGACTTAATGCTTAAAACTTTTATTCAGTCATGTATTTCAGTTCGTAGAACTTGCGTAGCATTATTATTTGTATAACCGAAGACAACCACGGTCAACTGTTTTGATTTAGCTGTGAATTCAATAAAAATTAGTTCACGAAAATCAAAATGAAACGCGGTCTACATTAAAAAAATAAAAGGGGTCTACGACTGGAGTGCTACGGGTTTCGTAGCGCACCGGGCCGCCGGAAAAGCGGCGGAGAGAGGAGCGCCCGCGCCGGTGGGACGAGCCTGCGCGCGCGCCACCCCGCGCGTATTTATTCGCAAGGCCACACCAGCGGCGCGCCAGTGCGCAGACGTCGGTCGCACGCGATATACAATCATTCAGTTCTCGGCATCGCACTATCGCGATTTACGATCCGCGCACTAATGCTACGTATCGTTTACTAACGAAAAAAAAATTCAACAATTGTTTTTATTTATTATAAAGAACAATATAAACAGATAAAATGATAACAATGTTGTCAAATTCTAAACTTTTGTGGGGACTATGGCAAGTGGTGAACTACTGTGCTTCGCGTACTTCACTGCCGCTGCTGCTGGTGGCGGGCGCGGCGCTGCTGGCGCTGCGGCTGGCGGCGCTGGTGCGCGAGATGCGCAAGCTGCCGCCGGGGCCCTGGGGCCCGCCCGTCGTCGGCTACCTGCCCTTCCTCGGAGTTCGCCACAAGACTTTCCTGGAGCTTGCTCGAAACTACGGTGCTCTGTTCTCCGCGCGTCTCGGAAACCAGCTGACGATCGTACTTAGCGACTACAAACTCATCAGAGAAGCTTTCCGAAGAGAAGAATTTACCGGACGCCCCAGCACCCCACTAATGCACACTTTGGATGGTCTCGGTAAGTTCGCAATATCACACAATAATTTTAATAAATCTTTTGCATAGCAGGCTTTTTTGGGTTTTAAAATGTTTTTTTTTCTGATTTAAATTTTTTGTGTTAATTTTGCAATGCCAAATTTTTTTTCAAAGTGCATCGTGCATATCAATTGTTTCTGCTCAGGGTAAAATTTACTGAAAGTTTTCTGAAAAAGAAATAGTAAGTGATATGTTAGTAAATGTTAGTGTAACCCATAATATACCGGCAAGAAAAGTGCACATGTGCATGTGGGCGTCACTAGCCCGTCCCTCCCGCGGCGGTGCGCGTGTGCCGCCCACCTCGTGAGCCCTCACTATAACGCCTTCCTCTTTGTAGGCATCATCAACAGCGAAGGCCGTCTCTGGAAGAGCCAGCGCCGCTTCCTGCACGACAAACTGCGCGAATTTGGCATGACTTACATGGGAAACGGCAAGAAAATCATGGAAGGAAGAATTAAGGTTCGTAATATTAATTTTATTCTAATACCAATAAAGTTCAATTTCGTTTTATTTGTGAAATAATTGGTCATCAACAATATTAATGGGTTTATTTGTTATTTAGAGCGAAGTTTACGAGCTGATCGCTAACCTGCACCGATCGGAGGGAGCGCCCATTGACGCGAACCCTCTCCTCGCCCTGGGCGTGTCCAACGTCATCTGCGGCATCACTATGTCCGTGCGCTTCAGTAACGGCGACGCTCGCTTTGAAAGGCTCAACAATCTCATTGAAGAAGGCATGAAGCTGTTTGGCGAAGTGCACTACGGCGAATATATCCCTCTCTACAACGTAAGTAATAACAATAATTCAGCATATATTAATAACAGATTACATTCCATGCTATGTTTCTAGAGTTTATTCAAAAAACTAACAAATCCTGTTTTTTTACATACAGTACCTTCCCGGCAAAGCTCAAGCACAGGAGAAAGTAGCGAAGAATCGCGAAGAGATGTTCGCTTTCTACCAAACACTGATCGATGAGCATCGCGAAACTCTCGATCTCAATAACGTGAGAGATCTCATCGACGTCTATCTCATCGAGATCGAGAAGGCCAAGACTGAGGGCCGCGCCGGAGAACTGTTCGAGGGCAGAGATCACGGTAAGTTTAATACAACAATCAACTAGTTTTTATTAAAATACAAAAAATATATAACTTGTAAATTGTAGTTTTACATTGAAGGTTTCTAATACAGAATGTTTTTTTCACAGAGCTTCAACTGAAACAAATTCTTGGGGATCTATTTTCGGCTGGTATGGAAACTATCAAGTCATCCCTATTATGGATGATTGTATTCATGCTGAGGAACCCTGAGGCGAAAAGACGCGTACAGGAAGAACTCGATGCCGTCATCGGTCGCGACCGCTTACCAACAATCGAGGATATGCCAAACCTTCCTTACACCGAAACTACGATCCTGGAGACGCTACGCATGTCCAATATTGTGCCCCTGGCAACAACACACTCTCCTACAAAGTAAGTAATTAAATATTAAATTCGGAAAAGTTGTTTAAAAATTCTATTAGCAAAAATACTTATTACTACTTTTTTTCATAGGGATGTCCACCTAAACGGCTACAGGATACCCGCTGGCTCTCAAGTTGTACCACTCATCAATTGCGTACACATGGACCCCAACCTTTGGGACGAGCCCAACAAGTTCAACCCCAGCCGGTTCATCGACGAGAGCGGCAAGATCAGGCGCCCCGAGTTCTTCATGCCGTTCGGCGTCGGTAGGAGAATGTGTCTGGGCGACGTGTTGGCGCGCATGGAGATGTTCATGTTCTTCGCGTGCATGATGCACCAGTTCGACGTGCAGATGGAGATGGGTGACGCGCCGCCGTCACTAGAGGGCACGGTGGGCGCCACGATCGCGCCTAAAGCGTTCCGCGTCAAGTTCAGCCCGCGCTCGGTGCCCGCGGCGGCCGCGCCTGCGCCCGACCACCCGCACCTACGCCATGTCGGCGCACACTAGCCGCCGCACAGCGCCAAGGCGCGCCACACCGCGTCAAGCTGCGCCACACCGCGCCAATCCGCGCCACGTCGCGCCACATCGCGCCTCACAGCGCGAGCACACCCACCAGTATTCAATGATCACTCGTTTTAGAGCGAATCGACAACCATTTATTTAAGTGTTTATTATATAAGTGATGACATCGCTGTCGCGATGTTCGAGGCTGTGCATAAAGTGTTCAATTAAATAGTAGACCGAACGTTAGATATATTAATATTCCCATCGTTGAGATTATAAAATGACGTTTGTGTGAGTTTGCAGTATTAGCGTATTGGTAGACTAGAATGATAGGAACTTCAGCAAATCACACCATTACACATTGTATTTAAGGTTTACGTTCTAAGTTCTAGTACCTATACCAAAATAAAATGTAGAATTCTAGGTCATTATTTATTAGTGTCACTTGCGAGAATGTGGTCTGTTGTGTGTGATCTCATGTTTGTTGCGTTACAGTAGGCTTTAGATGTAAGTTTGTAAGTGTTCATTTATATGTTTAGTGTAACATGTACCTATCAGGTATGAAGTAACATTCCATGGTAGTGTAACAACCAGCAACTAGTCTAGAGCGATATCGTCGCTATATAATAGAATAACGCCTAACTTTAATGTTCTTGTAATGTACTAAATTCATTGTGTTGCAACCAAGTTGCCCTGTACTGAACTTCAGTCGAATAAGTCTGTTCGCTCGCAGCTCACCGTTGTCTGTTGGACTATTATATGCTTTGTATATAATGCTCTATTTTATTATAAGATTGTACGTTTAAGTTATAAATTAAAATTGTGAAAACATTGATTTGAACATCCTGTTTTATTAATACCTAGTTACCTACCAAGAGTTCGACGAAAAAGCTAAAAGTTAGTAGGTATAGCAACCAGTACACGCCGAGTTTAACACAGGCCCGATATCATTAGTTGGCTACATAATTAAATATTTTTTACACGAAATACCAAAGGAGCCTCTTGGCATAATTAATCAATCGTTTTTCTCACAAAATACATAATCTATTCAGATTAAATAGCTATAACTTAAAATTCATTTGGCTTACAAAACAAAGTTTGTTGAACTTTTGGTCTTTCGTAACTGCAACATTTAAATAATTTAAACTGAATTAAACTGGTATGCTAGTTTGTAAAGGTGCAGTTGCGTGAACATAAACACTATTAAGTAATGTTGGAGGTGAATGACCCATTGACAGTCTACGTCACAGATGTAGGTACGTAGACCCGTACAATTTGTACTAACGAACCCTATCGACAAGCTGACATTACTCACGGTCTTTCCCATTACTCATATGGCACCTATCGTATACTACATATTTCCTTTGTTGTAGTAATTAATTACACACACGTTTCTGCATGTAATTAGCAAAAGCTTTGCAAATTAAATGCATTGCAGAATAAAATGTTTTAATACAATTAAATATGTATTTACGTGGTATTTTACAACCTAGGAAATACCTTGTTCACACCTCATGCTTCACTTTTGCGGAAACCTTAAAACAACTTTTTTTTATGCAACTTTCATTACAACTTAGAAAAATAGATATATACTCAGGGAAGTCAGATTTATTAGGTAACTAAAAATTAAAATCTTCCTGTTCCAAAAGCAGTAGGTAGTATATTTTGATTTCCGCATTAAGACTTTTAGTTAAAACTGGTCTTCAGATTAATGCCGTAATGTTTCGTTGCAGCCAGCCACTGTATTTTCACATAGATATTAATAAAAGAAAAATCATTTCACTTTCTTCATTTATTGACTAAAATCTACCTATTAACTGCATCGTTATAATTTATAGCTACTGCAATCACACAATATCACAATAGAAGGAGACCCGTGGAGGGGTGAGTGTTAATCCGATGGTTCCTCGCATCTCTTTTTCTGAGGGTCGGTCGGACGCTAGTCGCACTCGCCGGCAACGAAACAGTCGCGCGACTAAGCCGCATGCCAGCATCCGAGAGAGCTCGTCGCCGGGACACATGCGTTTACCTATGGATAAAATGGAGGTTTTAATCTATTGACATGGACCAATCTCTGTTTTTTTTGTTTGTGAAATCTTTAAGTGCATTTTGTATGAATTATTGTTTGGACAGAATAACGTCTGTCAGGTCATCAAGTACCATAATATTATTATGTACGCACATTTGTGTTTCAAAATAGTTTTTTAATGTAATTGGTTAAACCAATGGGTAGGTATTATAATCTTGTCGTATTAATTAAAAGAAACACCGACACCGAACAAATTAAACTTTACTAAAAGCTTGTAGTAAAAATAAAATCAAAAGTTGCTTTATCACTTCCAAGAAACAATATTAAGAGTTCTTTACATTGTACTAGTCCTACGAACAAAGTAACCATACAGAACACCAAATAAAATTACCCTTTACAAGGTTGTCAGACGAACTCATGAATCCACAATTTCCGCAGAAGGAAAGCTTCCTTTATACACATATCAAAAGTGTCTAGGGATTAAGCACATTTTTAACTATAAAAAATATCTAATTATTATTTACGAAATCTAGTCTTCCAGACTGGCTTCTTACATTAATTCCTATGTTTAAGTTAACAACTTATCCCTACATTTAGTGATCTGCTACGCTGACGACACGTTGGTCCTGGCGCAAGGGAGGTCGCACCAGGCGGCGGCTGAACTACACGCGGCGACACGCGGGATTGCGACAATGTAGGGGGTCCAAACGCCTCCTGCCGGAAGCTCTACGCGGGCGTCCTGCGGTCACCGGTGTGGGCGCGTTCTTTGAGACTGCGGCCAGCCAGCCGGTTGAACGCGTCCCAAAGGGTCCGGGGATACCGTACGGTAGCCGGTGAGGCGGCGAACCACCTTGCCGGATTGCCGCCATGGGATACGCCACAATTGCGGCAATAAGTCACCTCTTTGAGGAGTGGCTAGAGAGGCCTGACGCAGGTGCTCACCGGACACGGTTGTTTCGGGATGTTCCTGTTCCGGGTAAGGCGGGAGGAAATGCCCGGGTGTCACAACTGTGTGAATCGCCCGGAGGACACGGTGGAGGACTGCCCGGCTTGGGCGGAGCACCGCCGTGTACTTGTGGAGGCGAGCGGCGGCAGTGATCTCTCGCGTCCAGCCCTGATCCAGGCTATGGTACGGAGCTAGAGGGCGTGGGAAGCCGTCACCTCCTTCTACGAAGCAGTAATGCTCGCGAAGGAGGAGGCGGAACGCGTGAGGTAGAGGCAAATTTCGCGCCCTCACGCCCCTGGCTGCCGCAGGAGACGCCCTGGGCGTCGGGAATCGCAGGCCGATTCCAGGCCCAGGTCGACAGAGCGTTGTGTTCCACGCGCGCCGTCTCAAAGAGATGTCAGCACCACTGACGGGGTCCGCTAGGACTGATGCCTGCCGTGGTCGCGGGAAAGCCCGAAAGGGATACCGTGGCCCCTGGCAACGTACAGGCAACTGAAGGAACACGGGCGGGTTTTAGTCAGTAAGAGTCTGACACGCCCTCCCGCTCCGCCCAGAGCGGGAGAAGTTATTTGATAATTTCCGAACCAAAAAAAAAAACTTTTGTAGGGTATGCATCCATACTCGGTAGAGCTTTTGTTTGGAGCATATCCCATGCGTGCTCAATCGGGTTGAGGTGTGGTGATTGAGCAGGCCACGGCAGAACGTTGATGCGAGCATCGGCAAGAGTGCGTGTTACGGCCCTAGCCGTGTGTGGACGTGCATTGTCGTGCATTAATCGAAACGAATCACCCAACCGGCTTTGAAAAGGGATGATCACGTCTGAAACAATCCTCTCCGCATAAATCTGAGCATTGAGGTTGCCTCTGATACAAATGAGATCGGTTGTTCCACCGATACAAATACCGGCCCAAACCATTATTGTTCCCCGTCTATATAAATGAACTTCCTGACAAAATTTCAAACGTTCTTGACGTCCAGAGGTCCTCCAAACTCGAGTACGGCTTGTATCCGGCCTCATACCGAAACGAGATTCATCGGAACAGTAAACACAACGCCAGTCTTCTTCCTCCCAATTTCTGTGTTCGCGATCCCATTGTAAACGGGCCTAGGATTGTGGGGTACTATAGATGGAACTCTGAGCGGCCTCAGGGAACGCAGACACACTTCACGTAAACGAATTCGGATGGTTTGGTCGCTTATCAGCAAGCCTGAAGAGCTGTGGAGCCTCGTAGCCAACACCATGGCGGTCATGGTATGATTCTGTCGAGCAGTATTTTGGATGTACCGGTCCTGTCTGTGAGTGGTGATACGAGATCGTCCTCCATGTCGCTCAGCCATGCTACCTGTGATACGATAGCGGGTCCAGAGGCGGCTTATGACACTCTGTGTAGTGCCAAGAGCGACAGCCACAGTAAGTTGCCTTTTTTTTTTTTTTTTTTTGAGGATGGGAAATTATCAAATAACTTCTCCCGCTCTGGGTGGAGCGGGAGGGCGTGTCAGACTTTTACTGACTAAAACCCACCCGTGTTCCTTCCGTTGCCTGTGTGCCGAGGTCGCGATATCCCTTTCAGACAAACCCGCGACCCCGGCAGGCATTGGCCCTTCCGGACCCCGTCAGTTGGTGCTGACATCTCTTTGAGGCGCGCGTGGAACACAACGCGCCGTCGACCCGGGCCTGGTCCCTATCGGACGGCGAGCTACCCATTGCTCACCGTCCGCAAGCCCGCGCCTACGGTGGCCGGAAGTCGGCTCGCGACTCCCGACGCCCGGGGCGTCTCCTGCGGCGACTAGGGGCGCGAGGGGGCGCATTTTGCCTCTCCCTCGCGCGCTCCGCCTCCTCCTTCGCGAGCATTACTGCTTCGCAGAAGGAGGTGACGGCCTCCCATGCACTCTCGCTCCGGACCATGGCCTGAACCAGGGCCGGACGCGAGAGATCGCCGCCGCCGATCGCCTCCGTGAGGACACGGCGGTGCTCCGCCCAAGCTGGGCAGACCTCCACCGTATGCTCCACCGTGTCCTCCGGGCGATCCACACAGTGGTGACACCCGGGCGTTTCCTCCCGCTTTATCCTGAACAGGAACCTCCCGAAACAACCATGTCCGGTGAGGACCTGCGTCAGGCGGAAGGTGAGGACGCCGTGGCGCCTCTCTAGCCACTCCTCAAAGAGGGGACTTATCGCCACAATTGTGGCGTGCCCAACAGTAAGTTGCCTTTTTTTTTTTTTTTTTTTTTTGGATGGGAAATTATCAAATAACTTCTCCCGCTCTGGGTGGAGCGGGAGGGCGTGTCAGACTTTTACTGACTAAAACCCACCCGTGTTCCTTCCGTTGCCTGTGTGCCGAGGTCGCGATATCCCTTTCAGACAAACCCGCGACCCCGGCAGGCAACAGTAAGTTGCCTGGATCCAGCTTGCAATACTCTGACGGCTCTCATTATCTCTTCTCGTGTCAAATGATGTCGTCATTCCATATCGATGCAACTTTTTTCAGTTCCGATACAGAAATTGTAATGATTTTGTAAAAACGCTATTACACACTTTAATAGGAATCCTGATTGCCAGTTGATTTTCTATTATTAATCAAAATTTTAAGAAAATTCTTTATTCAAATAGTGAAATTCACTCAAAAGAATCAATAACGATCCAAAAAAGTTAAAATAATAATCCTCAATTGCGGTGATATTCTGAAACGTACTTGAAGCCACTTTTGATGTGTGTATTTCTGAAGATTTTTTTTTAGAAAAAACAGGATTTTTAGAAAATAAATAGTAATTCCGTAGCATGGAAGATTTTTCATTTATTTCTGGACTACGTAGCCGCATCTACGTAGGCTACGTTTCTTTTTGTGAGTTTGAGACCTATTCCCGCTGCAGCGGGGCAGTTTTTTTTTTTAATTATTAATTATGTAGCAACAATAAATTAAATATTTTATTAATTTGTTTTAAATACCTACATAATAAATGTCAATGCGTTTGCAATAACAAATCACAGTATCATTCAATATTACATCACTAAATTGTTGATCACAACGAATTATTATGTAATAAATATTATTTGTGGTTGAACTCTGACCACATTTAATTGGGAATATGCATACTTTTCGTATTCTTATATTCAGGGGAAAAAATCGGCCAATAACGAAACGGACTTCGTGCACAAGACGAAGACTTGTTGAAAAATAAATTAGTTTAAACTCGTGTTTTGTGGTCAAAACCAAAAAAAGGACCATTTTCTTTTTGTTTTGAGTTTTTATTATTTCCATATGTCATAAAAACGCCACAATAACACGTATTCTGTCGATGTAGGCTTAGTAAAGGTACAGCTGACATCAAGTATGGGACTCTAAAAAGGGTAGGTTACCTTTATAACAAATATACATTCTCTACTGAAGTAAGTTTGGCCGTATTATAATTATAATTACTATAATTGTGGCTGGAAATCGGCTCGGGATTCCCGACACCTAGGGTGTCTCCTGCGGTGGCTAGGGGCTTGAGGGCGCGAAATATGCCTCTCCCTCACGCGCTCCACGTCCTCCTTCGCGAGCATTACTGCTTCGCAGAAGGAGGTGACGGCTTCCCATGCCCTGTCGCTCCGTACCATAGCCTGGACGAGGGCCGGATGCGAGAGGTCACCGCCGCCGATCGCCTCCACAAGTACACGGCGGTGCTCCGCCCAAGACGGGCAGATCTCCACCGTATGCTCCACCGTATCCTCCGGGCGATCCACACAACGGTGACACCCGGGCGTTTCCTCCCGCCGTATCCGGAACAGGAACCTCCCGAAACAACAGTGTCCGGTGAAGACCTGCGTCAGGCGGAAGGTGAGGATGCCGTGCGCCTCTCTAGCCACTCCTCAAAGATATCTTACTTATCGCCGCAATTGTGGCGTGCCCAGCACTGGGTTGCGACAATCGCACTCTCCAAGACGCCATGAGATCCCGCCGGAGCTCTTTCCGCTGTGCCGCGATTTCTCGCGGCAGCGGAGTTAAGCCCTGGACTACTAAACACTTGACAACGGTATCTGAATCTTTCGACTAAACATTAATATACTTAGTTATTGATATAATTATATCTGTATATGTCTACTTATTAATATTAACAAATGTATTAAGATAATGTATCGCGGTTATCTGAGTCCAAAAGTGTCCATACGTAGGTACAGAAAGTCTAAAATAAGCAATCTGAAATCAAAGTAGGTCTCTTGATCAGAGTGAAAATGTACTTATTTTAAACTCACCTACATAATTATTATGTTTTCAGTCTGAGAATGCGAGTTATGTGCGATATCGTTTATGTGAAACATTAATTGGTTTGTTCTTCAACAGTTGGTGTATTTAGTATTAAGATTAACTTGTATTTCTCATGATAAGTGAATTGTATTCTTTTTGAGAAATACATGTCTTAAACCGTAAACCGTATTAAACGTGATACATTAAAGCTCACTTAAGTATGTGGAAGCTCTCATTATGTGAATTATTATTTCGATTAAGCGATATTTGGAAACATTGCTTATGTTGACTACCAATTATTAATACATAGTTCTATCTGCCTTCTTACAAATTCTCTTGGTAATGGTCTACTAATGGGGTCATGTCCACCGTTTATCTGTCTAAAAAAAATCTAAGTGGGTAATGTCCCTTGGCAATGCTACGTTATTTTGAATTTTGAGTTAGTGATAGGAAAAGAAGTAGATTATTTTAAGTATCAAAGAGGAATTATTATCTTAAGTATCAAAGAGGAATTATTATCTTAAGTATCAAAGAGGAATTATTATCTTAAGTATCAAAGAGGAATTATTATCTTAAGTATCAAAGCAAGTATTAAATAATATTAAAAAACAATTCAAAACATTAGTTGAAGCGACAAAAGCCTAACGGTTCAGTTCAAAAGGTCGTAAGTCAAAAGCCAAATCCCATTGAAGCATTGTAACGAGCCTACTGTTAAAATAACAAAACCATTCGTTATTCAGTAAAGTTGAGAAGGTCAGTAGATAAACCCGTTCTTCTAATATTGTGTCAGCCCGCACTGACACAAGGGTTATGCTTTTGAAGAAAAGCCAGTCACCGAGGTTAGTAACGTAGCATCTCTGACTAAAGTGACTACCCGGGCTTATGCAGGATCTGGGGTCAACTAGAGGGTAAGGTACTCGTAGTTAATTGATTCAGGCGTGACTTCAAAAATCCCATTATAAAATACAATAGACGACGTATATTTAGTAACCTAATCCGCGTAACTGTTCTTAAAGAGTCTTAAAGAACCCTGCAAGAAATCGACACGTGTTTCACCGCTCAATGAGGCATCCTCAGGATAAAAGCTCGTACAGACCAGCGCGACGCGACGCCGCGCCGCGACACGAACAATACAATTTCTAAGAAAACTTGACGGTATAACAATAACCGGTGTCGCGTCGCGCTGGTCTGCACGAAGCTTTATGATTGACTTGTTGCGAACGCCACGTCGTGTCCTGGTTCGCAACAAGTCATCTATTGTATTTTAGAGGGTAGGGTCGAAAAGGTATTCAGTCATTTGTTTCCAATAACCATTTTTCTGTTTTAACTAATTACTTGAGTTGATCATTTGCGTGGAGGCTCTTGCACAAACTCGCACATCGTGAGAATAATTATTGTATGTATCTACTGAAATTTGTTACCTGTTTGAAATGGTATGAACTCTTGAGGTTTCAGCAGATTTCCATCGGGACTTAGGAATCTGCTCGGTTTAAATTCTTCAGGATTCTCCCAAACGTCTGGATCCATGTGCATGGCCCATTGAAGTGGTATGACCATTGCTCCTTTAGGAATCTTATAGTTTCCTAAATAAGTGTCCTGTGGATGAAAGATATGTTGGATAAGACCATGTTCAATTAAACTTTGCTTTTAAAGTGCTTGTAAGATATACTAAGAAAGAGTTGTAACATTCATGATGTGCAATATATTAACAATAATTCGCTACCCTTCTTTGACCTATTATTATTGTCACGAAGTCTAGCCGACTATATTTCCCTTAGGACATCTCCGCAGCATTTTTATAATTAAAGGAACTGGTAAAAAATAACTACGTTGTATATATATATAAATATAAGCTTCGTTCAAAAGTGCACATTTCCACACATCCAAGCAATCTGTTCTTTGAAATACGTATAAAATATGCATACTTCGACGCATCCGTGGGGAATTCCGATTGGAACTATCGATCGAATGCGCTGAACCTCACAGATAGCAGCCATCAGGTGAGGCAGTCTGGAACCGTCCACCTCTCCATCCTCAGAGCATACTGACAGAATCTCTTTACGCACTAATTCCTGAAATGATGTTGATTATTTTAGTATACTGAGCGTACATAGCATTTGTATCCGGCACAGTAGAATGATTTTTTTGTTTAATAAATTAAGCAAAACTTAATGCTTCTGCATGACACGTATTTATCATCGACCTGTCTTCAGCCCCTGCAGGGCAATTAACTTTCTAAGTTTGTAATAATCTCTACGCTTAACAAAGTTAAGACTTTGTCATAATTTGCTTTGTGCTACTTCGCTTTACAAATTCATATAAAATATTGATGAAAAAGAAGCTTAAGAACGTATGAAGTGCCTGTCAGCAGTGCACCTACCTCCACTTGAATACATCGTTGAGAACTGACAGCGATGATTGACACTCGATTAAAAATTCTATGCTAAAGGTACCAATCCGTACCCGACCGCAGGCGGCAACTGCAGGCGACGTGTCGCCGCAACACGACTGGTTTCTATGAAATATCTTCCGTAGCTAGCGATACGTCGTTTGCAGCTACGGGCAAGCGGCAGACGACACGTGTATAGCCCGACCCCAAATCAGTACTGCCGCTAACGTTCGAGCGATAACAAGTTTTTCTATCTTCTATCTACCGACTGGAATACGGGTGGCTGCCGCCTGCGATCGGGTTCGGAATCATGACAGCAGTGACATGACGCCGCGACATGACGCCGCGACATGACGCCGCGACATGACGCCGCGACATGACGCCGCGACTTGACGCCGCGACATGACGCCGCGACATGACGCCGCGACATGTCGCCTACAGTTGACGCCTGCGGTCGGGTACGGAATGGTAACTTAACCCTGCTTCAGCTCAGACGTCATGCATTCATCAAATGATTCGACACAAGACGGATCTTTTCTAGAGCCGGAATGCTCACTAACAAAAGAGCTGTTAAATATGTAAGGTCAATTATATACCTACAAGTAGGTACATACCTGTTCATCAGGATAAAGAGCCATGTACAATAAGAACCAAGCCAGAGTAACAGACGTAGTATCTAGACCAGCTCCGAACATATCAGCTAAAAGATACAACATCTGTTCATCAGTCACGTATTTAGCGCCCTCGTCACCACTCTCGAACCTTCTCTTTTGTTCTAGAAGGAAATTGTCAAGGATGCACTCTCCATCGGTAGGTATCAAGATATTTGGATCGAAGAAATGTTCCTCGGTATTCGAAGCGTGTTTGCTGTACTTGATACATTTCATATGACCCTCTGGGTGTTCACTGAAGAGGTTGTCATGCGGAGCATACGCTGCTGCCTTTATTGGCGGCAACCCTATAATTTTTCGTCGTCGATCAATGATACTCGCGTATAATCTGTGTGTTTGAGCCTGGCCGCGTGTCAAAACTTCCATTGTTTTTTTGGTTGATGAAGAGATGAATCTGAAACCAATGAAAGTTTCGTACAGTTAGGTAGCAGGCATTTATTAATTCATTTGTTATCATATCATTATATCAAGGTACGAGTACAATACTTTAGTACTTAATCCTTACCTGACGAAAGGCAAAAAGTTAACAACACCGGCGACTCCCATTTCATGACAGCCCTCCTCTTGAATTTGTCTAAACCAGTGCCATGTTTTATCTTCGGGAGGGAACTTGAACCCAAATATAATTTCATTGACGACATTTCCTAGAGAATTCGACAACATTTGGGACAGATCCATTGGAGATCCAGCCGCCTTTTCTACATTCTGAAAGAGTAATATTTATGAATTATATAGCACTCCTTGCTGTTTAAAAACATTGACAGCTATTACTCGTATTAAATAGACCATTATTATAGTACACCCATTAAATTTCATGAATCATTGTTTTGACTCAAAACAAAAACTGAAGGTTAATTTTTAATTGTGGTGGCCTCCGAGCATTTGTCATAGTCATTAAAATGTTAGGTACATTTGGATCTGATATTGATTTATCTTAAATCTAAAATAACGTTAGCTTATATACAAAAATATTCATTAAATATCACGTAAAAACACAGCAGTCATCGCATCCGCCGAAGCAAAACATTTTGGTACAAATCAGTACATATTTTTACTCCGGCGTCAATCGATTGATTATATTTGCTATAAAATGTCGAATAAGTTTGTAGGATCTACGTATTAGGTACAGAATACTAATCATACTTCCAAAAGTTCATAGACGCCCGACGCTATCCGTTTCTCCAACTTTTCCCGCGATACGCTGTGCTTACTCATGCCGAAGCTTTTGAGCCATGTCGTTATCAACTTTCTCTGATCCTTCCACAATCCGCCCTCCGCGCAAATAATACCTTCAACAATATTTTACATTAAAACCACATCCACAAACACCATCAACGTTTTTGTACGAGTCCGATATTTGTTTACTCACCGTTTCCTTTCATGATGCCGTGAGTTAAGAATAAAGGAGCTCTTCCAGAAAAGTTTTCTTTAGCAAAAGCTTCTCTCACTAATTTGAAATCAGACAACACGACGGCATACACGCTCCCCATACCAATACCATAAATTGATCCATACTGCTTAGAGAGCTTAGTTAGTGTCAGGTGAGGTTGATGCCGGTCGAGGAACGGCAAGTAGCCAACGACTGGTAGGCCCCAAGGCCCCGGAGGCAGACTCTGCCATTGTTTGATTTTTTTGAAGATCCAAAATCCCGCGACGAATGTGACTAACCACAAAAAGAAAAAATCCATTCCAAACTAAAACAAAGAAGATATTTTGTGCACATTATTACCCTATTATACAATAGACGAGAACCTTTGCAAAAAAAACGTAAAATGCTTGTAAAAAAATGTCTGGCTTGGCTTTGAAGGCAGCAGGCTCTTTGTTCTGTTCGAGACATCTAAGATAAGTTAAGGTTCTAGAAATGCTGCGCATTTTTGCAACATACATATTTATGACCGGCGCGAATAATCTGCACTTAGTAGACAGTTAAAACTGGTCCTTTTTTCGGCAGTCGCCTACTCGGGTGAAAATACTTAGTATAGTGGAGTAATGAGTAAATCTTTAATTGAAAATAATGTTACCATTAATTAATTATACATGTGTTTATGACTATGTCTAATTTACAACAAAAAACATAATAATGGTGCACAATTTATTGTATGAATGAATAATTATTACTTATTATTAGGTTCCAATGACATCAACTATAGTTTGTTTCTTAAGTATCTGATAAAAGTGTAAACAAACTCTGTTCAGATTAAAATCTTACGCAATCACTCACAAAAAAAAATTATAAACACATTCATATATTTTACGAAGGTTTCAACTTTAAATCTCACAGTTTTTCAAAAAATATTGTTTGTATAATATTATTAAACTAGGTAGGTAATTTAAAAATCATCGATGAAAGTTGAGGTTATAAAATTAACCTGCATTGTCAAATGGAAATTATCTTGAGTGATGAAATTAGAATTTTCAGTTTAAGTATTCAAATAATCCAATACAAGAACTTAATTTGGAACTGGCACTGCAAATTGGCATCCACAGGTACGTTTTCGTATCGATTCGTGTACATTTTCATCAGATACTTTAGGAACAGCCTATATAGTAAGCAGCATTAGAGCAAAAAAACTGGCCAAGGGCATGTCGGACCACGCACAATGAAGGGTTCCGTAGTTGGGATGAATTTATCCCAAGAACAAACTTACAACACATGTTCTCCCATTTAGGGATGTATGGGAGATCAGTTTTTCAAACTGCAAATTTAAGTTGGTTGATACTAAGACTAAGACTCGATAACCTGTAAAGCCTACTTAGCTGTGATTGTTTTCCTTTTAAATTCGTTATTATATACTACTGCTGTGAATTTCTTTTTAAATCCAAGTATAACCATTTAGCTGGCAGGGGGGGAGACACTTGACTCTAACAAAAATTTGCACTTTACAGCCTAATATTTCGCAAACGGATTCCTAAATTGAAAAATGATTTTCACACACCTACAGTATTTTTAAACGAACTTTCCGATGATACCTACCCCACACTTTGGGATAGGCGAGAAAAAAAAAATCATCCCCTCTTTACGTGTAGGGGAGGTACCTTAAAAAAAAACATGATTTTATTTTACCACTTTGTCGGCATTATTAGTATTATACCTATACCAAATTACAGCTTTCTACTACTAACCGGCTCTGAGCTAAGCCTCGAACACACAGACGGACAGACAGACAAACGGACATGGCGAAACTATAAGGCTTCCTTGTTTACTACGGAACTCTAAAAATTATTGAAAAAAAACAATATTTATTTGCGATTTCAGTCGTCAGTAAAATGAAACCAAGTCTTTCGGTTATGGATGATCACATAACGTAATAATATAATCATAAATATTGCTAAATTCATGATACGTAATGATTTAAAAATACTTATCATATTTATCAGGCCAATAATACTACTGACGCAAATAGGCGTCCTCGGAGACCGCTGTTACGATGCGGAACCTACTTGTTTGAAATATTCCAGTTTTATTATACTACAATTTTACCGTATAGGTAATCTATCTCACTCAAAGATTGCAAACAAACAACTACCCACCTTTAGAATCATTATTTTGTAATTACTACAAAACACAAAGCGATGACTAACAACTACTAGATTTTTGGTTTACATTAAGATTATTTCTTGACTGAGGCATGTCCCCTCTTCACCTCCAAGCATATATTTTTGTACAGCATATATTATTTCTTCACAACGAATACACTCATAACTAGTCACAATCTTAGTTTTGACTGAATAATGTCTATCTACTTAATTTTGCAAATATCTTATCGAATAAATAAAATAATAAGTACTAATTATCTTAAAGATAAAAAAGTTGTACGAAAAAGAAATAAAACGTAAACCTAATAACAATCAGTCAATCGAGACGCCTCATATAAAATATTCATTCATTCATTCATTCAATCTCTAGCGAGTCTGTGGCATATGGGCATGACAACCAATGCTACCAACTTAAACGCCGAAAATAAAACAGCGTGGCGCGTCGCCTAGTATTTTGTTATCAATTTTATAAGCAAACACAAGGTGTGTAAGTACACCATAAGAATAGTAATAAAACAGCAAGTACTACATAAATTTGAAATGTAAATGTATCTCACTTACTTGTTAGAAAGGTTGGTGCCGGAAAAGTAACTCGGAATGTTTTGATTAGTGTCACAGAAGATAGGTGCGTCCATGCGCTGTCAGAACAATCAACAAAGGCCTCTCGTCACGCGGCCAGACATCTACCGACTGCTCCGAATCCCGCCATCACCAAGTCCTATTAAAAATTACAATTCTAAATTTATATTCCAAGAAGACATTTGTTTTTCAAATTGTATTTAATATTTATGTTGGGCCTTTCTTGATATAGGTACTCCGAATTGCCAATCTGTTAAAGATTCGATCAGTGTCTATTGTAGTGCCAAATTCATCATACATTGGCCGGTATTCAGTATCTTTTCGCTTACTGTTCGTGTTGTATATTTCAATGGAAAAGAATTTAAATTAACTACGTTTTAAAAGGCGATCATTCTCCGTCCAACCCAGCGGGCTGTGTCCAGGTAAGCCTGATTATTTATACACAGGAATATACGAATACAGATGAATTTCACATTTAAATGCGAATAGAACTGTTATCATTTTTATGGTTCCTTACACGAAACCCATTTCTTAAAATATTTTTTAAATTTATTATTTTATTTAGACTTATTTAGACATGGGAATATTAAAACTGCTGTCAAATTAATTTAACTGTATAACATTAAGGACAACGATGACTAGACCAGCAAATTATACCTAATATTTGCATAAACCTAAGTCGTTTGTATAAATAACTAGCTACTTAACAATATTTACTCCGATAACGTTAGTTAGATAATCACAAACTACGCACCGCAGGCTCGCATTATCGCATATCAATGTAATAATATATCATAATTTAAACAGGCGCATTAAATGCACATACTTTATTCTAATTACGCAGTTTAGCATTTTTTGTGCTTATAAATCGTAGTGTATCCAACAGTTTGTAAGTTATGGCTAATCATTGTATTAATTATTAACAGATAAGCAAGGCATCGTTTTTAGGGTTCCGTAGTCAACAAGGAACCCTTATAGTTTCGCCATGTCCGTCTGTCTGTCTGTTTGTCTGTCCGCGGCTTAGCTCAGAGGCTCTTAGTACTAGAAAGCTGGCATGGGTATACATATTATTCACGCCAACAAAGTGATAAAATGAAATCATGATTTTTTAGGGTACCTCCCCTGCACGTAAAGTGGGGGTTTTTTTTTTTCTCGTCTTTCCCATGGCGTGGGGTGTCGTTGGAAAGGTTTTGTCAGCTAAATGATTGGTTTTAGATATATGAAAAATTCACAGCAATAGTATATACAATAACGAAATAAAAATGAAAATTATCACAGCTAAGTAGGGTGTAGACCTAAGTATTGTTGTGATAGTTTTCCCTGTAACTTGTGGAAGTTAATGAATAATAATCGACCAACTTACAGTTGCAGTTGCAACAACATATTCTCCAATAGATTTCGTATGGGAGAACATGTTTTTCAATTACAATGTTAAGTTTGTTCTTGGGATAAAGTCATCCCAACTATGGAACCCTTCATTGTGCGTGGTCCGACACCCACTTGGCCATTTTTTTTATTATTATTAATCTGCTCACGTTTGACGATGTGGTCGACGATGGAGCACGCTTGCCTAGAAGTAACCTATTTATTCTTGACTTAAAGGCCTCCAGGTTATAGGTGTCAGGAAACACAGACTCCGCCTGGGAAATCAATATTCAATGAATTTCGGAGTACTTTTGATTTGGAGACCTCGCTTAGGAGCATTTGTCTATTAAAATATCCCACCGTAAATGGATTTTCGGCCGGAAATGAAGCCAAAAACGAAAGTCATTTAGACACTTGAAATCTTGTTTTTTTTTACACTTAAGGAGCGAATATTGAAAGAGGTTTAAAAGAAATAAAACACGATAATTCCATTACAGGATACAAAAGTTTGTGTATTTCTTCACCTGATATTGCCGAGCTTCACGAAGTAGGCCGAATGACGCGCGACAATTCACGAACTTCTGACTTTCGGCTTGGCCGCAACTTCGGCTGAATTATGGCCGAAAAAGAAAATATGGCTGAATCATAAATTCTTTGCCGAAATCGGCCGAAAATGAAGCTTCGGTCGGTCACTAGTTTATAACCGGTAAATGTTATGATTCAAGCACTAACCGTAATCTGGTCATACAGTGCAAAATATATAAAGCACAATTTCACTCATTGTTACCTTCAGAATAGAAACGGATAATTCATGCCCTACAATACACAGGTACAACAAATGATTCTGAGTTAGTTCACCTTCGCCACGTAATCGCTAAGTACAAAGAAATAAGAAATAATTTAATATCATTCAAGAATTATATTTTTGATCATTGCATCGATGTAGTCAATTATCCCCTCCAAATACTACTAGGTACCTACTACTAAATAAGCATGCTTTAAAATAAAAAGTTTACAGAGTTCCAAGCTTACGACAGGCGTAGCCGTAGACGTGACTAAGACGCTCCGTAGAAACCGCGTAGCACCACGTAGGGGCACGTAGCAGCCGCGTAGCAGCCGCTTAGAAGCCACATGGTCGCGGCTACGAGGCGTCAACGCGACGCCGGTGCCTACATAAATGCTGGTCAACGACCGTTGTGGTTTTACATTACAGGTAAAGCTAAAAGCATGTAGGTAATAAATATTTTGAGAAAGTCCTCTGAGCTATATTTAAGTTCGATCTTAACATTAAAAAAAAAAAATACCTATACTTAATTACTTCTTTGCGTCAATGTAAAACAGTCCGTTTAATATTGAAAACTGTTCAAGCTTGTCTTTTGGTTACAAAATGGCAAACTTAATCTACCAAACCAAGTCAACACCTATATTCAAGGATTTCAGTAAAAGCAGAAGAAGTAAGTGTTACATCTACTAATAAAATAATTACCAGTACTTATTCTCGTATGATGACTTGTTGAGGTCGGTTAAATATTATTATGACCTGCTGTACGCAATGTGCAAGCCGGATTACCATATATCTAATCATAATATTATTAAGATCGAAAATAAATAGATAAATCTCTAATCTTCAAGTAACTCAATGAAAACATTATTATGTAATTGTATACATACAACTGATGTTTACTTGGCAGATCTTAATTATTTTCTAAATGTTGTCAGAAAACAAAAATATTTTTTTTGTAACGCACGCTACACGCGGTACATCGATTAATTTGTTAGTACGTAAATGACGCGCGCTCGGACATCAACAAAGCATTTTTTTTAAACAGTTACAAAAAGTTTTTGTTATCTTTAATTAAATGTCTTTAAAAAAAAATGCGATATCAAGATCTCCGATGTATAGTTTTGTGTTAGGTTGGGGGGAGCGCGAGACGGCCGGGCGAGGTCGCGAGCAGTCGCAGGCGCAGGCGGCGCGGAGTGTGAAGGCCGGTCAGCGGCCGAGCTGTGTTATCGGACCAATCATAACGATCACCTCACTTATGTAGTATCCACTAATGTAAAGCATTAGCTCCACCACGTGTCACTGATTTTATTAATTATTACGAGACGCAATTACGCACGCCAGCTTTAATTGAATAAGTAATGATATATTCTCGCACACCCACACGTATTACATTGCGCGCTGGTGTAGTGTTATAGCCTGTGGTCAAGTAGTGCCGTGCACTTGGGAATGTGAACTGAACGATTAATTGAACGATTGCTGGCATTGTACAAATTAAAAGCTGCTTTGCAGTCTAGGTCACATGTAAAAGTGGTCTTACTTATAAGATTTGTTTCCAAATAAATGAGTCAACAAGATTGTTTTATTTCAGTAAAACCGCAAACACTTGTTTACCTTAATAAATGCACCTATCGCCAAATTATTATAATTAAATGGCACGATTGAGAACACCCCATAGTTACAACATAGGTATGTAATTTTCCAATTAACTGAGATACAATTTAGTTCAAGATATCGCAGAAGTAGTTATTTTAAATCCTTCATTTAGATTATTTTATTTTTGCATCAACTGGTAATTTTATGGTTAGGTACGAAATTCAACACTTTTGGCCAGTACCTAATTTATTTAACTTATAGGTTTTTTGCCCAGTGTGATTGGAACAACTGCAGGCCGTCACGTAAAAAAATAAAAGAGGTGAGCATCAAATGAAAGTTCCGATTCTTGAGGGCATCCCATTAACAATATCCCTACTTTTAATATTTTTTTAATTTAAATGAATACCAGAAATACATCCGTTCTGAAACGTTTAATGAAAAAATTGCAAGACAATTATCTATCACTACAATAAAGATGAATCAAGTGATTAAGCGTGAGCGAGGGCCGCACGAAACAATAGCCGCGACGGATCCAGAGCTGTGACTTCGAGCATTCGAGGCCCTTGTTGCCATTCTCATTCAACCACCGTACAGTTATCCCGCGGCCAGTGTTACTGACACAATGCAAGGTTAACATGAGGTGGACGCCCGCAAACTGCCCGCATAGCACTTATAAGGACATTTACGTTTTATCGAGTTGTTCTGATCAAACAGGACAAGCCAAAAGCCGAAATCCGTTTCCAAGTAGGTACCTGGCTGACACACGATTTTTTTTTTCTTTGTATGCCTACTGCAGAATGTTATTTCCTAGATAATTATTAAAACGTATTTGAGCAGTTTGCCCACCTGCACGCCTTGTCAAAGCGGTTTTTTTCCTTATGCCTTGCAACTACACTTGCCGAGTATCAATTCATATCTATCTCGATTTTAGGTTCTGTTGTACAAGATAATCTATTCGAACGAGTGAATAAACGTCTGCATTTAAGTGGAGCGTTAATCGATAAAAAGTGCAGATATCGAACTAGTCGGACGTGTCGGCCCTCAGCGTCACTGGAATGTTCGTCTCATTATGCTCATCGTTGATTAAAGTCAATAACTTCATCGTGAGTGCGGCGCACATTCAGCATCGACTCAATGGCATCTCTAATGAGGCACTCTTGTCAATGAGCGCAGCGAGCCAGATCTCAATCGCGCCATGTCTCTATTCTCTTTTACTTTCGAACGCATCCAGTCGGGCGCAGCCCGCGGACTCCGGTCGTCCACTCCGGCGCGCGCCTCTCAACAGACTATATTCTTTTTTCTCCTTTACTCTCGAGCACAGTCTAGAATGCCTGCATCCCATATATACCATGTCTTCCTTCTTTTATTTTTAGTTAGTGCGAAAAAGGTAGTCGACCAGTCCTAGCGACGGGGGTCAACGTATTCGAGGCTTTTTACCCCTGGCTGGTGCAGCTGTTGCACAATAATAGAGAAATTCCTGGAATCTTCTACATGGGTGATCGAGCTATTTATATCTGCCTTAGACAGGAAAATGCATTGCAAATGCTAAAAATAGCTGCGAATCAATTAAAACTTCCCGTATTCATTGAATACTGATAGGCTTAGTCATGTCATGTTTTATTGTAGATTAACTACGCTACAAGGAAATCTTTTGTGTAGACTAGAACATGCATTTATTATACATATTATAATCACTTCGAATATCTACTTCGTTTTATTAATCAGCTAGTACATTGGAAGGCATTTATTATAAAAACACAAACTTATTTTATCATTAAACACCAAAGTCACATATCAACATCAGAAAATAACTGTTATTTATTAACTTTCTCGGGTTAATTCAACATTTTGCAACCTTAATTTCACTGTACTTTCTATAGTGACGTGGCGTCGTAGGTACTCGGAGTAATGTCCAAACTATAGTTTGGACATTACTCCGAGTACTGCTGCTGATCATTGACACTATAGTGTCAATGATCAGCACACTATCGTTCCTAGGACTTTGACTTCTCTTAATTGTCTTCATTGTCAGTGAAATAGGGCCATAAACAACTATTATACTTTTAATCATACTTTTCTCTTCCATTAAACAGTCCGTTAAACTCATGTAACTGGATTTTGTTGAATCTATGTGACTGGTAAAATAACGTTGTGTGCTTTAAATATGTTTGTTCATTTAATAGTTTACCTACTACAATACATTTTTATGGGTTGCGCTTAAAAGGGTATTTCATAATGCTTGCTTTTGGTGGCAAACAGAGATTGTAGAGCTCAACAAAGAAAGGAATGCTGATCAAGTTCTAATTTTCTGCCTACTTTAACGAGAACTACACAAATGGGCAGTGCAACAGCAGACAAGTGAAGCTCGCTCGTCCGAATCGAGTCACTTACACGCGCCCAACGGGCCATCGATGTCCTTGCATTCTTCGGAGGTAGAGCAGAATGGTACCGGTTCAATAACCCTTGACAATGTGAAGGGATCAGCTCTTAGTCTAAGAGGCGCGGCAGCTGACGTAATGAAGCAGGCGTGAGGGTCGAGACCATTTGGCGGTCATGAGGTTCTAGCTGCCCTTTAAATATTTAGAAGAAATTTCAAAATTGTGCACACAATTTAATTACTTTTTGTA
Source organism: Agrochola circellaris (assembly GCA_914767755.1). NCBI lineage: Eukaryota > Metazoa > Arthropoda > Insecta > Lepidoptera > Noctuidae > Agrochola > Agrochola circellaris. Next base: position 8,223,029 of record OU611849.1, read on the forward strand.
AAAATATTCAATGCAATTCAATCAACAAGTTTATTAAAGAGTATCAGGCATCGCGATGTGAATAAATATTCAAGTATTGGGGTCAGATCTCATGCGCTGTTTATGTATGCACGACGTGTTGTGATGCTAAGAGGATGAGGTGTAATATTTGGGCAGCATATTGTACTTAAGCAAATTTTACAGGCAATCATTTTTGTCAATATTTCATCTCAAAATACGATGCTGACAGGTAAACAGTCGTAAAGTGTTGGGGATACGCAAGACTTGGTTTCTACTAAACTCATCTTACAAGTTTTCCACTGAAAACTACTTAGTGAGATGAAAGCCTCATCTTGACGCGCTTACGAGATTGAAACGTTTCACAGAGCTCATATTCACTAAGTTCTGTGAAGTTTCGCATAGGTACTAACTTAGGAAACTTTAATTATAAGATTAAAGGCAATGAACATCAAACAACTTTTGCTATTAAAGTAAATTTTAAGCGATGCCATTTGTAAGTTCGTATTATCGACATTCGACAAACCTAATGGGGTCCCCTCGCCTAGGAATGATTGTCGAAATATTTAGTACGCTACCTCGAAAAGGTTAGGTTCTCTTTGACTATACAGAAATACGTTGTCGACAACAGAAAAGCTAGAGCAATTCTTTTGCACCTCGCATAGTTTTATTTTCTTTTGAACATTTATACAGAAATAGGAATAACTTTGTTAACCTATACAGAAAAGTTTGAAAACAGAGGATGCATGTTGGTTGGCCGTCGCCTTACGCAGAGAAGTCAGGGAAAAAAGAGAATGTAGATTGCAAGAGCGAGCGAAGCGAGCCCGAAAATGTTAGCACCCTAAGTTTATATTTAGCATGCGTGCGCGGCAAGCAGTGGTATCGACCACGACTTACAAGTTATGTATGGTGAGTTCGAACCCAGATAGGCACTTTACTTTGTGTATTTAATTTTATCACCACTGCTCTCAAAACCGTGAAGGAAATCATCGTGAGGAAACTAACACTAACATGTTGTAGAACCAAAAATTTGATGACATGTGACATGTGCCCCCACTTAGTCCGTCAGTGATTATCGAACTCAAACAAATAACAAATGTTCCTAAGACCATATAGTGCCGGACTCAACATAGGTAGTAGTAATCCTATCGTCAAATCCAATAATATTGTTTGTATTTTTTATCATTAATAACAATGTCTCGATTTCACCAGCAAGAGGTGCACAGCTGGGCAGTGCAGACCAGACTCGTGCAGCCTGCAACTATTGTAATGGTTGCTGAATCTGCACAGTATAAGATAATTATTTCTCGGATAAAAAAACAAGAAATCATTATGTGTAGCTGATACAGAAACATGGTCAGCCTCTTCAATCCTACTGGGCCTATGCTTCCTCTTTCTGCATGGCATTCACATTGGCCCTGTGCCGACTACCGGACAAGCAGCATCAAGCTGTTTTGGCGTAGGGGTACAAACAATAACCATGTCATTCCCCTCGAGCACAATCCAAAGCTCACAAAAACATTACTCATTTGATTTGTGAATGGTAAAAAATCTGCAGGTAGTATTTGGACCGAGGATTTTTTATTACAGCTCTTGTTTGGAGCAGCGGTCACAGTAACGAGTGAACGTTGAACTGAAGCAAATTGTTGGCATATACAGAACCACTATTCGATTTCTTATTCTTAACTCAATGTACAGGCGTCGGCGACGGCGACGCCATGTTTACAAACAAAGAGATCAATGCACGCCAAGTAGGTTAGCGCAGCACCGCGCCGTATGCGGCCGCGCGCCCGCCGGCCCGTATTGCGCGGGTCGTGGTCTCCGCACACCGACCGCCTCTCAAACGGAACGGACGCACTACCATCACATAAATATCATTAATCGCTATTCATTTTAATATCATTCGGCACAAACAAACCCTCAAAGACACTCGGTACCCTTGCCGCAGGCTCGCAGGTTATTGTGTTCTTCAATTTGTTATTCGAAATAAATAATTTGTTTTGACACACCGAGTTGTGATACTAATATAGATTTTTATATAGATATGACTGAAAATAAACAGATAATAAAGATAATATTTAGGTATGACTAAAAATAAACAGCTACATTAAAATAAACGTTAAGATACAATCAAATCGGGCCAAAGTTTCTGGAGGGAAACAATTGTGCGCTTCCGCAGGAGAAATCGTTACAATGGCCTCTCACAAGCGCCGGAAGAAAGTTCCTAGCGATTTGCATAGCGCGCGGCGAGCCACAAGCGCAGGCGATCCCGCTCTCGCAAGGCTCCGCGATGGCCCACATAGACATGTCTTATAGTTTATTGTCGCGGACCCATTTCCGTGGGTGCACGACCACGACCACCGCCTGGCTCGCGGATCGACACACTTCGCTCACTCCGAAAGTTTCTCCGATAGAGAAACTCACAATATCTAATAGCACCGACATCCGTCTATGCAGATTTCCAGAGCAAGCCTTCACAGAGACTGACCTAAATACGAACGTTACAAAGCGTATAACACGTGGAGAGAGGTTGTTTATTTTATACACTGACAACATGTTTCTTCCTCTACGTGATCATATCGTCCGTCCGCTCTCAGGTCAGGTTGAGAGAGTGCAAACGGCATGAACGGCGGTTAAAAATAAAATTGATAGTACACACAGAATCAATGACAGCATCAACTCGTTTTCATTACAAATGGCTGGTGGCAAGAAAAACTTGCACTAGTGTTACGTTAGAAAGCGTAGACATTTCACCATAAAGCCTAGAAAGTGTGCATAAGAAGAAAGTGAAGAAGTAGGGGAAAAAATGTGCAATACAAGTGCACGGAGGCGCGGGAACGTGGAGCGGGTACAGACAATACGCACTCGCTCCGAATCTCGCAGTTTCCAGTTCGATCGCCATCACTTTTTCTCCCTAGATGAAACCGCTGCACTCGCTTGCACACATTTCTCGACGCTCCACACGTTTGCCTAGTTCTTGTATCAATGCACTCATTTTTACTTTCTTTTCCGTTCGCTCTTGTTCGTTTGTTTCTCCGCGCTTCCATATACTATCATAGCTATCTATGTAGTACATTGATCGACTCTCAATGAAAATAAAAACAGGCGCTTTCGTGTTCGACGAAACGTTAGAACATTATTACCTATTGTCTCTCGAAAATTCGAGAATATTTACAGACTTTCTCAAATAATATGATTTTTTTTACGATTTAATAAATAACAGTCTGTATCAATAAATTATTTACTGTTCCAAACTTTAAATATTTTTCATACTTTTCGAGACTGATATATGGCGATGGTCAGTTTTACATACCAAAAGTCAGTAATGTGTTGAAATAACGAGATAGAAACAAGAGTATTTTCCTGAACAGTGTTTACCTGAAAGTGAAAATCGAACATTGTACACACATCCATTATTAGTACGTCCACAGACATAGATCACGCATCGCATGAGCCGCAAATGCCGATGCGGATCTAACAGGCATTTGTCTGTTTTTTATTACGTGATCCTGCCTCCGTTGAGAATATAGATATCTATTAGAAGAGAACGAACATCGAATATTCTGATAAAACTTGATATTTTAATGACAGTTTCTTGTGTCAGTTCCGATGAATCGTTCGGATGGTCACATGCGAGCGGGACTTATCGCTCGCATGTGAGAGAAAATATACAAACATTGTCGATCCAACACGACATACGTACACTTCATAATCAATTGTCAATTTGTATGCACATTAACTATCTGAAATTCAGTACTTAGGACGCCGCATACCGCTCGTGATCCGTGATTGTCACGTGTTGTATAATTTTTATGGTTTTGCGTGCATTATCTCGATTAGCTTAAATGTGGTGTTTTATGTTTGTGTACGATAATGTGGCATGTGTCATTAGTTGTCACGTGTAACGTGCGGTGTGGCCGTACGGCGGCGAGCTGGGAAAGCCGCCGGTCGCCAAGCGACGTCGAGAGAAAGAGTGTGAAGGAGAGAGATGGGCATTTCACCGCGCGGGGTCAACGCGCTCGCTATACTGTCGCTGATTGTGCCCCAATTGCAGTATGTGGGTCTAGGCCGGCGTTCGTCGACCCGCGTGACACACTTAGCGGCGCGGGCGCACGACCGCGGTGCTTTCACGCCCCACGCGCGGGTTGGGGGCACTGCACGGAAAGCTGAGAAAACTTACCACATGGGCGGGCAATGCTTTGTTCACTGTATACCTGTGTATTTTCTATAGAAGCGCTGTGCATATTTGTTTATTTAGTAAATGCCATCGACACAAAGTGAAATTAATTATTTATCAACAGCTGCTAACTTATTTACATTGTTAGATTTGAATGGTGAGTGATATCCATGCATACCTATCATTCACAGAACCTTTAACAGATATTGAACCTGAATCTTATTAGCTTATTCATAATAATGTTGCTACGAGTGACCTTATACACTAACTACCGAATATCATGAGAAAGGATTCCTTTTGGTAAATGCAAGGCTGAATGACAAAATCTGTAAATGTTTCTAATTTTCAACGTTCATTTAACAAAAATGTGTGTCTTTGCAGCCAAACATTTTAAGGAGTTTTAATTAGCCAAGGAGAGACATTGCCTTTAATATATTAGCCAAGTATGCGGCTATCGAACAATATCTGTTAAAATTTCTATTTTAACAGATATTGTTTTTTGTGTGTCCTTGGAAATTACAACTCTTGTCATATTATCATATTGTGCACTGTCACACGGGAGGACACGTCGCATTCGTTTGCAATTTCATCTCAAAGTAAGAACGTTTATGTTCTTTCTTTTCAAAGGTACAATTCATATGCAACATTGATAATATTAATAACCCACAACAATGCGACTGACATTGATCCTTATGGGAATGCAGCTCAATTAAGCGCAGTGGGGCAACTAATGCGAGTAATGAATAATAGTTTACACGATAGGCGTTTGTGGCTCGTTAGCTGTCGGAGAGAACAAGGTCAGCCGATGTGGAGCAAGGTCAATGTGGACGAAGTCTTCGAGTGATAGCGCGACCTCTGCATTCATTATCGAGTCACAAACGCGCGGCAGCTGCACTCATACATTTCTACCGTACGAGCGCTGACATGGAAAATAATATTTATTTTATTATGTGTGTGGTACGCATTCTTGGGCGTTGTGAATCGAGTATGATAAGCTTAATTTGCTATATCAGAATATAATTAATTGTAAGCACGTTTTGCTGCAAATGATATATAAGAGAGAAACAAAACAATAAAGTTTATTAAGATTGCGAATTCAATATCAATCGCAGCTGACGTTGCAATATAAAATGAAATTAATATTATTGCAATCAGCTTTAAGCTCCACGAAAAGTTCTTCAACTTTTTCAAGTACCTACATATCCCGTTAGAATATTTCGTTATTAAAGTTGACTGCATTACTTGCCACCTACATTTGTCTATATAAGGCATAATTATGACTAAAAACACAAAGAGAATTCTTATAATTGCTGTCTATTTCGAGCTATTGAAAAAGCAGTCAGTATCTGTCTAAAAGCTTTTGGTGGCACATCATGGTCTCCATTAATCACACCAATAAGTAAAGTTGAAACAAAAAGTAGGCTGTCATGGTAATTGATGGCAGCATTCGCTACACTGTCACAATTAAATGGTGGTTCAAATGGAGCAGGTGTACAAAAAACAAAGTTCTTGGAAGCGAGAGAGCGTTCGGAGAACCTGTTGTGTCCGTACCTGCACGACTTGAGACGACTAAATGCATTTTGCACATAGTCGAATGATGTCATCCAGGATATTCGAAACGTAAAGCTGTTCTGAAAATAAAATAAAAAAGTCGTGCTCACAAGGTGATACGAATGCTTTTCCCGGCCAATGGACGTTAGTCATAGTTTCATATCTGGTCAGTCGGTATAAAATATTTTATTTAGAAAAGCGTTTACGTTTCTGACGAAGGAATCGCGTTTTATGTGTCTCTTCACAAGCACAATGATTTTTTATGACCTCTTTTGAAGTTTTCAAACGCTGAAACATGTATGTCCTTCTTCTGTTCAATTATTTAATTATAACCATGCATTTCTCTAATTTCAAATAATATATTATATTTGCAATTTGAGACAGACAGCTGGCAGCATATAATATCAATAACGCAGCTAAAATAAAAAAGTTTGGAATGGATGCAGGTGTGAGGCTCGTAAGCGTAACAGTTGGCATTCAGTGTCAATTCTACGTTCATCGTGGTGTGAGACATGTATCTTTAATTCAAAATTAACAAGCGATGCGATCGTCTTCGTCGGTTTTAGTTTCAATTTTATAACCATAATAAATTAATGTTAAATTTTATGATATGGATCGCATGCATGTTTCTTGGATGCATAACATAAGTAATTGGTTTAATAAGTATAAAATTATAATGGATAAACCGAAATAGAAATTTTAGGCTCGTTCGGTTAATTAGATTCATTCTTACATTAAAAAGAGGACAAACTTCATGAATACAAAACCGTTGCAAAATAAGAGGCACCAGCACGCGTAGCATGACCACCGTAGAAAGGGGTTTTGTCGACGGAAGAATAGACAAAATGATAGATTGTGATTGTTTATCTGTCATTTTGTCTATTCTTCAGTCGACAAAACCTGTTTCTACAGTGGTCATGCTACGCGTGCAGTAAGGAAAGTGTATCTCTTTCCACAGATTCAGTTTTGTTTCTTGCTATTTGATAAACTGTACTTATCTATCATAATTAATTTAGCCGTGATTACTCCAACATTTAGACGGGCGTTGTCAGTACTCAGGAACTTTAATATAATAATGGTAAAGCCCGGTACTTGCCCGTGGTCCCCCAGTCTTGTTCCCCTTGGGGTAGTACGAGCAAATATTTTTGCCCGTGGAACCCCCTAAATAACAATCTTCTTATTAAATATATTTTTATTGCCAAGCATGATGACGTCACCTCGCCAGCTTGCGAAGGTGATTTGAATCGCAAGGAAGTTGGAGTCTGCGTCATCCGATTGAAATGGAAGCAAAAAGTTTGCGGCGCGGCGCCTGCTTTTCATTCATCCCTCGGAATGGCCGCTACGTCATCGACTAGACGTCAGGAATTATGAGTCAAGTGTATTTTTATACTAAGATATGTATGAGTATGAGTAGGAGGAGCTCTTTGCACCTGATCATTATGATTTTGTTAACTTTTAGACTTATGAAAAGTACTAGTAGAAGTACGAAGTTAAACTAATTTCGAATTTCAATATTGGTGCAGTTTTGAGAAGAAAAGGCATTATGATAGTGATAACTGGAGAACAGTATGGGTATCACAGATACAACATAGTTTAGGGTGAAAAAGGTAGAAAAAACAAAAGTTAGAAAAATAAATTTACTGCTCGTAAATAATAAAAATCACCTATCTACATCTGCCGTAAATTGCTATAGATGTCATAGTCTCTTTCCAAGATATCACTGGTCGAAAGTTCCTCAATAATCGTCACTTCAATTTGATTCTTGATGGTTGGAGCTCAGCAGATGCGAAGTTCTTCAGTTGCTGTTTAGTTGAGTTCCTCGGGGAGGGCGACGATGGGGTCGACCACCACGGGGGAGGGCAAGACGACGGGCTCGGGAATGATGACCTCAGGGACGACGGGCTGGGGCATAACCACGGGGGAGGGGATGATTAATTCAGGGAGGACGGGCTGGGGCATAACCACGGGCTCGGGGATGACGACCTCAGGGAGGACGGGCTGGGGCAAAACCACGGGCTCGGGGATGACGACCTCAGGAAGGACGGGCTGGGGCATAACCACGGGCTCGGGGATGATGACCTCTGGGAGGGTAGGCGCGGGCATAACGACGGGCTCGGGGATGATGTTGTTCTCAGCGTCATCCACGATTTGGACGGGGGTAGGGTTTATCTCGGGCTTGGCGGGGACGACGACAGGGGAGACATCAACGGGGGAGGCATCGTTGGGGGCATCGATGTTCACGATGATCTGCACGAGGGGCAGAGGGTTGGCGGCGGCCACGGCCAGCAGGGCGAACAGAGCAACGAAGGTCTTCATTGTGTGTGTTTAAAGTTTTTTAACTGAAACAATACATTCAAACTTGTTAATATCACATAACGGATATATAAATACATCAACGGATAACATAAAGTCTCGGATGAATCTTATTCGGTCAAGTGTAACATCAAGTAAATAGGTAACATTATCTAATACTTTAAAAAAAAGTATATCGTTGAAAGCACAACGGTTAACTTATTTTCTTATTTGCAGAATAAATTAAAAGTGAGCAAAGATTTTTGGACAAAATACCAGGCGCCAGATATGCCACGACAATCGATTTTATACGAATACGTGGATTTAAACGTCTATTGCAAAAAAATGCTTAGAAAGCTAATTGAACAAAACACTTTCAGGATTCAAGATTAGCACACAAAACATGGTATTAAATTATTTAAAGTAATTTTATAAGTATTCTCACTTTACAATTTTCTAATAATGTTCTTAGTTAGCTTGAATTTGTACTACCTCATAGTTAATAAATATTGTATGTAACTCACCTCGCTTTCACAAATATCAATGAAAACTATAATTGTTTGTGTAAAAACACTCAGTTTTTATACAAATTTAAAGCCATAAAAACGTATATCGATGTGTTATCAGATTACCACAATTAGGAATTAACTTTTATCAATTGTCGCAAATGCTACCAATAAATATTTAGTAGCCCCTTCCCCTATTATAAATATAGATAGTAAAGCTAATTTAGAAATCAAATAATGTCGTTTTAGTCTACTTCAATTTACCTATTCCCAATGCGATAGCGTTTAGCACAAAAAAACTAATAAAGCGTAATAAGTAATGCGTTAGAATCACGAAATAGACTACCACAATCGATAAACCTTTGTATTTTGACCTTCGATAAATATTACTTAAAATAACTTTTCTTTTAAATACAAGACCAACGTATAAGGCCTGAATGGCTGCTGAAAATAAAGATCCTGCACCTGGTTAGAATAGTCCAAAATGTTTACCATTTAACTAATGTATAAAATACATGTTAATTGATGCCTATTTATGCGGGAAGAACCCTAGATAATGTATTAAACTTCACACCCAACTCGCCAAGAAATTGAATATAACAACAAGCGCCGGTTAGGACATGTCAAAAGAATGTCATAAGGAGAATTTCGACACAATCTGGAATACGAAAGTAGAGGAACGAAAGGTCGGAAGCATCGCCGACCTATCACGATCATATAAAACGTATGCACCTCTGGATGTGGAATCTGTAATGTTTGAGTCTTGGGTGGTAAATCTCTTTCGATACAAAACTGCAACAAGCTACGTAGAAAATTGATAAATTCTTGGGAAAACCTTTTCTATTATAAAATCCTAGTAATTCATTAATATACTCGGACGCCGCTATACCCTACCTCTGAGTTCTTACATACTCCATACTCAGAGGTGAGATCTCAACCTTCTAAAACTATCATATGGCTGTTCTTAACACTGTAGGTCTCCGTGATCTTCGATGAAACGCATACCCATCACTTCTCTTTCTGTTATTAGGTATGTCTTTCTTTGGCAAGATACGAAAAGGTAATTTATTCGATTATTTAGGTATATACTCTAGTGTAGTCTTTACCTCAATTTCCTTTGACCCTTACTAAGTTTCTGGTGAAACTAAGGGCCAAGCTTGCGTCTTCTCTTGCCATATATAGAAGCCGGTAAGCCTTTAGGTAGTCTTAATAAAACCAGTCGTAATTCTATACTAACGAGACAATAGTACCTACTCGGCAATGGCAGGCTATCGCTTTCGAGCTTCACAATAATCGCTTTCGCTCACTCGACTCTAGGCCATTTCCCCGGAATGGGAAATAATTTATTTAATTGCCATAGTAACTCGCTAGCTCCCCTATGAACGGGAAAGTCCGTATGATGGCATAGCACTAGTAACTTAGTAATGAATAATTGCAATGAAACGAGACATTTCTCGGTTACATGGTCTCAGATTGCCTTTTACTAAATGTCGATGGGATACCACTGAAAATCCTTTTTAAGCCAATAAGAATAACCTCGGTTGCCTTCAGTGATTTCACTAATCATTGCCACAATCGATGTTATTTTAAGTTAACGAATGATAAATTAATCCATCCCATCTGTGGTTTCGTAGTTTTCATATAATATTTTCATATTGACTTTTACCCACAAATTAGCTTCAAAATAACCGATTATAATGTTCAACACCGCCTACCAGGCGGAGTGTATGAACATTATACAACTGGTATACTCTATAGAAACCAGGAGAGTTACGGACCCCCACATACGTATACTCTCCGACAGCGCCTCATTTCTCCAATCCTTAGGGCAAAAATATTTTAGAATGTCAAAATGCACTAGAACGTTTACCGGTATCTAACTGCAACAAAGTAACATTGCAATGGATAAAAGGACAAAACGGATCTCTAGGCAATGACGCAGCCGAAATACTCGTAGCTAAGAGAGCATCCAGCATGTTAGTTTGTGGACCCGAACCTATCGTACCCATCCCCTTCAACCAGCTACGCAGGTGGCTACAGGAGTTCAGCTACACACAAGCGGAGAACTGATGATCCTCGACACCAGGCTGCAAGCAGTCCAGGGAAGCTATGCCATACTTAGATGGTAAATTAACCCGACGCTTATTACGCCTGGACAGGAACGACATGCGCCTGGTGATGGGGACCATCACGGGACACTGCTCGCTAGACAAACACTTCTACATAATAGACATAACGAACAGTCCTCTGTGTGTGCATGCATGGAGGCTGAGGAAACCGTTGCTCATGTGTTCTTTGAATTCACAAGCGTCACCCAGATCAGACCTAGATCTTGATGACAGATGTTCTGAACAAACCAGGAGACCTACAGAACTTCTGGAGGAAGGTGGGTGAGTTCGAATAACCACCAACGGCTGCCACGGTCCACGCATAATGGTCCACCTGAAGCGGAAACCAAACCTCTTAACAGAGAACATAGAATATAACCTAAATAGGTAGAGGTGAACAGACGACACAGTTTATACAGGATGCAGGACGTGATTTGCTCGTGCCAAATCTACCAACAATCATACAGTAATATAAACTGACTGTTACCTATATAAAACTCGGGTCGATCGTTGCGTACTAACCATAGTACTTTCTTTCTAACCCACTTCAATATAAACCTTAAAAATATTTATTATTATGATCTCTTAAAACATGAAAGAAGTTTTGAAAAACAAAAAAAATTATACTGTATAAATGAAACCTTTAACCAAACTATTGCATTGCTATGCTTTTCAACGTATCTAAATCAAAATCACGAGGAAAACGCTTCGGTGATTGAAAAGCTCAATATTGGAGAAGAACTTATGCGAATCTGGACCTGAATGTCAATATTGGGAATATCAATCATACCTTCGTATGGAATGATTCATTACACAGCGACAGTTCATTAGATCATAGGTTTTAAAACATAATCATTTAGATATGTGTACCTACGTATTGTCCAGCACGCGTAGCATGACCACCGTAGAAACGAGTTTTGTCTACGGAAGAATAGAGAAAGTGACAGTTAAACAATCACAATCTGTCATTTTGTCTATTCTTCCGTCGACAAAACCTGTTTCTACGGTGGTCATGCTACGCGTGCTGGTCAAATAGTTCCTTTGTTCTCATATTATTACATTCGCAAAATATTATATTCTCGAATTATTATATTCTCAAAATATTAGAAGTACAATCAAACACAGTGAAAAATAAAAATGAATTTATTTAAATCAAAATCTTTAAAATCTTAAATAAAATTAAGATCTTTATTCCAATACCTAGGCATCATGGAAACATGGAACACTTTCGAACGTAATACAATATTAAAATAAAAAATTATTGCAGTATCATACAGTATTGCAAAATTATTTGCATTTATCATTAATAAAATATAATTAATAATAACTGAAACTAAACAAATCCCGAGTGATCAAGTGCATACAAGTTTTTACAAGTGGCATCTGTTTCCAAGCACGACGATTGGTACAGCCGCGCAACAATAAAAATTGCAACATCATGGAAAATTTATGGGAGCTTATTCAACGCCGCTAACATGGTTAAGCATTCTATTGATTTAATTTTGTTGGATAAACAGTCTGTGATAATGCAATTAATTTTTCTATCATTTTCAATGTATTTTAAAGATATTTTTTTATCTGGGCAGTGGAAAGCACTTTTTAGTAATCTTTTATTTTGAATTTGAGCTTCTACTTTTAATGCTACTAAAAAGGAAAATGGTTGATCGAGATGGAATTCGAGAGTTAATTCTTCTGTGCCATCCTTCCACTGCATTCGTAGTGCGGTTCTTTTCACAACAGCTAAAAATATCTTTGGTAATGGTTTGTATCCACTGGTTATTAAAATAGTCTAGAAATTTCTGTGAAACTTCCGTCTCTGGTGCGATTTCATATATAGCAAGGTATGCTTCTGGAATTAGATTGGGTGGTAACAGAGCCAAACTTGTGCACAACTGTGTGATTTTGCGACCTAAGTGAATTTCGTTGAAATTAAATTTTTTACTCATTCTAAACACAGCATTTAAAAAATGGTAATAACAGCCTTTTACTTTTATTTCTGGATATACCTCACGTACAGCATTAATTGCAGCAATTTCGTAATCGCATTTGTATGAACTAATATTCATACGAAATTGATTTCTAAGTACAGAAAAGAACCTTTTGTATGTATTTGTGTTCTTATTTGGTAATAAGCCATAGACAATAGGTACAAAACTAATTGTGTTTTGGTCTCGTGCGATATCAATATGTAAAGTGTACAATTGGTAAAAAGGCGACGGTGTCACCTTGAATGTACCATCTCCGTATACAATGTCAATTGTCTGGAATAATTCTCGTAGCTTTTGAGCAGGTAACATCGAAAATATTATAATTCTATCATCCGTTTCACCATCATAATCATCAAATAAAAAAAAAGTCTTGCACAATGTGGTGTGGCAAACTCACATTACTTGTAGTCTTTGATGTACCGACATTCAAAAAAATATTTCGTTTCCTGTACAGCGTATCCTTTTTGGACGTAAATGATGGGATCAGATACTCTTTATTTTGAAAAACTTGATTTCCCAAGGTGCTTTTCAAATATTTTTGGAATGGGTTAAAAATTTTCGCACACTTCTTTTTTGCACTCCTCCATTGCCATATCAATTATATTTCTTTCAAAATCAACGCTGCAACTATGTTTGGGCTGTCTAACGACTTTCTTATCCAAACTTAATGTAATCGAAGTCTTGCACTCCCTTTGGTTGCAACATCTCCAGTTGGTTGTACCATTTTGTACTTTAAATCTATTTGTAACATCTGTTTATATACCACCTGTATTAAGCAAATAAATGATTTGATTTGATTTGATTTGATAATGTCAAATATTTATTATTGTTTCCCTCAAATTAAAAACATTTTTCGCTGTGATTGTTCTTTGTGTAATATTTTGATAATATAATAATTCGAGAATATAATATTTTGCGAATATAATATTTTGCGAATGTAATAATATGAGAACAAAGGAAATAGTTATCATAATGTTAAAATGGATTAAGATTTAGGATTATAAATAAACTATTAAAAGAGTAACCGTGGAGTTTCTTGCCGGCTCTTCTTCATAGGAAACGACCAATTGGAACCGAGCACCTAGCTTCTGACGTTTCATAAATACCCTTGTAGGTTTATGTGAAATAAAATATTTTTAATTTGAATTTGAAAACGATTACTCATAAAGACATGACAAATGTTATGTGGATATAACAGGAAAATTTTAAAAAATAACAGCTAAACTCCCGAAAGGTATATTTTACAAAAGCATTTTATCGTTAACTTTATTGTCATTTATGGTAAATTACATACGACTTAATAAAAACAAGACAATGTATCTATCCGGTTATCAGCAAATAGATAATCGTAAAATCAGCGGCAGGAAACCAAAAGCACGCGTTATGAAAACTACTGAACGAGGACCAGTCGGTGCCGGTACGTTCACCCACGCATTGGAAAACTCGGAAAAGTAGCGATCAGACTACTTGAGGCTTGAGAAACATCGTATCCATCCGGTGGCTTCTACTCGTATATTACATTAAATCCCGTATATTTCCCCTCTCGGCTCGTTAAATTTGTGGTGTGAGTTGGAAAGCCTGCGCGGGCGCCGACGTGCGCGCATGTACCTCCCGCCACGTTTCGCGTGGAAACTGTGCCACGTCGCGCCTTCTCTCAGTAAAAGTACTTTCTTCAAGCCGCTTTCGGAAACTCGTCTAGAACAAATTTCCTTGCTATAGTAACCTTGTACATGTGACATAAGGCGTTCGCCTGCGCGTGCACTATAATTAGAACTGTCGGTCGTTTATAGCGTACTGAGAGCCCGCAATCGATACCGAACCGTGCCCCGCCTGCATGCGATCGTGAGAAATATTGCCGCCGTAGCATTAAACTGTGCAACCTTATCCGTAAAACAATGGGATGTTACGATGATTCAGTACGCGCATTTAATAAAGTATTCCTACATTATGATGGGCATAAACATACTTTTATTAGTCAGCATGAACGGCGGCAGCCAGAATCTATCCTTCAGTCTGCATTAGATTTATTTGTATTGAAACTGATGGCCTCATTTATTTAAATCTAACATAATCTTTTTGACCTTTCATTTAATAAAAGCTTTTTAAGTGCCCTTGTGGCTATCTACGCAGTACACATTTAAAATAGGCTTAAAATATATTTAGAGTTGGTATGCGTACTTTGTTCTTAAGTTAAAAGAAACAAATCGGGTTTGTTACTGACAAGCCTGAAAGGAAACCCCTTGTGCATGACTGTCACGTCGTGAATCGCGTCGTGAAAGTTTTATCCTAACCTAAAATGACCTGTTAATTTTATTCCTTCGCTGAAGTATGTACAAGGCACTCCAAAGGGACAATTAATACTCTTATTGAAGAAATGTTTGGACCTTGACTTTATAGCTACTGCTTGTCTTTAACTAATCTAGTTAGGTATAAATTATTCCAAATTGGTGACTTTTATAGACTGTTTGTTTAGACACGTCATTTTATTCTCATAAAGTGATTAAGATTAAAGTTAATGTCAGGATTTGGATCAGAAAATACAGGGTCAAATTAAGTTAACTAGCGAAACTCCGCAGACGTGATAGGAATCGACATCTCAAAATCTGCCTAGCCTTTTACTAACATGTTGCGAGTCCAGATCCAGTCACCCTGTATACAGGGTTATTGGTAAAACACCAACAACCTCTTAAGGGGTCATTGTACTCATCATTGTGAACAACTTTTACTTTGGTTCCAAGCCTTAAATCGGGAAAGTAAAATCTAGTGTTCCATACATTTTGACGAGTTGTGTGAACATAAATGTAGGGAACAGCTGTTTTTTTTTTTCGCGTTTTCATGTTTGGTCCCATATTAAAAGTTGTTCCTATTGATGAGTAGAATGACCCCTTAAGAGGTTGTTGGTGTTTTACCAATAACCCTGTATATAAACAAAGATTGCTCATAAAATAGTTTAAGATGTACCTACAACAGGTATAGAAACCTAATCATCACACATTGTTTACATAATTATAGTTTACTAATCATACTTTAGAATAAAGAATGCCTTTTCCTTACCCTCTGAAAGAACACAATATAAATTCTTTTTACATCGTTCTTTCTCATTTCTGTCAAAACACGAGCTAGTACTGCATATAATTCCGAATCCAATACAAATAGGTATTGGTGCTGTGCTTAATCAAAGGAGAGCGATCTTCGCTCGCCGCTGTTGACTTCAAATATTCAACGGAAATCAAAACATGTCACGAACGTCCTCGTGGCGAGAGACACGTCCCACAGGACGTACCTACATACGGACGACGGTACATAATACAGACGTGGTATTGTATCATAAACTAGAAGTAATATCCCTAAGGCATACCTTGACGGGTTAAGATTTACTGCGATGCTGATTTCATGGGCTTAGATCTGAGGGCTCATATTTTCTTACAATGTTCCGGCCCCACATAAACAGAAATTAAATTGTAAATTCAGTGTTTCTTTATTTTGAAAAATAACACCGATATTTGTCACAATCAAATGGTCATGGGATCAAAAAGTCTATGGAAGCAAAGTATGCATGCGTCCATAGACTTTTTGATCCCAAATCTTAACATCAAGTATTACTTGAACACAAGGATTTCCTAAGCAAAGCTTGATATTCAGATTTTGAATTCAAAAATCCTTTACGGCTGAAACAGAATCCATAATCATGCGCTGAATGCGCGGCGAAAAGGCTTGCAGTACCTAAACCTCAAATTACAGGTTACAGTCATTGCTCCTCTGTCAGTCTAATTCTAAACGGTTGGCTCAAGGCACCATAACACGACAGAACAACCTTAGTATAGACAGAGTTCGTTGCATACGATCAAGCGAGCAAGGTTCACTGTTCTATTGAAGGAAATAGGTTATTCTGGTCTATGCACTGTTTTGATCTCTATCACGGTATGTTGTTGGCACCGTCAGAGACACGTGCTGGCTGCACGTGGTGTTGAGGTTGTGCCAACGGCCTATGGCGGAGGCTTGCCAGATAACTGCAGACTGTATGAAGCCGTACGATAATAACTGCTGTTCTAACTGCTTGTATACTAATTCATAGTATGACAGTACTTTTATTGTGTTTAACAGAAGTCTTCCATTCCGTCCGTTCCGTTAACATTCTCAATTGGGTCACAAAAGTAACTTCTACCTTTCACAGAAGTGTTTCTCGACGAAAGTTTTAAATGGCACATTCAAATTTTTATAACTTTATTTCAAAGTTATTTAAACTGGAAGCCTTGTTAGATACATAAAACTTAATTAGCCTGAACGCACTATCGACAGACATCATAAAGTCAACGAGCCGTAAGCACATAAAGTAATTTCAGGTGCAAACGATATCAAACGATAAAAGAACCTACGTGACACGAACATAGTCATGATAACTAATCCTAATCCTAACTAAACTAATCCTAACTATATATTTTATATCATAAATGTGAAAGTGAGTTAGTTTATTTGTATGTTTCTTTGTTACGCTTTCACGCTAAAACGGCTGAACAGATTTGGATGAAATTAGGGACATAGTTAGACCATGACCTGGGTTAGGACATAGGACTTTTTATCCCGATATTCCTGCGGGATTGAGACTTATGTGGGTGAAGCGCAGCGTGTAATTAATAAGCTGGCGTTTAGGTAAATAATAAACAGAAGCTTTCAGAGAGCGCCTGATGAAAGGACTTCCTCGTTTGGTTGTTGATTAACTAATGAATTAATGCTGAATGCTTTTAGGTACCTATCCATATATCCTATCTGTATTGTACCTACTTGTACCAAGGTACTTAGTATACTCATCAATACACAGCTAGATAATATTATTTTACTAAAGTCCAACAATGATTTCAACAAAATTAAAAAATATAGAACGACCATACCTAAAAACGCGTCTATAAGGTATATAAAAAAAAAACTGAAAATGTCCTCGAATTTCGCAGTTTTTTGAGCACCATGGAAGTGGCACAAGGTTTTCAGCCTTGAAAACTTGGATATAAACTACTCTCAGAGGACCTAACAACATATAAATAAATCGTAGTTACATGTGCGTTTGCGTCGTTGCCTTTTTGTGTCGATTTTGAATGGGATAATAGAACATCGACACATTAAAATTGCATTACCATGCAAATTTTTCCTACCTAACAAGTCCTTTGGGACGAAAACTATCGGAATAATCAGAACATCGAACGTTGTCGCTCCATCGGCATGCTCTGTAGGACCCCACGGAATGCCATTTAGTAAATTGCCTTTCTCTATCACACTGCAAGCCAATGAAGCCACCGGGAATTCACTTTAATCCCGTAATAAATTGCTCTTTGCAAAAATGCAAATGAGACTAAAATAAAATGTCGAAAAAAAAATCTTATATCGAACAGATAACAGTATTTTGGTAGACAATGCAATTCCTTACGGCTATTAAAATTCCTAAGTCAGTATTTATTTTCTCGCTGAGTCGAGAGGTTGCTATGCAAATGTTCATTCATTGCTGGGCAGCACAATCTGAACGCATAGTTTACGATAGCGCAACGAATTTTTACTTACGTGAACTAGTTTCCTAAGCGAGATCGCCATAATGTCTTAATTCAACTTTTCTCGGCAATTTTTCATCATAATATCTTTCCGTCTCTAAGAGAAACTATATTTATACGTTAGAATGTAATTTAATTTATAAAACCAATGAAAACCCATTAGGTAAATTGAGGGATTCTTAGGAAAACATGTGATGGTGTGTGGTGGTGGACCTATGAATTAAAGAGACATAACCAAGGGCGGATCCAGAATTTATTTATGGGAGGGGCACAAGGGCCGGACAGATAAGAAGTGTGTCCCATATCTTGTATTGCACAATGCTATTTTTTGGGATTAATTCTTTTTCAATTAAGGTGAAGTAGTCTACTTCTTCAGCATTCATTATTGAAGCAATTTCTTGATAGATATACATTCAGGCCAGTCCATTCAGAGGATTCGATTTACACTCAGGTACTGATGATTATTACTTTAATTTAAGCTCTTCAGAGCTTTCAAATTATTTGTATAAGTAAGTTATATTGTAGTTATACTATAACTATAATATCATTTGGTTATAACACCGTAAGTTGCGCCGATTAACGTTGGTTCGTAATTTGGTATAAAACCAATCAGAAGGCCTACTTTCTTTGCTTTTAGTCCAATAACCCAAATTCAGTTAAATTTTTGTAAGTGCACGTCGTAATGGAATCGATATTTTCATTATTTTCACTTCCGTTATAGCCACCGCCGTTACTTATAAAAGGAACAATAAAATATTATTATCTTTTATTGCAGGTGGCAATTAGCGTTATAAATGGTTGCGGATTATTTTACTGACGCGTCGTGAGAATGTACAACAATTGATACGATCTTATCTGTCGAGGAAGTACCTACATCTTTCTTTATGGAGCTAGCACATAGCTATCTACTATATATGTTTCTCTCCCAAAACATTTATTAAGAGAACCGTTATCCGAAATGCCATAAAGCCTTCCCTCGGATATTTGGGACATTTTATGTGTCTGGACTTGGACAAAGAGCCGTTAACTGTTTCGAAGGCAGTAAAGCAGTTTTCTTTATTTCCGAGAGCAATATGGAATCCTTCGTTGCGCACGTGTTGAATCAGGTCATCGAGATTTGTTCCTGAGGCAGCGCGCCAGACAGCTAATAAGATTGTTTGTTGACCAACTCCTTGACTCAACCCTATCGAACCTTACACAGGAAAATATAATAAATGTTAAACTAATATTTCTTGGTCCGGAAGAAAGCTAGCTGTTTTCTATTTCTCATCCATCGGAAAATAACAAATTGAACTTGCAATTAACTGTCAATCAGTAGCTTCGCTACGTTTCTAGCAACTTGTCCAATAACTCACGAACAAGTAGGCCTATAATCGAAGATAATATTATTTTCCGCCATTCTGCCGCACCAGTCATGAAACTTAAACGGTTTTTAATTACTTTACGCAAATTCATTAACCCGTAACTATTAGAATTTTGAGTACAAGGTTTCAATATTCACCCTTGGACTACCTTGACACAAGAATATACGATTCTAAGAATTGTATATACTCGTATGCCTCTGCTTCAGCTGTACTTTTATTTAGTAACAGTAAAATAGCAAGTCTATTGGAAGCAACTTAGCTACATTATTTAAATAAAGATACCGGGAAGTAGGCTGACCTTTATTTTAAATCCCCGAGTAATAATCTGGTAAAATAAGCTCCGCCAGAACGATATACCTAAAGATAAGACCGAAATATTCGTATGGTTTCAAATAATACCTTTATTTTGTTGACAACCCGATAAGCGTGGAAGGCTCACTAACTGGCTTTCTTTTCTACACTTCATATTGGGTATGATCCTGACCTCAAACTGATATAGTCATGGTCTTTATCTATAAATTCCGAGTTTTGGAACAAAAAATCGATATTCCTACATTATTTTGGGAGGTGGGCTTTGTGAATTTTTGCTTATCGATGTATGATTTGTTTCGTTGACTAGATTAATGGTAATATAATTATTGTGTGACTTTATTTACCAGAATAAAAAGGAAAAAAAATGTGCAGAAAAACGTCGCTGTTACATTACCATAAACGAATCTCACACGAATATTGATTGTATTCGGAGGAAAGACTGCTTACCTAACTTACCTTGACTGGTATGATGCATGCTTCGTCAATATGAACTCAAAATCGTACCTGATTGTGCCTAGTGCGAAATTCTTGAATTAAAAATAAAATACCATTTTCATTGTTCGTTTTTGGAAAGCACTTAAATCTTAAGACTCATTTCGTTTTAATGCCTCTTAGTAGCATTTGCTCGAAATTAGTTCAACGCGGGGTGCAGCTGCTTCCCCTTTCCAACTTATTTCTATTTTCCGAACATAAATGTTTAAGTTAATGTGCTAGATAGCCAAAACTCAGCCAACATTAAGTTAGTACCTATATTGAGTTCAGACAGTACCGGATTTACCAGACGTGTCCCAGAAAACTTTACATATTTACCTACATTTTTTGTGTACTTGTTCTGTATCTACCACCATTTAATAATTTTATGAACTCATTAATCTTAAGCTTTATATTCAGAGCACAATGAGTTTTAGAGCGCTGTTATTTTCTTTGAAAACGTAATATGGGTTAAAGGTATAATTCCAAAAAGACATGCTCGAGCGACTAGGAGTGTATCCTTCCGTTTCTTTCAAATAAGTATATTCATTTCTGCTATACCGTGATGCTGTTGGACTCTGGAATCTGGAAGCTTTCTTTCACATGAACCAACGAGCTTCCCTACAATCACATTTCTTTTATCAGCGTATACATTCCAGCTGAAAACTAAAACAAATACGAATTACTAAAACAAATATAAAGTCCCAGTTTTGGACACATGTAATTCTGATATAGCTAACCCTTTCATAATTATCAACTTTTTCCTAGTTTTCCAAATTCGGCAACGAACAGTCGAACACTCCAATTCGCTCGACAATGTTAGTAAGTAGGTAGGTAATACGAACATAGCAACATAGTAGCTACTAAATTGAAGTCTCATTAAGAGTGGCTCGCGTGCCACTTTTTGCGTTATTCGGCGATTAGGTCATATTGAGGTGGTAGCCTTCCTAGCCTCGGTAGAAGGCCGCACTCTTCGGCGGAATGCGCGCTTGTATATCACGAACACGTGATTGACGAAAGTTGCTTACTCTTAATTAACACTTACTTGCAGAATCGGGGCTAAGCAGTAGATTTGATCTAATGTTGAGTAGTTATACTTGTGTTTTCTATCATAATTTTTTTAAAGCTTTGTTGCTATACATAATTACGGTACGGTACTAGAAAAAGTCTAGTTATCATAGCCGTATTTTCCATAAAATCCTTTATTTTATTCATAAAGGTGATACACTGTTTTACGAAATTGAAATTGACGAACCTTGCAATCAAAAAATTGTCCAAAGTAACGAGCAATTTAGAATAGCTACGTTATCACCACATCGCTGCATTTCCCATCGCGTAAATTAGTTCGGAACTCGTGAAATTCAACTGACATTCGACTGGTTTATTTGATCAACGGTATTCGCGTTAATAAGTTTCATAAAACATGAATTTTATTCATTCATTCGTTTTACTGGACAGTAATCATTCCCTAATAGTCGTTACCATCGCTGAAAATGTCAACTAGGACGACACAAACACTAATTAATTTATGTCAGTACGCCATCGATCAGATAATTGATAAGTAGTGTCATCGCACTTTTTAAGTACAATACATTGAAGGTACAACTGGCTTGTAGTGGGTCTGTACTCGGCTTATTTCAGTGCTACAGCCAGATTCTGCTTACTTAGCGGTCCACACCTATTGACTATTGCGCCCAATATTGGCCGTTGGGTCAAGTTGGTCTACCAATTTGTTTTGCGATGTTGACCCTTCCCGTAATACCTCCCCGAGACAGCCCGGCTATAAAACTTGACCCTAAATAACGACTATTTTATGCCGAAGCACTTTCATCTAATATGGATGATATAGACGTAATTTATTACAGTAAATGAACATATAAAAATGATTAAAATAAGACTAGATAGAGAGTGATATATATTAAACAACTGTTTTACAATATTATTAATATTAAAATATGTAATTGATATTATATTAAATTGACATTAAACTATTTAAAAAAACTAAACCATGACTGTTTTTTTGTCGTAATCATTCTCTATTATAAATAATGTAAGCAACGCTTGGCTATTCAAAACGCGACGCTTCATTGAGAGCACAGCTGTGTGCGTATAGTACCTACACGACTAGTACCGCGATGGGCGCGGGCGCAACGCTGCGGCCGCGGCGCGCGCGCAGACTCCGCGGCGAATTTCGCCGCTCTCGCCCACTGATCTACATTTCACCTCCAATATGGGTCAATAACTGCCCACGCTCAGCCCCTCCGAGCGCGGCCATTCACCTCGGCACTCCAAATCATTGTTCGCCAAATGTATAGCGTTGTTGGAGGTCGTTGACCCCGCGTTGGTGCGGCTGCTGACAGCCGTCAGCAGAGAGTCTTCTTCGAACGACACTCGACACGCCGACATCAGCGCAAACGCAAACATCCTCTCCATCCGCTATACTGCTATACTGTATATCAAGCCTCAGCGTGTATCTACTAGCATAAACAATGTGGTAGCCATTCCGCATGCTGTCAATATATTTTCAATTTATTTTTAAAGTGGTTGATGCAATTTATAATATTTAGGAAGTAAACAAAATAATTAGAAAGTTTTATAAGTTTTTAAAAGCATTCACTTTATTCCGAAGATTTGCTGGGCGTTACGTTTACGTACCTATTGAAGTAAGTCCCAATTTTGAGCTGCTATTTATGAAAGCCATTAAATTGTCAGGCCGTCTAGCCATACACATTATACTGAAAGAATAATTCCGAAATCAATTATTTTATTAAAAACTTAACAACATGCAGGGTCAATAGCTTGAAGAGCTTTTAGAGCGTTTACCTCTAAGAGTGACATTTAGTATTTAACAGACTTTTTTAAATCACAATAATTATTCCTAAACCTATTGCTGATCACTCTCCAGTGCTCCCCATTCTTGAAGTGATCCTTGAATAGTTAACAGGCCACCGTTTGTTACTCTGGTTTGTGTGGTACTGTTTTGCAAACAATTCAAAACTGCGAACTTAATTTGTTATATAAATTTATTAGCACTTGGCCGAGTGGCCACTCAATAAACTGTTGTAAAATACCAAAAATACCTACACCGTAATGATGGCTGATACAGTGATAACTACATACTGATAAACACGAAAATAAAATACGAGCGTGCAAAATTATAATTACGTAAAAACTTAATGGCATCTTATAGGTAATAAAAAGTATAATTGATAAAATGTTCATATCTCTATATCGAATACGATATCTATAAGAAATTATACTTCAATAATATATTATTGCAAAAAATTTACGTCCAATCTTGCCACAGTCATCACACCAAATCTGCGTGTATAAAGACGTAAAACCCGCGCTAGATGAGAACAGCTACTCACTAGGCATAGTTCTGTAGCTATCCAAATATTGTTGTGAAGGAAAGTGGCGCGCTGAACGGACGCACACAGCACACTGCCTCCGCAAGAAGTGTCACGTTGAACTCTTACATAAGGACTCGCCGTGCTTTCCAAAATATTATTGGATTTTTTTGTCTTTTTAGCGAACAATGCTTTTGTCACGCATCTACATATGCGTAGCAAAAGAAAGTTATGTTGTAGTCACATAATTGAGACCATTTAGGCCTATCTAAATCTTAACGCTTACATAAAATAACCAATTTAACGAACGGACCTCTCTTTAGAAACACTCCTATAAAAAAAGATACGAAATATCTTAATTGTCGTTGGCAGGTAACTGTATTCTTTACATTCTGAGGAATACTTATTATAGAAAGTTTTCTGTTACTAAAAACAAGATCCAACTTAGTACAACTTGAAACATGAAAAAATATTCAAGGTCCAAAAAATATTTCTTCAGAAGGCTTAAAAAATGAGTTGCGATGTAGTAATGTAGGCTTTTTACGAATAGTCGCACGCGAAATGTTAGTGATAACGAGGCACATGGTGCCCGGGGCGCTGGTGGCGCTCGGCGGCCCGCGGACAGGTTGCGTGGCCCAAGGAGAAACATCGCTTGCTCTACATTCGTCGAGTTTGGAGCCGATGACTCCTCGTGACCGTGTCCTCCTTAGCGAGTGCTGCTTTATCTCACCGAATTTCTCTCTTCTGTTCCGCATCATCACGAACAAAAAGTCAAGACCCGTTCGGTGGAAACGCGGCCTAGTTGTGACGACCACTTGGCCACATAGCGCCGCCCGCTCTACAACAAACCCAAAAGCGACTACTTTCGCCCCGGCCCAAGTGCTAATTAATACTTGACGGGACACTATAAATAGAGTAGTAGGTATCAGACGTGGTGAAGACAATAACAACTTAGACAAACTGTTCACTGTTCACTGTGCACTGCGGTGAACGATGACTGATGACACTTGCCTTCTAAAGGAACCGTAATTTATTAGCCTTTCCATTGATGGCGTATTTGTAATCTGAGCTTTTGTATGAAACCAGGTTTTGTATATCTAGACTATTTTCTACCCGACTTTTTTCCTTTTTTTTATTATAAAAATGGGAATCCACGTATCACTGGCCAGTTTCCCTCACTCATCAGTTTATCTAGTTCACCAGTTTCGTTGATAAGTAAGTTTCGCTGATTGGTCAGTTTTGCGGATTAGACAGTTGCGTAAACTCGACAGTTTCCAGTGTTCGCCAGTTACGTTGATTCGTCAGTTTGGTACACTCAAGGAAAAAGATATGTTTACGTTGTAACAAACAAAATTGGATAATGTAAGGCATTGTAAGGAACACCTAGCCCAATTTAAATCAAACATATAGTTGTTCCAAAATTTAAAACAATCATTAACTTCTAACATCATGTAACTGTAATCTGATAGTACCTTAGTACATATTTGTTTTTTTTTTACTAAGCTTCGTTGGTCTGGTGGTCCCAAGCGCTACTGCTGAGCATGAAGTACTGGATAAGATTCTCAAGTCGAAAAAAGCGGTATTGGGATTTTTCATAGCGGGACGGAGTCTGAATTTGAGCCCGGTTAATGGCAACACGCTCGCCGCCTATTACATGGCTCTTCTAAGTACACCTCTGCCTAACCCTTTAAGGAAGCAAGCGTGATGTTATTTTACGTGAAACATAATTTAAATTAGCAGTCGTGTGTATGCAGTTATCTACCGACTGTACTTTGACTGACGATTTGAATAAAACTGACGAATCAACGTAACTGGCGAACACTGGAAACTGTCGAGTTGACGTAACTGTCTAATCCGCATAACTGACCAATCTGCGAAACTGACTAATCAACGAAACTGGCGAATGCAATAAACTAACGAGTGAGTGAAACTAACCAGTGATACGCGGCCTCGATTGTTTCAGAAAATTACAATCAACGATGAATAATGTTCATTCAAACCCATAAAGCCTTTGTATTAAGTTATTAACTATATCATATCACCAACAGATAATGTAACTAATCTGATAATAAAGGTTATTTGTAAATACAATAACTAAATCCAGTTAAAGCACCGTTGGATAAAGCCGAATTCACGTGCAAAAGTTGTAGCCCATCTGTCCATACGTGTTAACAATGACTGCGCAAGAGCAAATGTATGCGTTGAAAAAAAGTAACTTTTTTTAACGTCAGCGCAGTCCTTTGTTTTGGCCGAGGCTGGCCTTTAAGCACCGCTAGATCTTGTCGTATTGTCTGTCACATGCCATCTTTTGTTCTATCATAACTATAAAACTTAAATGTGGAAAATAAATGATGATATTTAACTCTTAACGCTGACTTGTATAAATGGTAACAATAATTTTGTTATCAATGCGTTTAAATCTTTTTATCAAGATTATATTATTGAGGACTTGATCATTTATTGGTAGAAATACCCCAGCAAAGCAATTAAGCACCAAACATATGGTTCTATCTACCTAGTTTACGTACATATACGTACCTACGAGTAAGTAATGGTCAAGAATTTTGACATCGATTGCAAAAATGCTGTTTCTACGCACTCATTCCATTTTGTACCAACAATATAACCACGCGGAAGTAGAATTTAAAAATATCTACGATAACGGTAAACTGTTGTAGTTTATGAATTATGTACACTGAACATTTTGCTCCGCTACGCCATCTACCCACAATATTATAGCACCGGTGTTCACATTACTGTGGTATACAAAATAATTATGCTTTTCTTTGTTATGATTTTGACATTATTATTGATTGTTTTACGTCATTATGACCAAAATTAGCCAAATATTATTAAGTATTAACACTAGTTTTTAAGATGTGTATGTAATTACTAACAAATTGGATTGAATGATGCGAAAATTTTTTTTTTGATTGATTGATAGCTCGGAAAGATATACTTTCCACAACGCTAAAGAAATGAAACATTAAACATGACAAAAAAAAAATTGCGCTTGCTACGAAATCTTCGTAGGCCGTAGCCTCGTAGCCGTAGCCAAACTGTAACCGCAAATTTTAGAAACATTTAACTTCGCAATCAACTTATGTTAATTTATTTTTACATACGAAATGTGTCCAAAATATTGCTCCCCGATAGGTACCTGGTACAAACTCGAAAGTTATGTCCCAATGACATAACATTCGTAGCTCGGTGGCAGAACGACGAACTTAACTTCGCAATTCTATCTTGAATATTCATTTAGTCAGCATACGAATAGTTGTTTTAAAATGTTATTCCCCTACATGTTAGGTACTGAATAAATACATACGTAATAATGTCGTAGTACGTAAAAGACGTAAGTAGATAGTGTAGTAGTAATCTCGGCGATGCTACGGTTCCTCATTTTCATTCATATACATTCACATCATTTCTATCGTAAAAACACTTTTTCCTGAGAATACTACAAAAATGTAAATAGACAATTTATAGGTCTGTTTAAATGAAGTTCAGTAATTGATATCAGTAATTGATGTCAGTACCTAATCTATTGTTTTCTTTTTAATAAGGCCTATTTAGTGTAAGTCATACTACGATAGAGGTACCGTCTCTCTATAAAAATAAAATCTTATTATATGATCCGATGCACTTAAAATTATTCGAATCTTTGTCAATAAATCTAAGAAATAAAACTTATGAATCTTCGGGTGAATGGTCGTCGCTGTGTGAGCAGTTGTCAAAATTCTTCTAAGCTCGCTCGAGATTTCATGACGTCCATAACTTTTACTTTTTTAAATACTTTCTTGATTATCAAATGATGATGATGTTATTATAGTTAGTTAGGGTGTGCAATAGGTGTGCAGGCGCGTCCAGTGCACGGCTAAATGTCGCGCGCGCGGCCTCAGCACTCACAAACGGCCTTTGCAGTTCGGCGCGGTCGACGACCCGCCGGGGTCGTTGACTGGGCCCGCATTAAGTTTTCACTTTCGTTCACTAAGGATAACTGTACCAATACGTCACGTACATGCCCACAATTCCGTTGACGGACCATTCGGTTCCTTACACCTGCGGGGAATAAGCAATGCCGCTGTCACACATTTTGTGCAGTATACTCGCATCTCGCCAAAAGACCGAGAACCCCCTCCCAGATGAGCAATCGTGAAACTCGGGTCTTTAAACTTTAAAGGATTCGATAACCTATAGCAATTAACTTTTAGTCGGACATCCTGCTCCAATGAACCTCGGTAGTTATCTTCAAATCTTTTCGGAATGCAATAATTGTGATCAAGAATTGTGTATTTTTTAACTCGCACCCAAATTGACCAACTATTTAAAAAATAATCGTCAGTAGAGTTTTACATTGACCTAGGTTTTTATAACTTTGACTCGTGACTGGTCAGTATTTGCCCGGTTACAATCAAACGCAATAAAGCCTTAAATAGTATCAAGTACATATCAGATCAAGTTATTAAAATGTTGTAACGATCGCATACCGTAGCAAACGTTCAAGCTATGTCCGTCACCTGCCTAGGCACTAGGCAGAAGGTTGTTGCACTAATGATTGCCGGTGTCGTAACCCGGGCGTTGGACCAGTGTCCTTTTGATGCATTTTGGGTACAATTAGGTAATTTTGGCGGATAGTGGGGAGTGGTGGTGGCGAGGGGGAGGTGCGGTGCGTGGGGTTGCGGGTTCGGCGGTGGTTGCGCAAGCGGCGGTCGTCGACTCGGTTATGTCAGCGGTTTACGTAAGCGTCACCTCGCAACGCTCTCGGGGCAGGCGCCAATTGTAGGCCCGCGATCGTTTCGCACTTCTCGCGGACTATTTGCGGACGGCTACGGTTCGTTAGCGCTAAGCACTCGCACCTCTTGACCGACTCTCCGCATTGTTCCTCTGCACCCTCCGCGACGTGCTAACTTCATTAGTGCCGCCGGTGCCGGTGCCGCGGCTCTGCGCTGCAGCCGTGCTCATCATACTAAACATTATCATTAAGAAATTGAACAGCGTTCAATTACAATGGGTGATTCAAGTAGGTATATATATTTGAAAGGTTGCTAGCATGGTCGGTACATTGTGTAATGCTAAACAACCTCCAATTAAGTTCAACCTTTCATGAATCGATTAGCGCTAACATCAAATCGTCCATTGTAACCGTTGTTAAGAACAGGTGTGCCCTAAAGGAGTAATTATGCGATATGGTTGCGGTCGAAGTAGAGAAGGGGCTGGAGCGGTTGCGTCAGCGCAGCGTGCGGAGAGCGGTCGGGCTCAACGCACAAGGTTGCCGAGGTTCAATGCTCTAGAAATACGACACCCGACCCCGGGCAACCGCATGCTGCGGACCAAACCTGCGTGCGCGCCGCTCGCTCCGCGCGTAAACTGCGCGGGCCGCCGCACCAACATGCAACTTACAAACCAATCAATAAAAAAATTTAAAAGAAAATAAAATTTACTGGTACGATAATTATCCGATAACTCTGTCATGGTGCCAGTTAAGCGGGCTTTTAATCCTTTTAGATTTATTTGACACAGATTAAATCTTCTTCAGGCTAACTCATCAAAATTTTCTTTATTATCCCTTCTCCCCTACGTGCCCATCAAGCACGGTCGTTCCGTCCAATAGTTAAACTAGTTCTTCTAAACGATGACAGTTTTGTTTTAACGGTACACGCACAGCTTCGCAGGGTAACCTTCAAAAGAGAGAACGTGGCGTCGTGAGCACGTCCAATGTGCCAACTCTTTTTTATGTAGTTGTTTCGTAATTTTTTTATAAATAATTTTGCCTTCGACCTTTGTAAGCCGCCCAATTTAGCCCGATTGGTATTCCTGCGGCGGGCGACGTCGTGTGCTTTTCGTAACTTGTGGTTCAGCAACGCGCGGGCGCAACGTGATCGTCATTACATTAGCACCAACCACACACATCGAGTACAAACTGCTCCTAAAATACTCATTCATTATACAAATGTATTATAAATATTCGCATAACCAACTGCAACAAACTCGTACCTAATTAGCGTAGCTGTGGAAGTTAAATTAAAATGCGAGACCTACACACCCATAAACAATGGAATTGCTTATTGATTAAGTAAGTAACTTACATTTACATTGATCCACCGCTGGAATCCAGTGACACTAGATCGATATTGAATCAATGTTAACACTTTTCGATCCAGTATCCAGAGTTGGATTGAAATACAGCAGCCTATTCTTTCAATCGAGTGCTAGGATACTGGTACTGGATTGAGATACTTTTATTCAAATTTATATTGGTCATTGTATTTCAATCCAGCGTTTGAATCCAGTAACACTGGATCAACATCTGATTCAGCGCTGGATACTGGATGCTGAACTAGTTTGAAAAGTGCTTGCATTGGTCCTATTTTGATCCAATATCACTGGGTTAAAGTTATAAGTAGGTACGTCAAAATACTGGATCGATGTACCGACCTAAATCAGGTTTTATCTAATGTCGCAATTTACCAGCTCCTGTATACTTTTAGGACTCCTACAATATGACCAAATTGCTATAACATCTAGGTACTTATGCAAAAAAGCCTCAATAAATACATACGATATTTCACGAATATTCATAATTATATGTACATAATTTAAACGTCACGCGTGTTGCTCATCTCTCAACAAAGTGCCTACTCAACTCAAGATGAAATCACGTAAGCACCGACAATATATCGCAAAGAAAGTAAGTAAGTCGCTACGTTTACATCGAGTCTGATCTTAATTTTTAATCAGTCATTACGCGACACTGTAAAATGAACAATGTAGGTGAGTGCGCCCAACATTTCTCGTCTAATTGTTTCCTTTTTCAAGTGAACCGTTAAACGTTGACAATTTCTCCGCTCACTTCTTCATTCTGATTACAAGAAGGCGTAGAAAGCGTCGTAATGCTTATACAACCTTTTAGCAGCGCACGTGAGCGACAACACCGGGGTACGATTTTCCAAGTCACTACTGATTCGCGATTGCCACTTTGGCCTGAGTTCACCGACCTCGTTGGCCCGTTCTACGAAGATGCTCACAATTTTGCAAACCGGCGCCATCGTTTCACGACAAGAAACACAGTGATGCGATCTTCTGTGTTAATACGGCGCCGAGTAACCGTAAACGGTCAACAGAAAGATTCTTCGTAGGAACCAACAATGTTGTGGCAGGAAGGGTGCGTAAACGCCGGTGCCGGTGCGGCGGTACCGGAACGGCTGTCCGCAGCCTTTCACGCACTTAATTTGGCAGGACCCCCTTCTCGCCGCGCCTGCCGCACACCTCCTCGCCCCAACACTGAGAGAAAGTAGCTAGCCTACGCAATGCTAGGGTCAATGACCGTACTCGAAAATGCTTACTTCTGACAAAAGTGACACATTAACAGTGAGCATTTCATATTCAATATGTGCGGTCAGTTTCTTGCACGGATGTTGAATGGTAGATTCGATTAGGTCAGGCTGGCGAACTGGCCTATATTGTGCATCGCGCATCGTGGGCGGCCACGTAGGCAGCACCGCGCCTTGACGTACCCAGCACTTTACTCCTCGTTCAATTAATTCCAAGTAACACAGCTACCGTATTCAAAATCTTGATAGGAGCTGTTAAGCAAAAACCACCTTTGGTACATAATAAAAAGTCTCCCGAAATAATGGGCTATATAAAGGAAAAGTTTACTGTGAAGATACGTATCTTTTACAACCAAATAAAATTGGGTACATAATGTTACAAAGATGTGTCTTGACTGGTAGAAACTCGTGAGCTGCCCTCGTAGTATCCGATCGGATAACGAAGGGCACGGCCTAAATCTGGGCATGATCAGGGTCATCAGAAAAAGTAACCGTATTAAAAATATAACAGAATAGTGTTCCACTGGTCCACTAAGCGCATGACAACGCGTACGCGCCCCGAGGCTGCGGCGATTCGGTAACATAACTGAATTGAAACATAATATTTTACTATTATTGTTGTTATACATGCAGAGAAAAATGCTAATTATAGTTATAATGGCTTTCTAAAACGATTCATCTTGTGTTCCAAATGAAATAAAATGCTGTAGGTCAGGTATTGGAACGGAGTATTTATGGTCCAACTATAAATCTTCATAAAATTTTACGCTCATCGGAAACATTTCCTCGATCGATTTCCGGTTTTCCACTTCAGTATAATAACTCAATTAGGTAAAGTATGAGACTGTTATTTATATACTGGAATTTAAGGCTTAACGTTTGACGTTTTAAGGGTTGAGTTTTTCAGCAGAATCGTCGTATAAACAACAGGATACGATGTTCTGTATATTTTAGGGGTAAGCTCGACCATAACTTATCGTAAAAAAATTACTTGATCAGAACACAAATATTAACGTCAAATAGGTACACATTTATTGCTCAACTATTACTACCGCACCTCAGTACATAAATAAGTATAAATCAATTATGGAGTGCATCTAAATAAATTAGCATTATTATAATGAACAGGTCACGTGTGAGCACTCCGGACAGGCCGCACTCCATCAGTTATCATAGCGCGATCAGCCCCGGTACATACTTCTGCGCAGTTGTCCATCAGTCCGTGTGCAATCCACTGTTAATTTGTTGTATAAGCTTGCATGAGGAATGAGATATCCGTCTTTACGTGGAGAGTGGTATCACAAGAACAAGCGCGCACGTGCCATGGAAAAACACAGAAAACAAGGACACACTGCAATGGTTCATTCAACCGGACGTTATTATTCGACGAGCGCACTGTGATGAAACTACGCAAATCTTCATTATTACTAACAAAGAACAGCGTTACGAAATATTAGAGCACGTACAGTGTCGTAGGGCACGTAGAGGGCCCTAAAGCAGGCCCGAAATATGACACGCCGACAAACGCAACGAACCTACGCAAGCTGTTTACTGAATACGTTACATGATTTATTGTTATAAGCTGCTTTCATGCTGCTTGCTGTAACATATTTTCAGTAAATTACGGCCAAGTACAAGTTGTTCGCGTGGCATGTCATTAAATTACTAATGTACGACAATTTATAGCGAATATTTTGTTAACTGTAAAACACGAAATTTCAAGGCTGTAATGACTCCTTGCAGAAGTTAATACGTTTATGTAATTATGAAAAATACAGCATGCAAGTTTTTCGTTTGCCGTTCACTACGGTTTGCCATGAAACGATATCTACCAAACTTAATTTAACTTTCGCATTTGCATAGACTGCATAGCCAAAGCTGACTTAGAAGCCAAAGCTGAAAGCTCTCTGAACTTGCCAACTACGTTAAGCAATCCTAAAAAAGCTCTAATGCGGACTATTGAAATAGAAACAGATAACTAAGCATTTACTGACGATGATAGATTTATCTTTATTTGAATACATTTGAAAATGCGTTTTCATTTTAAAATAAAGATATGTACTTATATAAATACTACGTGACTAAAATTTAAAATAAAACCTTGCGCTGAAAGAAAATCGAACGCAGCTAATTCAACGGGCGGGCCATATATTACTTTTAATAGTTAATATACACGTTTAAGAGCCTCTAGTTGTGCCATCTGGAACAGGAGATGAATATTAAATGGCTCCTTTCAATAAAATGACTTCATCAACTTAGTGGTATAGCTACTTTATACGTGTTCCTCGCGCGAACATTTCACAATTTCGCTCATAAATTAAAACTGATTCTGTTAACTTTTAAATGTTTTTAATAGGAATATTTTGATATTGGATGTTGGGTATTACGTAGGTCTTTAGGTAATTTAGACACATTTTTCATTATTTTATGTTTAAAACACTGTTTTACGCTAGGTATCAATAAAAAAAAAATCGGTTTATACCAATCAGGCGTCGATTCATTGGACATTGAATATGATTATGTGATTTTCTATCGCGGCTAAAAATGTAGTTTTTCCTAGCCGATCTATTAAGTAGCAAAAAAGCCAATGCGTGAATCGCAAGTATTGATCCGTAGTATTACATAGCTCTACGGACGTAGACTTCGACGTAGCGTTTCAGAAAGGCTTTCAATTGCTTTTCAGCGGAAATTAATTACCAACCGTTGTTTCTAATTAAAATTCTTCAACTCGCTTCGGAGCCAATATAAATAAAAGCTTTTAGCAATCAAAAATAATTAAGAATCCCCTTTTTTTTGAAAATACGGGCTATTTTGAAGAAAGGGTTTTAAACTGTCTTCAGTTTAATTCAATATGTGACGAAAATGTACGGTGACAATATGTGATGGTGTTAGAGATATCAAAAAAAGGTCAAAACATTGAAATATTTGGTTTTTTGTAGTGTCATAAGCAGCAATCAAGTAGACTCACCCGCCTACGTCATGCTTGAGACACGTTTAGAAATCCTAACATGGAAACCTAATTCATGGAGACGGGAATCGAGCCCGATAGCTTCCTCGGACCAGTCGCCTTATTGGACCAGTGCAGCTTCTGGTTTCGGACCGATATCCCGACGACATAACACGTTAGAACTTTTTATACAAGCTTATGTTTTAAAGATAGATTTTATATAAGACCAGCTGTTGCCCGCGACTTCGTCTACGATCCAGGATGAAAAGTAGCCTTTGTCCTAACCCAGGTCATGGTATACCCATGTGCTAAATTCCATCCATATCCGTTCAGCTGTTTTAGTGTGCCACAAACCAACAAACAAACTCACTTTCGCATTTTATAATATTAGTGAGGATTAGAACTGACTGGAGATGAGAATGAGAAATTAGAAAATCGTCAGTGAAGTTCTATCCGTGCGTAAGTCATTTTATGAGAGTTTTACTGGCAACAATGCGAAATTCACCAAATTCTTTCCATGAAAAAGATTATTGGGATTTTCACGGGTTCAAATCACCACAGAGTTCATTTGTATTAATAATTGAACACAATAAGGCCTTAAACGTAAGTTACATTCATTACATACAGTTTTTTCACTCTCCTGTAAAGTAGCCATTTTTGACTTACGTACTGTTAGAACTTCACTGACGAAATGTGCTGTTAATGATTTAAAAAAACTGATTCCTTAAAAGTTCTACTGGTGTCATTCTACACTTTAAAACTTTTTACAGTCCTTCGGCTTGAGATTACCTACTGTAGGAGTCATCCTGTTCTGTGACACATCTCTATATTTCAGATCTTCTGCGAAGTATGTCCTTACCTACGTTCTCAGATTTCAAACGTTGAAATATTTCGACATAATTTTCCGTTCGTTTAGTCATGCCCACATAATTTAAACTTTTTGCTACAAAAAC
The DNA here is from genome assembly GCA_914767755.1 of Agrochola circellaris. Classification (NCBI taxonomy): domain Eukaryota; kingdom Metazoa; phylum Arthropoda; class Insecta; order Lepidoptera; family Noctuidae; genus Agrochola; species Agrochola circellaris. The sequence goes on from OU611849.1 coordinate 8,257,916, forward strand.
CATGCTATAGGTACCTACGGCCTTTATTTATACTTACTAACACAATAAAGATATGCACGCGATGTTTCTACACGATAAAAAATTAATACTTACTGGCCTATTTTCGAGGTATCTATTTTCAAGTCTTGAACTCATCGAGTGCTAAGAAACACGTGTGACAGTAAAGTCCGACGATTAAGCTCCAAACAGGTTGTTTCGATATTTCCAAAACGGCTTTCAATTATTTTTATTTACAGCAACATGATTAATTTTAAGAAATTAAGTATTATCAAGTTTTGTTAAGCTTTTTGTCGCAGAAGTGCTATTTTCGAAATGTTCAGCTGAAATTATGCTGAAAAGTTGTAATTTTCCAAAATATGACAATAACTACCTTACATCCTTTTTATATCAAGTAGGTACCCTTGATAAGCACTTATCAGTATCAGACAGTAGTTAATTGTTACTTGTAAGTTTTTTTTTGCTAATTAAACATTTAGAAATATAGGTTCATCATTCTGAAAATAGTCTATTCATGGCAGTTCAATCCATTCCTCTATGAATACGCTTGTAAGCCAGACCTATGACGCGTAGCTACTTAAAACGTAGGTAACCACCAAAAGTCTGTGTTGCCATGCCACCCGCCAGTCCGCGTACACGCAACATGATTAATATGTTACCTATGCACCGAGTTTATAAATAATACAGTTTAAAAACAATGAACGGTACGTTGGTCGTAGCGTGGAGAAATCTAAACATCACAACCCTAAATAAATTTCTATTAGTATGCATACCGGAGCGACAAACGCAGCCAAAATCGAACGGCCTGTGATGGTGTAACCGCGTGAGTGAGGTAGTAATGGACCGGGTTCGTTCGCCGATAAAAGCGAAAGTGCTGCGTTCACTGGGACAACGACCGGCTCCTGCGGACAGCCCTGTCGGTTTCCTGCATCCAGGTCATCATCATCAAACATTGGCGACTGCGTCACCGACCTCTTGTTAGTCAGCGCAGTCTCCACGCGCATAGAAACAGTGTTCAACTGGCATTTGTTTAGCTAGTTGGTAGGTATGTTTTATTTCGATATGTAGTTAGGCTATTATCATGTGTTTCAGTTCAAGCTTCATAAAAGATTTACATATTATTTAAAGTTTGATTTCAGAGAAAAGCAATTTTGTATATTTCCCTCATGACCACAAAATCTGCATAGCAATTTCAAGATAATTATCGCAATATTTGCTATGTTCAAATGTACGGAAAAGTAGTAGGTACTTACCAATAGCAATTCGTTTTTAAGAATTCATGACTTTCATAAGATTTATACAAATGTAGCTGTATAAGCAACTACCTTTAAATGTTATTTATTAATATCCGAAATTAGAAACATGCTTTATGTGAGTTGAATGAACTGTTTTGGTTTGGTAGGTATAGGTACTAGGTACCTACTTAATATTATGTTAACCAGCGCTTTAAGGCTTGTGAAGACCAGAGCGACGCGACACCGGTTATTATTATACCGTCAAGTTTTTTTAGAAATTGTATTGTTCGAGTCGCGTCGCGGCGTCGCGTCGCGCTGGTCTGCACGAAGCTTTATTCTGCGGTAGAGTCTTACCCAAAGTAAATAATCACAATATTTGATTTTCCATTATTATTGAATTCCTTCTGTCCCTTCAAACTTGTCCGTTCTTTTTTGGAAAATGTTCACTAAGTAGGTAAAACAAGTTTCCGTAGCTAACTATGTAACGTACCTATGAATCTAGGTATAGTTATAAGGTGGTGTATACCTACGTATACGGTTAAAGATTAGTTAGTATACATTGTACTGGCCTAAAATATCACACTGTCAAAACGTGAGCCACTGTTGGTATTGCAGCAAGGTTTTTTTCTAATGATTTCATCATACGAAGCAAATAACACACTTCGTCTCTGGCGGCCTTCTCCCTAAGCGCAATCCGTCGTTACGGGCGGTTCGTTCTCCATCTCACTTACAGACATACCGTAAGTGAGAAGGAGAACGAAGCGCCCGTAACGACGGCCGAAACTACGGATTTCGCTAAGGGGGTGGGCCCCCTGAACAGCAGCTGATCAACGCGCGACAATAGCTGGCGGTCACCCAGTGCGTTGTCTGTACGAGTAATATTACAGCCATTCTACCGTCCGTCCGCTTGAATATTTCATTCCTCGTCATCTCATAACACGACGCTTCATTCCCATAAATATTCAAGTCGTGAGACGTCCATTAGCCCCCGTTAAATTAACATGGACTACGAGCTACGAGTTATGAATTTTGCAAAAAGCAAAGTTTGGCAATGTGTGCCGACAATGGCTCGTTTATATGCATGTACATTACAAATTGCTTCAATATACACGCTTAAATGTAGGTAGAATATGCCGTCTGGCAAGTGCCGAAAAATCAACAGCGTATTAAAGTTGTATAAATACCTCTGGCTCAAAGCGCCGGCGCCGCCGCCCGGTGGAATTGTGAAAACAACGAATTTCAAGTAATATCGTTAGCGCCCGCAGACGCACTCACAACGGAAATGGTTTTCGACACTCATGCCTTTTTCCACTCTGAAAACAAGTTAAATTCTTGTTTCAAAGGAAATTGCCTACCGGGTCTAACTTTTCACAATAACTACTGGGTCCTGTCGACGTGTACGTTAGGCAGTTATTGGATTTTGAAATTCAAATAGGTATCGGTACCTATAAATATATATTGTAGGTAGGAAAGCTTTTGGCTGCATCACTCTAAGTAATGTTTTTTCTTACTTGCTTTGCACATTACAAGTATTACTCTTTACTGCTCCAACAAAAGCACATTTCTAAAAAAAAAAACAATTACTCGTCACAGTCGCGTATAAAAAGAGGAAACAAAGTGAGTAGGGACAACTATTAATTTTGTAGGCGACACCGCCTGCCAGAATAACAAAATGTAGCGAGCGCGACATGTAGCTACTTAACTTTACCAGGCGCTTTGTTGTCTGGCTCGAATCCTAGCTTGCGTCGATCCAATCACGTTTAATGTTTTAAAATAAAGCCTGTTATCATCTGCAATACCAAGTTGTCACATTCAACTTTCAAGCACTAGCAGAAAAATATAGCCAATTATGTGACAAGGTTCAATAATCTATGGATAATTTGGTATTTTCATCATTCATTTTTATTTTCTCTCCGAAGTTCCTAACTAATATTTGCGAAAATCTAAAATTAGTATCGCCACATGATGACATGAAAACATCATACATGGTTACATGATAACAAGAAGGCTTTATGTGTGTCGAAATGTAATTAACTTATGTTTTATGAGTGACTGTAGAGCAGCGCCCTTGCTTGCTAGAACATTGTTATGTATTACAATAGAGGGCGTAAGCGTATTCACAAAAAATAAACAGTTCAATCGGACAAGACTACCTAGCTTTTTGCTTATTCAAAAATATTACTTTTGGACTCCTGTACCTACCTCATGGAAATAGTAGGCACAAAATATAGTCACCTAAGTGATTTTCCCAAATTTTCCGTAGCCTTGATTTAATTTTGCCACTTCACCGTCGACGTTCCTATTTCAATAGATCTTTTGAATTCGTTTTTTTTTTCATTTCTGTATTTAAGATACCTACCTACCTAACCTGAACTCACCTAACCCATATACCCCTAGGTATCTCAAGGTTGATTATTTCCAAATAAAAATACATTAGAAAGGCAGTTCTAGTATCTACCTGTTACTCCTTGACGTCCATCAGAATTCAGTACAGTTTACCCAGTTAGAAGAGCCCCACTAGCAATATCACATCCTAAAGCATAATTTGCTAGTAGACGACGTAGTATCCATGTTATCGCTTCATCGCGATTGCTGTAATGAAAACAAACATTCTCAAAACAAACAATAAGGATTTGATGGATGATAGTGGCGCATTCTCATCTATGTTTACTGCATTGTTCAAATTTCCCTCTTGCCAGTGGAGACAGCTAGTCGCGTACCTGTCTGGTGGGCGCAATCGTTACCGAGGCGCGTCGGTCTGCATCGGCGGGCATGCGCACACCAACCGCGCGAGCGTTCGACCAAGTTTAGTGAGAAGTGAGGAGGAACGGCACTGCACGCTGGCTGCGAGTGGTCGAGTAGCCGCCGCGCCGCGCCGCCCGCACCCGCAGTCCTCCCGCCGCGCCGGCTCTGCGCGCTCCACGCCAACCGCATCATGGTGAGTCATTGCTACAGTGCGAATCTATTCATTTACGACGACCTTTAAAGTTTACATACAGATAAAAATAAAACGTTACGCTCCATTTCATATAACAAAATGCTAGTGCGTAAAACCTCTTGAAGTAACTGATTCGAGTAATCCCCGTCACGAAATGGCATTAACCTAATTATGTAGTGTTTGATCACACTTAAAGAAATCGAGGAAACTGCGTACCGATCCTAATGAAGGTCAACCGTTAAAACCACTTATTCTCACAAACTAACGTAATGTAAATATAATTTCAGGTAATGGACAACCGTGTGAACGAAGATAATGAAACAGAACACAACTCTTCAATTTTTATAACTAATTTTCAAAATGGAGACGTCGTGAACTATTCACTTGTTTTGATCAAGGGAATTATAACAAGAGGAAATTCTAATAACCATGAAAAACTATTATGTACATTAAAAAGTGAAAACTTTCAAAATAAATCGCAATGGGACGTTTTTAATGGAGAATTCAAAGTGATAATAGAACTGAAAAGAGGTGAAAATGTTATTGATTTGGAATATTCAGAACAGCAACGGAAAATATTGCTCCTAGACTATAATCCAAGAAAAACAAACCTTCGAGTCACTCCAGTTTACATCATATGTCAAGGCCACGATGGATGTTTTCAAAGTCCACTAGATATTGACAACTCGATAGAAAGTGCCTGTTCCCGAATAGCTCTTGGTTCAAAGTTAATTCAAAGTTTAACAGCCGAAAAACTTTTCGAAAGTGGAATCGGAAGAAAAACATTTCAGCTTGAGCACGAAGTAAATCCTAAAAAACCAGAATGCATTATATTTAAAAGTAGTCTGAACGTCAACAAGGCAAGAAAAATGAAACAAACGGAATTATGGTCACATTTTGGAAGAGAATTAATGCTTTCCGACTTAGGAAGTAACGAAAGAAAATTCCTGGGATTCATATCCTGCACTCGATTTAAAGGCACTGACATCGATAAACCTATGACACATGAAGAAATTATATGCCTTACTGAAGCATATGCTGCATTAGGGGGAGGCGGTTTGGCACTTTTCGGGACTGCTTGCCTTTACACCTGGCCAACGACTGTAGAAGAAATTGTTCCAAAATTCTTAGATGCAACACCAGTAAATGTAAGACGATTTATGGATGACAGTGGATACCGTGGCACATTGGGAGGGTGTTTTGCAACTACATTGGGATCAGTTTTCCACGAACTTGGTCACACGTTTGATCTCGGACACACGAAAGATGGTATAATGGGAAGAGGTTTTGACAATTTAGACAGAGTTTTTGTTATTGGAGAAAAACGATCAGCTTTAGTTAAAGATAACATGAATAACTTCAGTGGAAAACCAGTACAACATTCTACTGTGTCACTACAACGCAATATAAGTGTTACAATGAACGTGGCGGAACCATTACGAGTTTTAGGACCAAGAAGTAAAACCACATTGGGGAATTTTGCTGCTATGTCGAAATCTGACATAATAAGAAGAAGTCCAAACGTAACACCTATAACCAGGCCATCAAGTGTTTATTCAAATATAACAAATAGACTTACGGATTCAAAGAAAAACGTAAATCGAACAAACGGAAACGATTCCATTTATTGGACCAGAAATTGTGCTGTATTATTGTCTTATCACCGGTGGTTCAATAATGAATATGGAAGAGAAAGACAAGCGATAACGAGGTATCTGAAATTTGATAAAAACAAAATGATGATCATTTCTACTGCCGGCATTAGAATAGTTGAAGTAAGAGATGAATCAAATGGAATGGTGTTAGATTCGTATGAATTTACAAATCTTGTGCCAGAAAAAAGATTCTTGGTTCCATTTACGTTTTCACCAAAAACCAAAGTGTTAACAATAGTTGTAGAAGATGATTTGGGAAACGTGCTAAAACAGACGTTTTCATATTAATTATTTGGCGTAACAGTATTAGGAAAGTTGACAATAAAGTGAAGAAAATAAAGAAAACAAGAAGAATGAAGTATTATAATTAAATAAAAAAGAAAAGTTTATGTCTTCTAGTCTAGAAACACTTCTAATTAACAAGTGTACTATAACTAAAAAGTGAAGAAAGCAATGGATTATTCCTAGTGTGTGCAAATTTAATTTAAGTGGTAACCCCAAACGACAGTGGGCAACTGGAAAATAAATATTATGACATTTGTGTGATAATGTGATTGTTTATGAGTCAGTCAGTCAGTGAAAATAGCATCTTTTGTTTCTTATTATTGATATTTCAGTACATAATTGAACGAGTAATAAAATTAATAAGCAGTTTTACGATGTGTGTGATAGAATATCTGTAACTTTGTTCAAAATTATTTACGCAAATATTTTTGTAGTACTGAAAATGGCTAGCACCTCTACAAGTAGAGATATTCTCTTTCCGCCAGTTATAAATGGAAGAATTAATATAATTGAGTTTATAGATGCATCAACAGACTTGGTGGCAGTGGTAGGTATGTATGAATGTTTCATTTAAAATATTTTATATTATCCAAATAATATTAATTTACAATATTTGTGTATCATTATTACAGAACGCCTTGGCACTGTTTTTGCTCCCGTAAAGTATGACATGCAAGGAAATATCGATGTAAGTATTATGAATCGTGTCTTGTAGTAGGTAAAGATTAATTTCTTAATCATCTCAGTAAGTGTGATAGTCTCACTCCAAATAATAATTTTAGTTTATTGTGATAAAAACTTGTTACAGAAAATAAAAAAGTTTTTCATCTATGACAAAAACTCTTGCTTACTTGAGTTAATGCTTGCTGAGACTACTACTGGCAAACCTGGAGCAGAGGGCGTGCTGTGGCTTAACAGGTGCGTAGCGATCATGCAACAAATAAATTATTTTGCAACCAGGCACAGTATTTAAAAACTCTTTAGTATGGTATTAGTTAATCCTTTTTATTTTTACAGGGCCTTGCTATTTATCGAGATTGTCTTTACGCAAATCCTATGCCATGTTCAAACCAATGATATTAATGTGAATATGAAAAAGATATTTACAGTGGCTTATGAAGGGTCTGTCAAAAAGTATCACAACTGGGTCACACAGCAAATATTTTCTGTGAGTATTATTTTGTACTGTTATTTATTAGATATCTAATCCAAAACCTACTAGGTACTAAATGAGTAGTAGGTTACTCAAACGTTATCTAAGAATTCTACTGATTAATCTAGATATTGTGATTTGTTGTATTATTATTAATATTATTTATTTACTTTTTCTTTTTACAGTTTATCTGTAAAATGTCTCCAAGTCTTCCTGAAGTGATAAAATCTTTTGAAATGGAAGGCAATATACAAGGATTTGGAACGAAAATAGAAAAAGCCCAAACAACTTTACACTTAGTGAGATGTACAATTGATGACTTCTTCAAAGATAACAATCTATTCAATGAGCCCCTTGAACCAAAAGCAGAAACTTAAAACCATTGGAAGGAAGTATGAACATATTACTTAAATCTGGCGTAAGTTTTTTGGCTGACCAGTAAAAGGTTTAGTTATGACAATTATATTTAATAGTAGTAAATATAATGAATGTTTTGAACGTGAAATTGTATATAGTATTAAATACCAAATAATGTATTTTATTATAATGCCTAAGAGTGTACCATAGTGCTGTGTTAGTAAGTTTAGGAAGGAATGAGGATGTATTGTTTATTTTATATTCCTTATATTAAAATGGCACCTAAGCAATTTTATGTATGGTAGTTCAGTGATATTTTGTTTATACATATTTAATTTAATCATTGGAAAAAAAGATATTGAATGTCCAGTGCCTTGTGAAATATTTGAAGGCAAAGTAACAATTTTATAAAAGACAAAAGATATCCAAACATTTTACAAAGAGGTTATATTTGATACAATTAAGAAATATAGGTCATAGTTCAGTTGTATTGTATATTACCCAAGATTTATTATATAATAGAGGTTTATTCTATGGTTTCTTGTGATATCCCTTTAAACTAAATTTAGATACCATTAATATGACTGTATAATATATTCAAACTTGGGATTATTATTATATAATTTAGATTAAACTTATGTTTACAAACATGTGTATCCATTAATGTTTAATTATTATAAATGTGTTATACAATTTAAATAAAATACAAAAGCTTTGCTTTCATACACTTTCACTCTTATATTCAAGTCCTTAATTAATAAAATGAGCATTTAATGTTGTGTAACAACATAATAAATCCTTTTCATGTAATTTGTGTGAGTCATTATTTCCCCCTCTTTATTCAAATCAATAATTATGGCTGATTCTGGATCTAGCTACATATGTATCCATGTTTACAATAAATACAAAATTATTCAGATTCCATGAATAAACTTGAGAACTTATTGTCACCTGTTCTTTGGTTGTGACAAGTAAATACTTTTGGCAAAGTTGGATGCTTCTTTCAGTGCCAAAAAACTGAAAATAACTTCAGCAAGCGTGAGCAGCCACAGCATTGTGTGTAGTGTTGTCTCCATGGGAGTGCTCATCAGGTATGGGTTGAACAGGAAAAAGCTGACCAGAGGCATTTGCATAAGTATAGTTAACATGAGGAATCCTGCCAGTTCTGGGACCTGAAAGACATTCAATTTAAATTAATAAATTGTTATAATCTCAATTCATAAATTTATGGTCTTATGGTCAAATGAAATGAAAAGGTAGCTACTTACCCTGCGAGACAGGTTTCCATAGTGACCAAGATATATTCTTGCTGACTCAATGACTACCAGTAGAGTAAACACAGTCAGTGAAAGGTATTTTGTTAGGTGTCCAAGAACATTCAACTATAATAAACAGACACATAATAAATTGATTAGCATTGAATGTGGAGAATGCAACGCGTTCTTGACACTTGTCACTTGAGTACAAAAGAATACGTGTTTTGCGAATTTATACTTTAGTTATTCCAAGTAGTGTCCAACTGAGAGGTGTCAGGAATGCATTGTATTGTCTCAGATAGGATATGTACTTGAAATGGTTAATAACTGCAAAATAGCTATAATGTGTGAAAATCGTTAATTTACCTTTGAATATAGGAAAAAGCCAATGACAAAAACCCAAGTTATGTATAGGTAGTAATTGAAATAGAGACATTTTTGTAAATGTAGCATCGTCCTGTATTCCATTTTGATTTGAGTCACCAAAATTATGAGGTAGACTGCAGATCTTTATCAATTATTATTAGTTATTACATACGGTAGGTGTTAGAAGGTGTAATGCCGCCGTCATGTTGCTCTATGGCCAATATTCAAATTCACTGATGACAGGTTCTACAAATTGTCTTTCTATTGAAATGTCTTGCTAGATATTAATAAAACTAATGTTTTGCTTCACAAAATGTTTTAATATATATATTATTATGTCGCAATCCTCTCTATCAGTGGTAGCAGAGCGAAAATAGAAAATTATTTATATTAATAACACAAAGTGAGTAAACAAAATGGGCTCAAATTTTCGGAGCATAGAACCGTTGACGAAATCGAACTACGATACCTGGTGTCTACAGGCACAGGCAATCCTCATAAGAAACGACTTGTGGGACATCGCGAGTGGAGAAAAAACGTTAGCGGCAACTGCGACTACCGAAGAAAAGAGTGCTTACCTAAAGGAAGACTTAAAGGCAAGGTCAGAGCTAATGTTGCTTATTTCTCCTGCCGAACTCAAGCAAATTAAGAGCTGTAGTACGTCAAAAGAAGTATGGGACAAGTTAAAGTCAGTCCACCAAAGTTCAGGGCCAGCGAGGAAGGCTACGCTGCTAAAGCAACTGGTTCTAAAGAAAATGACTCCTCAAGAAGACGTAAGAGACCATCTTAATAATTTTCTGGACGTAGTGGGTAAACTAGAAGATATGGATGTCACAATTCACCCTGAGTTACTAAGCATTATGATGCTCTATAGTTTACCCGCAAACTTTGATAGCTTTAGAACAGCTATTGAGTCCAGAGATGTCCTACCAAGTCCAGAAACCCTAAAGGTAAAAATCATAGAAGAATATGAAGCAAGGAGGCAAGTCGAACCTCAAACTTCAGAGGCATTCTATGTCAAGCCAAAGAAAAAGGGATTGTTGTGCAAGAATTGCAACAAAAAGGGGCACTCGACAGACGATTGTTGGTCAAAGAAAAAGCCGAAGGGCAACGTGAATAAAGGTCAAGAACAAAATTTCAACACGTGTTTGACCACAGAAAATTCCAAAACCAAAGATGGTTCATGGTGTTTAGATAGTGGCTGCACGTCACATATGACAGGAGAAAAAAGGCTATTCACAGACCTATTTCCTGCGAACGACACGCTAAGATTAGCTTCGGAAAAGCACACTACCGAAGTTAAAGGCAAAGGAAAAGTCGTACTTTACACCGAAAACTGCAAAAATAATTTAGTAGACACACTATACGTACCAGACTTGACAAATAACTTAATGTCAGTTAGTAAAATTACGGATCATGGCTATAAAGTACTATTCGAAAGAAATGAAGCTAAAGTCCTGAAAAATAATAGTGTTGTCTTAAAAGCTAAACGAAAAAATGAATTATACTTTCTTGAACTTGATGAACCGGAAGAGACAGCAAATTTCATGCCTAGAGCTGAAAGCGAAATAATGAAATGGCACAAAAAGCTTGGTCACGTGAATGAAAGAGACCTAAAGCTGATGGTAAGAAACGAAATGATGCGAGGACTTAACTTTAAGGAAAACACACTTGAGACGTGTGAAACCTGCATCAAAGGAAAAATGACAACATTACCATTCCAAAGCCATGACGAAATATTCTCTACCGAACCGCTACAAATAGTCAGCAGCGATGTATGCGGGCCTTTCGAACATGAGTCACTGGGCGGATCAAAGTATTATGTCACATTCATTGACGATTATACGAGATACTGTTGCGTGTACTTCATGAAAGAAAAGAGCGAAGTTATCGAGAAATTCAAGGAGTATAAGAACAACGTTGAACTCTTCCATAAGAAGAAAATACAAAGTCTTCAATCTGACAATGGAGGCGAATACAAATCAAAAGCATTTGATAAATTACTCATGGAAAATGGAATTAGTCGAAGATTATCTGCACCCTACACCCCACAGCAAAATGGTTGTAGTGAGAGAAAAAACCGATCGCTCATGGAAAAGGCTAGATGTCTGATGATTGAGTCCAATATACCTACAAACTTCTGGGCAGAGGCAGTAAATACTGCAAACTATCTGATAAATAGGAGTCCAGCAAGAGCTCTAAAAGGAAGTTCACCCTATGAGAAGTGGGTAGGAAGAACACCGTCAGCAAAACATCTGCATGTGTTCGGTCATAGAGCGTTTGTATTGAATAAAAACCGAAGAGGGAAACTCTCAGCCAAAGCTGTGGAAGGAGTATTTGTAGGATATGCGAAAAACGCTAAAGGCTTCAGAATATACGTACCGGAGAAGAAAAACATAATCATCAGTAGAGATGTAAAAGTAATCGAAAAGATGCACTATGAAAAGAATCCTACTGAGATGTACAAAGATTGTAAACCGGAACAACAGGAACCTGAAACCGAAAAAATAGAAATAGAAATTAATAATAAAAACTTACCTTTTCAGAATACTGATCTACCTTCTGACTCTACTGTCCAATCTGATCAAGAAGCGTTCCAGCCTGATCCAGAGCCAACTGAATCACCCTCTACAAGTGGCAGACCACAAAGAGAAGTGAGACCACCAGTATGGACAAAGGATTATGAGCTAAATCGATGCGTAACTATGCTTACTACTGAAGAAAGCAATGACAGTTCGTTTCTTACGTTTAAAGAAGCTGTGACAGGCACCGACAAAGAAAAATGGGAGAAGGCGATACAATCTGAAATGGACTCACTAAAGCAGAATAACACGTGGGTAATAGTTGACAGGTCAGAAGCTAAAGGACACAAAATTTTGTCTAATAAATGGGTATTTCGAATAAAAGATGACGGAACATATAAGGCCAGATTAGTCGTACGAGGCTGCGAACAGAAAGGAAACCTGGATTTCGAAGAAATATATAGCCCAGTCGTAAGTCAATCTGCTCTAAAGACCTTACTAGCCGTTGCCGCATCTAAAAATTATTACTTCATGACGTTTGATGTCAAGACTGCTTTCTTGTACGGGGAACTGACAGATGAAGTTTATATGAAACTACCTGTTGGCTACAATACTGACTGTAATATAACGGAAAAAGTTTGCCGGCTGAAGAAGTCACTGTACGGTCTAAAACAAGCCCCGTTTACATGGAACAAAACTTTTACCCGAGCGATGTTTGATTTGGGATTCAAGACAATCAATACCGAAAGATGCGTTTTCGTGAACCAAGACAAATCTATAATCATCGGGCTGTTTGTCGATGACGGTTTGGTCATAGGAAAGAATAGAAAACAGATCGATGGTTTATTGAAAAAACTTGAAAACAAATTCGAAATGAAAAAGAATGAAAATCCAAGCACCTACCTTGGTATGGAAATAAAGAACTCCAAAGAAGGAATAAGGCTGACTCAAAAGAGTTATATCAATGAAATGTTGGAAAAGTATGGCATGCAAAATGCGAAGCCATGTGAGACACCTGCTAGTAACGATGCCAAGTCGATACAGGAAACTGCCCAGGAGAAGGAATATCCCTACAGGGAAGCAGTGGGAAGTTTACTGTACCTGTCTACCAGAACTAGACCAGACATCGCTCAAGCAGTAAATCAAGTCAGCCGAAAAGTTGAGAATCCATCTAAAGAAGATGTTATAAAGCTGAAGAGAATATTTAAGTATTTGGTTGGAACCAAAGATAAGGGCATACTCTTCAAGCGAAATTGCCCAATACAGGATATTGATGCTTTCAGCGACTCTGACTATGCTGGTGACCCATTAACGAGACGAAGCACTTCTGGTTCCGTTTTAATGATTGGAAATGGACCAATATCATGGGCATCAAAGAGACAGCCCATTGTCGCATTGTCGTCGACCGAAGCCGAGTATATAGCAGCAGCTGACTGCTGCAAAGAGGCGTTGTATCTGAAGTCACTGTTAAAAGAAATAATCGATTCAGAAGCAAAGTTGAATCTGCATGTAGATAACCAAAGCTCGATTCAATTGGTGAAGTCTGGTTCTTTTAACAAGAGATCGAAACATATTGATGTTCGGTACCACTTTATTCACGAACACTTCGTGAATGGACTCATCAACATCAGCTACTGTCCGACAGAGGTACAGCTAGCTGACATCATGACAAAGCCGTTGTCGAAGGTGAAGTTTGCCAGACACTGTGCAAGGCTGATGTGTGGATAGCGCCGTGCCTCAGCCACATGAGTCCACATCAGGAGAAGGTGTTAGAAGGTGTAATGCCGCCGTCATGTTGCTCTATGGCCAATATTCAAATTCACTGATGACAGGTTCTACAAATTGTCTTTCTATTGAAATGTCTTGCTAGATATTAATAAAACTAATGTTTTGCTTCACAAAATGTTTTAATATATATATTATTATGCCGCAATCCTCTCTATCAGTAGGTATAGATTTATTTTTCATTATCTTGTGTTATTTATCAGGTGAGCTCAGCCTACGGGGATAACATTGTTCATAATGTTATCATTTATCTTTGTAAGCTCTTTCAAAAATGGTTCAGTCAACACTTGATATGATGAACTCTGAGAACACTAATTTCTTACTAACTCCAGATAGAAGATAAGTAAAACGGTAAAACCTATTATCAATAATGATAACAAATTCAACATTTGATTGAATACAAACAAACCATAGATAATACACAAACAAACCACAGAGTACTTTGTAAAACAAACCTTTCTTCTTCAAATTCAAAAGTTCATTCGGTGATTCGGTGTCACGCAAATAAGAACATACCACAGAGTACATTATTTTTATATAGGTACATGCTAATTCCATGCGTACCCCACACATGGAATTAGTATGTACTTATTCGAGCCTTTAGCGGTTAAAAGTGAAAGACTTGGAAGTTCGTTGTTTTTTTTTTGTAAAAAGTTTCGTAGATTGTAAAGTTTATTTTGTAAAGTTTAGTTTATTTTTTTGTTTAGCAACACAAAAACTGTCCGGGGTCAAATTGGATCTTTCACTGTTGGTCATTCTCTTTTCAAAGTGTCAACAATTCGTTTTGACAGTGACTAAACCGTACATAACCTAGCTTTTTCTCAAATGTTGATTTGATGAAAACTTGGAATAGAAAAATTTAAAGGGCAATTTATTACAAATTATAAATGTACATGCAATATTTATCACAGGTACTCTTATTGTGATTAAAACTGTATGATAATGTTAACCCAGTCGCTTCGTGTGACCCTTGGTAAGTTGTTTTCAGAATATTTAAAAAACACGGGTTGAAATGATTATAAAAGAAACTTAATAATGAAAGTTTTTCAACTTGTTTTAGGTCTTTTACGGCCGGAAAGCTCGCAACTGGTGCTTGTAGCTGGTATAAAATATTTTCCACCACCAAAAAATTATGACCGTAAGTTCTTATTTTATGAAAGTTTTATGTAACTACACTGTTGATTTATACACGCACCAACTTACATTGATATGACGCTTGCTACTAATAGGAAATGTTCTTATGGAATATAGAAAACTAAATATATGTATAAAAAATCTACTTAATAAATACCTTAAATTCATTCACTGATGGACAACTCCAGTCTAAACCGCTAGGTCTAGAAGCATGAAATTTTGCACAAATTTTCCTAATGTAGCGAAGGTGGGCACTAAGGAAGGATTTAAAAAATCTCCTATAGGGGTTTATTAGATGTAAGTTTATATGAAAATTTGTAAGTTATTAAATAGGAAACCTGGAAATTGGCACTTGGACTTCTGTTTAATAAGAAAAAGTCAGTTATATCAACGTTTTTGAAAACTCGTATACTAAGAGTGTTGCACACGCAGCATGACAACCATAGAAACGGGTCTTCTACCGGTTTTGTTGATGGAAGAATAGACAAATAGACAGATTGTAATTGTTTATCTGCCATTTTGTCTATTCTTCCGTCGACAAAACCTATTTCTTTTGTGGTCATGCTAAGCATGCTAAGAAATTGCCGATGAGAAATCTAATCAGGCACACGGCTTGTAAGCATTTCATATTTTGGTATTCATTCTTTTTAATACAGCTGACAGAACATAGGATCATTTTTTTTACCAGCTAGTTTGGGTAGGTTCTATTAGGTCCC
Organism: Agrochola circellaris; assembly: GCA_914767755.1. Lineage (NCBI taxonomy): Eukaryota > Metazoa > Arthropoda > Insecta > Lepidoptera > Noctuidae > Agrochola > Agrochola circellaris. Next base: position 8,273,315 of record OU611849.1, read on the forward strand.
TGTGAAAAACACTGATATGAACTATGGGCAAAATAAAGAAACTTTAAATGACATCAAACAATAAATGTGACATAGGTACCTAATTTTTTTTCATGTGACAAAATATTTAAAAAGTAAGTTTAAAAAATCAAAAACCCAGCTGTTGGATGCATCTTCTTAACAATAAATACTTATTGCCTCGGACTGCATGAGATTGTTTATTATAGTATTAAATGGGATTGGACAGAAATAGGTCATGTTGTTTCCATCTTTTTTAAAGTTCACTTTTTAACACCCTTCTTCATACTTCATCTTCAACAGTTTTTTGGAGTAGGGGAGTTTTTTTTATTAAAACATACTTTTTGGCGCCAAAAATCGGCTATTTTGATTTTTTATAATTTTTACCCAGTGACACTCGCGCAATAAAGACGAATCTAACAATATATCACTCATCAAAATCGGTTCAGCCGTTTAGTAGTTACGGGAGAACATAGAGATGTATGTATGTATGTGTGTCCGTACATACATACAGGTCAAACACATAACCCTTCTTTTTTGACTTCGCCGCAGTCGGGTAAAAAGAATTCAGCTGTGCTCAGAACATGAAATGTAGGACACTTCAAACAGGTTATACAATCATAGTCATGGTAAATGTAAATTAATATTTTAGATAAATTCTGTCAACTTAAGACCTCTGATTGTTACATGATTTACTTTGCATTCTATATTACACTTGCTGCTGCCTGCGACTTCGTCCGCGTGAAATTTCTTGTTTTGACATTGCAGCATCGCATCGCCCGCCCGATACATTACTTTTTGGCTCGACTTCTAAGGGTTCTAGCGTAATGTTTAATAGCCTTCCTAAAGAAATGGGTTGTCAAATGCAAAAAAAAAAACAATATGACTGGTAGTTCCAAAGATTAGCGCGTTCAAACAACTGTTAAAGTTTATAAATATAATTTACTAGCTGTGCCCCATGGTTCCACCCGTGGGAATATCGGGATAAAAAGTATCCTATGTTCTAACTCAAGTCATGGTCTACCCATGTGCCAAATTTGATCCAAATCCGTTCAGCCGTTTTAGCGTAAAAGTTTAACAAACAAATATAAAAAAACTCAAATCTTTTCTATTTCCAATATTAGTTTAGATAGATTGTGCGTCTCCACTCCATCACGAAGAGGCAAAAGAAATGTCTTTTAAAAAAAAACCCATGTCATTTTTATTTTCTTAAACATTGAGCTTATGGATCATTTCAGCGTTTTTCTCTATTACCTGTAGTATAGAACATAACCAAAGTGGCTAGAAGAAAAAAATCACCTGTGCATGATATACCTAATATCCAGAATATAATATAAACCTAAACATACAGATATTGATATACCTGAGCGCCAGAGGCTTCGTATTTATGACAAGGTGCCCATATACCCCTCAAATTTGAAGCCACCTAAGATGCAAAAGCGTCTTCGCTACATGCGTGGTCCAGAGCCACTACACACATCCCTACAGTTGCAGCAATATGGTGTTGTTGTAAGTTTTAATCAAGTTTTTTTTTTCATGTGCTAAGTTTATAAGCATTAAAATATCATCTAGCTTTCTTCAGTAATTTGTACTTTCACTTCAAATGATGCATTGTTTTTTTAAAGTTGCATAATTGTAAATTAAACTATATTCTTGAAAACTTTTGAACAAATAAGCATAAACTAATTGAATACTCGACTGCTTTGTTGGTCTAGTGGTCGCAAACTGCTGAGCATGAGGTCTCTGGTTCGATTCCCGGGTCGGGCAAAGTGTTATTGGGTTTTCCATCTGGAATTTCTCAGTAGCAATTGGGCACAAATTCAGACTCTGGGCAGTCTGAATTTGTGCCCAATTGATGGCAATAGACTCACCCCCTATTACATGGGACTTAAACATAACTGGCGAAATGTGGGTGTACTAAAGGTACACCTCTGCCCAACCCTTTGGGGAAATACAGGCGTCATTTGAAGTTCTTTTATGTGTGTTGTTTTATGTATTTAAATACTTAAACGTTTCAGGCTACTGGTGGTGGCAGAATGCGTTCTGAACATTTTGAAATGGCCCGTCTAGTGGTTGCAAGGAAGTTAGATCAGAAGAGAATGTTTGCCATCTGGCGAGTAGATCCTCCATGGCAGCCCGTCACAAAGAAAGGTCAAGGCCAACGTATGGGCGGAGGTAAAGGAGCCATCGACCACTACGTCACTCCCATCAAAGCTGGCAGAATTATCCTTGAAGTCGGCGGCAAGTGTGATTATCCCGAGGTATGTGTACGTTTTTATAGGCCCATTCTGTTGTTCAGGGGGCCTACCACCACGTCTAAAGAAAGACGTCTAAAGAGATGGAGCTATGCGTCCTTCCTCTCTTTCCCACACTAAATTAAGATTAAAATAATACTGCTTTAGAGGTGTTTGTAGGTCCCCAGAGCTGCAACACTAGTTCACATGTAAAACTTCAACAATAGTTAGCCAGGTTATCCATGAGCTTAATGTTATTGCTGTTGGTTTGTGTTAGTACTTGGTACCTTTTGTTACATAATTATAATAGTATAACTTGGGGCTGTGCTACAGGCTGCTATTTTTCTCCTGAAAAGGTTGGGATCAATTCCTGCCTAAACCAAAGGCTTTTATGCCTATTTAGATTTAGACTGTCTATATTGAAACATTTTAACCGACTTAAAAAAAAGGCGGAGGTTGTGCATTAGACAAGTTTTTTATTTCATGCACCTACTCCGATTTCTCAGTTATTCCTGAGCCGATTTACGTGATTCTTTTTTCATTTGGTTGAAAAAGCCCATATAAATTTTATCAAATACCTTTTCATTGACACTTCAGGTTTACCCTATGCTGAAAATAGTAGCTGAGCGGTTACCATTCAAAGCTGAGGCCGTTTCCATGGATATCTTGAAAAAGAAGGCTGATCAAGAGAAATGGTTGGAAGAGAACAACCAGAATTATTATACGATGAAGTACATCATACAAAACAATATGGGAGGATGTCACAGGATGTTGTCGCCGTTTGACCATCGCTGGTACGGAAAATATTTGTAAATATTCTTATTTAGTTAGCATAAGTAGTGAAAATACAAAAATTGAGTTAATACTTGCAGATTTTATTTTACTACCTTGGATTTAAAAGGCCTATTTATTTATGCCTGAAGGTTATTCACGTCTTTGTTTCAACATATACAAATACTTAAACACAATGTGCGCTTTTATAATTTCTAACGCGACGATATTACCGTGGGCGTCCACGTCTACGTCCATAAAATGTATCGAAATACGTGCACGTTATCTTGGTCGGCCATTTAAAAGCATCTTCATATATTTCCATACATTTTACTTCCCCGTGTTATCATGATACCGTGAGGTGGACGTGGGTGTCCACTATGATATCGTCAGGTTAGAAATAATCAAAGCGCACATTAGTATAAGGCAACGTTTTTTTTTTTTCCTTTTCATTGGGAACCTCAACCCCATCAATGGTATTAAGCTAGGCTTTCAGTACCAAGAAATAAAACAACATGTAATTAATAATGGTTTATTAAATTTGACATTTTCATGAAAGGATTTTCGTGACAAGCCTCAGTTTGCATACATGTATTAAACCTTGTAGCAATAATTACTTTATAAACTCCTTTCTTACAATTATGGCAAAAACTCAACAAAAACAAATGTATGACAGTAACAAATACTACAGCGTAGAGTACTTAGTATCTTATGACTCGTCCCTAACCTAACGACAAAAGCCAAACAACACGCTATTAGTGTTTTAGAGAGTATCATGGTTCACGAATAAAGATAGTGCAAGCTGATACGTGTTCCACAGAACACTAGGCGCCATCTGTTGCTAAAAGTAAACAGTACAAGTTTGTAGTCCACTGCTCCTATTATTACATTATTTTAGGGTCACATTAATACACAATACAAGATAAAACATTTACTATTTAGTGTACAATTGTAACAGACATGAAACATCTCATCATATTGTGTGCAACTCTACTTTGTCCATATTATGTTAAGCGACTTCTACCACATATATTTTCTATTCTGCATTGTCATCTCCACCATAAGTACCTATAAATTATATAACGTCATAACAATATTTACAAAGCCTAACATACTAACTTACAAGTAAATGCAATTTACATTTTCAATAAATTAATAATGTGTTTACAATATCATACAAGCGTTACATTTATATATGATATGGCTTTTTATTTATAAAATAGACTGCATATAAAATCAATCCCTAGCAGTCACTTTATCACAACTTTCAACCATTGTTAGTACTGACTTGTGAAATGTTATTGGTACATTGTGAATATTCCATTTATTAAATATCTTATAGTAAACAGTTTTTGTTTCTATAATAATTATTAATAATATTTAATTTAAATAAGTCTATAAATGAATAATTCAGTGCTTTCTGACGAAACGAAACTAATTTCCGTATTTAAATTTAATTAGGCTGTTTTTTACGTAGCAATAAATAAATCGAACAAGATCACATCAAATATTTTAAAAGATTTTAGTAGACAGTTAAGCCATTTCTGAAAGAGTGGAACAGTAGAGAATTGAGCAAATAAATTAGCTCAGATTAATTATAAGAATAATATATTTGACTAGTTCTGTATCTTAAACTATACTTAAATACTATATTCCCTAGAAACTGGCGATTTGCAGTCTTAATTATAATAACTATTGTGTTTCATTATCCAATACACGGTAGGCGGGAAAATGAAAGTGATTTTGCATCGAGAGATTTATAAAATAAATGCATTTTTACGTTTAACTTGCGTACATTAGCTAAGCTCTAAGTTAAGACAAAAGTGAGGTAGCGTTTTTACCTTCTAGTGGAAAAATATATACAGATCTAGAACGAATGCAACGTTTTTTGGTATGAGAATATTACAAAAGCGACATAACATCCTAAGGTTCGCGAATCGTAGGCAAGGATATACGGCGCTTAGTGTACAGCAATAAATTAGCCCGTTACCATAAGGCGATAGTAATATCAATATACAGACAAACCTCGCGTGAGTAATATTTATAATTTATTATATTCATTGACATATTATGAGTATTAACTACATGCACACAATTATCATTATTAGGTACTTTAAATATGTGCAGCTTTGTAGATGACTAGAGTAAATACGTTTAACCATAGTATTATTATGTATAAAACAGTTACAATTTGTATAGTTTCGATTTCGATCACTGCAAGGATCCACTTTGAGACACATATTGTATCGAGGATAGTACATTGACTGTCAACAACTTTACTCGTAAGCTTCGCTCAGGTGCTCTAACAAGAATTTCAATTGAGTTTTCATGAAATTATTTTTGTGAGCGATGGAGTCGCACAGCACTTGCGTGGGTGCGACCGCGTTGCCGTTGCTTACGTTCTCGTAAGTGTGCGCGTCGGGGAACGCGTTGTTGTTGTGCGAGTCAATGGTACTAGCCTCCAGCGCGGCTGCCCCGGACGTATCAGTGGGTGCATTGTATACGTCGATTGGCGGAGCTTTGATGATATGCTGATATTTAAACGTAGACAATATCTGCCGGATCTTTGCAATGATCTGCTCTACTCAGGCGTTTGATTCCTGCGAAAAATTTTAAAAATACATAAGTCAGAATTCTGCAGCAAAATCTATAGGGTATAGAATGTCTAAATAGAATCGTGAAGTTAGAGACTACTTTCTATGCTAGTGGTAAGAGTTAGCTGCTTTCTAGCATTCTACATTGGTGACAAAATAATTAATGGTTCGAGAGAGGTGAGAAGTGGAATGTTGTGTCTAGGCGATCACCCGAAATATCGAATTTGCTGCAGGTGATGTAATGAATAGGTACTTAAAATGAATCTTAACAGGTATAATTAAGTGTTATAATACTGCACGGCATTCGTATGTATAGTCATATAAAATGTAAGTACTCATATAAAATATTATCCTAAATTTCATATTAAATGCATCAAAATTGAGGCTCTATCATTCATAAGAAGGTACATCGAACATCGAGACAATACATGATAGAGCCGCGTCGTGCCGGCGCGTGGCGAGCGGTATCGATGCAAGCACACAGCAACACTACACTAGAAGCAGGTGGGACGGTGTGTGGCGGTTTATACCTTGAGGTTGTGGAAATAATGCATGATCTGATCGTAGTCCATGTGCAGCTCGTCCAGCCCGAGCGCCTCGGCCGCCGGCTCGCGCGTGTCCGCGCCGCGCGAGTACATCGGGTTGCCCACTATCGTGGCGCGCTTCACCTCTGGAGAGTTGCTCCCTGCACCACAACTCCACGTTACTCATTGGTGACTACTTTCACAGTCTCTCTAACTAAGTATTTTAGATGAGGAAAGCTCAGGTTATGTTTAAAACTCACCTTTGTTCTTGTTGGCGGCCTCCACGAAATCTCCTTTTGACTCTTTGGATCTATTCTTGTGCCTCATTTGTACTTCAGGTAGGCCTGTAAACATTTCGCTCATTAGGACCCAATACTTCTATCGAATAAAAATGCTTAATTGAAAGAGATAATTACCAATTCCAGAGTCGTGCATATAGTCGGGGCTTTCAGGTTTGGCGAACGTTCGTCGTGAGTCGTCGGTGCCTCTGTTGAGGCCGACGATCTCTCTGTAGTCCTTGTTCTCCATTACGAGGGGAGCGTCGTTGTCGAATTCAAATAATCGTGCGCAGTCGTCCTTGTCAGTTAGCTTTTCCACTGGGTTGTCTTCTAGTTCATTTCTAAGGGGGGCCGGGTTCGAATCGCGTTTGTAATCTTTCATGTCTCGGTTCAATAAGTAGGGGGAGTCCAGTTTGTTTAAATCAATAATTCTGCAAAGAAAAAAATATTTAGTCAGTGATGCTGATGACTTATGGACGATAACAAACTGCTGTAAAAAAAGTAGTTGATCTTACCGGTCTGAGCGGCGGCCATTTTCTGGAGATCGTCGGGAGTCGTAATCGCGGTCGTGTTTCTTTTGATGATTTCGGGAATGATTTCGTCTTGTGGGTGGCATGACTGCGTCGGGCAAAATCTGAAAAACACCATTATATTTTAATAAAGATTTCTCGTTCATTTCACACAGAATTTTCGGTGTCTATTTCCCCTTACTTTGCTGGGGTTTCGTGATGGCACTGGTAGTTGTGGCTGTGGTGTTGATGAGTTCCTGTGGGGCGGGACGGGAGGTCGGTAGTCGTCTGGGTTGTTGGCGTCCGTCCTGTAGACCAAATGGAGTAAATTATACCATAATTATTACAATAATGCACAGAAAAACTACTAAGCGCAAAGCTTGATACAGACACAGGTTAGAACAATGACACAAGGCAAGTCGGAGCGTGCTACCCACAGAAATACCATTTATTTTGTGTGTGAACAATCTTTGGAAGTTTTGTGCAAAAATAATGTTAAAACACCAACCCAGAAGTGAATTTTAATAAGAACACAGAACACACATCACAATAATGCTTTGAAAGAACAAGAATAAGTGCAAACTGCTTAAAAACTTGCAAAAATCACTTACTGCCAGTGTCCATCGCCGGAGTGATGCCGCGTGTGGCGCGCCGGTTTCTTACAGTACGTGGTGGTGTCGATGACCTTCTTATCGTTCTGCGACGGCAGTTCGATGGAGTTGGGGTTATCGAAGCTGGTCACCATCACGTTCCCATTCTCTCGTATCGCGTCCTCAGGGTCCACATAGTTGTAGTTTAAAGGGTTGGCGGTGATCCTCATCTCAGTGTTGCCGTTGTCAGTCTGTTGTGCCGAGTTTCTGTTCGCAGGGTGACGGTTGCCGTTCCGCTCGATAGTCGCGCGTCCTGGAAAGTTGAAAGCTTCATTTTTGACTCAATTATTGAGAGTATTTAGGATTACGAGTATTATAATTATATTAAACCACTTAGGGCGAATTTTCACCAATGAAACTGAACGCGATCGGCACTTCTAAACCGGGTTCAAGAGCTGTCAGTGTCAATATTCCATAACAATTTTGACACTGACAGCTCTTGAACGCGGGTATTTTCTTTGGTGAAATCGGCACTAAGTTGGATTTTGGGTCGCATAATGCATTTTTCAAATTATATTCGAATAATTAAATGCAAATCGACTCCCGTCTACTGGTAACAAGTCAACCACTCATGCTTTAAGGTAGGTACCGTCAACGTTAAAAGTAACAGTTTACGCTTGAAAGCGTCTTTATGTCGTAGCAGTAAGAACGGTTTTTGTAATTCAATCGTTTTTTTTTACTTCTGACTTGACCGGCGGTTAATTGTACCAAGGTACAGCAGATATGAAACTGAGATGTGTGAGATGTAGATACGTAGAATAATTTATTATGAGTCATGTTTCCCTTTTAAACTTGGGTATACCTAACGACACTTTAACCATCTATATAAATAGACTGTCTGCAATTTTATTTATAAAGATGGTTATCTCTATAAATCAAATTGCAGACAGTCTAAACAAAAGTTATAAGGAAAAAATCTTACCCAGCCACACCCAGTCGTGTGCGTTAGTAGTGGACTCCCTGTTGGGCTTGTCCCGCGCCAGGCCCAGCGTGGCCCCGACGAGCCCGCCCACCTGCAGGCGGCCGCCCTCGGCCGCGCCGGCGGGCCCGCGCGCGCCGCCGCCGACGCGCTCTGCGCTGGAGGGCTTCACGCGGGTCGCGTATACTACGCATGATACTACGAATACCTGGGGACAAATTAGATTTATTTATGTACACATATCCACTTAGAAGAGCAAAATACATAAACAAAGAAGACCATAAAGGTACTGCTTTAAATTTCATTCGATTTTTTTTCCAGCAGATCTGTGACGAGAGTTGTATGTGAGACGTAGACACACATACACAGTGTATGTACCTAAATGGTTTTATTTGTTGTAATCTATTTTATTACAAAATTAGTTCTTCGAGCCAGTTAATGTATTTTAAACTTTATTCCGACTGACGTTAAGTTCTTAATAAAAAAATTGTCAATTTAGACTCGGTTCTACAGTTAGTTTTGGAACTTATTAAGAACTTTTCGTTCGTCGGAATAAAGTTAACCGGCTGGTTACTGCCTCGTTAATTAATTTCTGGTTCGAAAGTTTGGGCTTGGACTAAAGTTAGAATTCGTCATGTAATGAAAAATTTAATAAATTTATGTCCTACTGTGAATTACTCGCAGAAGTGACTCAGCCTCACCAAAGTAAAGCACTCGTAGTTGACTTCTGGGGATCGTAACTACTTAACCGGGCTGTCCTGTGGTTGCCTTAAGCTACTAACTTAAAGCTTCTGGCCAGGGCGTAAAATAAGTTATATACTAGACGACCGCTCGCTAAAGGCACCCCCTGTACGGTACGAACCTCGGCTTATGGGACAGCACACCAAGATGGGACAAGCTGGATCACACGTGGGTAATTATTATTAATCGGGAGGTTAAGCAAATTAATACAGGACTATCAGTATTTTTACAAAAAAAAAATAGTTACAAAAAAATCTAACTCACCACAATTGCAAAGCAGAATGCACCGAGCACCACATATATTCCTGTAAAATAAAACACAAAACTTTAGATTCGTTATATCTACACTAGGCAGATAGTTATAGGCAATGTGTACCTATATATTTTTTCGGAAATCCTGAATAAATAAATATGGCAATACTGACCGATGACAACAGAAGTTTGTGCGGTTTGGTGCTGCGAGTGCGGCGCGGGGTTGTTCCGGTAGATGGAGTTGTACTGCTGCGCCTGCGCAATCGTCGGCTCGTGGTTGCCCTCATCCTTGAATGATGGGTAGCCTAGAACATAACGATTTTTAGCTCAGTCTCACATGTATTTTATGCATTTCATGAACATGTTGGAGATCTGCTGATAACATGACATACGGTGTTATTTTTTAAAGTTTGGGTATACTGGAATATTAGGACCACATCGAGTTTACATAACAGCACACAGGCAATTAGGTGAGTGGCTTAGCTGGTAACCAATGTCAGGAGTGCAACCAACCTTCAGAAAGAGCTGCTACCGCTCCTCTAATCAGACGGTAACCACGAAGATATTCAAAGCCATTCAATCTTCCAAAGAGATCCAGCATACAATAATCCGATTTTTTTGTAACATACCTTTAAGAATATCTCCAAGCTCAGCCATCCCGCTCCTCATGCCGCCCCTGGCCATAATATCATCATTCTGCGGCGTATCAGGCCTTTGCGGCGCGTCCCCTCCGCTAAAGTCGACGTCCACACTAGCGGCCGCGGTCGCGATCGCCCCGGGAATGTTTTTGATGTTTGCCGGAGTCTTCGTGTCGCCCTTGCCCGGAAGAGCCACGCGGCGTAAAGGTCCGGTTCGGCATTGTTCGGGTGTTAGAAGAGTTACTCGGAGGAGTTCGCCGCTTCCTGGAATGTGCGGTATGAATTTGAGGACTTTGGTAACATGTGACATAATTTGGATGTGTGAAGACTTGTAATTAGTACCTAAATAATGTGGTCAGCCAGGTACATGTACGTTGGTCATATCGACGGTGAAGTATCAATATCTAATAACTATCATCTTGGCGGTTTTCACTTTATTGCAATATGAAAGAGCCCGTATTCGCAAAAACATAAGGTAGGCAAATTTCTTAGATAATTAAACTAAGAAATTTGAACAATTCAAGACCTTATGTTTTTGCGAATACGGGCTCTTTCATATTGCAATAAAGTGAAAACCGCCAAGATGATAGTTATTAGATATTGATACTTCACCGTCGATATGGAAATCTACATAATTAATATAGTCATGAACCAACGCCATCTTCATATCAGTCCGAAGATATCAACGAGGTGGACCTTCCAATATCTACAGTTCATTAAGGTTCGTATCAGCTTGTAACTGGATCTGTGATCGCATAGTTACTAGGAGATTGCTTCTTATCCTACATCCGAAAGATAAGAGTGCTTTGCTATGAAACTTAGACGGCTAATGAACTAAGGTAGATTTTGGGCAAAATAGCGTGGAAGAAAGATTAAGTTCGAAGACGTCAACATACCTTCTCCAACAGCGATGACCCTCGGATGTCGAGACGCATACATGGGCGCGAAGGCGACCACCTCAGGGTCGAGACTCTCTACAACGAGGAAGTAGTCCGACACCGCCACGTCACGCAGCGCCGTGTGACTGCCGTCCGAGAACTCCAAGTCTATGTCCAGTAGGCCTTCCTGGAATATTATTTTTTTAATTAGTTTCAGCTGTAGGTACAAAAGACAAATAAAGTTGGAGATATTGCCTATCATGCCAAATAATACCCAGGTCTTATGCAAAATGTCTGGACTTAACAAGAGCCCCTTTCTCAGCACCCATCATATAGACTACATAATGAATTTGTTGCCAACTTTTATCGAAATCGGTTCAGTTAGTTAACTATGAGTCGAATTGGCGCCGCGAAATTTTATGTCGCGTTTCAATTAGTTATTTGGACATGTTTTTAAACAGTTTTAAATTATTATTGTTATACGATGCGGTGCTGTGCGGCCCCCCATAATGTACGCGAACGTTCAGAATATTTTGAGTTATTTCTTGTAATCATCAGTGAATTTTTATCACGAATGGCCGCCCTAGGCCCGGGCGTAGTGGCCTTAGGTTAAATCCGCCCCTGAGTTGGTTTTCTCCTCAGTCACATAGGAAATGTCGACTTCATCTGGTTTTTTTTTATTGGTCGTGTAAATGTGATTCGGATATTCAATTTACAGAATAAACCATTTCAATTTCCTTTCCATTCCATACCATAGAAAAGAGAGTTAAGGTTTCTTTTTTGAAGATGAAGGTTAGTACCATAATTTTCTACTGTTGGTTTGCGTAGGTACCTACCTAATAAGTTAGAGCTGTGATGATTGGTAATTGGCTAACACATTAGTTACCTACTGTCGGGCTTTTAAATCAAAATTAATTACATGGATAATTTACATTGAGACTTCCAAACACACAGACTCCTTCACTAATTTGGTAGGTATCTACGTTATTACCCCCTAGTACACCTAAATCTAAATAGATAGGTAATGTCTTAGCAAAGAAAGTCTTCATTACGGTTCTAAATAGTGGTCTCATGATCCCTTTCCCATAATATTCGGCGATTTAACTTTTAAAGAACTTTAGGGGTGTGAGAAACAGGGTGTAAAGTTCACTCATCCACCATAGAAAAGGGAGGATCCTCCGACCAGACGGGTGTCATGTCTGGCGGGCAATTGCTCAGAGGTTGAAGTCGGGAGCTTGTATATATGTCCACCGCGCGGTAAACTCTAATTGCGCGATGCAGGATTTGAGTGACGTCAGGATGTTGTGTGACGTCAGGTCTTTGATGCGTAGTTCGCATGTGGTGATGTAGATGCCGCCACAGAACTTATGAATTATAATTGTCAGTCAACAAACCTGATATTGCGCTGTAAGTCGCCGTGTGACTGTAGTTTCGGATACATATCCATTCTCAATGGCGGTGTCGGGAGATATGTTCAGCTGCAGGCCGGATATGACGCGCACCAGGAGACGCGAGATTGACACCTTGTCGTTACCCACGCGGACTTCACGCAGACCAATCACACGGCCTAGAGAAAGAATATTATACGTTTACAAGTTGTTTTTATTAAATTATATTTATATCTATATATTGGCGAAACTTTATAGCTCTATCTAAAAGGAATAACACAAAAAAAAAAACGATTTAAAAAAACGGGCGACATGACTTCATTGACCATGGATGGGGTCAATGCTTAAAACCATAGTATAAATATGAACTTAAAACTATGGTCTTAAGAAAAACACAATATCTTAAATCAAGAAATACCAAAATTAATCATATTTGTGATGTTGACGAAATAGGTACTACTGAAGACTTGACCTAATAGGACATATCTACCTACTCTAAACCTTATCTCTAGCTTAGATTACGTAAATCTAAAGTGCGGGGTATCTACTTATGTATAAGTATAGCGGTGAAATCTGAAATTCACAGTAAATCAGCGGTCGGTTTTGCCGAGGCTTTCCCAGAGATTAAGCCCAAATTATTGATATTTGGGTTAGGTATTTAGGGTACTTACTACCTACATAAATATCTTTGATCCGGGCTCAGACTATTTAAAATCCATACCTACCTAAGTAAAACCACTGAGAAGACTAGTCAGAATCAACTTGTAAGTAGGTAACTCACCGGATTCTTATCTTGCCCAGACTCTTAAGTTTAAAATCTGATAGTTTCGGGCGAATTATCGTCAATCGACTAACTTCTAGGATTCGGTTGAGTCACGAAAGCCTTTGGAACCGCCAATTGGAGATAGACACGATAAGATGAAGTTCGAGTCTTCCCGAGTTAGGTACCTACTTGGAGGTAGGAAGGCGTCTAGTCTAGTGATAAAACTTAAGCCTAGTCTACAACTTCTACAAGGCCACCACAAATTTTAGATATTGCTATAAGTCCATGCGGCATAGTTAGTTGTTCCGGTCATATGTATAGTTCGATTCAAACTTAATGGCGGCTCGGAAATTAGCCACTCGCCACGCAGTACCGCTACCCTCACCCCCGCTGTCACATGAATTCGTTACTGCGCAGCGACTCGCCTCATGTTCCGAGCCGCCATTAAGTTTAAATCGGGCTGTAATAGTCTTTCTAATCTAACTTCTAGAATACTGATAGGATTTTCGGAGGGATTCCACACTGTGGGTTGCCCTACCTATCAAAGTCAAAGTCAAATAATTTATTTCAATTAGGCACATGAACGACAAATTTTTAAAAAAATAAATAAAATTGATTATAATCGCCCCTTTCAAAAGATAGTTTTCGCATGGAGAAGAATGGACAAGAAACTCCAATAATCATATACTTAGGCTTATAATTATATCTGACATATAAGTACCTACCTGCTTACTTAAGTACACGATGATAGCAACTTCTCTACATATAATAATAAGGTTACGAGAGAATATTTTATATCTCTATTATCACAAAGCTTATATTCCCTAAGGATTACCTCCTAGGCGAACGGATTAGTGTGCGCATTAAGTTGTTATTATCGCATAATCCGAGGATGTTCCTGCCTGCTGTCGATCTTTTTGCCGTCATAATTCCATAGCTTTAATCTGTCTAAGTTATCAGATGCTGCCGATTAACAACATTAACCTCCTTATTTATACCTAAATGTTGCTAAAGTTAAGTATTGATAAAGTCTGTCAACGAGCGTTTATCGTAAAACTTGGCAACGTCGCAAATAGCTGTCAAATATTTACCTGTTTCGATTAATTTGGCAATATTACTGTATGGAAATATGAAATGTGGCTAACTAGGGAACTAGAATATTAATAATGAATTACAATTATAACACTGAATTTGATTTTGTAACCGTTTTAGGTGTAAAAAAATATATTTGACATCTACGTTGCCAACTTTCAGAAAAAAACGCTCTTAACTAACCATAATTTTATTGAAGTTTAAACGTCTCGTATATCTTTAGGTAACGTTTATAAATAAAGGGGTAATAAATCAGTCTCCACACAGAAATACATAGGGCCATAAATTACCTGTAATAGGCGACAGCACTTGCACTTCAGTTCGTCCAGTGCTGCGTCCTTGCAGCACGCGACCTCGCAGTGACGCAATCCGAGGGTCCGAGACTCGTGTCAACACGAGTTCCGTGACCTTCAGCCACGTCCGACGCGACACGAAGTACGACACGCGACCCGAGTCGTGGTCCTTCGCCAGGAAACGGGCATACACCTACACAACAAGGAAAAAAGTTTAAATTAAATTTTTTAAATGTCACGCAAGCTTTGTTTTTGATCTTTGCAATACAAAGGTACACCCACTTTTACCAACGTAGGTACTTACGCCAATTACCGTGATTGGGGGCGAGCCCACTGCCATTTATCGCAGGCAATTTTGAGGGTTTTTTTCTTAACAGAAAGAGCTAATTATGTTCCTACACTTCGCTCAAGCGTTGGCGTTGTAAAGTACCTGCCTATTAGGTACTCAAACCGTCAAGCAACCACTTTAATGAAATTACGTTAATTGTCGAAGAAAAGAGGGCGATACGCAGCCAGATCTTAACTTCACCAAATTGGCATAAAGTAAATGTGGTGTTAGGTGTTCAATGATCAATGACCAATGATCTTAAGGCGAAAGCGTCAAGGTAGCCCGCGAAATTCAAATTTTATTACGATTTTTGCAATTTGCAGGTCAGTATCATGTTTTATGTCGATCTAAATATGATTCGCGGCCGTATCAAATGTTTATTTATAGAATTATAATCATAAAAATGATCAATACAACTCTCTAAGTTCATGTAATCCCATTGAATGACTATTTCATGAAATCATGACATTTGACAATTATGCTAACTTATGGAGTTGTATTGCTGATTGTAATGATTATAATTATGTAAAGCCATATCTGTTACGGTCGCGAATCATATTTTAATAAACATAAAACCTGACACACACCTGCAAAATGCAAAAATCTAAAGAAACACTCACAATAAAGAAAATCTAATTGCACCGCCTACCAGGATACATTGCTTATTCGCATATTTAGTACACTTTAGGAAGGTCTACAAGTAAAAAACCCTGTAAATATAATTAAATTAGACTGCCTCGTTGGGCTAGTGGTAACAACCGCTACTGCTGAGCATGAGCACTTGGGCTCGATTCCCAGGTCGGGCGAAGTATTATTAGTTTTTTTGTATCAGAAATTTTGAGCAGCCCGGTATCTGGATTTGTGCCCGGTTGATGGCTCTTGGCTCCATGGACTTAAACATAACTGGCGAAATGTGGGTGTTCTATCTGTACTGTATGTGTAATAAAATGTCACCGTTACCTCAACATTGCTCTGCTGGTAGCGCAGGCGGCACGAGCGCTGTTCGGACAGCGAGTTGCTGTTGTCTGGTCTGGCGCCGCCCCAGCCCCGCGCGGACAGAGAACGCTTCGCGCGCTCCTTCGTGTTTGCGTCATCCGGGACTTTCCAACCTATGTAGTACATTATTCAGATATACTTCGTGAAATAAAGGACTTTCCAAGTAATTACAGTAAAAAAAAATTAGGACCTTCATTAGTTTTTAAGTCTTTAAATCTACTTTTGTACTGAAAAGTAATTATTTAAGTAGTCAAAAGTAGTTAATTAGTTGATTCTTAGTCTATCGTCAATCAAGTATCTACCTAGGTAAATGGTGATCGTCTACTCACTTAATTAGATAAGAGTAGACTTTAACATTTTAAAGTTGTTTCCAAGGAATTTAAACAAAGCCTACAAGTTAGTAGACACCTTAGTAACTATTCCAAAAACTTCAGTCAATTTATTCACAACGTTAAATCATTCAAGACACTCAAGTGCGAAATAATGAGCTACAACACAAACTGACACTTTGATCGATCACAAACGATGTTTACCTTTGATTTGCGACAGCCTGTTGTCATCGACATCAATCTCCAGAGGGTATTCGGGCATCCATACTGTGAACCGCGCCAGGCCGGTGTAAGTGCCGTATTTGACGATCACGGACGCGTTCGAAGAACCACGGATCTCTGAGCCGTCAACGTATACTGAACTGCATGATGATGATACCTGGGGTATAACAAATACACTTATTAGTCTTGGGCCCGGTTGCACCACAGATCACTTTTCATTTTTGTACAAGACTAACATAAATTTGACTTCAGCGGTGTTAGAACTTGAGCGACGGTTTAAGAGTGCTTATCGTAAAAGTTGGCAACGTCGCAAATAGCTGTCAAATATTTACCTGTTTTGATTAATTTGGCAATATTCCTGTATGGAAATATGTAATGTGTCTAACTAGTGAACTGTAATATTGATTTTGAAATCCAAAAATTAATATCGTTACACCGAATATTTAGTTTTAGAGGTTAAAAAGTATTTGGAAACTTTCCAAATGCTTTTTTTACACCTAAAACGGTTACAACATCACATTCAGTGTTATAATTGCAATTCATTATTAATATTCTAGGTCGCTGGTTAGCCACATTTCATATTTCCATACAGTAATATTGCCAAATTAATCAAAACAGCGAAATATTTGACATATATTTGCGACGTTGCCAACTTTCAGAATAAAAGCTCTTAACGGTAAACGAATTTAAAACATTGTTCTGTTTCTGTCAGTCGTTTGAAGATGACATACAGAATGATGTTTTAAATCAATTTAGCGATAGAAGAATTTTAGTGGTTTATTTGTGGTGCAAGCGGGCTTTAGAAGGCGAAGCGTCAAGCGATTGTGAATAATGTGCGATGTAACTTTTAACTGTAACCTTGACCTGCACTCCACATCACCAGCACGCTTAGCATGACCACAACAGAAACGGGTTTTGTCGACAGAAGAATAGACAATATGACAGCTATGCAATCGCAACCTGTCATTTTGTCTATTCTTCCGTCGACAAAACCCGTTTCTATGGTTGTCATGCTACGCTTACAAGCTAGCTAGCTAGCTTGCTAGCTTATCAAGGGCGGCACGCGTACAACATTTGATTTTTCAGTTTCAACTCGGTAGTCCCGATAGGAACTGAGAAAAATAATAATTTCCATTTTCAATGTATGGATTGGAAACGGGTCGATTTTCCCAAAACTATTCAGAACTCTAGAACTGAAACCTAATAGGTATTATGACTGGGCCTATCAGGAACACATAGATACGAGTATTACGTCTCCGGGCTCCGGATTAGACCCCGTTTAGGAGATGAAATTTTAAAAAACCAAATAAAATAAACAAAATTGGCTTTATAGATTTTGTAGTTTCTTTAATAATAATAAATAATAAATTGTTTATTTCTCACCACAAGCCAAAAAATACAAACAATATTAACACAAAAGCAGTAGCCAACGATATTTGGTTGTGGATCGCTGGTGGCTGGCGCCTTTATATTAAAATGCCTTGTATTTGACAAAAAAAAAATAACCTCTAGAGGGGACACCTGCCCCCTTTGCCCCCCCTTGGCGACGCCCTTGTCTACAATTTATTAGACGGACGGTCCCTGATAGCTAAAGTGGCGTGGAGGCAACACAGGGTCAAATAATATTAGCTAGAGATCAATATCTAATGACGATAAAAGCCGAAAAAAAGAGTCAAAAGCCGACATTTGAAGGTTCTAAAAAAAGCTTTTTCTTAACTATTTTTAGCAATTTCAATAGGTCTGTAGAGGTATTATTTCACAATCTTTCCCTTGGAAGATGATACCAAAGGTATCAGATGAAAGATCAATAGATACCAAAGTAAGAAAATCTTAAAATAACTCTGTGTAAAGTCTGGCAGCAACTTTTTTTTGTTAAGCTAATTCACTACCAACTTAAATTCTCCGTAGTTATATTCAAATCACAAAATAATCTAATTCTTAGACGGTTGGTTATAACACGGCAAATTGACGTAGGGTGTCAATTTGTTTAACAATTAATTTTCCGACTGTTTCTAGCTAGGTAGGTACTTTGAATTATTATTCCGTCTTTGTAGGTGAGGTTCTCGTTTCATTATACCTACCTCCTGAAGCGACACGTTGCCTATTACGTACATTACAGAGAAAATGGCTTAATTTCATAAGCCTCACATTATTTTCACCCTTACCTTTAGCACGCTCTCATCCTCAGAATGGCACGAGCTCTGCAGTGTGACGTCAGCGACCTGACCTGCTTGTGATACAATCAACACCTTCATCGCCTGAGACACCTGACGACCCGTCAGCACGGCCGTGTTTAGGACCTCCCAGTTCTGGTGGAAAACCATAAAATTATACAAATTGCATGTAATAGAGATGTTGACTGGGGAAAAAGAAATAAAAATTGTCCGTCAGTCAGATAATAAAAAAAATATTTGACACGTATTTTTTGCTTTAACCATATTAAGGGGGATGCGCTAAGGTAGCCTGCGAGATTCAAATTTTCTTTAGTTTTTTGCATTTTGCAGGTCAGTGTCAGGTTGTATGTTTATTAAAATATGATTCGCGATCATAACAAATATGGCTTTACATAATTATAATCAGCAATACAACTCCATAAGTTAGCATAATCGGCAAATGTCATGATTTCATGAAATAGTAATTCAATGGGATTACATGAACTTAGAGAGTTGTATTGATAATTTTTATGATTATAATTCTATAAACAAACATTTGATACGGCCGCGAATCATATTTAGATCAACATAGAACATGATCCTGACCTGCAAATTGCAAAAATTGTAAGAAAATTTTAATTTCGCGGTCTGCCTTGGCGCTTACGCCTTAATATAAAATGGTTTAGATAAAACGCATTAAAGTTGGGGAGTGGGGGCTCGCTACGTCACAAGTCAGTATAAAATCGACCGGGGAGTGACGTCATGCCACATTTTAACTCAATGATTTGCCGTAATCTTTTGATTACGTAAAAAACGAACAAATAGGTACGTGTCCAATATTTTTTAATAATCTACCTGAAGGAGAAAACGAAGTTTTTAGTCAACATTCGTATTGTAGAGAATCTATAACTTTGACATTTTGGTCCACATTATCACCAAGCTTGGTAACGATGGAAGGTGATAGGCTGAGTTGTAGGTAAGGATGCCTTAGTATAGACACCCTAAACAAGCGTCTCTATTTTTAATTCACTGTTACAATACACAGTGAAAGCATTTTCCTAAAAATGAACCAATAGGTATCTATCTAATCGAATACGCAGTGATCTTCGTCAATATAATTGATGCTTTTAAAGCAACTTCAGCATGAAATTGAATGAGACGGGATATTCAATTCATAGTCGTAAGGCAGATGAGAAAAAGCACCTAAGTAGTTATAGATAGTAATAAAATAATCCATTAGTCAGAAGTAACCAGGTGATTAACACTTGTAAATGTAACCATGGAGATCGTTAAAGAGAACGATTCGAACCCCGTCGATGTTAAAAGGTATTAATTTGAGGACAGATTAAGCATTATTACTTTAGGAAATAAATTCTTGTGACCTAGAGATCAGATACCAAAGTACCTAGTAAAGTTACCGTTCTTTATCTAACTGTCCTAGCCCCTTAGCAATTGCGGCCTAGATACCTACAGGTTTTCTAGGTGACGATAGACACAAACAAGTAATTCAGTCCTCTAATAATGGTCACTGTCTATGATTACCACAATAGTGAAGTACATACAAACACTCCATCACTCACATCGTAATTTAATTGCTTTAATCATCTAGTTGGGCGGTAGACAAGGAGCGAGCGTTCATCCGTCAGTGAGCAGATATGAACAGCCCACTCTGCCCACTCCAGCAAGAGCGCCCGCGGCCCGACTTAATGACTCCACGCTAATATTGAGATAAACTAATTGCTTTATAAATATTATTCTGTAACTTCATTTAAAGCCGCACCGTCGGGACCGCACACGTTGCTGCTGACGTATGAAAATTATACGGGCGCCCGAAACAATGTATTTTGTCTGCCACACGAGTCCCCAAAGTCCCATAACCCGATTCCCCGATTTAATAGAACGTTCAAATTAAATTAACGACGAATCCGTGTCACAAGAAATGGAAAAAAGCCAAATTGCTTGAAAAGATAATAAACGTGGATCGTGTTCTTGAAGTTTGATGTAAATTAAATGTTAGAAGAATTTGTTGATCCCTAATTCGTTATTGTGGCAGACTAATGGCTGTAAAATTATTTCGCAGAGTCTAGGGTTATTAACGTCAAATATTATAATAATTTACTTACCTCTTTTAAAACAGAGAAATGTTTTTTTTTGCGAACTGTCTATAAAATAAAGATGGTATTTTATGAAACCGCAAAATCGTAAGTTATGTTCATTGAATTTGATAACAGACATTTGCTATCGATGAATAATTATGATCAGTAAAGCAGTTATTCACAATGTGACGGAGGCGAACAAGCCGAGCGCGAGCCACCACACTGTGGGCGCGGTGGGCGGCTGCGACCCACCATAGCCTCCATTAGCTCGCGATAAAGCTCCCATTACACCACTTCATTCATACTAAGAGTGTACCATTAAAAGTTAATCTCAGCTATTTCGTACAATCACGCTCGTAGCAGACATAATAATACTTCAGAAATTAAAATATAATTCAGATGAAAATAATATTATGAAAGCTCAATGTGCCATTTATGAACCCAACAATAATTACCGCATCTGTTTGACTATTAAATGGTTTAACTCAAACGGGGTCGTTCGCAACGAGATACTCTCATAAAAACCTTTGGAACCCAATAAAGATATCGTTGTAGTAATAAAAGGGGCTCCCTCCGTTCCATTAATTACTAAGAAAATACCTTTCGGGTAATTTATCGCTTACAATCGATGTCTTAATAAATTTCTGATTTCGAGCACCTGTCTCGACAATAGTCGAATAATCGAGTGGGTGGCCGTGATTGTAATCACTATTCGCATTTATTACAAAGATACGTTTTAAATGGAAAGTAAGATAAAACGTATAGGTGTTAACACCCGGTAATCGTAGTAAATTGGTAGGTAGTAGACCGATCATAAGAACATACATCTTTTAAAGTGTTATGCTTTCACAGAAAGTATCTCGAAGTTTTAATCAAGAGCAGGCCGTGAATATCCCTATAAATGCTTTCAACATGCTAAAAATTCTGTTTGAATTAATTTTATGTAAATTTCGGAAGATGATATGAGTAACGTTAACAAGTCGTTAAATTACCTTAGAAATTGGCAGCACAGCTTGTATGTCGTCCTTTTCAATGTCAAGTCTGGTGTTGACTCTGTGTTCGTGGGGTGGTTCTTCCGTGGTAGAGGTCGTGGTGGGCGCTGAAGATACTTTGGCTGACCAGCTGATGCGGGCAGTTCCTCGCCCTGACTCTCCCTCCGACCCCTCCCCGTCACCCTCCCCTTCAGCGCCGACCTCCACGAGCCACGTGAGGATTTCCTCCCAGCCAGGCTCGCCGACGCCGCTGCTCTCCTCAGAATCCCTATATCGTTAAATTAAGTTACAATATTCAGTTCATAAACTTACTGAGCCTAAAAGCTTTTATTACCTAAAAGGTTGTTTATTGAGGTCGAACATCTTGAAGGTGAATATAACCCGGGTCATAATAAATCAATAGTCATATTATGTAGTCTTTACTCTTTACTCTTGAAATTCACGTCATTTGGGTGTTGTCGCTTTACGTTGCGCAGTGGAAACACAAAATTATCTAAACAATAAAAAGTTAGTCGTGACATCGAGTTTCATTAAGCGGAAAAGCGCTGACAAAATTTATTGCTGTGCAAATGCAAAGTAGTCGTGGGCGAAAATGTGAACAAATCCCGCCAAAGAAATGAGAAATGGAACAATCTGTTATAAAACGTGAAGAATAAAAATAAATTTTCATTTTGGTGCGAAACTCGTTCAACTAGATGTATATTTATGTACGGGTACGTAGAACAAATGAACGGCATGGGCGTTTATGAACCATATACGTCTCTTCCATAAATTACATGAAAAGTCCTTGCGCGCATCGAAATATAAGTTATACTACAAAATATTATGCCTAGAATGTTATAAGGTCGTTGTTTAGCTATGAAATTTACACAGTATAGACAAATTTACGAAATACTTAGAAATGGAATGAATTCTTGAAAGTCTCTCGCTCAGATGACCTAGGCGGCTAGCTAGAAGGCACCCACTTTATCCACGACCACTCCAATTGCAAAAGCATTTTATCGGTAAAGTGGGAAAATGTAGAATTGCAGATGGCATTTTCATTTTATAGGATTTATTTTTGAAAATGAATGTCTATTTTCAATTTTATTGCAATTTCTGCCGTTATTTCAGAGTGAAGCTGAAATTGCTCTTGTTCAACGATCTTATTGTTTAATTTTACAATATCGTCGAGGAGACTATTACGTCGCATCCGGATACTTTTATAAAGGAAATAGTAGTTAGTATTAATATTGTCGCTCAGGAAACTCCAATAAAGTACTCTGAAAGTGGATGTGAAAAGGAGCTTTGTCCTCATGCTTCTAATTTAGTTAATTAACTTCACGTAGTCTAATGTAGTTTCTACTAACAAGGTAAGAAAGGGGTTCTTTGTTCATTTAGAATATGATGCAACACTTGGACTCATTTTCACATCTGCTAGTTCAACTTAAGGTCAAACCCACCCTTAGAGCAACGGTAGAACCTGCTGCTATTAGTCACATTGATGAATACGCCCTGGCACACCTGTGTGTAGCCAATTTTAGAAAAGGTTATGGAATACAGATTATCCTCATTACGAGTAATTACGAGATAACTGACTGAGTGATTAGTTTATCGATTAGGTTCACCTCAATAACCCTTTTGATTAGCAAATGAAGCGTTCAATCGAACCATTAACTAACAGTAACTACGTCATACTAGGCGGGGTACATACGTGTCAGGAGATTCGTCTTCTCGCAATGGTTGTTCGAGTCTTGTCGCCGTGACGGTGGCGGCGCGAGGCTTCACTTCGGCAGTCACCGCCCAGCGAGAGTTTGCGGCGGTCACGCTCACCAGCCGTATACCTGACTTCACCTTCATTCTACAGGACAATACACAATTTTTATTTTATACATAATATTAACTTTTTGGTTAATTCATGGAGTAGTTCGTTACCTACTCCATGTCCTGTCGGGAAATTTTGTGCAGTTGTGCAAGGAATGATGACGTAGGCATCCCAAAAATAGATCTATTGAAACATCATAATTCATTACAATCAACCGCGATTATATAATTAGGAAGGCACTGAATATTGATAATCCATTGTTGATTGTTGGCAGTGTAAAGAGCCAGAATATAAAAATAGCGATAGCCTGCATTAATTAATAAGTAAACAATCATTGTTTGCGTATCTTTTGTCCCCATTCCCTCACTTGTGTTTGACCGCATAATGTGCGCTGTGCACTTCTTCCGGTCCTAAAGTATACTGACACAAATGCGTCTCTTAGAATACCAATCGTAAAAGAGAAGAGATCAAAGCTATGTTTAACTGAATGCAGGTTTCCCTGCATTGAGGATAATTTATTTCATGCTTTGAACTTGTTGGCTAGTTTTCGCTCATACACAACGTGAAATTTAAAAAAAAATTGCTGTTCCCTACATTAATTATAACGAGCTATGCGAACATAAATATGAAAAAAAAAAATCTACCGTTCCATACAGCAGATTTTTTTTTCGCGATTTCAGGGTTGGCCCCATAGTGAAAGTTGTTCATAATGATGAGTACATAATTTCACATTGTATAAGGTCCCATTAAAATAGTTGGACAAACTTTTAGCAATCATTCAAACCACCAAAATAAGGATAATGGTAAAAAAATAATAAGAAAAACGCATTAAATATTTACAAGAAAAATAAATCAGCTAACGAAAATACACTGAATATGTTGTTTACCCATTTATCATTTTAGGTCAAAATAAAATCACTTTAATCAGTGTTTTCTTTTTTCTTAGATATCTTTGGTTAGGCGTACTGAGCGCTGTGTTAAAATTTGTCCATCTATTTTAATGGGACCTTGTATATTAAACCAAAATTTAGATTATCCTACAAACAAACTTACACAAGGATCATCAGGATTACTATAATAATGGATAACAGAGGATCAGTACCACGTAAAACAGCAGTTAGCTAAAATGTCGCACGTTATTGTTAGAATAGTAAAACTTATTTTAATAGTTAAGCCGAAGGAGACATAAATTTCCATTAAGTCGATTGCAGTCGAGTATTCCCGTGCGGGTGCGACCCGAACCGTAACTCAAAACGAGAAACAGATACTTGTAGCCGCGATGAAGTTTTGGAGCAGGTGGCCCATAATATACGAACGATTGTAAGTACCCGATATAACTACATCACGGGTACTTCCCTCCCAAGTGTAAAAATAAAACTTCTTCCAGCTGCATTTCCTACGAACATATCCGCTCATTTCTTTTGAAATAGACTGGCGCCTTTTAGCGATATCGGCAGGATATTGATTCCATTAGATTCTCGTGTAGCACTTGAAGCGTCGTGTGTAAAGATTGCAACAGTGCACGCCGGGACACAATCACTGCGAGCTCCACAATCGCGCAATCACTGCCTTTTTCCGCGAATAGAAATTGAACACGCTGTATTTTTTATTTTTATTGTTCGCATAATGTGTGAGCACTGAGCTTATAAGGACACCGTTATAAGTATAGTAAAACGATGAATTTATGATAGACCCTGTAAGCTATTAGGTAAGCTAAGCACCTATTGATTTTTTATTATCGATAAGTTGTAGCTAATGTGTCGCTATAATGTTCTATAAGTATATACATTTTAGAATATGTTTTGTTATAGATTAGAATTATCGAATTCCTCTATTTTGAATTCAACAACAACACGATACCCAAAATTGCAGGTCATAAATAATATCATCGTGGATTTCGAACTATCCTAATTTTAGCTACAAATTCGTACAAAATTGTATTGGCGATGTTGAAAAGGAATGTAACATTCATGGCTGACTTTAGCTGCATTTGTTAAAACTATCTGATCATATATCAATATTTGCGCAGTGTTCTTCGAATTTTCGTTCTCAATGGCTTAGTGCAGTGGTGGTATATTACAGTTAAGAGGAATAGAAAAGCACCAGTAGAATGCCGTAACTCAATATTAGAGCAGAGCTTGGGAAATTGTACGGAGATCTTTTCTACTTATAGGAAGAATTATGATCGTTTGATACCTACTTGGAGAAAAGCTAAGTTCTTTCTAGACAGTGCCTATAAAGTCCGTAAAATATAAAATGCTGAGAAAAAAGACAGGTACTAAAACAATCATCATCTGTCTAGCCTTTTCTCAACTATGTTGGGGTCAGCTTCCAGTCTAACCGGATGCAGCTGAATACAAGTATTTTACATGGAGCGACTGCCTATCTGACCTCCACAACACAGTTACTGGGTAATACGATCACACAGTTACTGGGTAATACGATCACACAGTAATACATACGACAGGTACTAAAACAATATCATATAAAAACTCAATTGTAGTCCGTGGTAATTTCAAATGTAACAAAGAAATGACTATTACTATGCACGATGTTACTATTTCTTTTCATAACGACTTCAGAATTTTAACAAAGAGCCTGAATTTATCTAAGTAAACTACCTTAGACGCAATTTATCTAAACTTTAGACAAAGTAATGAAAGTAAGTAATCATAAAATTATAAAATAAATCAAATAAAGTTGAAAAAAGGCTCTTCAATTTAACACGTAAGTAGGTACTTAGTTTTTTCGATAAAATTGTCAGCTCTTGTTCTAACTACTCGTATCTTTTGGCGGTCGTCTAGAACGCGACCAAGAGTTATTTGAAGAATAAACTTGATCCCAAAGAGCAATAAATTGTGCCAAATAAACGAGGTGATTTTGGTGGAGTCGTTATTCAGTTAAAAACTAGAATAACTGAAAAAGTTTTAATTGGCGCATTGAGGTCGACAGTTTGCAGTTAAGCCGTGAGATGCGACCGCCTGTTCAGTACTTCAGCGTACATGTGAACTTGTTTTGTTAGCAGTTGGCACCTCGTCCGTCCTCCAACCGCTGCGGCGCGCCACTCACAAGTTGCCAAAAGTTACGACAAAACAATAGGTTTAGTTAGTGGCAACTTCTTTTTGTTTACATTCTTAATGAGAATAAAAACATAACTGTCAAAATCGAATGAATTATGTCATGTTCCTTACTTCCCACGCGAAATAGAAGAACGCGGTTGACAAGCAATAAACCAGTCCCAGTTGGGCGGAATAACAATAAATATTAGTCAGCGTGACATAACACAGAGATGCGCAAGTTGCTCGTCGTTAACTTGAAGTGGCTCATGCGTTGACAGATTTTCTCCCGGTGTGGGTTTACAAACCGTTATGTCAGACTTACAGAAAGTCTGACACTCACTACTTAGGTGGCATCGAGGCTACGGTTAAGCACTGCCGTTTAATCACAATTTTAATGACCATTGTCAAGTTTTTGCTAAGATACGATCACTTTCGAAGAGAATAAATTACATGGCTTTACTCGTTACATGTCATATGAACAAAGCAAACTTGAACTCACCTGATGACAACATGTGAAATTGTATGGCTGGTGTCGCGCCTCACTACGAAGGGCAAGTGCAGTCTAGAGTGAGGATACAGTGGTGCTCGGGGTAGGAGGAGAGCAGCATCACCGGCTCGAGCTTCTCTATACCCAGCACGAGCTCCAGCCAACGTGACGGAACCCAGTGGCCACGCAGGCTGCACAGACACTCGCCCACAGGCACCTTCGGCTGTTTCTCCACTGACGGCTTCAGCTGCACTGTAAGCTAATCGCACTGTCCGTGGTGGTCTCTTGCCTTTTCCATCCGCAGGCCACCATGCAGCTGGTACCGTTAATTCAGCGAGGCAAGCACCTTCCTCACCTTCAGGGCCACACGTCGCAGTTAATGTTCGCGCTCCGTAACTCGCGTGTAACGTAATACACACTCGACGCGGTCGTGACGCGGCACGTCTAGCACCACCCTCACCACCGGTGTGGAACAGCACACGTAGCACTGGAGCATCCCGAGGAAGCTCCCGGAACACTAGGTGTGCAGACACATCGAGTCTATGCGCAGTGGCGTCTTGCAATTCCATCAAAGACGCATTTCTCCTTGGTGGTTCCAAAGGATCAGGAACTGCGTATCGCGCTGGCACCGTCTGTTTAGTAGAGAAGGGCCCGTACGTAGCCCGCACTGATGCTGGCGCAGAGCCTTGTAATACTGTGAACCGATCTAGTGATAGCAGGGCGCCGGGTAGAGCCGTGCCCATAGGTTCCGGTGGTGGGCCCGAACCGCTCCATCTCGCTGTGTGTTTTAGAAAAAACCCACTATCCTTATTCTCGAAATGCACTTCGACGCCAAGCACCGTCCCTGAAAAGAAAGAAAACTATTTTTAAAACGTAATAAAACATTTGTCATCGATTTAGGAATGCGTAACACGTGTAAAATGTTAAATAAGTGTTTTATTTTTGTTATTTTGACGAGAGATAAAAGGGCGTTGAAGCACAACATTGGCGCCGAGCCAACCGCATTCTGTCCTGCAGCGAGACGTCATTTGCGTTAGTTTTATGTTTACAAACACATCGATATTCTTACGTCGAATTAGGTATTAACGTAACGATGCACGATGCCCTAATCGCACTATTTGTGTAACAGTTTTTAAAGAGATCTTTGGTAGTGAAGAAGGGCATGGTTTATGACTGCTTAATTATAAAGTAACACGCTCCGTACCTGCGAGATAGTTATGCGAGGATACGTAAAATGTTATATGGCGGTAATAACAGAAACATTTTATATGTAAGCGAGGAATATAAAGGAGATTAGGTATAAGGACGCGAGAGTGGTTGGTCTTGTTTCTATGAGGGATGGCTTCGCTCGCGGCCCGCGTCACGCGTCACGCAGGCTGCGGCACGGCCTCGTCACTCGTCTCGTTTATTGAGCCAGGATTTGTGTCACGTTCGTCTTACGAAGCTCTTCACGGAATTCATTACGCGACCTATTTATGATTCTCAGTGGTTGTCTCTTCTAAAATATTTTGTTACGTTTATAATTGAGTTCTTATTTGGTTTAGATTGTGTTTCAAACTTTATGTTTTTCTTTGGAATAGGTACAACATAATAATTGGTAAAGTTTATTTTGAACTGACATTTACATTTGTAGTTTACCTATAATCGTGAAGGAAGGCTCACAGTCTGTTTTCCATTTACTTATTTGAACAATAAAAGCTTAGTTTCAATTATTAATTCAATCATTAAAACGAAGAATGAAAGTAACCACCGGAACCAGCACTCGGGCTGATCACAAAACGGTTAGGTACAACTGCAGACGTATTAATTGGTTGCCATGAAATTTCCTGTGAGCGGAAGCTATTGCTTCATTTGCAAGGAAACGGCTGGCAATTTTACGAATACGCCTCATCCCTCCACCAGGGGGAGTAAGGATAATAAAAAGCTTTAGCACGTGACGTTCTTAAGACAAAGAAAAATTCGCACAGCTTTCAAGTTTCAACCTCGTTGAGAAATTTTACATTAGGTACCTAGGTACAGTCAGCAACGAAAGCCGATCACTTCGAATTTATTATAATAATCACATTAAAAAAATTACATGAAAACACTGAAAAGCAGTACCTATAAAATTTGAAGTCAATTTATTTATTTGAAACTTAAATGTAATGTGTATATGTGTGTTATGTGTTTTAGGTCAGCGACCTTCGTTGCTGACCGTACCACCTTTGGTCGCGTGCAACGTAATTTTTTAAATAAGTGCTAATTACCCAAGGCTGGTGCTAGGAACGTAATGGGCGGCAATTATGCAAAGCCATATTGATTTTTACACTCCCGAGCAGATGTTATTGATCCGGGTAGTTCCTAATGAATATTCAATAGGCTATAGCTATGGACTTTTAAAAACAAAAAGCTGAAATGCTAATCTTCTTCAAACACGTCATCGGAGTTCGGTTAAGAGGCTGACAGTGACAACAGCTAGAAACAATAAGAAAGAAAGAAAAATACGTTTATTTGTCACAGAAACATAAAAAAAACTGGCAAATTGCATGTCGGACCGTGGTCCGTAATTCATCTCAACTACGGAACCCTTCATGGTGCGTGCACCATGAAGGGTTCCGTAGTTGAGATGAATTAATCCCAAGAAAAAACTTAACATTACAACAACAATATTGAGAGAATTACTATGTTATTTTAAGGCTATCGACTTCTTATAGGTTTTCCTTTAATCTATGAGTAAAGAACCATTCTCCGTATTTTTTTCAAAATTTTTGGCTCAATAGTTTCGGAGATAAGGGGAATGGTCAATGTTCATTAATTTTCTTGTAAAAGTATTAAGTTTAAAATATTAAAAAAAAAAAAATGATATCCTCGCAACTAGTCCTTTCATTTGATATGTCACACGGTTCAGTTTGCAAAACGTTTTATTTTTATTTTCTTACTTGCCCCCCAAAAGTAACCCCAAAATTCAAAGTTCATTTATTTACGTTACACGTCCGTGTTTGGGTCATATAAATACATTATGTGTACCAAATTTCAAAACCAAATGTCTATTCGATTCGGAGCAAATTGGCTGTGACAGACAGACGGACAGACTGACAGACACACGAGTGATCCTATAAGGGTTCCGTTTTTCCCTTTTGAGGTACGGAACCCTAATAATAAACTCGAGTAGAACAAAAAAATAAAACAATAGATTTAAATATAATCGCGAGCTCAAAACAGAAATAGTCGGCAGCTGTTGGCACGTCATGACTGTGACAAGAAGGCTTCCACTCAACATGATGCTGTGCTATGGGGACCCACAGCACAGCGCTGACTTTCAGTGGTCACCCAGCTAAAGCACGGTCACTGTCTCCATTGAATAGAAAGAGAAGCGAGATGACACAACGCTGGTAATTTATTGCAAAATATGAATCAATTATTTATTTACATAAAATCTATTGAATAGACAAAAAAAATTAAACACTGTTATGTTAATAAGTTGCTTGTAGAATAATCTAACAAAAAATTAGCATGATTGCATGTAAATTATGGTTTTTAATCTTTTAAAGAATTTTTTATAGGGATCTTCGTGATTTTTTTCTATCGTATCAAATTAGTTGTATTATGTTTTCAACACACTATCTAACTAGCATATATCCTGAAGCATATCATTTATTTTTTCTGATTTTGTTCACTGCAGTGGATCATATACTTTTAGCCATTATAAAACTTGCGTTTACCTCCTGTAGTCCCCATTTTGTATGGAGCGTTTAAAACTCCAAATGAGAACAAGAAATTTTCCGGAAAATTCTCTCCAATCTATATACTTCCTCGCTATGATAAACGTTAAACTCAATCAGTCCCTACCGTGTAACAATAAGATTGTCAAAAACCCATTTGCTTAAAAATGGCAATCAATATTTTTAATAAACGTTATTGTTCGTATGTACGCGTTTCCATACATTTTAATTTTCCCCCGGACGCGACCGCAACAAAAAGAGAAGTTTCGCGAATTGATATCGCGTTTTCCGATCGCACCCTCGATTGTGGGCAGCGTTGGCGGGAGACAGGGGGACAAGGGACACATGGGGGCACGGGGGACAAGGGGACACGTAGCGGGTGTAATAACTGCCACAGAACTAAACCCTTAGATATGGCCCACGCGTGCCCACTACCCCCTCCCAAGCGTCTCTATCGCACTGACCTTCCAATAACTTCTATTTATATACGAAGTCTAGTCCCTAGTCGCCGCAGGAGACGCCCCGGGCGTCGGGAGTCGAGAGCCGACTTCCGGCCACCGTAGGCGCGGGCTTGCGGACGGTGAGCAATGGGTAGCTCGCCGTCCGATAGGGACCAGGCCCGGGTCGACGGCGCGTTGTGTTCCACGCGCGCCTCAAAGAGATGTCAGCACCAACTGACGGGGTCCGGAAGGGCCAATGCCTGCCGGGGTTGCGGGTTTGTCTGAAAGGGATATCGCGACCTCGGCACACAGGCAACGGAAGGAACACGGGTGGGTTTTAGTCAGTAAAAGTCTGACACACCCTCCCGCTCCACCCAGAGCGGGAGAAGTTATTTGATAATTTCCCATCCAAAAAAAAAAAAAAAAAAAAAGCGTCTCTATCGCACTGACCTTCCAATAACTTCTATTTATATACATATTCATGCAATATACATAATTTCCACAAAATATCAAGCTCTTATTTTTATTGTTACTACTACTACCCCGACCGTAGATGAAGATAGGGAAAAAATACCCGACAGGGCACGAATACCTTTATATTTATTTTTATCATTTTCTATACCTCATTCAATCGACTAAATGTAGACTATGCTTTGATAAAGTTGCCAAAAAAGAGATTGGGCAGGCTTTCAGACTCATTTCGTCTAGCTTTTTGGGGTAGACGTTCCAATATGTGCTTTCTCCTTATCATTCCCAGAACTTGGTATTATTTGGTATAGTCAACTTAAAGTAACTGGTTTCTATAGAGCTTTCAAGACGATAAGATAATTCAGTCTGACATTTTAGATGATATTATGACATTTTCGAATGGTTTTCTTATTTATTTTAGAGCTTTTCCGAAGTTTTACCGGCTACACCTTCGTCTACTGACGCTATATTTGCACTTTCTATCCGGTGAGATATGATAAGATTCTCGTTTTAAAAGCCTAAACAACTTTTCTTGAACTAAATATGTTCATTGTAAAGTTTGGGAAAACTAGCTTTTTTCACGCGGTGTTTTCACATTCTACATTATTGATTTGATATTTTATTACATATCTGTAACGTGTCGTGTGTCTGTGTTACGTATCTGTGTGTGTGTCTGTGTCTGTGTGTGTGTGTCTGTGTGTGTGTGTCTGTGTGGTGATGTGCTTGTTTCAGCACCCACGGTGTCCTTAGGACATTGTGTAACGATCTTTCTACAAAAATTACAAGGTTAATTATTATTTATTATCCTCATAACATGTTTTCCACATAGGACTTCACGGAAAGCTCCACAAAATCCACGCTAAATGTGTATCCCACAGCTACCTCATTATATTAATAATATAATATTGCGTTGGAAAATCCGGACATTCTGTTAATGAAACTGTATAGCTCTCCAAAAGCACCTTTGTGTTGTGTTATTAATATAACGTTCCGCGAATTCATTACCCCGTACATTTTCAAAATTAACACACAGCCGCGCTGCCTGCATGATAGGTACGTTACGATAGCCGAGTGAACGTATGCTAGATAAAGCCTCATTGAAAGGTAATAAAGCAGACGCGGACGCGGCTATGTGTCAGACTCCATTAACGGTAAATATTTGTTCATTTGTTATGCTGTGTTGCCAATGGACAGCTCTTTGACGTGAACGCAAACCGCTGCTTTTACATAAACGCCGCATATCTCCATTTTCAGTTAAATGATTTATTAAATTCTCGTTTATCTCGTTAAAAAGTCAACTGGGTTGTACCCTCGTAGCTCTTATCCTGCAAAGCCTTTGGGATAAAGGGTACTCGACGTCATAGGTTTTTCGTGGTTCCGGAATATTTGAAGCGAGCTGCTTAGCTTAGCGCTACCGAGCGGGGACCCTTCGCAAAAACATCGATTGTGTTCAGGCTGTAATGTACCTACTCATAGCCCATTGAATAGGGGAAAATAACACAATGAATGTTAAAAATACGTTCCTGCATATATACGTGCAATATCTAAGCAATTATGACATTAACATTTTTGCAAGAGTATCTATAGCGCTTGTTTGAATTTCTCAATTAAATTGAAATGGGTGCAAGCAAGGTATAAATGTACGAATACATAATAACCCAAATATTTGATTGCTTTCATAACTCAAATAGGAATCCTAAACAAACAATCTAAAAGGTCTCTCTTAAAAATACTCGGCGAGTTTTTAAATTAACATTTAAACGTAGTTTTAATTGAGTTTTTGTTGCAATGCATATTATTTAATGAAATTATGTTTAAACTGAGTAATTAAATAAATAATTCCAGTACGGTCTGTCCTAGTCACTCATACTTTACGTTTTCAGGATGCAAATAAGTGACATAGATTTTTCACATAATCACGACCAATTTTCGTAAGACAACTTTAGCTTCATGTTTCCCTAAACTAGTAGGTACCACCTACTCGAATACATAGTAATGTACGTACCTATGTAGTGGCATCGATGCTAAACGTCATCCAAACTTTAAGTTATGAAAGCAGGATCCATCCCAGGCATCTATGCTATATGATTCTCGCCATCGAAAACATTCCATGAAATGTAGGCAACTGTGGGCTGCTGTGACTGTCCAGTTCATTAACTACCATTATGTTGTAATAATATGTAATTACTTAGCATAGCTACCACTGCAGTCTACACACAATAGAGCGCATTAGCCACAAATCGATGACCATCGATCCGTTCGTATACAAGACTAGCCAAGCAGGATTAATTATTAAAGAACAATTAGGTACAATTGGTGGATCATTCATTATGCAATAGTTAAAAGAACTATTTCACTGCACCAAAGACAAAAAGGAAATAAGATTTGTTATACAAGGTGGGGCAAAAGTAATCACCCGATGTTGTTTTGCTGTAATGTTTTTTAGGAATGATAAATTTTGATTATTTCATGAATTCGATTTTTTTCCATCAAGTCGAGAAAATGATATCGGTCAAGTGGCCACCGTCAGAATTGACGACCATACGGGCTCGTTTTGGCATTTTCCATCATTTGCGTCAGAACTTCCGGCGATAGGTTCTCGCATTCATGTCATATTCTCTTTAAGGGCTTCAAGAGTCTGAGGCTTATAAACTCGGGAATTCAAATAATCCCATAAAAAAAGGCTGGAGCGGTCAAATCGGGTGATCTGGCCGGCCAGTGCAAATCGCCAAAGCGACGAGAGATTAGACGACACGGAAATGCTTCCTGAAATAATTATTCTGCGCACTTGAGGAGAATAGCGTTCCATGGCATAATGACGTGTATTCTGCGTCTTTTTACTTCACAAATGTCAAAACAGTATTGACATTTGCCGCCATTTGCAAAAGTTACAGCGTCTTCCAATAGGGTGATTACTTTTGCCTCACCTGTTACATAGTATTGGGAATAAATGGAAGGAGGGAAAGGAGGCCATTGCCGTTCCACTTGGGACACAAACTCCTGATAATCCTACTAATATATTATATATATCATATTATTGTATATTATAAATTTGAAAGTTTGTATGTCAATCACGCAAAAACGACTGAATGGATTTGAATGAAATTTGGCACACAGATAGTTTATAGTCTGAATTAATACATATAATACTTTTTACCCCGGTAGTACATTCCTGTACAGACCTCCACACGGGCGAAGCCGCGGACGAAAGCTATTAATAAATAAATCCAGAGTATTCCATGTAAAAAATAAGATGGCCTGATAAATACCATTACGTGTCAATGTAGGAGTGGCTTATAGCATCATATTTTCCTATCCGTTGCTACGATGAACACAATAGATAGGTAACGTGACTCTTTCTGCATAACAAATTATTTTTGCTCAAGAAAATGTGTTTGAATTATTCTCCGTACGCGAGTATCTTATAGGATCCATGTACCTGTCAGTATGGAGATGTGAATGCTTTTTGATTTGAATTTTATTCGAGTTTTTATTTAGATATACACGGATCCAAAAAACATGGGTTAGATCCAATACCTACTAGGACTTACATGTGTGTGTAGGTATGTCCAAACAGTGTTGTTGACGAATAGATTGGAAGTTGATTAGCGAGCACGCTTCGTGTTTACTAACGTGTGTTTTTATTGATTCTATTGAAATTTTGTACGGGTGCGTGTCGATTTATCTAAAATGTAGGTAAGTACTTACAATATAACTCTCGTTTAGCTATTCGAACAAGAGCGATCACAAAATTCCGAATTCATTTTTGAACAAGAACCATTTCAGTATGGGATGTTCGATTCTCATTAAGGTTCCATGTTGACTGAGAAATAAAGGAGAAACGTAAGTACGTGAAACGTATCAACTGCTTATCTCCAGTTAAAGTCGTAAAAGTGAACCGAACGAAATGGGTTGGTTAATGGTGCTCGGCGATGGATTACCACCTTGTCACCACTGCAATCTTCCGATCCTATACATTATTGGATACGACGGTCTTGGCTCCGAGGGATCGTTACTGTTGATTTACTTACTTGTTCTTCTTTCTCCTCAGTTAAGTTTTGAAGGAGTATAAACATTGAAAGGGAAAAATATGGTTTCATTTGAGGAAAATTCATTTCAAAATATGGGAAGGCGTGCAATGACGCACGATGATTGTGTAATTTTCTATATTTAAAAGAGTGTCCTTGGAGTTTCTTGCCCGTTCTTCTCCATGAAGATCTACGTTTTGGAACTGGGCAACTAGCTTCAACTTTCTGACTAACTGACCGACTATTTGACAATTCAAAAGTGCCTGTAAATGGTTTAATTGAAATAAATACTTTGAGTTTAAGTTTGAGTTTGATGTCGTTTAAAAACATGGGCCTAATGTTTGTTTTCATCAAGTCATCGAAAAATTAACCGCGATCCGCGGATGTATTTTGGTTAGATCTCATCATAAAACAAATATTCGTTAAGCAAAACCGAATCGAATAGCTCCTAAAATTTGTATAAAACGACAATAAACTGGGAAAAATTGAGGTGAAAGGAGGCGGCGTAAAAAATAATGG
Organism: Agrochola circellaris; assembly: GCA_914767755.1. NCBI lineage: Eukaryota > Metazoa > Arthropoda > Insecta > Lepidoptera > Noctuidae > Agrochola > Agrochola circellaris. The sequence continues at coordinate 8,309,458 of OU611849.1, forward strand.
TTTACCCTCAGCGGACGAGCAAGGGTGGCCTGCTAAATAAATTGTTTGCCTTTTTCAATTTCACAGCGAATCCGCAGTACGTATCACTGTTACAGCCTCAACGTGCATACATATGTATGGCACTGAATTCAATCTGTTGTACGGGTATCAAATACAATCAACTCAACGACATGTTGTGGTTGGAGAACTTGGAGACTTGTAGCGGTTTCTTGTTACCTTCTATATATTTTCTTCCATATTTCAAGTCCTTATTGACTAAGTTTACAAAATGTATTTAAAGCCATGTTGATAGACTGGCTTTATATTCCGAAGTTAAAAGAAAACCATTAAGTAAAGAATAAATAATAAAATGTATATAATACAAGTAGAGGAAGAAAGAATGAACAAACATTAGCGTAAAGCGGAGAAAAAACATAACCTGAAAGCGATACCTCGGATCCTTTACTCCATAAGAACAAGGAAGTGAAATTGATAGATATTGAAAACAAAGACATTTTCTCTCGTTCGATATGAGCAGGTATATGCCTGATTCGGTAACGGATGTATTCAAAACGAGCATCATTACGTGCCATCAATAACTCGACATCGGATTTGAAAGGCTTGCGACAACGGTAGGTATTCATGAGCGCGGGCCCTTATGTCTGGAGTTTTATGACAACAGACTTGTCACGTAGTATAACTACATTGTATTCCTTTTTATGTAACATACTCGACCGAGAGCGTATTGATTCGCGGTCGTGAATTTGATGGATTGACACTGTAGCTTCATCGAAGGAGAGGAACTATTTTCGCGCACACTAGTTTGAAACGAAACTTTTGTTGGCATTCTCGGAGCTGGGTAAGTTTTTATCAAATTAAGTCGGTGCTGAGATCAAAGACACTGTATATTATTTCTAGGTTTTTGTTACAACAAACTATTAAAGAATATTTAAGCGTAAGGAATAGTCTGGATGACTGTGCTACTGTAGACTAAAGACCACTTCTTGTACAAGCACAAACTTTTAAAACACAATTTTACATTTTCATATCATAGCAAAAAGGAATATTGATAAGGACCCAACTACATTTCATGACTTACTGTCTTATAAAGAAAAAATGTGCATCAGAGACGTGCAATGTTAACAAGAATGCGCGCCCTGCCGACGACACCGTACATAACGTATTACTGGCGACAGTTTCTCAGAACATGTTACGCCTGACTCACAAAACGGGACGAATGGTGATTTAACAATGTCTAAAATAGACTTCCTTGTGGAATGCGACTACATCAACTACAGCCATAATACTAATATCTGTGATCAACGAATAGCTGAACAGTTACGCATGACATTATTATTGTTCGAGAGCTTTCTCGCATACGGCTTCGAATTTGAGGATTGCTGAACTCGAATGAATCTCTTATTAGTTGTGCTGAACCTACAATTTCTATTTTGGAGTATTATATTAACCAAATAAATTATACGCACAAAAAGTTATTACAATGCATCTATCCGTGAAATATCATAGATAAAGAATGATGTTCTTGCAATTCATGAGTCATAATATCATGAACAGGCCGCTCGAAATCTGTTATGTTTTACACATTGGGTGTCTATTACCTCATAAATAATACCAACTAGTTCGAAAACACTCTTGTTTGCAATATCTAAACAGTTTGCGCGAGTATTGTTGTATGAGCAAACCAATAATGGTGGATCATCCATCCTCCAATATCGATAGCAAACCATGTAGGTATTATTTAGGCTGTCAACTCTTCCGTCCTCAATGACATCATCCACTCGAACCTTCGTCCTTGTCGAGTTGAACCTCTCGCGATTGTTAGTGGCATTGTTATTTATTCTTAATAACCCCTTCCGCGTGTATAACTGTAACCGCGATACACGTCATGCCACTCGACGAAACGTTCTAGGGACGTCAACCTCTTGAGCACTCGACCTCAAGTGTGCTTCTATGAAAAGCTCCTACGCGCAATATGTTTCTTCGAGATAATTTACGCTTCACTACATAATTCAAGAGCGGCTGTAGCTAGCATAAAAACTTACTTTTGTTGTGCAACATCGAGGCACCCAGGGAAATTAAGTTTGATAAACATTTCGTACCCCATTTGTTTTTGAAACGCATTATTTTCTCACCCCTAGCACATTTTGTAAAAACTCGTTAACTCGAGATTATTGTAAATAAATGGTGTGAAAGAAAGAGACATAACACTTTAGGGTTTAGTTAGGGATGAAGACCGACGTCGTTTCTGTAGAACATCGATTTTTATCCCCAAATTACACGATGGTTTCCGTACTAAATTGTTCAAATGCGCGTTCGCTAAAATATATGTTCTTGGTCTTTTCTGTTACATTTCCAAGACATTTATTTATGATATGTATTCCAACTGAGTCAAAATAGTTAAATTATCTTTCAGATTTATTCATAGATATTGCCGTTAATAATTCAATCTAACCAAATGTATTCATCAAGAAACCTACACCTAAGACAGGATTATCCCTCGCGGGTAGTCGGGTACTTGCCGAAGAATGGATTAAGTGCAATTAGTAACGGGAACCACTTCACAGGTTATTGCTTTAAGGAACAACTAATCGTCGTGAATCCCTGGCCGGAGATGGATCGCCCCCGCACATTCTTGTCTTGTTTACAATCCGTCTTGTAGTGTCGTGCCGTGGGACCGGACGGCTGTATGCGCTTTTCCTAATCATTGTGAACAACTTGCGTAGGCCTGCGTAGAATGGACGTACTTTAGTATACTCAAATTAAGAATGATTTATATGAGTAACTGTAGAGTCCGGCAAACTTCGTCGTATAAGGTGTTTGATTCATTGTGGATGGTTTTACGCGTAGAAACGTGTGGACACATGTTAGTAACAATTCATTCATAACCATAATAAAGCATAGTTTGCAGCAGAGCGTGAAGGAATAAGCTAACTACACTATGTCATCACTAAGAAATTTTCCATATTTTCCGAGCGCTCGCTTGCTCTACGTACGGGCTGAGCGGTGCCTGTGAAGACACTTGTCACTGCCGCCTAACGGTAGACCCTTATCCGATGTTTGATGACAGAGATTTACTACTGGCCACCTGTTTGGATATGATGTGCTACATCAGCCGTTTTGTTTGATAAACACTCGGGAAGTTTTCTCTCTTCATTGCGTGCCGTTAAGACATTATGACCGCATTACTATTTATTCAACCGAATATATTGAACAGGCATTAGTCAAATGGGCTTAATGGCTTGTAAAGTTGGCTGCATAGTCACATTCTACAAGATATTTACATGTTTATTTATTCAATTATTGATAAGATTAATCTCATAAAACATTCAAAGGGATTAGACTGTGATTGCGCAAATGCTCTTACACAGGTAGATGTTAGGTCGTTACTCGTTACCTATCTGCATTAGGTGGTTTACTGCTTTGGCTTTAATTGGCAATTACATAGGTTTACTGTTAGTGTCGGTAATTAGTCGTGGGGTAAGGCAGGCGGTGACTCGGCTCACTCACCGAGGTCGCCCGACCGCCTTCCCGCACTCCACAATAACTTGTCGCGCCCATCTAAATGCAAATAACGGGAGGGTACCTACCCTTGATCTTTGTATGCGCGTCCCTCATTTGTCAACATTTTGTTGAAAAAGGTGATATTAAAAATATTTGAATATTTATCGCTGGTTGGAATTACAAATGGTCACTCAAAGCAATGACGGCTCAAAGCAGGTTTGTTGCTATTGTTTAATAGACGCATAAAGTATTTTTTTAATATAACTCGCGCGTTGCTTATAAAGCTATCTACTTGGTTAAATAGGGGATGACATTTTGTAAAGAAGATTGCCATTTTTCCGATGGGATATCCCTTTGGGCACATGGCTTGTTTATTAGATAACTTAGGAAAACTAATGAAAATTATGTACAAGCTGCAAGTCTCAGTGTCTCAGCGCAGGTTAAGTGATTTAGCTGAAAAGCTGCTTTCAATTAAGGAGAAAATTAATCTTAAAGGAACATGCAAAGGCTTAAAATTGCCAATTTGCCAACAAGCTGGCGTGCACTGTGTGCCAGGCTGTGCACCGCACAGACAGGTATATAACTTAATTCTGTGTCCTGGCAAACCAATTTAACTTCGGCCATCGCTGACCAAGGTATTCCGACAGTATGGCAATCGTTTAACTCCGGCTTTTGTTTTAGGCGCCAATTAATAGTTTGTTGCAAAATACGAAGCAAAATACGAATAGGTATAAGGAATTGTAAAGGAAGCGATTTGTATTACGCTGTTGGTATCTAGTTGTAAGTTTGTGTAGGTTATTTCTACATGGTGTACTAAGTACCTATTACATAAAATCGTTTGAATGTGTAATGATGAAATTAATTCGATAAAAACGTGGATATTTCTTGATGACATTTTGGTTTTAGCCATAGTGTAGGTTCCTAAAAAGATTTTTTTGAAACATGCAAAGACTCGCCATTGCAATTTGTTTTTGAAGATTTATCAATTTACATGAAAAAAAATAAAATCATAAGTGGATTTAACATCGAAAAGACAAAATATAATAGGGGTAGTCGACCTATTGTTATGAACACAAAGTTTACGAGTATCCACAAAGCTCTAGAAATTATTTTACCAGGAATTTTGCTGTAAACATTTGAAACATAGTGGCGCCAACAGCAGGTAACCTATATAGAGTAAAGCAACTCTACTTTATGTATCAGGAATGGGGTCATAGCTGTGTTCAGCATAAGTAGCGACAATTTTGTTGCCAGATACGATATCAGCTTACAAAATTACCATGAACTGTGATAAACTACTCCGATCCATGGAATAACTGTTCCGTTCAGAGCCGATAAATTTATGGGACGCATTCTTTTGATATTATTGTTGAGAAACATCGTTGTTCAGTGAGTAGATGAAATGAACAGGCGTTTTACTGTCGTTTCATTTGACAGAAACGACTCGCGCGTTACATAAAAAAATCATCTATATTATTTTAAATTAGGGTTTATACGGTCAGTGAAATTGTAATCGTGACCAATTGCAGTAAGTAACGCGCCCTCCCGCTGCGCGTGCGCCGCCGACACAGCAGGGAAGCGTCACTCACTATATGCATGCGCATAGGTACTACAATGAGACAAGTGGCTTATGAAGAACCCGATTATTCATGATTATTTTATTACATATCTATTGACTATCGACAATGATTTGCATTTTTGAAAGCTTGGGAACAGTTGTGTAATGTAACTTATTGACTCTTAGTTCTGAAATTTATTGTTCATAAAATAAATACACGTTCTATAAAATGAATGCATGACACAAATAAAGGAATAGAAATAGCATTATGGAAATAAAGTGAAATATTTTAACAAAAACTAACAGCCGCGCCAACACCAAACGTGAGATTTGTGTAAACTCTACGGATTTAACAACAGAGAGCAAATCCTAAGAAAATCCCCTTCGCCTCGTTACGAGACTACATTTATTAGAAATATTTGTGTAAAGAGAATGCCGCAGAAAACCTAAAAACACTCGGAATAAAACCTCTGATAGATTCGATTGTGATTGGAAGCTACAAACGCGCCGTTATTGTATCAAATAAAAGCAATATGATTTTGCAAAACTTTGATAACAGACAAACTGTTCCGAACAATAAAGTTGTTAAAAATTGAAGCAGCGAGACTCAAAGTAACTTTTCACAAGGTGGGCTAGGTGGGATAATGTTGAGTTTCTCACTCGTGAGAGATATGCTGGAAGTTGTCCATCAGCAAGATTGATACATTAGCAGCAAAGCTAAGTGCATGAGGTTGTGCGACACAAAGCAAGATGCTGATGCACTCTCTTTGCTCTCACAGTTATTGTCAGTGCATGAGCCTCTTCATACTCTCTGTGTTTTGTTTCCTGAGGTAACTTCTTTGTTACACGGCCGTATTTTCACCGCGAAAACTTGTTCCTACGTTCCCAATTTTTGTTGAATGTCGCGAGCCGAAACGTGTAGGTACTACCTTTACCCATAAAAGGTTTTATGTTTCACGTCTAATAATAAGACAGCAATATACTCGCTTTATTCGCCTATATGTGGAGCAGCCGTGGCGACTTACGAATTGTGAAACATGTAGAAAGACATCGTATTGATTGATTACACCACAGTTATTGGTTCAATTGGAAGTAATGTCCATTTTGTTCAACGATCCATTGACTCTCAATTTAAATGTGGACGCATTACAATCAACCAATTGTTTAAGAACTGTGACGGGTGTCATTTGTTAAGATAAGAGCTTGTTATTATTAAAAGTTGAGTAATCACCGGTTGGTTAATTCAATGGTGATACATTTAGGTGTACGTAATTGTTTGCATAATGAAATGCACCCGAGTTCATTGTAACAAGGTTGAGGTGTGTCTGGGTGCCACAGGAACACGAATGATTGCACCCCTGTGGCTGGGAATCCCATGATTCCAAAACCGTGTAATGTCACGTAACGCGATCTTATCGCTGTATAAACTAATGTTTCCAGACTGCCTACAAGTCACCCCTCTGCTACTTATATATCATATCTGATATTGCAGTCTTTGAAAGCTTTTAATTAAATTAAAACCATTCGTCTCACATGCAATGGTTAGTATTAGGAACTGCATAATGGATTTTTGTGCATCTACGTAGTAAGATTTGAATCATGTGATTGTAGTAAGATTTGAATCCTATGCTTTCAGGCGGCATAGTACCGCCTGAAAGCATAGGATTCAAATCTTACAACTCCTAAATGATGGATATTCAACACAAAACCTTTCATCCATGTATAACAAGAAAATTAATGAGTAAATCAAGCTACAAACGAGCAAGAACACTCAATGAAACCATTCCAAACGCTTTAGAAGATCATTTACGTTATAAGGCACGCAGTGTTCACGAGTAACACACACGATTACATTCAATTAATTTGTTCGCTCGTTGGGACGAAGAGTAAGCTCTGCGATTGTGAGCGATTTATTTAAACCCAGATATTCGGCGTTTCACACACGACTGCCGGGTTTATTAGACGCGATAATGTCAGGGATTTGTTATCACCATTCCATATCAAACCCTCTTTCATACTACTTAAGTAGGTACCTTAGTACCTACCTGGTTTGCCGAGTTGACATAGCAGCACAAAACACAAATTGCCAGTTTTAAAACTACATCGGAGAAAGGCCTTTCTATCGATCCAATAAAGCTCTGAGCTCCGTTTGAACGTAAAGCATGATTTTTTAAAGACTTCGTGAATCGATGTCCGTGATCACGGCTCCAGTGCCGCAGCAGCTCTTTGAGGGTTCCGGTGCACTTCTCGATTGCTCGATCAGTAATTTAATTAAAGTGAGTGCACATTAGAGATGCCGAGAGGTAAACGGGAGCTTCGCTTTGCTGGGCCCGGCGTCTACTGGGAGTACTTTTTATTTGAAATAAGGCAAATTTCAGGCATCTTCTCTTGTACACACTTGAGTGGATGCTCTAATTGTTAAAAGAAGCGTGGTATCATGCCTCAAAGGAATACAATCACTGGAACGTTAATGAGATGATAGTTTTTTTAAACGTTTTATACTACGTTCACTTATTTTACATCGTGATAAGCCAATAATACAGGGTGGCAGGGACAACAACTCGAAAACATTTACATCGGTTATTTAAAAAAAATCTGCTGTTTCATAGAAAAGTGCACTACCAACGCGGTCAAAACGTATGGAACAGCAGATTTTTGATTCCGAATCACGTACTGAATCCATGGTAACAGTTTTCGCGTCGATTTCCCTGCATCCCTGTATACTGTTATGATCATAGGCACAATCAAAACACTGGCCATAATTTCCCGTAAATGCCAAACATTTAAACCCACTTAATTCGTTTATTGTAAAATATTAACAACGCATTTCAGTATATTATTATCAGAGTTAATCGGATGGTGACAGTTAAATAACGATTAGGCATAACACGAACTCCAAAAACGAAGCTCTTTATAAATAAATAACCCATAATAATAAAAATCTAAACGTGAAAGCAATACTAAAGCCAGAATTACAGGGTTTCGCTTCAAAAGGCAGCATTTTTCTTCCATTTCTTTTGTAATGGCAATTCGAGTTGATTAGACGGACGTGGAATCAGGATAAAGGTATTATCTGGTAAACGTACCTGTGAGTAAAGGGTATTATCGCATGGTTTTGTAACCACTGAAAGCCGAGCTTTGAGTTAATTAACGTTCGGGTACTCGGTCGTGTTCCACTAATGAATAAAAGCAAGTAAGTATAGTGTACCTACAATAGTTTAGTATTAGCACAATAGCTGCCTAATGCTCTGCAAAATGCTTTTGTTGATACCAAGCCGGCCTCAGCCCTATTGTCTGCCTTAAATCTCTGCAAACATAACAGACTTTCCCTGCTGCAATAAAACCTGGGGTGCTTTATCGCTCGGAAGATGTGCAGGCTTGCAGTAGCAGATACCGAGTAACAAAATGTTTCTTTAGGGCTATTGACTGTGTGACCATAAAACTTTATGGAAAGCTTTTTTTGTTGTATAGTAAAGCTTACCATGTATGTCATGTTTTCTTCTGTCAAGTTAACTAAGTAAGTTACTTACTATGTAATTAAAATTCAATGCAGGAGTACTACTTACTACGTAGTGTAGTAATGAGTAGTGCGTGTCCACGACGTATCATTATCTAAATAATAATAGACACGATGAATGGACACGTCGCGGTGTTCCCTGCTCATTGGCGACGTAACCATGCTCCCGACTAATTACATTATTAAAACTTCATTGACGAATACATTATTAATACGTGTTTATACCGGAATTGTTTATTATTATTACACTTTGTCTTTATATGGATGGACTCCCAGATTTATATGCAGCTGTGGTTGTGTAATTGTGTTTTAAATTAACAATAGTAATAGCTTTAATTGGAGGTTTTATGGCCAGAACGCCAAAACCGCAGACGGCTCAAAGCATCATTATCGAAGTTGTAGTGATGAAACTGTTCTCAGTTTCAATTCAGACCGTTTCAGTAAACAGTATTTCGATCCTAAATTATAGAGACTACTATTGAAAGTACATTAACTAGCTGCCAGACGGATATTTCAAAGAACATGGACGAAAGCCAGACAAATGTATAAATTGAGTCCTACGATAAATTGACATTAGCTAAGGTAAACGCGGGTGAACTCGACAGTGACCCAGAAGTCGTCAAATTATCTAAAATCGACAATATATTTTTCTACTAAACATTAAACTGGCCGATTTTTATGGCAACATATTTTTGGTAACATATTGCACAATTAAAATAGCAACACTGAGTTGCAACTGTAATGGCGTCAGAGATATTCTACATTGAAAGTGTCTCCAAGAAAAAAATAGTTTTTTTGTAAGTTTAGCTATTAAACGTAGCACTCGGCTCGTGGTTTTGTGTTTCTATTTGTGCAGCTTCAGTGGGGTGTACGGTAAGTCTGATTGTTTTATGAATTAGTTAAGTTAATTTGCTAACGATATTACATGATATTTGGAACACTTTTATCATAAAAGTATTATTTTTCGTATGTGACATCTATTGGTACCCAAAAAGTCCTACTTGACCTAGAACTCGTCATTTTATGTACTATTGTGACGACTACTGGGACACGCTTTATAGGTTGTCTCTAAACTCGTCTTATTGTAGATATTTTTGTGTTTTATGCCACAAAATGAGAATAAAACTATTATCGGGACCGTTAAATAGTTGTTAACCCCCTTGTGCAATCATATTTAAAGGTTTGGCCTTCATTTGACGATAAACGGGGTTTCTCTTAAGCTGTTTCTTAGGGGTATTATTACTTTATTGACGAGTTCTAGGTCTTTCACGTGTTTGTTAATTCGACGAGATTTATTATGAGACTGGGAATGGTTTATGCTTGCGTCTCTTTGTGCCGCTGCGCGCTGTGGGCCTCCAGCACTCGCTTAAGGACACGTGATATCCTGGCCTGAAATCAGATTGGGCCGGTACCATAAACACTTGCATGCAATTTTTGAATGGCACTATTTGAGCTTTCTTTATGGCATGCGGTTATTGTTCTTGAACGTTCCACAAACTTAAACCATGTAAATGGGGCTTATCGTTATGTATCATTTTTTTATTTTAGATTGTCGTGATGCATGAACATAATTTTTATTACAGAAAATTATGGCTGAAAAACAATACAAGCAGAGGATATGTCAAAAGCCATAGAGGCTGTACGTCAAGGGGTCACAACATCTTCTGCAGCAAGACAATTTAAAGTGCTAAGGACCACCTTGATTGACAAAATTAAAGGCCGTAGTTCGATCGGCTGCGCTAAAGGACCACTCTCCGTTTTAACCAAAGAAGAAGAAACTCATTTAAAGACTTGGTTATTTTTCATGGCAGAAAGTGGGTTCCCTGTAATCAAGATATTCCTCGTCAATAAGCAATGCTAGAATTGAGGGGTCTAGAATCAAAAGCGCCTGTGTCCAGTTTTTTATTTTTTTCATAATACGCCTAATACCTGTTGCAACTACTAGAGTAACGTTATTCTAGTAGTTGCAACAGGTATTAGGGTTACAGATAACACGACACGACACAACGGATCAGACTGTAATTTAACCATGTCACAATCACCACCACCATCTGAGGAAACAAAAGAAAAATCTAAAAAATTCTATGGTAACCTTATGATTCCAACGCCTTTCAAAGAGGCTTTATTTTGGCCTCCTCATCTAAGCCAGACCCAGACAACCAAATCAAAAATAAAAATACCCAGTGTTGTGACCTCAGACCGGTGGCAAATTTTTGAAAAGCGAAAGATCGATGCCCGAAAAAGAAGAATGCAAACGGAAAAGGGTCGAAGCTAGAAAAACAGCAAAAGCTAAAAAAGAACAGACACATAAGAAAGCAACAAACAAGAAAGCAAATAGCACTTCAACTCAGGAAGTAAAAAAAGATGATTGGTACTGTCGGTTATGTCAAACAAGTTCTGAAACAGACATGATACAATGTCTAAGCTGTGAAATCTGGTACCATACAACTTGTGCAAAAATCGAACCGTCACAAATAACTTTTCATTGTGTCTATTGTAGCGCCCAGCCATAATAATGTTTTGAATGTTTTAGTGTAGCTTTACTATAATATAATGTTTCATTGATATTTTTGTTTTGTAGGTATACGATTTTATATTTGATTTACCACTAATCACTTCTGCTTCTCAGCACTTTCGTGCAATGTTATTTTATAATAAATAAGCATTATGCTATGCCAAGAATAATACTTAGTTTAGGTGTTTTTTATCTGACTGATTTAAGTTTAAATTGCTGTCTGATTATGAATAATTAAGGTGTGCAAAATTATTGGGTATAAAGGCACTCTCTCACCGGGAACATCCGCAAAGTAATGTATCAATCCAAGATTCGTTTGGATATTACCATTACCGTGGTTCTCCTCAATTACTGATTTAAGCTTGAATCTGAACTGTTACATTACAGGCATACGCTCGCGGGGAGGGAGCGCCTTTAGATATTAAATGCTTAATGATTATTTGATTAATTATCGCGGAAGGTAAAGCTATCTGTAAAATAATTATTAGAGAGTTACAGTTTAGCAACAAGCCAATAAGAGGGTTTTTATTTTTTGTTTTATTATTTTTTATTTTTTTTTATTGCGAAATGGGCCTGCTTTTGACCTTAAATGTATGTTTAGTAAAATAATTATACTTGTGTGTATGAATGACTGATGATGAAAAATTTCACGAATGAGAAAAAACTTATTATAAAATTGATTCTGATAAAACCTGATTCTGTGATTATGATCTCATAATTTTTTTATGAAAAATATATAAGAATTTGATTTATCTTGACGTTTTTATTACCTACCTGCTCTGGTTCCTGTTTACACAACTTTTAGTAAGTAATTTCTTGGGATTTGGTCTTCTACCTATTGTTACTAAGACTTGTCACTCATATCAGTCAATCACAATTTTTTAAAATATGTTCTCATCTTGATCTTTAATTTCTAGAGCGGAGAGTTCAAATTAGCATAAAAAATTGACGACTACTGGGTCCTTTTGGCGAGTATTAGTACAAATCTGACGACAACTGGTACAAATCGCCTTTTTTTTACATTTGCTTAAATAAGTATTTATTATAACTAAAAATTATAAAAAATTGCTACATAAATAGAATAACGGATAAATTTTCTATTTTTTCTTACAAAAAGTTTCATTCTACATGACATACTTTTCACACAGCAGTGCTTCAAAGTCGATGAATATCAAAATCTGACGAGTGTTGGTACTTTTACCTTAAACTGTATTGTATTTGGAGCTTTTGTCCTTCTATTTTGCAAGTACCTGTGCTGAATAGAAATGCGCAGCCGGGTATTATTTCATTAATAAACCGTACTGACGGAAAGAAATATTTACAAGACTTGACAGGGTAAATGAAGTGATAGGTGGACTGAACGTGTTCAGGCTCGGGTGCGGATAGCGCAGCGTGCGAACAGGCAAGCGGGCCGGCATCGGCGTCGGCACTCGGCTCGGGACCCATTTACATAACCGGACGTGTCACGAATAATATGGAAATGACCCGGCGCTCTGCGAGGAAGCGCGGCTGCACTACGACCTGCCGTCACTTCGATATTGCCTCCATTTACAACGGGAATGCAATCTCGTTGATGCTAATGTAATGTATGTGCGTACATTGAAGCGTGACGCCCGCGCCTCCAACGCTCATACACCGCACCTTTTGTCACAAGAGATTTAGTGCTTGCAACTAAAACATTCTGCATTTCAAACGATCTCTCTCGTTATTCGTAGCCGTAGCACAAACAGCTACGCGAAGTCTGTGTGCGCGAGCTTTGAAACTTAAAACTATATTGAATCTTGAAAATAATTTAGACTTACAGACGAGTGCAAATTACGTGAGCCTGACAGTATAATTTCAATTAATTATCTCTTTCCCTTGTGGTGGCAGATAAATGACTCCCGAGAGCGCCATCCGGGATGAAAACATGTAACTTTGTACACATCCAGCCCGCCCACCGACTGCTCCAGAATCCTAACTTTTGAATTATGTATCCTTCCAAGCTTTTTTACACAACCCGAGTGTCAAGGAAACATATCACACTACAACCAAACTTTTGGAACAATTATTAAATAAGCTAACACCGTTTACTTTCCGATTAAGTGAATTATTTGAAGACCAGATAGACGCCGTTTGAAATCTAAATGGGTTTCGAAAACATGTTACGGTTGGAAAAAAAGTTGTTCGTAGCGTGGGCCGCCGATGTTCCTGTGCCGATATGTCGGTCGTTGGAGTGGCAGCCAGCTTCCCAAGCGAACAATGACTTCAGCATCGGGTCGAACTCAATTTCACGCGTGATTTGTACACTTTTATTTCATTTCCACTCCAAGTGAATTGCTGATAGAAAAGGCGGCTGTATTAAGCTATTCTTATAGAAACACCCATGCTACGATACTACTAAGTTTGAGTAGAAAAAGTAAAATTTGTCACAAAATTATTCCTGTTTACAATGGTGCGTACCGGATAAAATATGAAGTATAGTGAAACTATAAATAATGTTTGCTGGTATTATACGGTTTTCAGGCGAACAATGCTGTGTATAAGTGGTAAGGTAGTCGCGTAGCGCAACTTGACAAACAGCGGCTCGTGTAGCAACATCTTGCGGCTCACGGTAAAGTCGAGCCGACAACTTGATATATTGGGTTGCTTTGTGAGGGCGAGCGGGTAAACACACGCAACCCGAGCGCCGCCGCGCCAGAGCCGCGCCACGCGCACCTAACATAGATAACGTCCTCCAGGACGAGGCTACTAAATTATTTTTATCTTCAACTCTTGCACAAGTCTTCGCACTTATCTGAAGTTACAGGAAGCGTTTTGGAAGTCGAGAGAATCGTTAAGTGGAATCAAATCGAAAGATACCATTTTACAAAAGTGTTAGATACGTACATACCTACTTGTTACAAATTGAATTAATCCTTCCCCCGAGAGTAGAAAGTTTTCTATTCAATTTTAACAAAACCGCGCCTCCATTTCGCACCTCATGCGATATCATTTTATGTAAAAATTGGTTAAAATTCAAGAGTCATATGCTGTGAGCAAACGACCGTAGGAACATCATGAGAGCAGCCAAATTCCACGGCTCGGTAGACAAGCCGCGTCGCTTGGAACTTTATGACCGGCAAACGATGCGTATGTGCACGACAGTAAAGGCGGTACGTCGATAAAAAGTCCATTGTCGACACCGGGCCGCGTAAGGGTTTGCAAATGACGAGAGGAGCACGAGGAAACGCGATAAAAACTGAGGACGATCGACTACGTGCCGTCGAACGACAAAGAAATGCTATGTTGGGCTGAGACCTCGACAAGCGTGAAATTTGATTGGCATCTACAAAGAAAACATTGAGCAAAGAAACCGTAGGTGTGCCCAAACCTCGGCTGTTACACGCTGGCGAAGAGACACGTACTCGATATAACGAAGGGTTCATTACCTGAAACAAAAACATATTTTATTAAATAAACTAAATATTATTTGAAGCTACAGAACAAGCTTATTGCAGCCAACCAAATAACACTTTATCTATGTTTATTAGACAAACGCTAAATTAACTATGAATTAATGAATAACAAAGCATCGACCTAATGTAATTAAGATTAGGTAAACCAGGCCCTGCTTAGCAGGTACAAATACTAATTTAATTAAAACTTGTTCTGAGATAAATATAATTGGATTCTATAAATCTCTCTGAGCAACATTAGATACTTTGATCAGCAACGGAATTTATCGTTTCATTAAGAAATTCTTCGGTCAAAGAAATTTCCAATACAAGGTAGGTATGTCTATGAAAATGGCTTCCGGCTGAAACAAAACAGCGCGAAGTTGACGATATAACGATAAATGTAAGTTTTTTATTTTAAACCACCTACATAGTATATTCAGTAGGCTGGGGGCCTTGTTTGTTATTTCACACTTAGCGCCCACTAAACTAAACAATGCGTTTCGAAATATTTCACGCACATGCTGAACTACTTATTATGGTTTAGCCGATATTATAAATAAATAAATAGTGTGTACACTAGCACGTTGTAGAGGTACCTACAGGGCGTTATGAACTTTTGAAAGTGGGTTAATTCAAAATCGCTCAATCCGTTGCGTGACTCGGCAAATGGTCGACCAGCTTTCATGTTTTTCAGTCGCCCTTTGTATAAAAGTAACATTTTCACGTTGTGTTTGTAAAACGTGGAATAGTTTCACAAACCCGCTCTCTGTTTCACACGAAACCGTTCGATTTGTCGGCTGCTTTGCAAGTTTCGTTCGAAGGGCGTTGTCTGCGTCCATTATGCAAATGGAGGCTCCGCGGGCCGCGGTGTACGTATTTAGCCGATCTATTCACAGAGCCTGCCCGACAGACGACAGGATTCAACTACGAGTACAACTGTGATAGAGGCAACGGGTAGCTCGTAAATAGAATAAACGCCGGCTAGTTTCCACGCTAATGCTGAAACGCAAACAATACAAAAACACTTTTTCTCGTTTGAATTGCAAGCGCGGCTAAAGTTTTGTTAAAATACAGCCTTTATTCAAATAACGTTTGGAATTCAGCGGCAGGTATTTCTGTTGTGTTTATCGCTTTGTATTTTTCACTTAACTACTATTGTATTTTGGAATTAAAAAACAATTTATGTTTCATTGTCGAGTTTACATTTTCTCATTTTCTGCGGGAGCTAGTATTTTATGTGATCGTACTGAATATTGTTATAAAAAGCTCATTTGGCGTTGTATGCACAAAATATTGATACAAGTAATGGGTGTATAATCATCATCAGGGTGTATCATGTGTGTGTTGGTCCCGGGGGCGCGGCTGTCGCTGCTCCATTCCGGAGAGTGGCGACACGAGCCGACAAGTGTTTTGATACTATCGCGCTAATGTGTTCTGCTATAATCGATACGGACACACGAAACTGGAATTTTTATCACTCCATATAATATGGTATTGAACAGTTTCATGAGGCCGTTGGCTTGGCATGCGGTTAATGTAAAAGTAGATATTTCCTTAGTCAACAAACTTTTTTCTTTACAACGTCGTTAAAAGCTGGCTAATGTTACTACAAATAGATATCAAGTTTATAATAGACATTATTTTCCAACTTTTGCTTGCAGACGATTCGAAACTGGAAGACCTATCAACAACAGCGTGGGATTCAAGCAGATAATTTTTCTTTGTACCCTTGTTGTTAATAGAAACCGAATGGGTATTAGCTTAATTAGTAGGTAATCTCTTTACTAATCTCGTAATGTCCAGAAAGTGCTTCCCACGACATGATACATTAGGTACCCTTCCCGCATCTTTATGAACATGGGAAGCAAATACAGGCTTAGGTTATAAAGTGACTTCGTAGATACACCGATGTCAAATTAAAGGCTATTGAAAAGCTTTTTTAAACCCAATTATGTATGAAAAATATGTGCTTACGTAAGTAGAGGCTAGCTACTAGTTTCCCGACTTTCCTTCATAGTTCCAGTTCGGCGAAAACTAAATAAAATAGTTTACAAGGGTTTTTCCCACAGGATAACACACCCTTGTTAACTTTATTTGACTGAAATACGGTTCTGTAATACTTTTACTGAAACTGAAAACGTAGTGATAAACAATATAATAAATTATAAGTTTATGTAGCAGGGGGAGTCCTGTGTATTCAGAATGACGATACACTAAATGAGGTTTGCATACGTGCGACTAGCACTAGGGGAGTGCCTTCACGACAATTTTGCTTGTGTAACTCTTACGTCACTCAAAATGTATGAACAACACATGACATACATAACATGTAGGTATACAGGATATTGCTCACTAGAACACTGATGAAAGTCACCTAATAGACAACATAATTAGGTAGTTGCGAAAGCAAATTCATCAAATCCAACTAGTTTTATCGCTTGCAAAAATACCCAGTATTTTTACACTCTCTCTCTCTCTACTCTATTAAAAATAAGTAATTACATTCTGGATCCGCTTACATGAAAACTCAAGTTTCATTTTAAATTCTGTTAAAATATGATATTGGTTTCCGGATACTCGGTGCTAGTAATTTGTTGTTGCGGTTGTAGCACGGAACAGCCGACTCTAGCTGAAGGTTTCATTTAAAGATATTGCACCGACTCCGCACTAATATTGCCAACGTTGTGACGTAACAGCTCTATTGATCCAGGAAATGAGAAGGAGCCAATTTTAAAACAGAAAAGGAAAAATGCCTTCGCGTCCAGTAAGTTAATTAACAGACCTCGTGTAAGGCCCCAAAATTAACAACGATGAGGCAAAAAGTGAAACATCGAGCTTTTGTTCGGTGAATATTATTTTAGCACCCAAATTATTATTTAGCTGAGGAAATCTATTGAAAATTGAAGATTTTTATATTTTACCTTCGTTTACTTTCGGCATAAAACAGCAACCCTTTACATAAAAGAATGGTTAAAACATTTCCATCCAAAAATTAAAATCTTTTTAACAATTCGTTACGTTTAGAATTGTGTCAAAAAACGCCTAGTCGGCACATTATCCATCGACATCTGCGACACCAATTCGTTCTGCGTCACGTACTACGAACAAACTTCATGGGAAAACTTTAATTGGAAAATACTCCTAGTTTGCTCAGAATAGGTGTTTTCAACGCTATCAGCTATTAGTTGTGCACCTAAAACTATTGATTATTCAACGATTCGATGTAACTTTAAGCTTAGATTAGAGCTTTCTTGTTGTATTAGATTTTGATTTAAAGTTCGTTTTTAACTTGTATTATAAGATAAGTAGACACATAAATGTAACCTACGTGCCATATTGGTTCTGCTTAGCGGATTGGTAAACGAAACTATTTTGGGTGAATACTGGTAAAATTATCACGCTACCGACCAACTACGAATTCGTGATTTCAAAGTTATGTAAGTGAAATGATACTGCAGCTGCACATTTCTGATAAGATCTCGGTAAGGTCATCACTTACGCATGACATCCGAGAACATCCTATTAGTAAAAGATAGCATATGGACGTTTATCACTGATCACATGAACCTTTATGAAAATAAACATTCACATCAATATTCAAATCATATTTCGCAATCAAGCGTCACACAATGTAGGTATCCAGACATTTTGTCCCCCAGTCGAAAAATAAAATCTAGATAGGAATTCGAGCGAGTATTTAACCGCCCACCGCCCAAACATGACTGCTATCGATTGGGTCTTAATAATAGAGCTTTGTCAGACGCTACGAATGATACATGAGCCACCGATTATGCGAAAAGCAATATCGCCCACTATAAATATTAGCTCGGGACTGGAAAAGAGTAATTCGAAATAAATTCAATTAACTTCGCCCATCAGTCTTGTGTGGCCATGTAATAAAGTTGCGTCTACAATTGAATTGAATTTCTTGGAAACTCTGGGTTACAATAAAAGTTACTCGTACTTTTATTAGATTTTGGGCACATTTTACCAAGTTTAGACGGTCTGTTTACATTCAAAATAGAACTAGGTGCTTTTTGTAGTGGCATAACAATAGATTCCAAAACTACGATAAACAATTTTAACAATGAGGGACATAAATCGACTGCCATGTTGCAGCTTGCAGCCTATATTCTACTTCTAACTGATGAGATAGATGCTGCATATTATAACAGCAGCGAGCGCTCGACGCCCGGGAACCAGCTGTGCCGCGCGCATCATGCGACCCCCTTATAATGAGGCCGCGCTGACTACCACACAGTGTAAGCTCCTTCGTTTGCTATGCTAATTGGTCGGATAAGCTGCCAACACGTACCAACCTGCCTAATTAGAAATCCGTGGAAAAAATAGTGGCTTTGCAACGTATACATAATGAAGCAGCTCTCAAGTTAAAGTTAGGAATTTTGTATGACGGTGCCAGCGCGTACCATGACAACCAAATTATTGTCATGTTTATAATTTTATTATGAACCGGAAGCAGAAAGTTTAATAGAATAGTAAGAAATTACGATTTCATTTTATTATACAAGCTATAAAGAAATTTGGGACTAAGAATTTAGGTTTACAACCTCTTTAAGTAGGAGTAATTTGATTCGAGAGCGCGTAGCTCGTAGCAGCGCTACGAGACCGTAGTATATTTCCCTTAACCACTAATTAACGCTGTCAACATGATGTGAGCAACAAAAACTTCTGAAAACTAAAAACATGGGTATTCATGTGAGGCCATTCATACGCATCTGCATGTTCTCGCATGTAAAGTATTCACACGCTCGCTCGCAGCGCTAATGAAGTTTTTCGCGCGCCGCACCGTTCTGTTCTCATCTAATTTGCGTATTTTTATCACCTAATGAAAATATTTTCTTTGCATGAGATTTCTAGACAGAATAATGGCTAATTTATAACAATAAGTATTGTAATACATTAAAACTTTTCACCATTATGTACGTATTCTTTGTACTTTATATTCTTGTTATGAAAAGTTGCTACCGAATAGATACCTAAGAATTCTCTTAATATAAGTATTATTATTGTATGCTACATTAAGTTCTATGCCTTTGTAACATTAAGGCTAATTTACAAGTATATAAAATACCTACATAGTTAACTAATCAAAACGCTGTTTCGAAGCTTTTTTTCCGTTTGCACGCACACTGTTTACAAAGTTTGGTACAAACTCAATAATGGGCTTGTCACTATTGCACTCCCGGTACCCAAATCACATTACCAGGCGAAACGCAGAAAATAAGGAGAGGATTTTTTACTTTTCTCTCTACATTTTGTCGGAAATGGTATTTATCAGCACCGAACAATACGCCGTTACTTTTATACTTCAGTTCGAATGGTAAAAGTCAATTGATGTAAAAATAAAAGTAATATGGAAGATACACTCGTGTTACGTGGAGAGAATAAGAAAACATTGAATTTTCAGTCTTCATCCTTTTGATTGAACCAGTATGAAGTGTTTATTTCTACGAAAGAGTTATTTACCTATACAACTTCGCAACTTTTACCTCACCTTCTCCCCAAATCGTCTAATCGTCTTTGACATCGACTCCTACTTTCGATATTAATTAAAGTGTAGCAGATTAACATTTAATCAATAAACTTGGGTACAAATTGTAGGTACTTATCATCATCTTCAATTAGTGGATTAGTAGTCAAAGACGTCTCGAGCCCTTGCTATTGAGAGCGGCCGCACCACAAAGCTTATAGTAGGTACATTGTTGAGTTAACGAACACTAACAAGAGCGTGCTCTATCTACAATGCCGAACATATCAATTAATAGCTATTCCTAGGCACTGTATGACTAATTCCACGCGAATTTAACAACCGATCTTTATGCCAAAGCTATGTAGATTATCCATTTGAACCGGAATATAACGTTGTTGTAAGTTTGCTAAGTGTGCAAAATCGAATAATCGAACATTGTAGGCAGATAATTACTGTCCTACCTTCGTAATCGATCGTTGATTGACTATTTCCCGTTGTATCCCTCTATTAGTTGATTCGAAGCAGCCGTTTTAAGATAAACAACGCTTAAATACATATTTAGTGTGGTTAAATATTTATGCGGCTACTTTTGTGCTTAAAATATGGCATAAATTACAATTTATTTTTGCTGTGATTCTTGTATGTAGGTCTACATAAAAACATGACGTGTATAAAGACCGACATGAACGTACAATTTATTCAAACCCCGAGGCACGTGGACCCGAGGGATTCCAGGCTGGACAAAGGCTCAAATTCTCATTACATAACGGAATTTCGCAGCAATATTCAATTTTGAAAAATAAACAGCGTTGGTGATTATTTATTACAGAGTATGTATCCAATAACCAATATGTAAATATACTTTTCGATAAATTAATATTAAATTGGTAAAAGAGTCGAAGTAAAGAGCACCAGGAAGTTTAATTGGAAATGTCTTCTGAAATTGATAGGTAGCGCTTTAAGAAGTTTAGCCAATTTGCTTCGGGAATTTGCGAACGACTTCGGATTCCATTTCCTCGATCTCCGCGCTCAGTAATTCAAATTTGAGCGAATACTTTAAACAAAACGAATTATACTAACATCGTTTTCATGACGTGTAGGTAATACTTAATCAAGAATTTTATGTATAAAAAGTTATAGGTATTCAAAACGTATTTTAGGTACCAAAAACGAAAACCTAAACCTATTTCAACTACAAACTTTTATGTTCTCAATTTTCAAAGCCAGTTTCGAATAATAAAAGGGTGACTTTTTCAGGCTTCAATAGACGCGTGATGTCGAGATAAAGGTAGCTTCTGAATAGAAATGATATTAAAAAACTACACAGTATTTTTGAGCATTCAAATCTACTATTGGGACATTCAATATTCATTCATTTCACAAGAATCTTTTCATTCTCATAAAAAGAAAAAAATTGCGGCTTTTTTTCTTTTTATATTCTATGTTTAATACGATAGTAAGTTCTGAACCTGTGTGGTTCAGAACTTACTATCGTATATTATAGTAAGTTATTGAAACACGCTCCATCGGCTGGGCGACCAAGTGCAACGGTGAAGAGGAGTGGTGCTTCAAAACGCATTAGCATTACTCGCCTGATGAAACTTATGCATATTGTACGTCAACTTATTTAAACTAAGGCTAGAGGGAGACAGAGCTATAGAACCTAAGTGGCTTCGGCAGGTCCCGAGCTCGCCGGCGAAGATCCGACTTCTGTCAATGTTAGCTCTACACTTCACTGGTACACTAATCAAATAATTTAGATGATTTTATTTAAATTTCATTTTGTTTGATTGCCATGTCATGTGTGGTATTATCCTTTTTCTTTTGTTACATTGGTATGCCACTTAAAATGTGACCTTTCCGTTTGCTCAAGTACCTAAGCTTTATCATGTGTGTGTCTCTGATCGCAAAAATCGTAAACAAATAACTGTTAAAGATTAAGTACCACAAGGAAATCCACTCTCACTCTCATTATATATAGGACAGTCAAATAAAAAAATAGGCTGTGTCAGAAACAGTGCGTGATCTTATTTGCCTATGTGACTCATATTGCGTCTGGTATTGCGCCAGCACTTACCCCAAAACAAAACGCAATTCGTCAACAACCATTCCAAACTTGACCACCCAACTGAACAGCTTGTTCTAATAGTTATCAGCAATACGTCATACCCATTTAAGTTTGTACAAATCAAAACGGTACTAGTCAGGTTTAATTATTCACTATATATTCAAATCCTTCCTTTCACAAATTCCATTTAGTACCATAAACGTTAAATTGCAAACTAATAGCACGAGCGCTCACAAAAGTCAAAATATTGCGCGGGGCTATAATAAATAATGTATTTAATTGATCATGAAATTAACATCAGTTCCACGTTCAGTATCCGTAAACGATAACTTTGTTTACAAAGGTTAGCTATACAAATAAATCTAGTATTTTTATTGAAGTCTTTCTTCCTGGTATCGTCATAACCCATAACATCCTTAATACGACTCCATGAATTTTATTACATGGTTAGCAAGTTGTGTAGGTAGGAGTTCTTATATTTATACTTAATTGCTAGCTAAAGATAAAACGTCGAAACGAAAAAAGATATTACGTCTACTTTAAAAAGTTATAATATTTTCTCTAAGATAAAGATTATGAAGCAGATTATTCAAGTTTTATCGAAGGAAAGTTTCCTTAACTTGTTCCAGTGTCCTTTCTGGTGAACAACTCAAACAACTTGAATTTAAACGGTACAGTGTTGATACAGCTTCAATTTTTATAGTCTCAGCGCTAAGCGGAGCGAGCACGGCGGTGCCAGAGGCGCTTACTACTCCTGACAATATTTGAACACTGCATTGAACAAACATATTCCTCAACAAAAGCTTATTCTAACAGCACCCTGGCGATACTCCGATAGCGACACTTTACAAACAATGAGTATGAAAATCGTACAGAATGTACACCCTTTTACGACCTTCTTTAGAAAAATCCGTGTACGCGTGAAGATTACGCTTTTATCCCTTATGAGACGAGGACAACTCATCGCCTTTCGGGTATTGTCGGTTTTGCATGCATAATGTTCTTACTTAAGCTAGTGTGTTTCCTTCCACAAGACTTACTTCGCCGTCTATCAATCTTTAAACAGATACGTATATGTTTTGTCTAAATCCTTACCTACCTACATAAAACATAGACACGAATTTTATGTCAATCATTTTCCCTCCCTTTTATTTGGGGAAATAAACTTTTCCGCACATATTGTGGAATTGTAGCCACGAATCATTATAATTTCTTCATCCAGCAATCCGTCCATCTGTATCTCGTAAGCTCGCACTTTTAGATGTATTTTCTCTTTTCCCGTTTATATTTCGGTTTTTGGAATCGCTTCATATTATTTATTGGTCTCTGTGTTCGATTCAACACCTCGTAAATTACCAAGATTAGATATTTATTCAAATAAACAAGTATTGCACTACCTTACACAGGTAACACTTGTATGAATTATGCCTTGAACAATAGGAATCATGACTGAGGAAAAAAAGAATAAGCTATTCTATTAGCCCAACAGTCAGACAATAAAAAAATATTCGACACGTATTTTTTGCTTTATCATATTAATAATAAATGGTTTAGATAAAACGCATTAAAGTTGGGGAGTGGGGGCTTGCTACGTCACAAGTCAGTATAAAATCTACCGGGGCGTGACGTCATGCCACATTTTAACTCAATGTACCTATTGCCGTAATCTTTTTTTTACGTAAAAAAAGAAAAAATACGTGTCCAATATTTTTATATAATTTACGAGACCGACAATTTTTTTTTGTCAAAATCCCTATTATTGACATAACCAGTGCAAATACCTTCTAGGTATGCACATTATTCTACCCTATAAGTATTCCAAAATAGCTGTAGAACACTACTTAGGCTGGGCATAGGAAAGACGCGAGTCACATCCGTTCCATACGGATGCCTATGTTTTATTACATTCCTAACACACGGCAAGACATTAGGGCGTACGTGCGCGGTCAAAATTACCTCCCTTGTTCATTCATGACAATGCCCTATTAAGGATACAATGTTACAATGTACACGATCCCCAATATTACCCAGTTAAAGACGCTCGTCTCGAATGTAAAGCTCCATTTTGAAGTAGAGATGTAATTTCGGGAGGCTCATTCCAATATACGCTTGGGGCTTGAGAACTCTCATTATCGACTATTGTCACGTTCATGTTCTTTGCAAAGCAAGGCCTGCTTTTTTTCTAGTGAAAAAGTAGAAATACAAAAGGGGTTTTCATCTTCCCGTCCTCATCAATATTTCCGCGAGGACCTCGATTCCGACATAAGCCTTTGTTATTGATGTCAACGGTGCCTGTCTTTGCGCTTCCGACTAGATATTAAATGACAAAGTAGTGCATTATTGCTCGGAAGTGCCTCTTGTGAACATTTATTACTTGAGATTCTTTGATATTGTTTCGATTTAAGTCGGAATTGTTACGTTCGTTGTACTTGTTTTTGCTAAGAAAGAGTACAGCTTTGTGAGATGGAGCAACAATCGGAAAATCTTTGGAACATGAAGAAGCAACAAAACTATACGTAAAAGGGATGATCGCGAGGTAAAACAAACATACTATTATTTAGTCCGTCAGTCAGATAATAAAAAAATATTAGGCACGTATTTTTTGCTTTATCATATTACTAGCGGCCTGCTCCTGCTTCGGACCGTTTTGAACGACTTGACAAAACATCGAGATTTCTTAGGTAAACGTAACTTTAATTTAAAAGAATTATATCCGTTGCGTATTTTAGAAGAACAACGCGGTCATATAGACAAACGCGAAAAGCTACTTTGTTTTATAGAATATGACATATTCACACATTGTATAGATTACAAAATTACTTGGATAAAACGCATTAAAGTTGCTCGCTACGCCACAACTAAGTATAAAATCTACATAGGCCTCACGTCATGCCACATTTTAACTCAATGTATCGCCGTTATCTTATGATTAAAATATGTGTCCAATATTTTTTAATAATCTTCCTGACGGTATCATCCCTATTTTACCTATATAACTAAGTACAAAACACATCCCCTAACAAGTCAAAAGGAACAGACAATCCAAGGTGTTACTCAAACGCAAAAAAGTCACCGCAACTTACAGTAAGAAAAGAAAATAAACTCAGTCTTCTTCAAATTCACTACACGCCTGCACTTACAGGCAACACTATTCAATGTTTTATCAAACTGGCAACCGAACTGAAGGAAATACGTCCTTGATACGAGTGGACGAACATGAGCAAAATATAAAGCATTCGCGAACCCCCGAAGAAAAGATGACACATTTTTACTCAATTAGGAGAAACTTCACCAGTTCTACATTGTATGATATTAAACTTACTGAAACAACATCTTTAAAGTTAGACAATTGCCAGACCATCTTGGCGCTAAATACTTACCTAATTTTGGTTTTTGACTCAGTCCCGTTCCCGTCCGACGACGTAAGGCGGCTCCATGCTCTTGGCTCTATTTCATTAGCCTGGCGTCGACTACATCTGATTATATCGTAGCGGAAATTGAATCGTTGCGAACAGATACCGGTACAGCACGCTTACATAAACTAAGCACTAAGTTTATTAAATACTCTTGTTTAACCATCTCTTCCCAAGTCACAACAAAGCCATATTTTACTGTACAATATCGGTAATTTACTCTTTTTATTTATTATGAAAAAGCAGCAGCTCACGATACCTATTTCTGTCAATATAAACAGTTAATCGTGATAAATTGTTGCTTTGATTAATGTTGACTTTCGAGTTGTTTCTGGAAACACGCGAGCTCGCTCCTCCCTACGGTGCACGCAATTTAATAAATTCCCTTTTATCCTCAAAAACGTATACTTTTTTTTATTCATAATACGCTTCAACGCCTTACAAGGCCTTGTGATGTTGACCCGACATGTTGTCCCGTAAATCGAGTCGGTCTTCGAGGTATGTTTCATTAATATTTATGACTGGAACATTATCATTAAAAATATATTTTGACTGGCCGGGTATCACCGATACGCCCCATTCAATATCCTTTTACAACCGCTACGCTTATTAGAGTTAATAATTTCGAAATCTGAATATAAAATATTTATGCTTTGTCATCTAGAAACAGGGTCTTAATTATTTTCTGGATATTAAAAAGCTAACTTTAACATTCAGTTGCCTGTCGTGTGCAAGTTTACGAATCGGTTAAGAGAAATAGGTTAATGCAGTGCTTGTAGATAACGAGCTAGCAAGCGTGTCACTGGTAAAGGCCCGTGCAGAACGGCGCGACGCGACGGCGCGACGCGACAAGAACAATACAATTTCTACGAAAACTTCACGGTATAACAATAACCGGTGTCGCGTCGCGCTGTCGCGTCGCGCTGGTCTGCACAAAGCTTTATGCATTATGCATATAGGTCTTCTATCTCCTGACGTTTCCCTGACTTACTGTCTGATACTGATTAGCTTGAGGGAATAATTATGTCGTGCATAGTACCTACTACGACGAGTTCATTTTTTTTTTTATCTATAAGAGGCAGACCTAAGAAAAGATGGACGGATTGTGTGAAAGATAAATATACAGGGT
This sequence comes from Agrochola circellaris, assembly GCA_914767755.1. Classification (NCBI taxonomy): domain Eukaryota; kingdom Metazoa; phylum Arthropoda; class Insecta; order Lepidoptera; family Noctuidae; genus Agrochola; species Agrochola circellaris. The sequence continues at coordinate 8,336,069 of OU611849.1, forward strand.
GATTGGAAGATGGGTGCAAAGCTTTAAGGCGAAGATAGTACAGACAATTTAGAGCCATTTAAGCCATGGTTGTCTTAGACGAAGTCTTACCAAATATTTTTAACCAAATTTTTAAGTTTTTTTTCGGAAATTCTCAAAATTTAATGTAAACTGCATAATTATGACCAAATTGAATGATAAATGAATTCATTTTGTATTTATTTAATTAAAGTAATGTGTAAGCAATCAAGCAAAACATGTTTTAGGCTTCTGTGTCATTAGACATTTTTTTTACAGACATTTAAAGCTCAGAAAAAATAAAAAATTTGTACAATACGTCTTTTAAACCTTATTAAAAAAAAAAAAATTGGTAAGACTTCGTTTAAGACAACCATGGCTTAAATGGTTCTAAATTGTCTATACTATCTTCACCTTAAAGCTTTGCACCCATCTTCCAATCACCCTGTATAACAAGAAATTCAATTCTGAGATGACAGCTAAGTAATACCTATTAATTAGAATATTCACTCGGTAATATCATACGGCTTTATCATATTAGTATCTAGCACAAACACCATGTCTGGGTGACATAGAGAAGATCTTGGAGTTCTGTGGAAAATCCTGGCTGAGGACAGACCAGAGGCAAATAAAACGAGTGAACCTTACAGAAGTCGCATATGGAATTGTGTAACATCTGAAATCTTGGCTGACAAGTCCAACCTCTCGGAAAATGGATTGGTACCATCTGATGCCAATCCATTTTCTAAAAAGCGCGCGCTTGCCCGGCTTCCTGTTACACATTTCCGTCCCTTTTCACGAAATCACTCCCACAGATTGCAGGGAAGCGAAAGGAAAGATGTTACAAATCATAAAGAGGTTTAGTAGCTTAAATGTACGCTAACATGCAATTTATGATATTATTAACTATCTATCGAACGTCTAGCCTAAATCTACTTATCTTGCAAATTAAAACAAGTGTGAAGATTTATAGATCCTACATTTATTATAACTTTACTGCCCATTTCTACTTTCTTTTAATGTCTCGTAGTTAGTGGCTGCTATTAAATTGCTTTTAGTTGACCGCTAACCATTAATAACTCAGCTCAGATTTAATGCGGGAAAGTAAAATATTACTAACATTTACAAAGTAAGTACTATTTTGTCCAAGATATTATTTTTGATAACACAAGCTGAGGATGCATTTTTTTGTTATATTCCAGTTGAGGTTTTATTTACCAAGGAGGCATTTAGAGTAGATTTACAGTTTCAGCAGTCCAAAAGGGTCATATTTTATTTTGGCCCATGATATTTTCGTCGCGTGCTTGCATTGCATTGCACACGCTATTGCTTTTTTAGATCGTTCTTTTATAATAACTTTAAGAACGTTTATACAGAAATTGGGCAACGTCGCAATTAGCTGTCAAATATTTCGTTGTTTTGATTTGGCTAGTGAACTAAAATATTGATTATGAAATGCAATAATTAATATCGTAACACCGAATAAGTATTTAGTTTTAGATGTAAAAAAAACCTTTTTACACCTAAAACGGTTAAAATATTAAGTTCAGTGTTATAATTGCAATTCATTATTTATATTCTAGTTCACTAGCTATATTTCTTATTTCGATACAATAATATTGGCAAATTAATCAAAACAGGTAAATATTTGACAGCTATTTGCGACGTAGACAACTTTTTGGATGAGCGCCCTTAAAGGCTACCGTTATATTTTCAGTAGAGGACAGATCACCGGGTGCTGTAGCTACCGGTCGACCCAGAATCTCCACCATAAACAACTACCACCACTTAGTTCGGGGCATGCCATAATCAATTTGCTAAGCATATGTATCAAGTGTTGAAATTCAAATATTTATCGTCGGTTCCCAGGCGCATGCGCTGGCCGACCGTTGACCCTGCGCCCGCGCGCCCGTTCGCCGAGAATGCGTCTGCTTTCTGTACGCTGCGCCTGAGCACCCGGATCGGGACATGACAAACAACTACAAGTTCTCGATACTGCTACATGAATATGATGGGACGACACAAACGCCGAACCACGACATTGACGTATGCGTATTTGTCTAAGTATATGCGTATTTAATTAAACTTCTTCGAAGAAGGGTCAACACACGGTACGGCTTTCAACATCAAACTGAGTAATTGAATTGTAAAATTGGCCCATTTAATCAATGAATAGGACAATTCATTCCCAGTAGAATGTATTTGTCTAATCATACAATGGCTATACAATTTGGGACGCCGAACTGTCGGAGTCACTGGAGTAGGTACGCTCCAAATGTCTATAACACCTAATTCCCTAACAATAACAATATTGATCTGTCAGCTGTTACGCAAGCGACCGTTTGGCTCTCACTTACGGCACCAGAGGAAGCCATCTACCGTACTACTACTATAAACATTTTAATAACACACAATACCCAGCTGAACATTTATTGCACGGAATGAGTTATAGTGCATAAAATGTATTGTAGACGATACATTTTGTTTTATCTAAATACTCATGTTAACCTATACTGAACGGATGAACGGAAACTGGAAGTATGTGCTACGAAAGAATATTACCCCATGTTATCGAAGAAATATGTATTCGACGATAACATATAAACAGCCGAAATAACAAGTCGATAAAAGCAATTACTGGAGCCAAACGAAAAAATATGTATTATACCGTACCGAACAGATCTGGTGAATGCTGTTCATTAAGTCCCAATTATATTGATTTTTAATACATTTGCCAAGTCGCCAAAGGGAATACGAATTTGTTTTATATCTCTATAAATTAAGCATGGAACGTTAAACCATAACACTTGCAAACTACAAGAAGGTAAGTAATTATCGTAATGAAAAGGTTAATTGTATTTAATAACAGGTTTGTATGTCGTGTTTATGAAATTAATGGAAAGTCAGTAGAATCACGTCAAAATGTGAACGCGACACCGAGCGCGATGATGAAACACGCAAGTAATACGCCGCGAAATTAATGACCAAACACGCCAGTGACTTACGCAGTCAGACATCTGACTTTTGGTGTTATAGAGCACTGGCGTTGCATGTCAACTCGACTGTAATTACTCGTGTGCGTCCTGTTTGGATAACCCTAACGTTAACCTAAATTATGTGCTGAGACTCGGAAGTCATAAGTCATCTTCATAGCAAATTGCTAGAAATTAATCATCCGTCTATTCAGGCAGCAAGATATGTATCTGCGTCGCTGTATGTTAGGCAATTAGTTGATAAGTCGCATCCAAAAATAAAAAATCGTGGTGAGGCTTTTGCATCCCTTGAGCTAACGTAATAACATGATGGAAGCTGAAATATTTGTAATATTATGTAGTTAGTTAACGAACGAGACGGGTCACTGGTTCGCGCAGACACGAGTCAAATTAATTAAATGTCAACGCGGCCAATGTACCGAAAGCGTCGAATGCAGGGATTAATATCAGTATCCACTCAGACCGTTCATAGTCATACACATCCATCCACTCAATGGGATCCATATTCCATTTTGTTGAAGGCATATATGTGCGCAGTCTATTACATGCAAAGTCAAAGTCATCTACACTCACGGATACACTTCGGCTTTGACATTGGAATTCATATTTCTCTAAATGGCAGAATGTACCAACGATCGATTCAGCATGCGACACTGTGCAGTATTCCCGGAATTCGTTTTATAACAAAACGTATAAAATTGTTATCAGCACCTAGCTGATAGCATCTACAAATATGTATAAAAGCATTTTATTTGTTTTACATACGCGCTCTTTTATAGACGTAAAAATGAAGCATATCTACCATTTTGAAACAGGGGCATACCTACGGCCGTTTTAAAAGAAAACAGAGCTTTAAATGGCTTCATGTGGGTAATCACAATAAAGGGGGTCCATTATTAATATCGAGTTAAAGAGCGCTTTACCTGAAGAGCTCTCGAAGTCATTAGGTCGCGGCGCCCATTACGGACAGGTCTCATAATGGAAGGACCTTATGTTACGGGCCGCTCCCCGGACTAATGGCGTCAGGCTTTAATACTGTTAGAACTCTTAATTAATTTACACATCACTCGTTTATATTATTGAGATCATCAGTAAGAAATTGTGAATTTTCCACAGTACCTATGTTAGTATTTTCTGCGTCGTTCATTTTGTACATTTTTCTGCCGCAATCACAGAGGTGGATTCCCGCAGACCGCTAATAAACATTCCAACCGACCTAACCTCTTGTGGATCCTCGAGTCAGGATTCCACTTAGAAAGAAAATAAAAAGACGGGGCTTGTTGCTATTTTTAACTTTATACCCAAGACATTGATAAGTAGGTTTTTAAGAACCCGTTTTGAAGCATGTAGAATTGTAGAGGCACAAGAATATGAGTCCGACCTGAGTTGAAGCACAGAAATCTTGAATATAATAATCCTCCCCTAACAAGTTTCAAACTTTTCAGAGCAGAGGCTCGGGTCAGAGCCGTCAGGGGTGCACTCAGTAGATAACTTGCAACGAATAAATCTTAATAAACAAAGTAGTTTGAAAGAAAGCGCAAACAAGAACTATAAACAGTAATGAGATAGTAATTTTAAACTTTCAAGTAATACGTCTTAAGGCTCGTGCAGACCAGCGCGACGCGACACGGCGCGACGCGACTCGAACAATACAATTTCTAAGAAAACTTCACGGTATAACAATAGCCCGTGTCGCGCCGCGCTGTCGCGTCGCGCTTGTCTGTACGAAGCTTTATGGATTCTCTAAGCTTCAATTTACCCACTATTTATTTCGGAGCAAGTATAGGATAAGTTTTCATTCAGTTAGCGCGAGGTAGTCTCAATCATAGATGGTCACAGGCAATCACTCCAGTGCCAGTCAGTAGGTACCTAAAGCGCTACTGTTTCATCTTAAATATTCTAAAATATAATTATTACGTTTTTAGTGGGCTGAGCCCACCAGAGCCCAAACAAAATCGAATAAGTTTCGTTAGAAGTTAACAGGAAAACCGAATGGGTTTCAGCTCTTGCAACAAAAAGAGTTTTAATTAACTTAAGTAGTTACGTAAGTACAAATGTAAGATGAATTTAATCTTTTAAATGAGTCTTACGTTACAACTTCCCCGGATCTTACGTTCCTGTTCGCGAGCAATGCATTTCCTGAGCAAGTTTAAATATTAGTTCGAACAAGTTCCTAAGTTTTTACAAGATTTTCTTAAGAAATTCCATGTTAAACACGTTGCTTCCTAAGTAACTGCGCATTTTTGCTTGTTTTTTAGTCACGAGCTGTTTTTTATGCCAAATGAGTGAACGGTAAAGGTTATTTAATTAAGAAGCTGTTTAATTAATTGAAAGTAAACCACATGAGCTTAAAGTGAGCATAAATTTCAATTAACAAGTATAAATGGAAGCTGTGATTCGTGCAGCCGGCTTCTGTTAACTCCTGCGAGTATCGGTTCCGTTTGATTGAACACCCACTGAACTAAGCCGGTTAATCACGGTTACACGGTGTGTTGCCTCATTACAGAAATGTGTTGCTGCAACACTGACTCCAACTTTTTAGACGTTTTACTTCCAAAGGGAACTTTTGTATAAGTCTGTTCAATGGAGCAGTAAATTCCGATTTCAATCAGGCTTATTGAAATGAAGACATCAGTCTACTTTTGTGAGGAAAGGCAGGTATATGAAAGTTTCAATGTCAGAAATAGATTTCTCAATTTCAAAGCTACAACACTAAAGAAAATGCTGAACTTCGTTTCAAAGATATTTAAAATAAAACAAAGCTGATGTTAGGCAAAATGAAAGCAATGTAAGTTGAGTCGAGTCCCGAGCACCAACTTTGAGAAAGGTCTTTTTAAGGGTCGAATCGGCAATCAAAAGAAGCTAGTACTTGTATTTTCTTATTGTAAGTGAATGTACTCTTAGTTTTTATTGCTGTGTCTGTTGAATAAAAATCCACGTCCGAAGCAGTCTACAAAGTTTAAAGAAAATAAAGAAGGTAAATACAAAATAAACTATTTCTGCTTCAAATGTACTTACTTACATTTTGTAAGTTGTTGTATCTATTTATCTTACTTTTGACTAGACTTCTAGAAACTTGTCTCAAGTTTTCCTACCTAATCAAACGAGAAGTTTGCAGAAAATAGCGTCAAAAGTTTGACTACAACACCAGAGCTGGTTCCAACTTGACGCCCGCCTCTGCAGCGAAATGTTCCCTGGAGACGTCCCGAGCTAAGTAATTCTTAACTGCACAAGACTAGTTTTAATACTCAGGAAGAGAAATTCAAGCATCGTAAGGAAATCCGGTGTTCTTAAGTCACGAGTTCTAGTTTATAGATGAATGCCGTAATAAAATTATGGCACACAGCCATACGCCTAAATTATCCATAAAATATTTGGCAATATATTTTTTATTAACGTTTTATGATAATTATATGGTGGATAGGTACTTTCGAGATGCATTTTCAGTTCGATAGATGCGGTCAAGTTTTATAAACTCTGAATAGACAAGAGGGTCAAATAACTGACCCATTATTTAATATGGATATTCTCTCAGATTAGATCTTGGAAACAATCGACTCGCATAAAACGCTTAAAAGCGAAGACGTAATTAAACGGCGGCTAAATGAATCCGACGTTTTATTATAGAACATCAATAAAACACCCACATCGGCTGGCACTTCACGAATTTTATCGACAATGTGACGATATAAAACGAACTGTTAAAATTTTACATCCGTATCTAGAAATTGTATTTAGCAGCTGCAATAAAAACGTGGGTAGGTATTCAACTACTTGAATACCTCAACCATCATCATAGAACATCTTAGAAGATAAGAGATATATAGAATTTAAGACTCTCACGTGAAAGTTTTCTTCAAGACTTAAAGCTTGCAGCCATATATCCAAACCTGGAGCCTAGGTACTGTGAGCAACATAAGTCTCCAAGTCCTACTTGGCTCCTGAAAAATGGTGCGTTACAAAAACAAATAGAATAGATAATCGACGCTTTCCATTTTGTGTAAATACGCAGTTTGTGTTCCCCTGATTGATGACGTCTGAAAACGTAGCCGAAAATTCGGAGGAAAATATTCTAACAAAATTCGTGAAGTGAAACAAGGATTGCGTAGATGTTACGACCACCCCAGTCCTTGTCCTAGCCGCGCCGGCGTCGGCGAGTGGCTAGACGGCGCGTCTCCATATTGCCACAATGAAACCTCGTTAAACAAACGAGCTCACATACACTAGTCTCCTTGATGTTCTTTTGTTTTACAGGTGAGGAAGAGACACGCTAATCTACGTTGATGAGGAAACACTCATAAAAATACGACGCGTAGTGCCATAAACCAAGACTATCATGTGTCAATCACAGTGATGAACGTTGGCGTTTGATGTGTCCACGTTGCGCCATCATACCCAACATGGCAGATGACGTAACTACTGGAAGTATACTGTACTGAGGCTATAGAGTAACGAGTAGTAGAATTATCGAAGAGCGGAGCTTTCTTCCGTACCTAAAAGATACCAATATCCTTGAAAAACATTCCACTCCAAATAGGATTCGTCTCAAAAGAAACTCTTGGAAACGAATGAACGGTCACTTTTGTGATGAAAATAGAGAGAGAAACGTAATTTGGATACTCTTCACGATTTAATGATATCGCCTACGTCATACCAACAAAAGATAAAATCAATACATCCCACATTCCCACATTCAAGTTACGATCTTTTCCGATGAATCTAAAAATAGACTTATTGTGTAGGTTATTTTTAGCTGCTGAACGCTTTCGTACTCCACGATTCTGGATTAAAAACATCTAGTAGGTGTATATTCAACTTGGTGATTTACATTTACAAGGAAATATAAACAATAATTCATGCCTTGCGTGACTTCCAAGCAGTATTGATGCTGCCAGGAATCCAGTTAAACGTAAAAGTATATAAACTACGTAAAATATGACCCAATTGGCATGAAATAAGGCCAAACTTCGAGTCAAAACTTTGGCAAAGTAACGGTTGTGCATAATTTTGTTGCAAAAGAAAGAATGATTTATTTACAAATGAAAATAAAAGTAATTAGGCTACTTTTAATGTCCCGGACCTTATGGACCCAGCAATTTTTACATATAGACCCCACATTCTGTAAGCTGGTCTTCTTCAACCTAATTATTACAGCGAGTCGCAGTAGGAAAAATTCCACGACCTCAATATAAAAAACCTTTTTTTGTCATTGCCACATTTAGTTATTACTTTACCCCTTAGGTACCCAAAATCAGTTACAACTTTACAAGCTAACTCAGGATTAGGATCGTGTCAACGAATGGTGACTGGCTTAACCCCTGTCACTTTAAAACCTCCCCAGCGAACTGTAGGTGTACGATAGAACACCTTTGCCCTTTTGGAAATCATTGGCTTTAGGTAGGTTAAGGTTTCTTGACCTCGCCCTTATTTACATTCATTATAACTAAATATAATCCAACGGGTTCCGTTTGGTGAAACTAAGTTCCTTTATAAAGATTTTGGTGGCCATTTTACCTAAAAGATGTTAAAGGATTCTAGGGATCCCCCATTAGCTAGCTACGCTACTATTAAGAGCATTTATTCTGAAAGTGGGCAACGTCGCAAATAGATGTCAAATATTTCGCTGTTTTGATTAATTTGGCAATATTATTATATGGAAATATGAACTGTGGTTAACTAGCGAACTAGAATATTAATAATGAATTGCAATTATATCACTGAATTTAATGTTGTAACCATTTTAGTTGTAAAAAAGGCATTTGGAAAGGTTCCAACTACTTTTTTTACATCTGAAACTAAATATTCGGTGTTACGATATTATTTATTGCATTTCATAAAAAATATTTTAGTTCACTAATTAGCCACATTTATATTTCCATACTGTAATATTGCCAAATAAATCAAAACAAGTAAATATTTGACAGCTATTTGAGACGTTGCCAACTCTTAGGATAAGCTCTATTAAATATTTTTATTATTTTCGTTATTTTTATATATTAAGTGTGTAATAATTTTACAAATAAGGCATCAATTGTAAGTAATAATTATTTAATGACGGTCACTTTATCAATATCGGAGGACGCTTGTTACGCTTTTATACGAAAAAGTTCTGGTTCATATGGCAATCCACATGAAATGACGCAAGTGGGTGGTCGCACTTGCATCATCCATACTTAGTTTGTCACTCATTTAGGACGGGGAGGCTGTCCCTAAATACGGAGAATCAAAACTGCGCAATAGTCATTTTTTATTTAGACGAATTCGTAGAAAGATTAATTTTATATTTCTTTAAGTAGTTTGAGCCTTTGAAGACATTTTGATCTTTTGAAATGAGGTGAACTATTTGGCAGTTCTCATACGATGGTACCTACTTATGTTAGCACGCTTGGTGAAACACAAATGAATAGTGTGCAGTCAGCCCTATAGTTTGCAAACTTCAGTTCCTCTAATAATCCTCTTCACGTTCCCATTACGATTTCATGTGCCTGTGTGATTACTGGCAATGCAAACAATTCTCAAACCACAATCAGTGTTTTTGCTGTCGGTGAGCGCTACAAAATGCAAATTGCAGGGTCAGGAACGAACGTTTTGTGCAGCGGCTGACACGTTGCAGCCATTATCTATGTTACAGAGCGCACCGCAAACAATGAAACCGCATTAACTTGCGTCTAGGGAATACACATATTATTACTTGCGTGTAATTTGCTGCAAACGGTTGTAGCTCTTGCGTTGTTTAGGATAGAAACGCATTAGCACAGTTCAAAGCCAAAGTGCAAAATACACATTTGAAAATAAAGCTCACCCGAGAGTTTGTCAGTTGTTGAGCTAATCTTGAAAATGAATGGTTGAATTTAGTGGTTCACTATAACTTTAAATGTTTCCCGAGAAACGTTTTGTGTGAAATTCACGTTTATTTTTCCTTTATATGTGTTGAGAATTTCAGGCTGTTTACAGTGTTGACATTTCGCAGAGCGAACAGCACGCAGTGTTGAGGTTTATTACAGTTTTGCTTAAGTTAGTTGGCTGCACACAGGTCGGTAGCTTTCCCGATGAAGATCAAAACAAGGCGGCTTCGCTTAATTGACATTTACAACTTGCATAAGACATTCACCAGCTGGCACACTCTGCTCCTAAGCTTCTTGCGTTCTAAGATTAAAGGCGTGTTTGAAAATCGAAGCATATAATTCTACAAATAAAGAGATATGTCTTCGTAAACTGACACCTCAAGTTCGATATTTTATGGCACTAACATCTTAACGCGATACGCATCAACGGATCCTTTACTAAAGCTACTTCGACTTTTTCTGTTTTATGTTATTTGAAGTCTAAAAGCTTTTCAAAGTTTCAATTTACTACTCTTAGGTAACCAGCTTGTTTTGAGGCAATGTTATTTCGAGGCTCCGTAGGAACACGTTAAAAGCAATTGTACTGTGTAAGGCACTCTCTAAGTAGTCGCTTTGAATTCTCTGGATAGGCAATATTCACAAGAATACACATTTAATCAGGGTGTGGCGAAAACAACCCTCATTAAAGGGAATTAAGCTTGAATTTCAAAGTTACAGCACTTTATTCGGGCAAAGAGTTCTTTCATTCATTATTCATTGAAACTGGAATGATGTACATTATTTTGTGGAACACATGAATCGGGTATTAGCAAAGTAAAAGCTACTAAGTGTTTGGGTTTTGTTTTTTGGACATGTTTTTGTTTTCTCATTTTACGAGATGTAAAAAAACCTTTTTCGATTTATAACTGTAGCTCAAATACCATACCAATTTAATTAAATTTACTAATCATGAATCTCAACAAACTACCAACTTGGTGGTCTTAAGCGTGGGAGATTAAAACACTACATTTATTTAACGTGTGACCAAGTTACTGAAAGTGCTGTCTCTATCGCTATCCTAGGAAAGTTCCCCAAGGTAACAGACCAAGGATACATACAAAGCAAATACGAAGAATGAAAGGAGCAAGTTCAAAATGAAGTAAAGACAGATTTTATATTAGGGTCCGTGCACACAGCGGGAGACTTCAGCCATTCCCGGGTTCGCAGGAACATATAAAAGTATACATAAAGTTGCGACCACAATGGTTGTGGCGTTCAACTTGATTCCTAAACGCTTTACCAACAAAAGGAACTGTTTAATGTTACGGCACGCACCGCTAGTATTCGATACGGTTTAATAGTGGCTTTATTTCACGGCCATAGTTAAATCCTCGACATTAGCGTCGCGCATAGGTACGTGTCATTGAAAAGCGTGTAATTCGATTACATAAATCCGTAGTCCAACAATCTGGAATGACGTCGAGATTAATGTTGTGGACATACAAAATAAATCTTACGAATAAAAAAGAAATAAATCTTATAGTAAATCAATCAATGATTTACAACAGTTCGTGGTAATCGAAGTCTTTGATGGATCAATGCTAAATATTGATGGGCTCGCATTATCCTTTTAAGTGTTAGCCTTAGAATCATTAACCTATCTTTATTTTGAGATGTTGGCATTCAACTTTTGAATATTAGTATTATGTACTCAACTCATCAATGATACTAACATTTAGAATTTTACTCTATGATTTTTTTGATGCAGAAACCCAACTCTTAAACCCAGCTCCCTATCAATATTCTAATGGCAAAATTGGCCTTACCTAGTACCTACTAATAGTTTTTTGCAACAGTCAGTAAAAGTACCACTAAAGTCATTTAAAACGGGATATTTACCATGTTTTTTGTTTTTGAAAACTTGGTAAATATCCCGTTTCAAATAACTTCAGTAGTGAAAATAACCATGTCAGTTTAAAATCCTTTAGTTAACACCCGACTGCGGCTGTAGGTTACTATAAAGCATAATGGTGGTAAGACGATAATTAATCAGAAGTAAACTAACCTACAACTAACCAACTACAATCTGTTAAACATGAGACTTTACTTTTGAAGCTACTTTACACCTAACAAAACTCAGTCTCACAAAATGTTGGACGGGACCTAACAATTTGTCGAGCGACAACGACAGCGCGATCTAGCGGTGCACAGTAGCACCATCTAGTGACCTTATTGTAAAACGTTTTAGAGAATAGGTACTGAAAATTATTTTCAGAATTTTCTAGTTTTGTGATGAGGAGAAGGTGGTCCCAGGTGCTCCATTAATTCCTACCCAGTAGTTAAAAGGCCGCTTCCACTAGTAGAAACCAAAAAGTGAGCAATTTACTGCATTTTGATGACCTATTCTGCATATCACGTCGAAGATCAGATCTACACAATTTTATTATGAGACCAACTTAAAGTTACTATCTTTCAAATGAAAAAAGAACCATCGAATCGGGTCTCATAAGGCGGAGATAACCAGTAGCCGCCTTTTTGCCCCTTTTTGGAGGAAGTGCTTCTTCAACAAAAATCCCCGACGACAAAAAAATCTATAAAGTCGTAACAAATTTCGTTCAGATTGGTTGTACAATACAACCTGTAGAGGAGTACCAACAAACTGACACACGAAAGCAAATTTTGGACGGAGGACGCTTCGCTCGCTCGGTCAACTAGAAAAATACTAACTAAATCTATACACTTCACAGTGTTGCACATACTCATTAAATGAAAGAGGAAATCTCCTGTCGGTTTTCACAACATCCTGTCGGCCATTCTCGGACCTCCTAACAGGCTGTCACTAGATCAAAGCTTATATTTCCCAGAAATACCTGCGTATAGGAACGATTGAGGTAACATAACCTGTGTAGTGTGCCATAACATGCGAAGAGCTTTTATTTCAAAGGAAGTATTGAGCGGCGAGAACGTGTATGAAGTAATCAACACACGTAGTATGAATCTACGAATGCCGCAGAAATTCTAGACAGGTTTCGCTTAATGGAACTATACTACAAATTGTTGGGCCGGTTTTCTTAAACGATTAATTTAATTTAACGTGCTTTAATTCAATAATTTCACACATTTAAGAGTACTGTGTATTAAAAATTAGTAACGCGAATTTCTTTTATGACTTAATATTGTTAAATACTTCATCCAATTCATGGATCAAAAAAATATATAGTGGGGTATTTTCCTGTATATTTTTTCAGAGCTACAATGGTACCTACCAAAAGTAATTTACGTTGCATGCAAACATAAATTGTTACCTGTTCATAAGGAACAGTCACTATTGCAGTTACTTAGCTAATAGAGAGCCGTAACTTCTTCAAAGTTAGATGTTGAGAACACAAAGCGTAAGTAGTAGTCAACAGCGGAACTTTCAGCATTTACCGTATATGAAACATAAAAGATAATGAATCATTTGCAAAGTAATGTTGCATATTAATGATGATCTAGTGTTGGTAACATTATACGCGAAGTTTATATGTGAGCTCATAGAGATACGACCTGCATTTTGACAACATAATAGCACCATGAATTAAAAGTTGAAAGAATGTACGGAATATGAATGAAAATGTTCCTATTTATTATGTTATCATTTTCTTTCTGTACTACGAGCACAAAGTAGCAATTTTTCAAAACAACACTAGGGGGGCATCACGTTTTTCAAAGCTCTTTACTCAGCTGTTCTCGGAAGCTTTAAAACTTCATTTTTCGTCTAAAAACAAGTTAGCAAGAGTGCGTGTCTTGAATGGCGGGTGAGTCGTTAACTTTGGCGTGGTTATAAATCTCGTGAATGGCCAGCTTTATCGGCGTCCGTTAGACTCCCACAAACTGACGCTTCAAAGCAATATCAAAGGGATTTTAATTGCCAGTAGACCGACACTTACCGACATTATTACTCTAATAACAATCTGCAGATAATCCCTATGATGATGATGATAATTACAAACTAAAGGCTAATAGGGAGTTCCACAAGAATTTAAATACCGAACCTAAAGTTTTACTGCTTACAAGTAACAACATTTTTATCACTCGCTGGCGCCGCGGCATGTCTTGAACAGAAACACGAAATGTTTTGCAGTAAACAAACTCGAAGTAAAGGAAGTTTTGTAAATATAGATAAAAAGGGAATAAGTTTTGTAATTAATGTAATGTAGCTGGGAATATAACAACAGTTTGTCGTAATTTAAATACAATAAAGCTTAATACAGTTAATACAACGGCTATTTCAGTTGCAAGAACACCAAATTGAAAATGAAGAGGTGAAACTTTACGTGTGCTAAAATAACGAAATTGCAGTGTGGCATGGCAACTTTAACGTAGGTGAAGCAGCACCTAAACAGCTTGGAAAAGATTAATGGGCTTAAAATTGCATCGCAGCTGTGCAATAAAAGCAAGCCGGTGGAATCAGCGGCAGGCACCGAAATGCAGTGTATATCACTTACGACATGTGAGTGCATCCCGACTATTTCACTGGAATTAAAACGAAATGAATTTTAAAGATCACCGCGTTGACCCCTTTTTGCAGACATATATTAACAACCCGAGTAGAAATAAAGCACCAGCTAAATAATATGAATTATGAAGAATTACTGCGATTTAAATTTAATGGAGCTCTCTCTCGACTCTATTATTTTTAATGGTATTTCTGCGTCTCCTATTATCGTGCTGAGCTTTATTAGAGTAAAGTTCAAGCAAACATATCTACTAATTCAGCACTAAACTGACTAAGTGCTCTCACATTGCTTGTGTTTAACAAAATTAGTTTAATTCTTGCGCGTAGAGATTCGTATGCGAATTTAAGTTACTATTCGTAGATAATAATCTGAATAAACCATCTTATTGCTTATCAGGGAACGTTTTGCAGAAAGGATAGTTTTGAACTACCTATTATGTCATCTTTACCGATAGGTGGGTAAACATAGACAAAACTAAAAACTCATACCCACATCTCAAATATCGTTTTCTTTAACGTCTAGTTAATAAAAAGCATTAAAAAGATTTATTCGATATTGATATCGAATAAATCTTACTGACCAATGAATTATAAATCAGGACTCTCCGAACGTTCTTTCGCGTCGCTGGAGCAAAAAGCAAATTGCGTTTGACCGGTCTCGTCTGAAGAACGTTCTAAATACGTAGGAGGACAAGCCGCACAATACGAACAATTGAGGACACCTCACACCTCGACAGTTATAAACACTAGACCAGACTTAATAGAGAAGCACTATCGAGAAACTTATTGAAAACCATCTATGAAAGTAACAATAAAACTTCCAGATTACATTAACATGGACTCTATTTTGGAGATAGTATTATTTTAGTGAACATTTAAGTTTTTATTACAGAGGAACCTTATTATTATAGCCTTAAAGGTTAACATTTTTATTCTTCGTAACAAAACTGAGATAGTAATGTCGCGCGCCATTAATTTTCCCAGCTAAATAAAGTTTCAGAAACGGAAAAGTCCACCACGGAGTTTTCCTTTGTTGTTGAGGGCAAATAACTTGCGGGACAGGAAAATATACAGGACCACGAGAAATTCTAGAGATTAATCGTTATAAGAACAGAATGTGTTCCATGGGAAGAAAGATTAACCGGGACTTGCGATTCTTAATATGTGGTGTTTCCAGAAACAAGTAAATTGTGTTAATTAGGTAGAGCACAAAATATTGTTTAGCTATCATACGCAAGTGAAGTAGGTTGACATGAAGTACGTAATGAAGTTTTGATAAACCTTGGCGCCTATGTTAAAACAAGAAATAAACATCATTCAGCCACCTACATACATCACTCAGTTCTTATCGAAACAATTGCAACAAACAACTAATTATACAATCGCGGACCCTTACAAATTCACTAGAACAATTTTACTAGTCATTTATTTTGTCACTCAGCGTAAGCAATCAGTTAATTTATTCAGTATGAATGGATGTTGCTAAGTGACATCAATTAACGTATATCAGAGTATTGGGACTGCATGCACTTGGGTTTATGTATGCGCCACATGACACTACTGACGTCAGCGTGTAAGAATGTAAGTGTTCAAACTATCTATGTATCTACGTTCTTCGAACTTGTAGAACTTAAACATGTGCTTCTTGTTTTATTCAAGCTACAGCCTTTTACCTAGAAAGCTTATTTCCTACTGAGAACAAATTACAGCATCTTAACAGAATGAAATCTCATAGAGTGTGAATGCTAAATGTTACGCTAGAAAAGAAAAACAAACTCACCAAACACAATAAGATGTTATTACATCTATGAACATATTTGGATAGACTACGAAAATAGAAATGGAAACTAAACTACTAAATAAACGAAAGTCACCATTCCAAAGTATGTAAGAATAATCCTTGGGGAAAGCTTCACAGGAAAAGGGCGCTCTGCGGGGAGTTCAAGGTATCGACTAAACAGAACAGGATCAGAATTCAGAGGTCGTGCGGTCGCTCCAAATGTAGATAACGTGATAATCTTTAAAACCGTGACAGTTAGACAGTTCTAAAGAACCGAACTGCGCAATGTGGACTACTACAGCCCACACTATATTATGTGAAATTATGTAGTGAACCAAGTAGTGGAGTAGTAAACCAAGAATGAGACAAACATTCTCTCATTCATCAGACAAACATTCTTCAGGCGAACCAATAACAAATCAGCAGTAAAGTTACTCGATTCACAAATTAAACCAATTCGCGATGACGTCGGGTGGATCGATAACCAGATAAACAAGTTGGGGTGGGGCAGCGACCCCTGTACTCTTGAGGACGCAGATGCCCATACATGGGACGGCAACATTACGACAGTTAGACGGTTTAATCTGGTCTCGGCAAACTGGGGTGGACTCATACAGACACACTTGTGGGACACTCTTTGCAATGATTTTACTAGTTTGCTGATTCGGCACAAATTGTAATTCAACTGAGGGGAAATAAGCTATTATGAGCTACTTGGGAGCTGCGGGCTTTCGACCCTTATTCGTATCTACTATAATATTGAACTTAAATGTGGGTATGACGTGTCCCTTATTAAGTGGCTCTACAACTTTTCTCAGAAGTGATAACGGAGCTCAGTTTTTTGTTTAGAATACGAAGCAATAAACAGAAGATTAACTACCTATGTGTGCTTTACTAGCCAATAATAATACTTAAGATACACAATATGTCGGATTTATAAATGAAGGCATTGATATAACCAAAGGCATTTCGCTACTAAACAATCTGAACAATGTGGTAAATCATAAAATCATCATGGTAATCATAATCATAATCATAAAATATCTAATATGCGTACGTGGGCACACGCATAACTCTAGTGTCAAAGCTTTGGAACCCTGAAAATGAAACCTTTTGTTCGCGTGTTTTATTCTAAACCAAAAAATGCTGAAATTTATGAATATTTCTCGTTGGCCATGCTCGTATGTCAAGCTTTATGACTTAAAGCTAATGGATCTCATGTCTGCGATAAGAACCCCAGACACATTAGGAATCTGATTCCCAAAAATATAATCCCGAAACACACACTGGGAGAAGGGGAGCTACACGTCTAATCCCCCGAATGGCGCCACCGCCTGTGACATTCTGTGTCAATGTGGAGCAAGCGACTTCCCAAGTCCCTGACACTTCGCGATACTTGCACAGTGCGCGCCACAGACTACAATAAATTATATATATGGTTCGCGCCCCGGTTAATTTCGACAGTAAAATGGCGTTAAAACCTTTGCCGACGCATGTACGGCGGAATCTTAAACAGATTTAGTTTTTCAATAACAAAGTTGAAAGACAAACATATCGACTTGGAATATAGGTTAAGTACTTTAAAATATTTGAACACGCAGAGGAAAATATTTTCCTTTAAACTGATATATTCATTCAGTCAAGCAACATCGGATCTACCGCAAATACCGTATCCACCTACATAGGTATTACCTAGGTATTGAAAATCCATTTGTAAGGGGACTGGACGTTAGCGAGCTTCAAGTTTCATTTGATTTGAGGTGTATCGGATAGCCGGTCCGTTACGTAGGTGCCGTATTATGTGGCTTCGTGAGCCGCAAACCGCTCACAGTACACCTCACTCGGGAAACACGCTTCTCTTGGAATATTCAAGGATAAATGTAATACATACAGCTGCTGGGCTGGTATCGATTACTTATAGCTTGATATGTTACCTTGTAAACTCCAGTTGCATTTCCCACATCTATAATTTATGGGTGCAAAGAGAGAAACATTCAAAGCGCCGAATATCACACCAAGCTACTCACCGGTAACAAAGAATCAATACCTTATGCCTAAAATAAAATATAACAATAGCCCGCGCCGCATTATAGGACAACCGCTTAAAATGCTTTCCATGTTCGGAGTCATCCGGCGGTGACCGCTCGCAGTACCCGCACTCGCGTGTCGGCCCGGAAGTAAGACATGGGAATCTAATCACTTACTCGATCTTATCTGCCTCCAAATATTTTAACTTTCATGAAAATAAATAATCGCCATGTCAGAAAGTCATTAATTTCACTTGTAACCAGGATGCTAGTTGTGACTTGTGACGCGAAAGCGCCAGATTGTTTTACGATAAGGCTATCGTAGTTTCAATTCATAAACATTCATAAAGGTTTAATAGCGTCGGTAAGAACCGATAATAGCTGCGCTAAAGTCTAAACTCCGTGCTTATAGGTCACCTACGTCAACGTTCTGTCGCTTCTTTGTTATCGAGTTTCTTTATATTAATAACTGCCTATATAAATTGTGCTTAATGGCCCCAGCCGTATCTACATATTAAAAGTAAATTATGATTGTATAGATAAATCGATTGTAATCAAAACATTTCTAGCAAAAAATACTGTTATGTCATTCAGCATTTGGCATGAGAGGCGCCCTCAAAAAGCGAGCGTGAGTCGGCAAATTGTAACTAATGGATCTCCCAGAAGATGACTCACGAGTCCCACATGTCACTCTAAGTAAGTCACAGACTGATTTTATAGAGACGCGGGTCGGGGTTCGTTATTTTTGGAACGATGGGGAATGGGGCCAGTTTCTGTATGCATAAAAAACTTACCCTTACGAATTCACTGACAAAGTCGATTACATTATATACGTAGCTTCTACATTTAGGACACAATAGCCGCTACTTAAATGTAGATAACATTACTTGAACGACGATCTTTAAAACGAAGCAATGACGCCAGCTGACATTATACTCAGAAATACTAATTGATCTGAATTAAACAATGAGATGAATGTCCGTCTGGGTATGAAGTGACTGCAAATAACATGACTGTTCTTATTGATTAATTTGTTCTGCTTTTTAGAACAGAAGGCAGTCTCAATCATGATTTACAAGAACATCATCGGCTACCACGAGAGAGAGATTCCAATGAAATACACAAAATTGGAACACCTTTAAGTTCTGAAAATCATAAATAACAGTTTGTCTCACAAATATATCCATGTCACAACAATGGGATTACAAAAATGAAAACTGGATTGCAAAACGCAAAACATGGATTCCCATTGCGTAAAAGCAATTCAATCTCCTAAGCACACATGCGGACTTCATAAATCTCATGTCAGATCGGTAGAAGCGCGTTTTATGTCATAAATACAGCGGGTATGTATGTCAAAACATGGGGGATTTGGGCGCGCTCTCCCTGCGCGGACGGCCAACCGTCGTGCGACGCCAGCCGAGATAATGAAAAAAGAAGATTTATGATCAAACTCTAATCAAATTTTATTACCGTCTACCACCCTTCACGTTATTATCGTTGCGTACTGCGTTTTCATTAAGGATTTGTAGTTCAGTATGTCATATTTCAAAGCGACCGCTGTCGCTAGACGTAGAAAATTAAATGCACTCTAAAACATCTAGATCAATGGTTCCCAAACTATGGGTCGCGACTCACTGGTGGGTTGCGAGCGAATATTAGATGGTCTTGAAACATCCTTCCATCCTCCATCCTTCTCATGAAATAGCACTCCTTGTATTTAATTAAATATTAAAATTTTCGATTGCAACTGATTGTTTTTTTCTTTTTGAACAGTCCTTCATTCACATAGTTATGCCCTTTTTTTTCATGACAGCCAAGAGGTGAGTCCCGAATTTGGAACTTTTTGTTAGGTGGGTCGCGGTCCAGTCATTTTTGGGAACCACTGATCTAGATAGATTCTAGAGGTTATTTTGCCTTTTAGACAAAATATTTTAAGCTATGACTATAAAACTTGAAATCGCTCCAATATTATCTAAACACAAAGCAGATGAAAAATCAAAACGTAGCCAAGTTTCCTTAGTCAAAGGGGTCGTGAGTCACATTACCATAAAGTTTCAAGCACGGAATGTGGTGCTGTAATATAGCGGGCAATAATATAGGCATTCGTACGCAACGTGGAATAACGCTCGCACCTCCCCCCTACCACCATGATCCCGTCCTTCACCTCTCTGACCCAATTATGCGGAACATATTTAAAAAAAAATCCTACTGCAGTTACCTACACCTCTCCACTCGCAAATGGCTACTAATGACTTAATAAAATGACCATGAACTTGAATGTCGCAAAATTCAAGAAGGGCTAATCCCCCACATCACGTTTTGTATCAACAATCGAAACCGGTTTGTAACCCACCGTCATAACACAAGTGCTTTGAAGTTCAGCATATAATTGTATCATATAATAAGCGACGTTCAAATTCCATTGTAGATACATAACAAAGATATAATTTTATCAATAAACGTGAAACGAAACAGTGCCTCACTCATTCCTTCTTTATCAAATAAGCTGATATTGCGGCCCAGTTCTAGGATTGCCTGATTATAAGTTCACATTACTGGTTGAGAGGTCATCAAGAGCATCTGCATTATTGTTATGTCTCCACTTTCATTCATTGTCCATTCAATTTACGTTTTCTACAGCGGAAGGCAATCTTCCGCCCGTTTTTTGCAACTATTCTCAGGAGCTGAAATTAATATTTCTTTGCTAGCGTCTCTCCGCTTCGCAATTTAATTGGTTTTTAATAGAACTTCAGTATTGTTAAGAGTAGTAAATTGCTATGAATATGTTCAAATTTTAAAATGGACAGTGCTCTTTATAACATTTCAAAATATTTTTACAAAAACATGTTTGAAATGACCCTCAACTTGAGTAATGAGAGCAAAGGGTGCCACAAAAAGGTCTATTATATACAGTAAAGCGCAATGACTTGAATTAGTTATTCAGTTGATTATGCCTCCCCTCTGGCCACTCTATCATTATCGTTTTACTTCGCACGTGCCGACTTGCGCAGGCACCCTTGTGCTCTTCAAGGTCGATAATTATAGCCTGCAGTCTTTTGTTCCACGCTCGCTACCCTCTCTTTAAGAGTAAATATTATTTTGTCTTCGTATGTTAAGTAGGTACTTTCTAAAGTTCTGTACAGAAGTCATAGGTTGTCTGATTATATTCTGGTAATTGTGAATGTTGACAGTCTGAATATAATTTGGGATTAATAAAAACGAATGGGTGAAAAAAATACGATTTTCAATCTCACCACTTTGCAGTCGAATGCTTGACCAGTTTCTCACACACGAGTAATACCAAATTTCTTACAAAGTTTTGCATTCTTAATCCACCTGTCTCACTGGTGTCCAGCCACACCAAAACCGATGTGTTTTATTTTAACGACTTAGCTCTGCTCTTCTTTAGATAATTATATAGAGATGAGCGGACCATATATTCCAAAAATATTAGAGTGCGGTTCGTTCCATTGAACATTTCAGCTACTTGGAAAACGGACTAATCCAACCAGCAGATCTCGCTGAACCACGCTGGATGCGACTGCAGCTTTGCGGTATGGACGACGAAAAAAACTTGCCAAACTTGCCTGCCAAAAATCGGCCGAATTTGGTTTTACCAAAGGTCTTATCAACTGCATTGTACACTTCTGTAAAGCAAATAATATTATTGTAACAAGATTCAAATCCCTAAAGAGCGGTTGATTCGATTGATAGTAGATTAATTGCAAACTCTGTTGTGAACAGTTAGATGTTATAACTTGAAGCAGTTGGAGACCCATCGTCAAGCCGCTGGGGAAATAACTCGCGCACTGCCTGTTATTTCGTTGAAAGCCAAAGAATCTCAGAGTTAATAGTGCAGCAGTGTTTCCTAGTGAGAATAGCTAAGCCATAAAGCACTATATAAATTCCAAATGTTATAACCGCTTTATGAGCGGATTAAGAATTATGGCTAACTACCGCAACGCTCCTTATCCCACATTTTTAAAGTTTTAGGGAAAGCAAATTCATTCTCAAGTTTATACAAACATTCCGTTAAATGTACCTACTCCGTCTTAACATAAGCGGCAAATGAAGAAACTTTTGTAACAAGTTTATTTATATGTACTAGAGATTAGGCATTGCGGGTTACTCCGGACTCCGGACTCTTCAGGGAAATTTAAAGGTGCCCAAATCGCACCTGGGAAATCACATTCTCACCAACATATTCTAAAGAAATAACAAAGGGTCCTGGACTAGTAACTGCGCTTGGAATGATTAAAGTAGTGGATGAAAATAATAGTAGTTTATCATTTTCTTTTCGCACTTTAAGATATTTGTATCCGCCTCGTGAAGAAAAATTTCTGCTCAAATTCAACGAAATTTATAGCAATTACACGATGTGCGGCGAAACACAAATTTTAATACTGTAAGTAGGTTGTTCTTACTCTACGTGTTTTGGATCTCAGGGACAATTGCCAAAAACATTTTTAGCGCAAGGGCTGAAAATGAGATTGCAAAGTAGATATACGTCCTTTGGATCATGAAACAACTTAAATACTATAGGTACTTGAACTCTTGAATGAATGCTTACAATAAGAAAGTGAAAATAAACATTAAACGTGCATATAAATAAAATTCACACGAGTGCACGACCGACCCTTGACTAATGTGCGCGGGCGCAGGCCACAGACGGCGTAACCCGACGAGTGTAAACACACACCGCTGAGATGAAACGATGGAAGCCGGCACTGGCCACTTATCGACTCCTGCACCCGTTTTGATTATGCCTGCTCTGTCAACACCCCAAAATAGATTTACATAGAGCGCCGCAGTTCTACACCGAATTGAGAAAAATTAAGTATTAACAGTTCAAATGTTTCAAGCCTCATTAAGGCGAAAGCGTCAAGGCAGCGATTTTTGCAATTTGCAGGTCAGTATCATGTTCTATGTTGATCTAAATATGATTCGCGACCGTATCAAATGTTTATTTATAGAATTACTAGCTGCCCGCCCCGGCTTCGCTCGAGTAGCACTAAGTACGTATCTACGGCGCACCTACCTGCCTACCCTACCGACCCTACCGACCCTACCTACCCTACCTACCCTACCTACCCTACCTACCCTACCTACCCTACCTACCCTACCTACCCTACCTACCCTACCTACCCTACCTACCCTACCTACCCTACCTACCCTACCTACCCTACCTACCCTACCTACCCTACCTACCCTACCTACCCTACCTACCCTACTAAAAAGTATCCTATGTCCGTCTCCTGGTTCTAAGCTACCTCCCCACCGACACTTCCTAACTAACACAACTTTCTTTTATATATATAGATAATCATAAAAATGATCAATACACCTCTCTAAGTTCATGTAATCCCATTCAATGACTATTTCATGAAATCGTGACATTTGACAATTATGCTAACTTATGGAGTTGTATTGCTGATTGTTATGATTATAATTATGTAAAGCCATATTTGTTACGGTCGCGAATCATATTTTAATAAACATAAAACCTGACACTGACCTGCAAAATGCAAAAAACTAAAGAAAACTTGAATCTCGCGGGCTACCTTAGCGCATCCCCCTTAAGCCCAATGGTTAAAATTAGTCACGAACTCGAAACAAATACCTATTTTATACATATAAATAACATGGTTAGGTAATTACTGTTCACCAGATTTGAAGAATATGAAAATGAGAAATGAATTAAGTAATCAAAGCAAAAGCAGATAAAGTGTCAATTTTAAGATAAACCGCTCTGCGGGAGCATTATAGAAACGACTATGATTTATTATGACGTTATAAGTTTATAACAATTATAACATATAATATTGATCGTTCGTCTTATGGCGCTCTCAGCCTTTTTTGCTAATCAATAATCAGGATAATATACGTACCTAATCCTAATAATGATCGATTCGTATCTATGAAATTTATAAGTAAGTCCGGATAAATCCTGAACAAGCTCTTAACGAATTACTGGCCTTATAAAATGGATAAGAACATATCTTAAAACATTTTGTGTAGAGCTGGTGTTCTAAAATAAATTCTTAACTTAAAATGCGTTGAAAAAATGAGCGGAGGCCAGGTGCAGTCCATATCCGCTCGAACAGAAAGAAAAAAAGTTGGGTGCTCTTTGAGAGGTAGAGTACTACATTAAATTCGTTTTTTTTTTGTGCTAGGGAGATATAATATGGGTAAAGAGAGTACCTAAATACTGTATGTTTTGTTTGGTTAGTTTTTTAGTAGAGTTCAACAATTACGGGAGCAGAGGATCCGATGTAGATCCCATGAATTCCCATGGCCTATATCTTTCGATACTTTTAAAGAGCGATCTCAATGATTAAATAATTAATCTGGAGCATTAATTATTTAATCATTGAGATCGCTCTTACCGACTTCCTCGTTGGTCTAGTGGTCGTAAGCCCTACTGCTGAGCATGAGGTCCTGGATTCAATTCCTGTTTCGGGAAGTGTTATTGGGATTTTCCATTTGGAATTACTCAGTAACAGCCTGGAGTCTGGTTTTGTGCACAGTTGGTGGCAATAGGCTCGCCCCCTATTATATGGGACTTAAACATAACTGGGAAAATGTGGGTGTACTATAGGTACACCTCATATCCTATCGCTCTATCTAACGGTAACACGGATGATTTTTGCTGCCTGGCGTGGCGTCTCGAA
Organism: Agrochola circellaris; assembly: GCA_914767755.1. Classification (NCBI taxonomy): domain Eukaryota; kingdom Metazoa; phylum Arthropoda; class Insecta; order Lepidoptera; family Noctuidae; genus Agrochola; species Agrochola circellaris. The sequence continues at coordinate 8,360,862 of OU611849.1, forward strand.
CCTCGGATGACAAAGTTGCCTTCGAAAAATGTGTGAGACTTAACGCTCTTGTGATAAGCAAAATGTTTGCAAAAATAAGCGAGTTTAATGTCTTCACAATAATAAAGTCAAAGGTCTGTTGAAAAAGTTTCCCAGCGTACTTTGTGGGTTGTCTGCCAGTGACATTGCGGCAAAGTCAACCCATAGTGGATTCAATACACCTTAAAGTAGATTGATGAGGGAAAGACCCCACTTTTTCCAACTTTTCTTATTTTTCCTCGCAAGAAACTTTTCGATTTATCATATTCTATTTGAAACGGGGTTCGGAACAAATTATTCGAGAGCAAAAGTTTTCAATGATCGCTTCCTTCAAGTAGATTGTAGACAACAATGGATTTAAAAAACCTATCAATTTTCTATAGCGAAGAATGATCGTGGTCGATTGTTAAGTATTTTGTTCACTTCTTCGATCTAGTTCCGTGTTTCTTCCTCAGTCTCTTTTTGATCTTCTATGTTAAAGGGTTTGGTTTCCGCACTTAGTCCTTCAGGTGGACCATTGTTCGTGGGCCATGGCCGCCATCGGTGGTGATTCCAACCAGCCCACTTTTTGGTCTTATTTGCCATTGCAAGTTTCAAGGTCTTCCATTCATTAATAGTTCCAGTTTGGATTCGCAAATTTTCATTTAATTTTGTTTTGTACAAAAAACTTATTGTAAGCATTCTGTTACAAATCCCTACCAGTCCCATCTTATAGGGTGTAGAAATCCAAGTTACGACGAATAGAAGATCAGTGTTCGCGCTATTTCATGTTTTTTAACATTCGTGCTGATACTTTTGGACCATTGATTAAGCGATTTTATTTTAACAAAAGCCAACCCGTCGATCGGCCAGCTCCGACGTCTACCTGCGTTGAACACCTGTCGCAAGCTGTTACCTATAACTTGTATTACTTATATAGAAAAAACTGAAATCCCAGCTGTTTAGGATTACATTAAAAATGACTAAGGAACGCAAAATTTTCGTCCAGACCGAATTCTCTTCTTGCTAATGTAGGTACTCTACTTACGGTAAGTAGATAAGGTTTACGCTTTACGCTTCTCAACAAGGGCTAAGGAAGGTACAGTAATTTTATAAGTATACCTACATAGTAAAATGGCAATGGTATTTGATAATAAGAAGATACTTATTATGCTGCATCACGATTAATATGACGCATAAAAAGGCAATCCTCATTGATTGTACCGGCAGATGTCCATTTAACAATAGGTGCGCTTTCAATAATAATAATTCGTTCTCATCGAATCGTGATGTGATGGTATTCTTTTATTAAAATGGGAAGGATAGATTTTAATGTGCTGTTACATTTTTAAGATAATTTGTAAGAAATTGAATTAAAATAAGAATGAAGATGGCTATTAACTAAAGTCTATTGGCATAAAACAACCATAATTTTATTGTTCTCAGAAATGAGATTGGCGCCCCGCAAAAAGTGCTCTTTCTCAAACGGTCCCATTTGTTCCCTGAATTGCCCGGAATGAGGGTCCCTCGGTTGAATTACAACTTATTTTTCAAGCCATATGACACATAGGTACAGTGGGTAGGTATATTGTGAAGCTCAGTTTCTTTAGAAAACGGTAATTATTAAAAAAATGTAGTGTAGGTTATGATATACCTAAGTAGGTCTGTGTAGCGTACCTTCCTACTTAGCTAGAAAGAAGAATATATAATAAAACTAAGCACTAACTATAAAACTACTAGGAAGGTTGCTGTGGTGGATACAAGTTAACACAACATCTACAAAATATTTAGACGTCTACGGGCCTACGGGTCTACCCAATGTTAAGCGCCAATTATAAGAAAATTTTACTATAATTCCCAACAAAAAATAAAGTATATTTCACGTTGAATCAAACAAGAAGCATGCAACTTACCTGTTAGTAGGAACAGCAGAATTAAACGCCGCATGACGGAATGCTTTCAGGAGCAGCGTGGAACGTTTACGCGCGTGTGTTTACCGGAGCCATCGTCAACAGTCCCGTCAGTCAACTATGTAGCCAATGTTTACGCGACTCAGCTGACGTCTTCGTCTATTATGTTCGCCAATTAACCACACACTCGCGCACTGCGGGATCCGCACGCTGCAGTGTCAACGGCCACGAGCTTACGAGAAAAACTAGACACTTGGCGAAAGCTGTCCTTCTAGGAAGCAACCGGAACTGTCCCACGTTTGCCGCTATCTTCCAGTGACTTACTCATTCATCTTCCAATATACCAAGTGCGGAAACTAGACGACAGTCCCTTCTGTGATGAAAACATCACACATGGCTAGAGCGGCGACGAAAGCTTTCTCGCGCGCGATCACAGCGCACGGCGGCTGAGTCGCGAGTTGCGTGAGTGGGCCGGCAGCGGCCGGGGGGCGGGGGTGGGGGGAGGGGGAGGGGGTCGTCCACGCCTGCGCACCGCGCCCGCACCGCACCACCTCCAGTATTGACCGACGACGCCTCCTTCCTACATTTCACATCCTTAACTAGGTACTACGAATTCTCCTTTGAAAAATCCCCTAATTCCATCCCTCCGATTGAGATAGGCCACGTCTATGGTCCATGAAATAAGCTCACCTGATATTTACAAGCAATGAAGTTTTGAATTACGAAGACTGGATGACTTGCTACAGTAACCCTGCCTACATTAATGTTGCCTAGTGCTGGGAGGATTGAAATCCCAGGCGCTCTGAAGAGTTATAAACCATATTGCAAAGTTAGCGCGAGGGCAAACAATTTACCCTTTCTTAGGAATAGGATGCGTTTATAATGTTACGGTTAGGCTCAAGTTGCATACGCTAACAATGAACCTATTACTTAAATATTTATACACATTAAAAAAATTGAGGTTCTATAAAAATACATAGTGTACCATTTTAACTAATCCAGCTATAAAACATATCCAAAACCATCCCTCTCAAATAGATTGACTAAATCCAAAATAAAATGTAAGTAAGCAGACATAATGTGCAGTCTCCATTCCTCACGAATGCTTAATAAAAAAGTCGTGAGGTCGTAGTTGATCTAGTCTAGGCGACAGCCTAGTTGGCCTGCACCCTATATACGCTGTTGATGACGTCAAAGTAAGTTGGCAACGAGTAGACGCCCGCAAAGCGAATTAACTTGGGATGTAGTGGCACTCTAGGATGACATAAGCTATGTCCTATAAAGGGGACCTAGTCTATCGTGCTAACTGCTCCACTATTTACTTACCTACTATTCAGACGGCAATATTTGGTCTGTCTAGGTACTAAATTATAATTTCATATTTATTTTCTAGAACGTTGACCGTCGACTTTTAAAAAGATTATCTATACTAATATTATAGAGTTATTTGTGAGTTTGTATGAAGGGGATAATCTTCTGAACTACTGATCCGAATCCCAAAATTCTTTAACTAACGGAAAACTACAATATTATCGATAGTCATATGATTTAATGTTAAAACTAGCTTCTGCCCGCGACTTCGTATGCAAGTCTATAACCTTCCTCAAAAATTGGGCTAACCAATGCAAAAATATTTTTTCTAATCTGACTGGTAGTTCCGGAGATTACACACAAACATGACAAACAAACAAACAAACATATTTTACCTCTTTATAATATAGAAGTTTTCTCGCGAACGAAATCGCGAGCAGAAGGCAGTCATAGATATACTCTGTTATTTTATAACGAAAACTTTAAAAGGAGTATTACAAAACCACGCACGACCTCTTTCCAAGGATTTTATTCCGATCAGGAAAAGTCTCGTGTACCGAAGGACGGAAAATGTACTTATTTTAAATCGCTTCAAGGCTTCACAGTATGAAAATGTAAGTGCAAGCTGATTTTCAGGAACATTATCACCGTCCCTAGAATTTATAGGTTCCGAAATAGAAGGTTTTTTTTAATGCTGAATTTAAGTACTTACATAGAACTTACTTACGTAGAAAGTAATCAGTAATTCTAGTTTTACTGAAGCGGGGTTTATAATAGCAGACTGTGCAAAATGTATTTGCGATTTCAAACTATTCGGACAGAGCAATAACTGTAACCATATTTACTTATTTAGGTTTACTCCTAGCAATTTGCGTGAAATGAGAAACGGGAAGCTGTTTCATTTTAGAAGTAAAGTAGACTTTACGACGTTTAATTATAATTTTACGATGTTGAAAAGGAACATTCGAATAAGTACCTAGGTACTTACCTCAAGGTAAGCATACAAATAAATAAACTAGTGATCAAAAGCTGGCAAATGATGTTAGTAGAACCTGTAGGAATGTTTTCATTGATATTTCTAAGCATCCTCAAATAGTTCCCCCTATCCTTGACTGGGTAAGAGTTTTCAGACTGAAGGCTTCTCGCCAAACAAGTTTTTAAATAGTTCCGGACGGAGTCGGTAGGTGTCGCTGGCGTAAGTTACTTTGCAAACACTTACGCCGTACCTTACATACCAATAGATAATTTTCATTATACCAAACTTGAAGTAAGCAAAATGTACTGGGAATATAAGAATTTGTCATAAACAGGTTGAATGAAGAATTACTGACTGAAGGGTGGGCGTTTTGGGGGACTGTCTAATGTAATTTAGACGTTCGAAAAGTGCTGATTCTCAGCCTATTTTGAATAAAAGACTTTTGAATTTTTTTATCTTTTAAAAAGGACTTCAGGTCGAATATAGTTTTTCCAGAAAAGGATCCTTGATTAGCCGTGGTTTGAAGCCGAATCCCGATCGTTTTACCGAAAAAAGACACTCTCTATTTATTGCTTTGATTGATAGTCTGCCAACGGATGGTTACTATTTGAAGAGTCCTTGGATGAAATCCTCAAATCAAATGCAAGTTGCGCTAGAATATATTGTACTGAGTCCCCTTATTTATTTAAGGCTCCCACAGACAAGAGTGACGCGACTCTAGAAGAATAATTTCTATGAAAACTTCATGGAAATTGTTCTACCAGAATCGAGTGACACCGTCACGTCGCGCATATTTGTGGGAGCCTTTAACCCATTTTACAGACAGGTAACTTTATTGTGAGCAGATTGATAGCTTGCACACTATGTGCATTTACTATGAGCCATGTCATAGGATTGATAACGAATGACCATAATCCGTAAAGTTATGATTTAAATTTAAGGACAATTAAATTCATATCAATTTTCTGACTACATACAATATTACTACACACTACATACCAACCACCATTATCTACAATTATTTTAGAATAAAAAACAAGTATTTTTTAAATTGTTATAATTGTAAACAATTGATTCAAACTATGCTACCAACTATTATCTACACAATACTAAATAACTAAGTAGTTTCTAACATTTGCCTTGCAAGTTTTTCCTGGGTCCACATTTTGATAAGTTGTTTTCTGATTTCAAATGCAATAACGGCTGTAGCCATTCCAGTATTTAAGCTGTCTACTCCTCTTTGTAAAGGAATATTTAATCTTACGCCGTTCATATTTGATGCTAGCCTGAAAATAATTTTGTTTACATCAGTTACATTATAGAAAAACACCGGCCAAGTGCGTGTTGGACCACGCACAATGTAGGGTTCCGTAGTTGGGATCAATTTATCCCATTGTAGTTGAAAAACGTGTTAAATCATAGCAGTAGTATATATAACGAAAAAAGAGCTAAGTAGACTGTACTAGTTAATGAGTAATAATCAACCAACTTAAAGATCTCCCATACATTCCGTATGGGAGATCTTTAAGTTGGTTTGGTTGATTATTACTCGTTAACTAGTACAGTCTACTTAGCTCTTTTTTCGTTATATATACTACTGCTGTGATTTTTTCACAAATCCAAGTACAATCATTTAGCTGGCGGGGGGGGACACACACGACACTTGACCATAACAAAAAATTTCAGTTAAAAGCTTAATATTTTGCCAACGGATCCCTGAACCCAAAAATGGTTTACACATGAGAAAAAAAACATCCCCACTTTACGTGTTGCGGACGTACCCTAAAAATACGGACGGACAGATAAACAGACAGACAGGCGGACATGGCGAAACTATAAGGATTCTTTGTTTACTACGGAACCCTAAAAAGCTATGAAGGCTATCTAGTAAAAAATAACTTGGCACTGTCTTACTTGTAGCTATCATGACTTATCCCTTCAGTTTCTCCACCTATTATTAAAGTTGTGTGTTTTAAAGTTGAGAATTCCACGTCATAGTATGGCAACACTGGCATCTGATTTCTTTCATTATTCCCCGTTGTTTCGTCTTTATCATCTGAAGTTGTGGTGTTGCTATCAGCAATAAATAATGATGTGTTTGGTTCCACGTGGCTTGGCATTTCACTCCAGTCTATTGAGTGGTAAACAGGGAGTCTGAAATGGGCTCCTGCTGCACTTCTTATCACCTTTGGGTCCCAAAGATCCACACATCCTGAAAAAATATAAGTAAAGGTAGTACCTGCATTGGGACCTTTTTTTTGGGTGGGAAATTATCAAATAACTTCTCCTCCCACGCTGGGCGGATCGGGAGGACGTGTCACACTCTTACTGACTAAAATCCACCCGGGTTCCTTCAGTTGCCTTTTCGTTGCCAGGGGCCATAGTATCCCTTTCGGACTTTCCCGCAACCCCGGCAGGCATCGGTCCTAGGGGACCCCGTCAACCCGCACTGGGACCTTGTGGTAGATTACAGCCCACTCCCTCTCTAAAAGAGGAGGCTTATGTCCAGCAGTGGGAACATTATAGGTAGGTAGAATATTATACCATGACAAATAGGTATGATTAAATAGGTATACACTCAGCAAAACTAATTTTAAATAAATTGACACCCTATTTGCAGTGTTAAAGCCAGAATGACAGATGTAAATTGATTATACTGACAATTTAAGTTGGTAGACAATTTGCTTAACAATAAATTTACCTGACTATACAATATTTGAAAGGATTTTCTAAGCACCTTTACTTATTTGGATTATTTCAATGCTAAAGTTTGTAATATTACCTGGCAAAAAGCAATAATTAATACTTTTTTTAAAGTACCTTTTGACAGTAGCACTTTCTCGCAGCCAGCACCAACAGCCACCCGCAGTATGGTCCCCAAGTTACCAGGCACTCTGATATTGTCACATATAAACTGAAGAGGCAAAGGTCTTGATAAGCTCTTTACATTATCTGCGTTAGGAGTTTCAAATACACCTGAAATAAAATAAATGCATGATTATTAGAAGAAGATTTGATAGTATTGGCATTTACTCAGCCTGTAATTCTCATGTACTGTATATAGCTTTGTTTTCGCATATTACTTAAACTGTCTAAACTTTGCTAACCTAAATAAAAAATTGTCTTAGTCACACAGCATTTAAAATAGGTAGAACGCAGTAGAGATCGCAGAAAAGGATCAGGCTGCCCATCGTGTTTTGTAGTTTTTTTTTTTTTTTCTATGTATTTTGTGGTGTACAATAAAGTATATATAAAGAAATAAACATAACAACACTACAAAGGCATAACAGAAGGCTTAAAGTGGCCAACTGCCTTTAGGTATAGACTTCTGGAAACTGTGATAATTGAGAGAAGTAATTCAATAAATCGTATAATAAACTCACCAAAAATACCAGGACTAGTTTCAACATCTGACCACAGTTGCATCTCTTTATAAGATATTTTGTAAAATTTTACCCCAGTTCTAGGCAAGAATGGTCTTAAATTGTTTAGCTCTTCAGATCTGCTAAAGATGACATACTTCAAGATACATTTAGCTTCTAACCCATCAATTATCAACCTCCAACCTTCCACTAGTGTGTGACCTGATCGCAATCTTTCTTTTTTTGATTTCAATTTCACTAATAGAGAACTGAAATAGAAAAATTATAGAATCAATAGTTACATTTTGAGAATAAATTAAAATATGAATGTCACAGATAAGGTTAGATAAACATACCTTAAGCGCCCATCATTTTCTTTCAATTTTTCAAAAAGAATATCACCTGTGTCATCAAAAACTTTCTGTTGACTGAGAAAAAAATTGCGCTTCTTTAACTTTTCGTCCCTTTTTTGTTTGATTTGTTTTGTTTTTTCTGGCGGCAGAGACGATCCTGTGTTTTCTTCTTCTATTTCATTTTTTTCACTTACATTACCTTCTTTGGCTTGGGTTTTGTTAAGAATGGAAGGATCGAGGATTATGACCTTTTCTTTTTTAAGATTAGATTTTTCTTCGAAAGGTAATATAACCTTAGCAGGAGACCTGTGTGTCCACCTCCCGTATAACCTCACTGAACCATAAATCGACCCAGGTGGTTGTCGAGTTAAGATTTGTAACACCAATCTATTGATACTTCTTGCCATAACTGTAGTTTAAACTTTATTACTGTATCATTTATACTTCTTTTCTTTTTTAGAAAAGAATAAGTAGTACTAATAAGTAGTAAGCAGTAAAAATTGTTTTTACACCGGTTGTCGTACCATTTTTTACAATACAATATTTTGATGTCAGATTCAGATTGACAGAAGGTTATCATTTGTCAGTGTCAGTTGAACTCAGCACGGCACTGAAGTAGTAGCCACAGAGTACATTTTATTTATGGAGAGGTAGTAGCTATGTCTGTGACTGCGGAACCGGAAAGTTTCTATTGTTATAATTTGCTAGAATGATGTATAAATTATATTTATTACGTAATGAAGTATAAATTCCAGAGTAGTTCGGAAAATAACGAATAAATATTTTTTATTGAAAAGAAGAAATTCATTGAAGAAAGACATTTTTTTGCCATCTGCCATTGGCCATTGGCCATTGTTACTAGTAGCGTTCTTATTCAGCCATTTGTTTAAATTATCCTTTTATGATATTTAGTGCAAAATAATCACTTCTACGACAAATGAATGCGTAAAACACAGGTATTATTTTTATAAAATACCTATTAAAAGTTCTAAAAGATTTTGTGTTGCCACCTTCAAATGAATACCACATTATTGGCTAATAGATACTTACACTTCCCTCGCTTGTCATGAGGGTTCATTACTTGTTCAGCTCTTAATGACTTTGTTTCTTAGTACTTTACTATGCGTTTGCACTGGCGAAACATTCACAACAAAACATGTTGGAATCTTTAATTACTGTCAATTTTCCATACAATTTTTGACAGGACCTAGAGATTTCAACATGTTTTGTTGCGATGTTTCGGCAGTGCGAACGCACAGTTAGAATAGAAATAATATATATAATTGCAGTCTGCAGAAATAAATAACCTTAGTCTTTGGGAATAGCCTTCCTCGAAACTCATTCTACAGTAAAAATAAACATAAATAGACATTTTTAATTTTTATTCTGCAGCAGTAGATCGATACTTGTAGTATTATTACTTTTATAACGGAATTCACAAAATATTGTGCAGTAAAATAATTTTAAATGGGTAATTTTAATTTATAAAACTGTCACACAGCTCTAAAAAACGGCATACGTGTGAATTAAACCGTTTTGTGCAATTTTGTGTAGTCTGTGGTCTCTCTGTGGCCTTATTCAGTTTTTTTTTTGCCCGAACAACATTACATTTTCTTATCACTTCACTCGTCAATCGTCAGCTGAAAATAATTTTGTGGATGCGTATTTTGTGTTTATTTATAAATCAGTCCAGAAACGCTGAACAAAATGGCAACGGGAGTAAAACCTCGTGATGATGAAAGTCGTCTCACTAGAGAAGACCTAGAAACAATACAAGACGCTATGAAGACTAAGAAGTTTCGAGATCTTTTAGCGGAGTACTGTGAGGAGATTCGTGACCCGGCAAACCAACAACTTTATCAGAAAGAAATGACCCAACTTGAGAAAGAACGAGGCTACGATGTAACATTCCTTAATCCGAAGGGAGGTTATGTTATCAAAACAAGTGTCGCCGGCGACAGAAAAGCATTCATTAACATCTGTAGCAACGATAACGTCGGCAAACCGACGTATAAGGTAGAAGAGGTTGATGGAAAGAGAGGCATGAACTGGCAAGTACCATACTCAATAATACCACCACGGGAGGACTATGACCAAAACCGAAAGAGTTGCGTCATTTACGACGTAATTTTCCATTCGTACACTCTCCGCATGGCGGAGGTTAATAATGAGTTCCGTGCATTAGTAAACAAAACTGCCTTTGATGCATTGAAAAATACTTATAACATTCACCTAGACAGTAACAACTTTCGGTTTCCTAAATCTCAGTATAAAGGAATGTGTACACCTGCTGTTATCAGAACAGAAGACCCCAATTACCAACCTCCAGGAGAGGAAGAAATTGACAGTTTGACTCCAGAGATGATTGAGAAGCTTTACCCCCAACGCAATTATTCAGAAAATGAACCGGAGCCAGAGACTCCTAAAGAAACATCTAAACCTGCTAGCAAAGTAAGAAGAAATAATGCTGAGTTTGCTCATTCATCTGAAAATGGGTACACCATTCCAAAGTATGTCATCAAACAGCAAAAAAATTTAGACCTCCAAGACTTCACTTATCGTAAAGATTGTAAACAGTATAGTGCTATACCAACCTACATAGTGGTTGAAGTACACCTTCCACTTCTGTCATCTACTAAAGACTGCACTCTGGATGTTCAAGAGAAATATCTCAAGTTGGCATCAGAGAAACCAGCAAAATATAAACTCGATATTACACTGCCGTATTTAGTTAATGATGAATGTGGTACGGCCAAATTTGATAAAAGCAAACACATGTTAATAGTAACTTTACCAGTGATCAAAAAGAACTTGACAAATTATAATGAAAACTCTTTTAAGGTAGATAGTGGAGTGGAAAGTGAAGAAAATTCAGGTTCACAAAGTGATGAAGATAATTATAACTCTAATTTGATCGAGGAGTTGTCATCTTCCTCTGCCGACACTCTAGCACCACCAGAGCCATGTACCATTACTACCAGTAACTCTGAAGTATTCTTGGACTCCTCATATGGCTACATACTGCCTCCCTACACACACAATGTTTTGGATGACATTGTAGCTTTAACATTCCACGTTAAAAATACTGAGCCAGACTCTGTCAAGGTGAAAAACAATGGTAATGAAATTTACATCAAGTTCACATCAGTTGGTGCTGGCTTTGTGCCTGTGCACTATGCGGCTATCATAACATTTGACGCAGAAGTTAAGTTTGATAATGTAACAGGAGAGGCGTGGGACAATAATGTCATTTTGCAGTTGGAACTGGCTGGAGCTCTACCCCAGAAATTCCACATTGGTTTACACAAGGATTCTATGACATGTGAATGCTTTGACGTATCTCAGGTTAAGAAGACAAAGCTTGAAGAAAAGCTTGCAGGACCTGAGACTGATGATGTTGCACCTGTTGTCGAGGTAACCAACTTGGGAACCGAGACAAACATAGTAGTGTCATCTAATCATATGGAGTATGATGAAGATGATGATTTTGAGTCCCCAACATCAATGGATAGAGACATAGTGTTCACAGATTCTGGTAGTTGTGAGAATGGGGCCAAAAGCATACTCCGCAAGCCAAACATGATGCGCAGTTACTCAGAGTCCAGTGCTGGCGATGTTGCCTCTTCTATGGACTATATTAGTTCGGATTGTATCCCAGAAGAATCAAGTTTGAAAAAGACTGTTAGGTTTAGTGATGTCATAGCCAAACAGTTTTACAGGTAAGTTGAGAAACGGAAACATTTATTAAGTAGTAGTAGATAGCTACTTAAAAATGAACATGGCTTATTAATTTATCAATGTAGGTTATCAGCCTAAAATTGTGTCTGTTTGAATGCGGATAACAGAAAGAAACTGATAACATTTATTTATATTCATTTGTTATTATAATAATATCATAACTACCAACTAGGAACTTTTATACAGTTTTACTATAGTTTTTCCAATGGGTATCCTATGTATTATGCACTTTATATAATTCATGGTAACATGGCTTATCTTGTACTGAATGGTGAAGCCTTATCATGTTTTGTATGTCCTTAGAATTAAGATAAGATATTATGTGGAATATTAAACAAACAAGTCGTAATTTTCCGTCATAGCTGAAGCTATGTTTATGTATATTACAGATACAATTCATCTATAGAAGGTCAGAAAAAGAAAAATCAACGAAAAAAGAGTAAAAAGCGGACTCAGGATCGGCGAAAGAGCGAAAGTGAAGCTGAAGATGATTTTAATAGCAGCTCTCAGGTACTTATCTATAAATCTGAAATGTACATTCGACAATTCCTACTATTCAAATAAACCGCAAAAAGCTGCCTCTGTGAAGGTTAAATGTTAACACAGGGTCATTTTAACCACAAACGCTGGGGATGTGCTAAGGTAGCCCGCGAAATTTAAATTCTCTTACGTTTTTTGCAATTTGCTGGTCAGTGTCAGGTTGTATCGTGATTAAAATATTATTCGCTACCGTAACAAATATGGCTTTACAGAATTATAATCATTAGAATCAGCAACACAACTTCTTAAGTTAGAATAATCCTAATCTGTCATGATTTCATGAAATAGCAATTCAATAGAAATACCTAAATGAACTTAGAAAGTTGTATTTATGATCTTTATGATTATAATTCTATAAATAAATATTTGATGCGGCCGCGAATCATATTTAGATCAATATACAACATGATACTGACCTGCAAATTGCAAAAAAACGTAAGAGAATTTAAATTTCGTAGGTAGGTATTTCATATTATTAACAGCAAAGAAAATTTTGATAACGCATTTCATGACTGTACAATAAATTATAGGGTACACATACAAGGTTTGTTTGCAAAAATTATGAAAAAATGTAAACAATAACAATCGAAGAAAGACAAACAAGGTTTCATACCATTTGATTACGCAAAGTGATTAAAATTATCACTTTATCGGTGGTAGGTAATTATTAGCTCATGCTAATGCATGGAAATGTTACTTGAACCTGATAATATTTTCATAAAATGTTCCAGTGTTTAATGGCTTACGTAAATCGACCTTTCCAGTACTGGAAAGAGTGCTAGTATTGTTACTCTTTAGGATGTGTTAACAAATTTTGTTGATATGCAAGCATGACAACGGCGGCGGATGTGACCATAAAATGGAATGTTTAATAAGTAGTTACATCGAAGTTACCGGTACCGAAACGATATCTGATGCCGGCCTTTTAGTTTGGTTAGTGACTAACCTGGTGTCAGAGTTTTTATGCTACCCATGGGCCTCTGACTTGACTCCACATGCCATCAAGAAATATCTCTCAGGCATGCCGGTTTCTTCACCATGTTACATACAATACCGCATCAGATATCGTTTGGGTCGGTATTAGACTACGCGACTACAGAATTATTAAATTGCTATTAAGGGGTCCGTGGCTGAAATAACCCCGCTGGGGAACCACGATGCGATGTTTTGCGATCACAATCTCCAATTCGTCCATGGTGCTACATGTCACAAGTTCCAACAAATGAAATTAAGGTCTCTATAACAACTTTCTGAGCAATTTGACGCACCTACTTATAATATGTAACATAAATCTCTTTTCTTATTTCAGAACCTGAAGTCACGGTTGAAATCAGTTCTGAAGCCTCGACGTGACAGTGGTCTGGCGGATACATCAGACGCTGAATCCGAGTGTAAGAACACTGCGGATGAAGGATCCTGCAATTCTGCTAACGAAGATGGCTTCAGCGAAAACGATAACAATGGGAAAGCATCATTCGATAAGTCGTCAGTCTTTAACATAGTTGGTAAGGAAGACGATGAAGACGATAAATCTGAGGCCGACATTTGGGAATCGGAACCATCAAAACCTTCACAAGGAAAGCTAGAATCTGTTACATGCGATAATATTCAGCATAACACTAACCTCTACGATCCCGATAAATTAAACAAAGGCCAATACTTAGAAGTAATGTTCAAAAATGATCTCATATTTGATTTAGACATGTGAGATTGACAATCTCTATTAGAGCTCCTTTAGACAAGGGCTTGTTTGGAATGTTTTAACCTTACACTTTATTAAGGTAATTTATTAGAAATCCAGTGATTTTGTTTGTGTAGAAACACTTAGTTTAGTATTACATATTCCTTATGATTATGACTTAGATTATTATTGATGTTCCTTCCATGGTGTATTTTTAAATTTGCTAAGTTTATGACAATAGTTTGTATTCTATTTTAACTTATATTTATTCTACTGTGTTCAAAGTTTCAAACACTATCATTTAAAAATAAAATTATGTTGTTTAGTTCAAAGTTATAATTGGCATACATTTTTGAAGTTATTACGCAGAACTTAGTAAATTTAGAAAATATAAAATTACTTGTGTAGCATTGTCTTAAATAAAATACGGACATATTTGGTAATTGTAACTCTGCTCATTTAGACAATATATTTAGTAGTGAACCTGCATTTCATGGTACAAATTAGATTTACGTCACTGTATTGGTTAAGAGATAGGAATTGATTTTATAATGAGAATATGGCCTACCTCTAACGTAAGTTAGATTATAACACTATTGCACAGTGAATATGAAAGTAGTTTGCTAGTTTTACACACTGCAAAATGTTTTGAACACATGATATTCGTGAGTTTTAATATGAACTGAGTAAGTTTCCACGGAAAATACTTATACACTTGGTTTAGTCAATTTATAACATAGTTATAGTTGACGCTTAAGTAACACAAATCAGTGCCTTTCGTCTGTAAGTAAACGAAGCCACCAGTGAAAATATTTCCGTCGACTGTTGTCATAAACCATGCATTTTGTTTTACTTATTCACTAAGAATCTTGTATGTATTGAACGAGCAAATGTGCAAGTTATGTTTGATGTAAAGTTTACAAATTATTTAATGATGAATGAATTGTGATTTGGTGACTTAGTTTAATACACGAATGAATTCGAAATCGATGTTTGCTTTACTATTTGTAATTATATCATTCTAGATTTAATTTTTATTTTAAACTGCCCGCGACTATGACGTCGTGAAAGTTCCAGGAAAACAGGTACCACTTGGTTTGAATAGTCATTGAAAATCATGAGCACGTGACTTTTATATTAGGTACATTGACATATGCATAATCAGCCTATAATGTTCCCACTGCTGGGACACAGGCCTACTCTCGGGGAGAGGGAGTGGGCCGTAATCCACCACGCGGGCCCAGTGCGGGTTGGAAGATGTCACATGTCTTCGAATTTTTGATTCTAGGACATGCCGGTTTCCTCAAGATGTTTCCCTTCGCTGTTTTGAGAGAATGGTGATGAAATAATTTACACAAAGTAAAGCGCCTGTCAGGCTTCGAACCTACGACCTCCCAACTCGCAAGTCGCCGCCGTTACCACTGGGCCACCACTGCTCTGACTATAGACTTGACATAAGGTTTTAATGTGTGCGTAGTCGCAGCGGAAAAATGTCGAATTTCTTAATTTCAGTTTAGCAGATATTTAGTGTATGACGTCGTGTAATTGTGTAAGTACAAATTTGTGCATCCAACCATGGGGGAGCTACGAGTATTCAAGATAGTTAAATGATTCAGGCGTGACTTTGCGGAAATCAGTTTTATCGACGAATTCTAGTTTCTCCCTATTCAATATGTCACAATCACTACTTTTAACATTCGGTAAAGCAAAATCTTATTATTTCGTTTTTTTCCCATTACTAAATTATTAGCAGTGAACCAATTTTGGACCTGCAGTATTTATGTATCTTGAAAATTAGAGAAGTATCGTCAGAAAATAACACCATTTGTGATTGGTTTTTTAATAAATGGGGTAGACCAAAAGAGGAGAGGACCCAATATCGAGCCTTGTGGAACATGCATTTTTACTTTTAGACCGAGTGAATTGACACCATCAATTTGAACTTGAATCAAGTTCCAAGACACTCTATCTATCTGAAATCATCTATCACCAACACGCAACAACAGCAGGCGCCTGCGGTCACTGAGTCATTACCAGTCCACTCCCAAAGCCACGATGTGGACAAGAATCACTTTAAGAATAGGTTTTTTTCCCATTCTTCACTAAAAACAATGTGGCACTTCCGCACAGCGTTACACTCCAGCACTGACAGACGAAAAAAAATTATTCGATCGATTCGAATGAGTGAACAACTAGAATTTGCAAGCATCGTACCGTGGGACGCGTCTCAGTTAAATGGACCGACGACATTAAAGGCGGTTGGGGCAGACTAGGCCAAAAACGGAGTGCTCGACCATGCTTTGGCGCAATTTGGGGGAGGCCTATGTCCAGTAGTGGACTTAAATTCAATATTTCCTAGGTACCTAGATATCTGCAGGTTGGATAATCTGAAGGTTAGCCAGCGCTCAGTGGAGCGTAGCTATGCATCCAAGGCAAAGAGTACCTACAGTAGGTAACTATATAAAGGAGATCCAAGGGGTACGAGCATAGATAACCCCCTATCTGTGTACGAATTACCGGTCGAATTTCTGTGTTTTCTTTTGAACACACCACTTTATTAATATAGGTAGCATAACAAGTTTCTCAGAATCGCATAGATACCTGGGTACACGGAGATAGATACCTAAGTAGGTTCCTGCCGGGGTTGCGGGTTTGTCTGAAAGGGATATCGCGACCTCGGCACACAGGCAACGGAAGGAACACGGGTGGGTTTTAGTCAGTAAAAGTCTGACACGCCCTCCCGCTCCACCCAGAGCGGGAGAAGTTATTTGATAATTTCCCATCCTCAAAAAAAAAAAAAAAAAAAGATACCTAAGTAGGTAGGTATATTTTAAATACTCCAATCGAATAATTTATGATTTCAGTAAAAATTTGAGCAGGGATGTGGACTCTTGGGAAAGTTTAGCGCTCAAACTTTTTCTTCAATTCTTACCTATTTTCTAGTATGTGTGCGTGTGTGTGGGTTGAGATTTTCCGAGCGCAAACCCCTAGCTCGGGCGTAACTCTTAAAGAGCTTAGCCTACCCGTATTTGGAGTGAGTTAGGTTCTAATTACGCACATCTGTTTGAGGATACAATAGCCACTTTCCCTTCCTCTGCGAAAGTGGAGAAAAAAAGGCATTTTCAGTAAGGTACCTTTTCCTACAATAAATGATAAACCATCAATCATTCCCTCTCTAAATCCTGCCTGCACATCCCATTTTTTCTCATCTGTCACTCGTATCACTCTATTGATTAAAACCTTAGCATACAGTTTGCCGACGACACTCAAAAGAGTAATGCCACGGTAGTTTTTACACTCCTGCTGAGAGCAAATAAAATAATTATTTTCCTACACTAATACCTAGTTCTGTTAATCTCTCTTCATTGGTTTAGGTAAGACATTGCGTGATAAACAAGATGGTTAACGCCACCTAAAGAAAATGGTAACAACAGCAACCTGATTGCGTAACACACACTTTCAATCACTATCCAAGGGTTTTGAAAGAAATTCCTAATCCATTGCTTCATGGGTTTGAAAATTTCGTCTGCTCAACAACGTAAAGTAAATAGCGCAATGAACGTATTTGAACTGCCGATAAACTGTTATGCAGTTTGGCAAGTTTGACGGCGCCCAATGGTCCACTAGAGCCAATTCTTAAAATAAAAAAATCTCGTGACTGAGAAGGAATTATGAATAACGGCTAGTAAGGACCCTCGGTAAGTGTGTCTAGAATTTTCTAATACCTTTTATAAAGTTTCATATTGAGACACGAAGCAACAAAATACGGTCTAGACTCTAGACCGATTTTTTAGATCTAAAGAAAAGCGGCCACATTCCTCTAGACTAGAGGAATGAGGCCGCTTTTCTTTAGATCGAATTTACCTGCCTGCATCCTTACGGCATATCCATCAAACCGGAACATAGGTACCAACGCTGCTTGGCGGAAGAAACAGGTATGGTAGCAATGGTAGCCATTTCCCGAAAAACTACTTAAAATTTTACAAAGAATTCCTTAGCTCTAGTAGGTACTACATAGGAAGGTACAAAGAGCTCTCTTTCTGAATCATAAATACCAAACACGATAGATATCTAAATTCAATTCAGATGTCTATCTTGCTTTCATCAATTTAATGTAAATAGACTTCAAGTAAGTACTTCAAACATAAAGTCTAGCAACTAAACACAGATCTCATAACGATACGACTGCAAACTTTCAGATATTAACGACGACGGGCTTCGAAGAACTTCATCTGAACTTAGCCTTTAGCATTATTTTATCAAAGCTATCTCGGATTTCATTAAAGTAGGTACCTACAACCTTATGTGCTAATTTTGAGCAATATCTGAAATATTTTTCATCCATTTTACAGTCCAAACTCAACGATACTACAAGGCAAATGTGTGATTCCTATAGGAAGGTACACATGAATTGGGTACCTACCTTTCTTGTATTCGAATACCTTAGAAAAGGGGGTATGAAAAATAAGTACTGCCGTCGGTCCGACAGTTAAAATGATGTAAAAAATTCAAAAGTGCCTATAATTGGTTTATTTGAAATAAATGCTTTGAGTTTGAGTTTAGTAACAAAGGAGGACCTTTGTACTACTTAATTACTTACCTAAATAATAACGATGCGATGCCAACTTATTTTATTGTTCTTTCTCCTATAAGGTTTAGATAAAATAGGATTGCTACGGGCCTACGGCGTAGCTGACGCGGTGTAGACAAGACCTACGGGGTCGTAGCAAATGGCCGATTCGTAACCCACTACGACCGCTACGCGCTAAGCCTGCGAGTTTTGATCGGATGTTTTTTTGTAGTTGTACTTCTTAATTAATGTTTGCTCCCATATGAAATGGTTCAACTTTTAATCAACATTACATTTAATTTAATTACCAAAATAACGAAGTAGATATTTCTATCTACCGAACATTCTTTCTTTTTCTTCCAACTTCGACATTAGCGGATTAAATGGATCTACTCAATTACTTTGGATCAAATCTAATATAACGGAGAGTTCGCTTTGTAGAACATTACGGCTTCCACATAGATTTTATGTAGGTATTTTGTTGTATACGGGTGCAATTAGGAAAATAAAAACCCAATTGTTTTTATGATCAGCTGCTAACTAACAGAACAAGCTTAATGTTATACTAATAATATAATACCTATATGTATTCAATTTCATGGTCACCCGATCCCATGGGACTCATAATAATATGACGAAATATGGGTGCAGAGACAAAACATTCCTGGCTTTCTTTCGAAACCTATTATTCGTTCGCGGCGAGGATGACGATCACCTGTTTTTTCAGCTCGCGATTTTATCGCTGGCATTTTAATTTTCGAGCAGTCTGAGCGCTTCTCGCCGATCAAACGAAGTAGGTAGGTGGTCGCAACATTTGCTTTCGAATGTTTAAATACCTACTTGTAGTGTGAACGCACATTTATAAAAAAACAAAAAAAATGGAAGAAAGAAAAGTGATAACTTAATTATTATTCACCATACGTTCCCACAGCAATAATTAACTTTACAGCATCATAAACACGATGTAATAAAAAAATATGGCGGACATCTAATAAAGTAAAACACGTAAAATAAACAGTTAATTAATTTACCGGCAATTTGTATGCAGTCAAGTCATGGTGAAAAATTTAATTAACTAAATATTCCGTTTAATATTGAGTAATTTGTCTGTGAAACCAATTAAGAGAGAATAATTACGTGCGCGGGTGGGACTCTGTTTAACTCTGTCTTGAGAAGCCCGCGTTGTTGATTTTCGAGTTTTCCTTGTTGTTTCTAGTGATTGGTGATTATTGCACGAACTGCTGCCGTTTGGCATTTGTAGTTAGCCAACTAGATAATATAACATCACGGCTGTCGCCCCGGAAGGGTTAGCCATGGGGCCAAAACGGCCACTTTAGCAATTCTGCTAAAACCGATTAATTTCTTGAATTCCCAGAAATTCATTAGCAATTCCTCTAATTTTCGTAAAATGGTGACACATATTAGCTGAATCATATCTCAATTCAATTCATATTTGGTGTAAATATTGACACATGACAAAAATGAAGACCATCTTTTTACCGGTTAATTTTTGTTTACAGTTTTTATTAATCAAGTTTGTTTTTATATATTATATTTGATAAATTAACATAATATTTCATCAAATTATATATTTTTTACTACATGTTAATCTTAATTTGTGTATCCTAATTATTATTTTGTGTTTATTATATTTTTATATAGGCTGTTCAGCGGTTTTACCTGTGCCTTTATTTACACCTGCGCGCACATCACTAGCGGAAAAAATAAAACCAGCGCGCTATTTTCCGTAAATATTTGTTATCGTTTTTGTTTTGTTATTATAAAAAATACGAAATCTAAAGTATTGTCACCAACCGACGTACAATTTTTTTTAAAGAATCTCCGGATTGTCAGTTGAACTTTAAATTTGTCATCTCTATAGATACGGTATTCTAGCATAAGTTCTTACAACAAGTCTGTTTTTTTCCTCGCAAGTTTGTTGAAAAACGTTGTATGAAACGCGTGTGCATTGATCATTACCCACTCGGCTATATTATCGGCAAGAATAAGTGTGCTGTGTTGGTCACTACCCACAAGGCGGTATGCCTTGTGGGTAGCGACCACGTATCTATTCCGTGGTAGCGACCAACAAAGCACACTTATGTCATAATGTACTATTGTATTGTCTAATGACAAAAAATCTGTGAACGTTGTATATAAAGACATTCTGTAGTATATTTAGTATAAAGAGGCGAGAATTAGAGGTCCGCCCACTGAGTGACCTCAGGGAAGACGGCGCACAGTGGTCACGTGCTGCCTTGCACACTTGCGCAGTTAGGTTTCGGGGAGACCCCTTTACAGTCTCCCCAGAGATGTGCCCTAACAGGCGCTGCACAAAGGGGGTTCCGGATTGGTCTTTTGAAAGCTAACGGTGCCCCTTCCATGTGTAGATGACTCCCACACTCCGCGGTCTTTTCCCCAGAGCCCGAGCGTCTTTTGAAAGTTTCCCCCAGAAAAGAAAGAAAAAAAAGGTAAACCCACCGGGCACAAAGCTCACACCTGGCAGCGGAGAAATTCCAAAAGGAAAATCCCAATAACACTGCCTAACCTCGGATCGAATCCAGGATGTTGCGAACAACATAGGTACCAACGAGGCCGTCGCTTTGATGAAGAAATGGAAGTTTATGAGATACTATGTTCATTAAAACGAGATTGGATCGTGCGTACAACAGCGCTGTAGATCGATCTTACTAGTTGTGAAATTAAAAATGCGCTGTTTTATGTTCTCAGAAAACGAACCTTTGGTGATAGAAAATCCCTATCGCTGGCATTGGATCTGTGCCACCAAGCGACGTGCATGACAGACAAAGTTAAAAGGTTCTCACATACTATTCTTTTAATCAAATCAAATTTAATACTTACATCTAGGTTAATAGGTAACTTACGAAGGTATTCGCACCTTTCATGGTACTTTTAAATAAAATGCCTAAAAGCTTTATTTTAGACTTTACATATCGATATGTCGCAGTAAGATGGTTATATACCTATAACCATCTTACTAGAACTTTCATTTAACTATATTACGGTATATAGCTATATACCGTAATATAGTTAAATGAAAGTTCTTCATAACTTCTGGGACAGATATGAATGGCAGCGAAACCATTGCAGGTAATATCCAAAACTACATCTATGTATGCATATTTTAAACGGGTAATGCAAATACATCATCACAAACGTTTAATCAAAAACACAGATATCGATGTGTAAATTGTGTACACTTTAAAGACAGTTGAATGCTTATTTCATAAGTTACTCTGACAGACAGTTTGCCAATTTTCCATTTCTTGACGGATTCTAACTGTCTCGTGAGAAATAAAAGAATCTATCAACTTAAAAGAGATGTTCAACTAACTTTGAAGATCAAAGGTTCACGTAGACTTTACTCCAAAATATTGCTGTCTGCATAACTCGCTCTAAAGGTTGTTGAAACGCTCTCAAAAATGTAATTTTCGAACTTAGGACTCCGTTGAACTTTCGACGTTACCTTCACACTACCTATTTCTGTCTGAAATGTTCAGAGTTAAATCCCAATTTAATAGAAACTTTAAAGCTGAGTCTGAGGTCAATGTCTTTTGAAATATAGAAGAATGGATGAAGAGACTTTTCTAATAAAGGTTGGTCCATTGCCTCTAGACGGTTGAATTTGGTCATCGTAGAAAATGTTCATTAACGGTCCGAACGTGTCAAAAGCAATAAGATCGTCTAGACGGAGAATCGTTAAATTATTTCATTGTATGGAAAACAAAAGCCAGAAAATCACCACATTTCAAGTTCAATAACGAATCATTTTGATTCAGAAATGGAACAAATATTACAGAACTGTTGGTTCATTTCGTGTGAAAAGACAGTGGACACAAAAGTGTATTGTAGTCGGAGCTTTTGAACAAAAATGTAGTTGTAGCGAAGCAACCAACTGTCCAACACCACCACACGCGACAGTTAACGCCACGGCTGATAAAATGGCTGCCTTTTAATAATACATACCTGGAACTGCTTTCAACAAGCTTTCAATATTTCGCTACTTGTCCACAAGAGCAAAATGGACATTTAAAAAACCAAAGTTTATTGTGCAATAAAGTGATTGTTGTGCATCTTTGTTTTATTCTGTTGTAATCAGACACACATTGATGCATATCTCCAGAGTGGATGAGTTATAATAATTATTCCTTTCTTCATAAATTTTTCATAACATCTCGAGAATTATCATATATTCGCCACTCTGTATGATGAATAGTCGATGTTAACGAAAATAAAGAGTCGACTATTAGCTTACTACCTCATTGTAGCTGTGTACTAGTCAGTGGCGGGCTAAGCCTATCGGGGGCTCGGGGCGACAAACTAAATGGGAGCCCCAGCCCAGGGATGCAGAAAACTTTGAGAACTAGAAGAACGCAGAATATAAGAGCGAGCGGAGCGAGGTCGAAATTTGTATCACCTTAGATTTATATTTAGCATTCGTCGTATTTAGCCAGTCTGTTTTGGGAGCCCCCTGCCGCCAAAAAAGACTGACTTTTACTTACTGAACATATTTTGGCCGTGTTTGGGATTTGTTTAAAAAGTATTTGTAAAGATTTGGGGGCCCCCCAGGACCGTGGACCCGGGGCGGACCGCACCTGCTGCCCCCCGGAAATGTTTGATTATCGCCATTAACAGGGTTTGTCACTTATCATTCTTATCGTTAGATTTGAAAGTAGTTTTTATGAACATACTAGAACATTTGTTCTTGTACTTTTACAGAGGGGAAGTGTTCGTAAGACTTCTCCAGTGTTACGAGTATATACTCTAAGTTCTTATCAGATGACTATTACGGACCCTAATGTAAAAATACTTTTCCAATAGCCAGAAATATTTGTCTACTGTATTACATGTTTTTAAGCATAAACTTCTCAATTTTCAAGTTGGTAATAATAATTTAGATTAAAAAGTGTACACACAATGACACAACGTGCAACGGTCCCCGACAGCAATGACAATTTTATTTATCTGTTTAGTCATCGAGTAAATGAGTAGAGTAGTGACTTTTCGCTTTGTATATAGAGATTAACTAATACAACTTGTTTTTTACTTTTTAGTTCGTTTTTGGCAGGATAGTTGTTTTTTATTTTATTTTTATTAATACTTTTTAGTGACAAGTTTTATTTTAAATCATGTCATGCTAGGTGGCTTTAATTTTTAAGTACTAAAGGTGGTTTTATACTCTCACGGCGAGGCGTGGATGGCGTGGGGATACAGTGTTTGTATGCATGTACACCCTACCTATGTAAAATGTGTACCAATAAATTATATACCTATAGTTTTGCAATGTGCTCATCAAGGCCTTCTATTGGATACCCATATTACCCATATTGTAATAATTGGAGACATATTTTTTTTACACATTTGAATATGGAGTCATACTGTCGCCATTCACTTTTTATAATTGGCATCTTGCAGGTCAACCTAGGAGGCTGTCGGCTGCTTAACCGGACTATCCTGTGACTGCCTCAAATCTATTCAGGAATTTAAAAGTTATGGTGGAACAAAGAAACTCACATACATACAGAGCCCTGAAAACATTACACTCCTTTTTGCAGTCGTGTAGACCATAAATTCGGTCATTCAAGTTATGAGTGCAATCATAAGTATTGCAATGAATAACAAAAGGGTAAAAGCTAAGTATAAACTACAAAGTAATCCTTTAGACTCTGTACTGAAAATCGTTTTCCTTCGTCAAGTTTTACGATTTTATTCACGGAGATAAGCAGTAAACTTTACGTTCTCCTTTACTCGTATTCACGTTAAAATTCTCCTATTTTTCATTTATGGGACCCTGATAAGAATTTATAAATTTTTGCTGCTTGTTATTTTTCTACGAGCCGACAAAACCTTGCTTACCTTTTACTGTTGAAAAGCTCAATGCGCTTTCTTTTCCTTATCTCTTTTTTGTTTAAACAAATTATTTGTTTTGTGAAACTTTTTAGTAAGGCTACAATCTGAGTTGTTTGTGTTGTTCCCAAAAGTTCCTACTGCTTGCATCGCTACGCCTGCAAGGCTGCTACGCGCGTAACCTCGCATCGCTACGCCGCAAGGCAGCTACGCACGTCATTCCGCCTGCTTGTAATATATTTTTATTAAAATCTGTGCTTACCTTGCATTTGCTTTTCTCGTATATTTGAGTTCTGCCAAACATAAGTGCTGTTCAAACATAATATTGCGGAAAACCCCGCCTACGAGCCTCACAAAATATGTAAAAGCCATACAACATACAGGGTGACAGGGACATCGACGCGAAAACCTTTACCATGGATTCAGTACATGATTCTGAACCCCCCCTCCCGTGTTGAAATATTATGTCGGTTATTAAAAATAAAAAATCTGCTGTTTCATAGAAAAGTGCAATACCTACGCGGTTAAAATGTATGGAACAGCTGGTTTTTTTTAAATAGCCGGCGAGAAATTTCATCGCAGCCCGGTTCAGAATCATTTAATGAATGCATGGTAACAGTTTTCACGTCGATGTCTCTGCCATCCTGTATACGTTGTCTTTTTACCCGACTACGGTGAAGCGAAATGGAGCGTTATGATTTTGAACGGTGTGTATGTATGTTCGTCTGTTCCCTCATAACTTCTTAACTACTCATCATAATTTGACAAATGAGGTATCAATATGGCACCCTTTTGAGGTCATAAAGTCAGGAACAAAAAAAAATATAATTAATATTGCCATGTTGGGTATCAAATGAAAGGGCTTAATTAGCACAATTCAAAATTGTATAGTATAACCCCAAAAGAAAAAAACCCAACTACGACAAAAATGTCAATCTACTAAAAAGGTATAAACAAGACATCACAGACAGACAAATAAAAAATCCAGAGTCACACGTAATCTGTTCGATTTATGCCTAATGTCACGTAATTTATTTAGTTTTTATAACTTTTATTTTGATAAGTTATTGTTTTGCAAACACTACTGTAGGTAGTGCTATTCTGTAAAAATCTCACCGTGAAAACTAAGGTGAAGTGAGCTGTGAATAGTGTCAATCCCTAGCATCAGGCGAAATGACAGCTCAATTTAAGCTCACTTCACCTAAGTGTTCACGGTGAGATTTTTACAGAATCGACGAGCTGTTTTATTTAAAAATATACATCTACTAAAAGTCCCAAATAATTTAGAATTCGTCTTCGCAACAACCAAACCTATTTTTCATTGTGTAAATTAAGGCAATGAAATTACTGAAAGACGAAAAAGCCTCGCAAATGTTTTTATTAAATTTTCCCGAAAACAAATTCTCGAAATTAACGAGATATTTTTTGTTTACTGAAATGTTTTGAAGAGTAAACACCAAAGTTTGGCGATGGAGATCTTAGAATATTTTCAAAATAAAACAAATATTTGCTGGTAGAGTGGAGGCGTTTGGTATTATGTAGTTAGAATTGGACATTGGTTTTAAACTATGTTGATTCAAATTAACAGCGCACCTTACCAAAGAGGTTAATTGCACCATGTGGAGTCGAGAGCGAGGGTTATATCAGAGGTGCAGCTAGAATCATCTTTAGCAGCGATGTGGTTGCGCCGTACTCTCCAGAGACACTTACAGCTCTGGAGAGCAAACACCCTGCCCCTGCACATAACTTCTCCTTCCCTGACCCACCCGATCCGGAATCCAACTCACTTGAAATTACAGGAGAATTAACAAGTATGTGCGACCGTGTACTCATTTGAAGTCGCTCCGCCAGCGACCTCGACGGCCTTTTACTGACTAAAACCCACCCGTGTTTCTTCTGTTGCCTGTGTGCCGAGGTCGCGATATCCCTTTCAGACAAACCCGCAACCCCGGCAGGCATTGGCCCTTCCGGACCCCGTCAGTTGGTGCTGACATCTCTTTGAGGCGCGCGTGGAACACAACGCGCCGTCGACCTGGGCCTGGTCCCTATCGGACGGCGAGCTACCCATTGCTCACCGTCCGCAAGCCCGCGCCTACTGTGGCCGGAAGTCGGCTCGCGACTCCCGACGCCCGGGGCGTCTCCTGCGGCGACTAGGGGCGCGAGGGCGCGCATTTTGCCTCTCCCTCGCGCGCTCCGCCTCCTCCTTCGCGAGCATTACTGCTTCGCAGAAGGAGGTGACGGCCTCCCATGCACTCTCGCTCCGGACCATGGCCTGAACCAGGGCCGGACGCGATAGATCGCCGCCGCCGATCGCCTCCGTGAGGACACGGCGGTGCTCCGCCCAAGCTGGGCAGACCTCCACCGTATGCTCCACCGTGTCCTCCGGGCGATCCACACAGTGGTGACACCCGGGCGTTTCCTCCCGCTTTATCCTGAACAGGAACCTCCCGAAACAACCATGTCCGGTGAGGACCTGTGTCAGGCGGAAGGTGAGGACGCCGTGGCGCCTCTCTAGCCACTCCTCAAAGAGGGGACTTATCGCCACAATTGTGGCGTGCCCAGACCTCGACGACCTCAATACCTGAACGACTTAATGTGTTCAAGGGCCGGGAAGGCTTGTGAGTCCGTTTTGAAGGAGCTGACGGCCCTTCATAAATCTCATATTCTCCAGCAATGTGAGCGAAGCCGTTACTAATATTTTGTATGGGGCAGATCTATCTTCATATATAATTATATAACTAATGTACTTAAAATATTGTAAAACATTTTAAAAGAGTAACGGTGGAGTTTCTTTCCCATTTTTCTCCATACGAAAACTACCTTTTGGAAGGGGCCACTAGAAACAATTCTATTTTTTGTAATTTTTGACGTTCAAAAGTGCCTTCCATTGCAAGGGCCTATTTGAAATAAATGATTTGACTTTGACTTTGATGTCAAGCAGGGTTACCCTCTTGCGCCAATAACTTTTTGTTTGGCAATAAATCGTATTTAGATGACGGAACCCTAGGAGGTGATGTAAACACAGTCTTAAAAGGTTTTACTTATTAAAAAAAAAAATCTTTTCCATTGGCCTTAACCTTAACCTTTCAAAATGTGAAATTTATCTTCTTCAAACCACTAACAGACAGACTACCATAGCAAAATTTTATACAATAGCACCAAATATCAAAATTACGGAAAGAAACTCTTCACCTCCTGGAGTCCCGATTTTTGACGAATCCGTTCCAACGTTCGTTGAGGATAAAAAACAAAAATTTCAATCATGTCTCGGAAATACTAATACCAAAATTAACATTCATGCGGCCTTCAAACTCATTCGATACTTTTGATTTGGACCAAAATTTACATAGGTATAGCCTTCGCTCCTCCCATCTATGGAAGCATTCAAAACTTTTAGAAAAAGTAGACCAAATTATTAGAAACATACTAACTTCGATCCTAAATGTGACCCTGGTGTTACTGCGGCCTGTCATGCTGCAGGAGCGCAGGTCGCATAGCACGGTACGCCAGAAACCAAAGATATTATTCGTCGAGCCCTTGTCACCACCAGCGTGAGTACCAGCGGTATTAGAACCAAACGGCTTGGTACATGACGATGGAAAGAGAGCAGGCGTAGGTTAGCCTCTAGTGCGAGACGCTACCTCTATCGACACTCTTGCGCCATCTCATGTTCCTAGTACGGCGGGCTCTGCTGGTATTGCTGCTGCGGCTGCTGAGACCCTCAAGCGGCGCAAATACAATAACCTTATCGGTAACTACAGTTTTGAGCCCTTTCAGGTCGAAACGCTCGGTTCATGGGGCCTAAGTACGCGTCTCCTTTTTAAGGAAATTAGTAGCCGACTAGTCGACACTTCAAGTGACCAGAGGGCTGGCTCGTTCTGGCCAAAGAATTAGCATTGCCATTCAACGTTTCATGAACATTTCTGGGGAGTTTGTTGCGCCACTTCTTCTTCCCAGCTTAAGCACTAGGAAGTGGTGAAGGGTGGGCGTTTTTGGGGGACTGTCTTATGTAATATTGACGTTCGAAAAGTGCTGATTCTCAGCCTAGTTTGAATAAATGACTTTTGAATTTGAATTTTGAACGTGGCAATGCTGCCAGTCTTCTGGGCACGTTTCCGGATGACAGTGATGTGGACGAGTACTTCGACGCCTTTTAGTGTCCTTTTGTTTTTGTATATTAGGTAGTTAGTAATTTAATGTAGTACCTAATGTAAATAGTTAGTTGTGTTAAATTACGAATGCAAATAAAATAGTTTTTCCATTTTCACTTATTCACTTATTTACACTTATACGAATACAAATAAAATAGTTTTTCCATTTTCATTATATACTTACAAAAAGTAAAAGAAAGTGGTAGTGAAACATTTCCTTGGAATAAGGAAAACGAAGGTAACTTTAATAATTACCTACAAACCTCGGAGAGTAGCAAGTTTCGTTCGCAATTATGCAACTGCTCACGTTGAGTTGTAAAACTAATTAACCGACTGAATGCACCGTGTGCCGATGAAGAAGCCATACACATATGTTTGTTAATTGAAGAAATACGAGCAAAACGACGGTATTTTATAAGCTTTCTTTTCTTTAGGAATTAAAGACATACGCCTCACGTTGTGTTTTTAATTAGATGTCTCTTAAACATATAAAGTGTATTCAAAGATCGACATATTGTGATTAACAGCTAAGGAGTAAGCGTAATTCGTTATTTAAATAACTACTTTCTTTACCTAAACTTTAGATCTTGGTCTCACTCAGTACTAAACATTTACGCTTTATAGCAAAACAAATTAAGTCGACAAAGGCCATAATATAACATAGCTAGGTGGTTATAATACCACCCACTATCCTTTAAAAGTAAAGACTAAGCTGATGCTGGAAGTTGTATTTTACATTGTGTAGGATAAACGATGTACATTTTTGGAAAGTTACATTACAGGTAGGTACGTGAATACTTTTGACCCAATTCGTTCAACTGTTTCCGATGACCGAGAACAAAGGACCACCGTTCTTGACGTCACATAAAGTGTGATGGCTGTTATTTTTGACGGCAGAACGACGCTATAAACTACAAAAAGAATGGTAGAGGAAGTAATCCCGGAGCTGAATGCTGTTGTGGACGTTGTAACAATGCTGTGATTAATGATATGAAGGGCCACTGAAAGCTTCATACACAGTCCACACGGAATTGTGTGTCCCTTAACAAAACACACGCTATTGTCAGTCTTATTCCTTTAGACCAAAGTTTACGATGGTTCCAACAATAAAAACCGTAAATATGAGTGTCACTTTAGTTAAGTATTTCATCATAAATGTTATCTTGAACAGGACGTTATTTGGATTCACATATCTGGATTATATTCTTAAAAATAAGGTGTTGAGGTGTGATCATGACGTCATGATAAGTATGTAAGCAGAATTTATTATTTTTCACGAAATGTGTACATACATGAGTTACATACATACCTAAATAATTATTATGCACTTGACTTCAGCATTTCTCTAGAAGTGTGACTCCCTCACTATACGCTCACACACAATTCATTTTATCGAGTGGGTCCACTCAAACGGCCCGTTCACCCAGTTTGATATGTTCTATTTTCCGGGACTCCGTGCCTCTGAAACGTGAAAAATCCCGTAATAATACTCTTATCGTCCGCGCATTGGGTCCATTACTGTGTTTTCATAATGGAAATCAATACGCCTACAAACTTGAGGAGAGTTTTATCGACACAAGAATCCAATGCAAGAACTTGTGAAGTTGTGACCTCGGGTTTACTCGGATTTGATACCGCAGCGCAGGCGGCGAAATTATATTAGCGTTACCATAATTTTCGATTTACTTGGTTAGATACTAAGCTACACGCCGGGAAACAAATTAGTGTAACAGTATTAAAACGATACCTTTTGATACTGCGTATTCTGAATATATTTGCAATATTGTAATTCAATGATTTTTTTCTCATAAAAGCTTCTCGAGACCAAACGCAAACACGATTATATACGTACGTATACACAGACACGTCTCACGCTCATATTTACAAACATTTATTACATTGCATAAAGGGAAGCTTCAGTGAGCGTCGAAACTGTAACAGCGCTTGTTATGCTATCAATCATGCCGCGCATGCTTTTTGAGCTCTATTTTTATCTGCATAACGCCAAGAAAAGATACACAAGTTGACAGGATGCATATGCCCGTGAACGCTATAGTTTACACAAGAGGTACGTTCTACGACACAGTTTTTATCGACATATCATTTGGTCGGTAGTAAAAAAGCTATAAATTACTTAAAGTTTAGCTGGTCCTAACGGCAATTGTTCCTTGTCCACTGTAAATCCCGTAAGAATAATTCCGGACCTTTACCCTTTTCGCTTTATTTCACTTATAAAAATCCACACATATCTCGAGAGGTTTTCCGGCTAGTAAGCGATTGCTTCGTGGAGATACCTGTGCAAACATGTGAACATTTTGTCATAATATGGATGGTTACACATCAAGCCGCCGCAGGCCGAAGGACAAAAGGGTATCCCAAGTAACGAGGTAGGCAACCTCTATACCAAAGTCAAACATAGCAAAGTGTTGAACTAGTGAACGTAACAAACAGCTGCACGGAACACACAGCTCCGCCAGCCTCGGTTTAGAGTTAACGAACATTTTTTTACCAACGTAGACGAATGAAACGACCAAATAAAATTCTAGTTATTTTTAATTGGGGCCGGATTTTATTTGAGAAAAGTCACGAGGACTACTAAAATGTAATTAAATTTATTTATTTAGCTAGTGTAACAGTTTTTTTTTTCAGTAATTTTCAGTTATTGTCTATATAAGACATCGTGCACTTAACTACGATGTAAACATAGACATACGACCGTAAGATATTACAATAATTTTTATTCTGATGACCAATTTCAGCGTCCTTCTTGGAATGTAACAACTTTCCAAATAAAAAATATAATGAGATAGGTACTTACTGAAAATGATCAACAAGTGATAAAGATACATCGTTAACTCATGATCTTAAAATCTTTTGTTGATAACAGTCAAACAATTTATTTCAATTAGGCACATAAAAGGCACTTTTGAACGTCAAAATTTACAAAAATTTGTAATTATTCTAGTTGCCCCTTCCAAAATGTAGTTTTCGTATGGTAAGAAACTCCATCGTTACTCATTTAAAAGGTTTTTACAAACATTTACAAAAATATAATGAGGTAGATACTTACTGAAAATGATCAACAAGTGCTAAAGATACGTCGTTAACTCATGATCTTAAAAACCTTTTGTTGATAACAGTGAAAGTCAAACAATTTATTTCAATTAGGCACATAAAAGGCACTTTTGAACGTCAAAATTTACAAAAAATAGAATTTATTCTAGTTCCATAAGGTAGTTTTCGTATGGAGAAGGATGGGTAAGAAACGCCACCGTTACTCATTTAAAATGTTACAACATTTTCTTACCCATTTTGCATACATTTGATTATATAATTATATGAGACACATTTAAGGCACACACACACACACACACACACATTGTGTGGCACATGTGTGACACATTTAAGTGTAACAGATTTTATAAACTAATAATTAATTATTTTCTCTGTCGTAAATTACCCTGGGTACAGGTACCCAGGGTAATTTAAACTACTAAAATCAAATATGAACTTAATAGTTGGAATGAATTATGAGAATAAAGCTTATGTCGACCAAATCCTCATACTTAACCCTTTAGTGACGAATGTAATGATCAATGTAAATAGCAATGGTCCATGGTCTCTATGATAGAAAATAGTTCGAAGCCAGAATACATTAAATAAGAAAATAAATTATGAATATAGACCAGCGTTACAGTCAGTTTAGTACTGTCCAGAAAAACATACCTAATCGAAACATCAAATAAGTAAGAAATGTTATTATTTCGCTCAGGTTCGTAAAAGTCCCTAATCTTCACCTTTGTCTGACTTTTATCTGTCAGTTTAGTGAATTCAGTAAAGGCGTCACCATTTTGAAGATAATTCAACATTCATTGCCCTGTCTCTCTTGTCAATCTTCTCTAATCCTGTTAAAGTTCGCTGGCTTTTAGAGTTTCACTTGTTCTTCAAAGAAAGGAAGACAACACAACGCCGGCAATTACAATTATTCACACGCAGTTCCTTTTTCTTAGTTAAAATTTCAAATTAATTTGCTGACAAGTCGGCCTAACAACTTAATTAGAAGTTTTTAAGTAGACACAGCGTCAACACCGCTCCCCTGAATACAAAACAACGCTCATTCCATTGTACAATTTGTGCAATCGTTAGCACAAGTACTTGCAGGCATCACTTACCATTTGTTTTTCGGATTTTTATTACGAAAATTCTTTCGCAAAGTGTTAAACACTCTTAATGGAAGAGTTGCGACACTAAATGTGTTTTACGACGCATAAAACTTTCAGCATGAATTATCTTAATGTATTAAGGGCGTAATAAAGTTATCTAACGGTCGATTTATTAGTAGGTATTGATGTCCCACATGAATAGAGAATTATCGGATATTCATATTGAATAGTAACTTCTGAAAGGATTTATTACGAATTGATGAGAGTATCCCTAGAGGGAGTTACAATAAATGGATAGGTTTCCGTGACTGACGACCATAAAGAAGCCCATCTAGGCACCTACTGTTTTATCCTCAAAGGGATTTCCTAAACAAACAAAATTATATCAAAATAATTCGAAGTAACGAAACAAAACAAATCCGATAAAACTCTCAGAAAGTAGCTGGTACAAAGAAAAATTGTAAGCTTCCAAATAAACGCTTTATTCGATTTTGCTGAATAAGGTACGAGGAGAGTTTTTACGGGCAAAAGCCGGCGACTGATGTGGTGACGGACGCCAGCGTCAGGTGCTGACTCCGGAGACGATAATGAGGATGTAAATTGGCGTGTGGCGCGAGCAGGGTGGAGTGGGCGCGGGTGGCCCGGGCCGCCCAACCTGTGGCGTATCTGTTGCGCGCCGTCGACCGCGCGCCCGGCGCCCCGGCCCGCTCCGGCCCGGCCGCACGCAGTCTGTGTCACCGCGCCGCCGACGCCGCCGCCGCCGCCGACCGCGCGACTCTCACCCGAACACATACACTTTTCCGGTTCAAAACACGTGCATTATATCAATCTATCAGATAAATCTTCGCGCTGTTTGATTCAACATAAATATCCTGTTACTTTAACAAAAAATACTTCAAAATAATATTTTATTTCTAAAGTTCTTAGTTCTTTTCCGATCTCATAATTTTTAAAAGTGTTTTTAAGTTGTTGTTTTCTTCGGATCTTTTATTGCTGGAAAAATCATTTATGTTCTAAACTGGTCTCCGTTAGTGTAAGTATTTATTAAAGAGTTAACTTAGTGACATAAATGGTTTTGTTTACAAATCTTTTTAGGCTGTAATAAATAGAACATGATCTATTTACTTGTTTCATCGTTAAATTTGAAAACCACTTAGTTAAGGGACAGTTAAGCAAAATACTTATATACCATATTTTAGAGACAGATTTTTCCATTTTTCTCGAAAATTATTTTTATTACGTGCACTGATTTTTATGAGTGTAAATCAAAATATTAAGTGTACTTATGTGTATCGACCTAGTTACGAAATTGTGTTCTTCTGTATGATCTCCCTTATTTATTATTTATCATAATATTTCTAGGTTGAACCTTCCTTCATTTTATGTTGGTGTCTATTAAAAACACCTACATAATACGTTTCGTGAAAAAGCGGTATTTTTATGTAAATTTTATGTTATTTCTTGAAAGTGTTTTATGTATTGAGAGGTATTCTTAGAAGGTTACTGCCAACACTTGATGAAATAAAGTAAAATGATATCTACCTATCCTTTTTTAATGGATTCGAAACAGTGAATTTGTATAAACAATAACATTTACTCTCTCCTTGATAATTAATTACACAGAATCCTCATTATTTTAATTGAAAATTCTAATTTTGTATTTACTTTTTACTGAAACACTTTGCTGCTAGGTAACTGGGATATAAATGTTTACAAAACTGATTACTTCATCCTATTAGCAAAAAAAATCTGTTGGATTTCAGCCTTTCTTCTGCTTCCCGTTGAGGTTTTTAATACATTTGTTTTATACAAATGAACAATAGTTTTTTTATCTATACATAAAGTCACGCCTTTTTCCCTTGGGCATATTTTTCTCTTAATACTTGATTGAAGTTGGATATTGTTTTAACTTTTATTCGAATTGTTCTCCGTATTTCGAATTCGCCTTTCGCACGTAGAGTTTCATTTTACCCAAAGTTGTAATAAGCATAAGAACTCTTAAGTAAAGACTCTTGTAGCTATTGCCTTGTCTGTCTTAAAAACTTTCTACAAAAGTGGAACATTAGGGATGTTGCTATTTGAATATTTTTCTCTCGGTTCAATTTCCAAGGAAATAATTATGTCCCTCAGGGTTCCGGACACCGATTTGGGGCTCTTGTCACTCACTATTTACATTTACACAATGGAACCCTACCGACGGAACCCAAGGACATTATCTTTTGATTTGAGCGTTCTGCCCCGTTTAATGTCACTTTCAATAACTGGCAACATGTATTTATTGTTTTTTTATGAATCGAGAACTATTTGTGATAATATTTTATCGCGAATCTCTTATCAGTGAGAAAGTAGTGCCTAGACTCGTAATATGATATTAAATTGAACGAAATTGAATATTTTCTTTATTTGCCGACGCTAGGTGCTGAAGAGCTACATTTTCTTCCACGTGCAGGAGCCCTCTTGATGCACACTCATACTTGTAAATTACTCTATTACAGACGAGCCTGCAATCCATCACAACTAAGTAGTTCACTACTATCTGTTGCATAATATAACAGCACAAACGTTATTGTTACATGCGCTATCTTGCATACGAGCTACTTGAAAATTTATTTTTCATCGATAACTCTGTGTGCCCATGTGCATACAATTGATTTACACTCATTCAAAATCAGTAGCAGTGATAATAATTTATACTATATTTATTTATTTCTATACTTAATTACAGTTAGCTATATTCAGTACATAATACTAAAGAGCTTACTACAAGACCTCCTGGGATTATTACTTCCAATCTGTAGCAGCAGCAATCCACTCTATCCTCGGTCATTAGGCCCTGAACTTATCGTAGATAAGAACCATTATCTCTGCCTGATATCTAGATCGATACATGTACACATTTGTAATTCGGGTTTCAATACCACACTCTGATACAATCGTTCGACAATTCAAGTTTGACGAATCAGGAGTTAGTTGAATGCACAATTTGATACGTGATTTTTCAGTGTAGTCTAAAAATTTTCTTTTCCTTATCTATCTAACAGGACCAGTCGAGAAACACGGACGTTAGTTGTAAATGAGTGAAAGTTCAGTGATTGACAATTGGAAGATCGCATCGAAGAATAAAGTGCAGTGTAGTGCGTTCGAGAAGTATCGTGTGCGGGTCCCGATGGCCGGCTCGGCCCGGCCGCGCTAGATCGATCCCGCCACAGCGGCGCGGCTCACGTCGGTCAGTGCATCACACCTACTATACCCTATGTGCAAACACTCTGCTGCAGATCTGATACACGCCTACATCAACACAATCGCGATAAAAAATACGATCATATCGTGAGTAACGCTAACACAAAGCACGTGCGCAAACTTTGCAGTTATGAAATTTCTAATTTTGATCGAGTTGTACGTCGGCAGTAAGGGCAGTCGGTTCAGGAAACAACGTTTATTGAAAGGATATTGAACTATTGAACAATACGACTGGGTACGAGAAATCCAATTTGTACAGTTTACGTACAATTGAATTGCTGCTCCTGTTTTGCCGATGATATGATGCCGTGTTCTAATGTTCTGTTCAACGATCAGTAGTATTGCTAGCAAGGTAGAGGCACGGGTACAACATGGAGCGATGCCAAAACTTTTGTCTTCTATTTCTCTTTAATCAAAAGCGTAAATCTATAAATTAAAACTGTATTTGTTTGTTAGAACAAAGCAGCGGTTACCGACACAAAAATACTTTCACTGAAATATCGCAATCATAAACCGGCATGGCCTGGGCGGCGGGTATTTATTTATTCTAGGCAATACTTACACGATCCGTGGAAATATTTATTTACGGGTAGAATACGAGAAGCTGAAAAAATGAGAATTACTCCCGTAACTTTAGATTCAAGTTTGAATAGATATAATTGCTGTGTGTATTTATAACACACCCGAAAATTAGGTACCACCCTTTTTGTGAAAGCATAATGCGTCCCGCGGGTACGTCGGCAGATGCGTATTTTAACCCAGAATTAATTATGAATGGTTGGTATATCGAAATCCGTATTTTTATACATCTAACCTTCAGCCTAATTAATCAACCTTTTACAAAAATATATTTCCCTACCTCCTGTAGCGAATACTGTCCGAATCATTCGTTTTATTTTCATATTATCGCGAACATTATAAACATGCATTACGAGTATACGTACTTTCTTTTAGTTAGGTATTTAAAAAAAATATAGCAGAAAGCTTTTAGAATCGTACTGAACTCAATCCCAAGGGTATGAAGTGGATTCAAACCTATTTACACAATAATTTGTTAGCTATGGACATTTTCGGAAAATGAAAACCTTAACAGATTTATCCGACTCAGATGGGTTTGCCTAAAAGATTATAGCGTGATAATGAGAAATAAATGAAAAGGTCTATTTTCTCGACCACTTTTATTTTCAACTTCCAATATTTTAGGGAAAGCCTCCGTATTTCCCGTAAATATTGAAAAGCTTTACGAACCCAAAAGCTAAGGTTACTTAGTCGAATATTTGATACCTGTTGTGTTAATTTTTTAGGGTCGTTCTTTTATACTAGCTTTTGCCCGCGACTTCGCCCGCATCCTAGTTTCAACACAAAATATATTCTTTGACACTCGGCAATACAGTGAAGCTACAGTATTACCAATACTGTAGCTAAATAAATGAATCCGAACAATCCAGCAGTGGACTGCTATAGGCTTATTTATGATGTGAGTGTGACATACAAAATCACAAATTTTATAAACTCAGTTTTACATCTTTCTAATATACTTTCCGTTATCTACGGAACCTGATCCGATTTTGAAAATTCCATCCATTTCCAGCTTCCAATCAGTAAAATAATTTTCTCATTTGTAAAAGTGAGTATAAAAAATTTGTGATTTTGTATGTCACACTCACATCATAAATAAGCCTATAGCAGTCCACTGCTGGATTGTTCGGATTCGTTTATTTGCAAAAATATTTGTAGATAATATCGGGTGTAAAAAGACACTTTCCGAAGCCGAAAGCCACATATTCTACCCATTATTTGCATCATTTTTTTCCACTAGACCATACCTGGGAATCCACTGGTTCTGGAGATATTGAAGGTCAAAGTCGCATTTTTTTTTTTTACTTTTTCACGAAAATGAATTCTATGCGATAATACAAAACTTTTTTCCAAACAAACATTACCTGAATTTTAGATTTATCTTAACAGATTACGCATTTGAAGTTACAAAAACGCAATGAACAACAAGTACCTACCTACGTAGCGTAGGGGCGGAGCTTAACTAACACTGAATCCGTTCATTCAAGCGTGGGTTCGCGTTACATTGCGCGCAATAAAAACTTATTTTTTTTTATAAAAAAAAAAAAAATTACGGTTCCCAGCAATAATTTTTGCGCAAAGCTACTTAGCTATACGTACAGTATGCGTAGTTTACGGCTTTGTGATGTGTCTTTTTACACCCTGTATACATGGTGTGATGCTTATTATAGGTGTTACAAGGTATTGTTTGGCTCAACATGTTTGACCACGGCTGGTGTACAAATTAGGTTGAAAGACAATAAGATTGAAAAATAATGTCCAGCCTCTCCAATAGCACGCCATTAAGCTCGAATCTCGGCAACTCTCATCCAGCTGCTACCAGCCACCCTGCATAGATCATCGGTAATATGGTAGGCCCATTGCCACTTCAGCTTTCAGCTTCAGATTTTGTATATAAAACCACAAATTTTACCTCCTTATAACATTAGTAGGTATAGATTGATGCTCAGACCAAATAAAAAACCATGACATAGCGTTGTCAACAGTGACGTGAAGCCGGTTTCGTAAACATCAGTGCACTTTTTGTGGTGTAGTTTGATTGTAGTGTCATTGTAAATGTGTGCGTGTGAGCGTGTATGCACAGAGCGGAGGTGTAGTTTTGGGATGCTTCACTGTATTATTCGTTTGGTCTGGTCTGAGGATTGATGTTAGCAGGGAAAGTGCGGAAGCAATCATTTCAAATATGAATCACTATATCGCAGTGTTGACAAATCCAGATTGTTCCGCACGATCAGCAGATAACTAATTTTACGTACATTAACGGATACGTATTGGTGGGCGATAATATAGGTAGGTAGCTGTTTACCACCTGAATACGTTAGAGACCAATTTTAGATACCTACCTACCTATTTCGGGTTATAGTTAATTAACCCCTTTGTTGCCAGTTAGGTTGCCACTCTA
This sequence comes from Agrochola circellaris, assembly GCA_914767755.1. Classification (NCBI taxonomy): domain Eukaryota; kingdom Metazoa; phylum Arthropoda; class Insecta; order Lepidoptera; family Noctuidae; genus Agrochola; species Agrochola circellaris. Next base: position 8,399,702 of record OU611849.1, read on the forward strand.
ACTTAATTTTGTTTGGAAAATTAATTATGTAGTTTACTGATGTGGGTACCTACTTTTCGCAAAAACATGTGTAGATTATATACATGGTGTGATGCTTATTATAGGTGTTACAAGGTATTGTTTGGCTCAACATGTTACAAATTAGGTCGAAAAACAATAAGATTTAAAAATAATATAAACAAATCCAAGAATAATAATATAAATAATTAACGTTACTATTAAATCAAAAAAATTGGTCAGTAGTCATTGCGATTCAAAATAAATATAATAGATTCAGTCAGTATCTTCAGAGTGATTTATCATTTAAAAATTCATTAACATTTTATTAGACATTTTCTGTCAGTTTTTTTTTTAATTTTTTCTTAAACTGGTCTGTATTTAATTTCATAACACAGTTAGGTATCCCTAACTGTGTTATGAAATTAAATACAGACCAGTTTTATTATAAATTATTGGCGCTTTGCATACAACGCTTTTATACAGTAGCACTGTCTTAGCTGGCTGAACACGAATTTTACTTTATCCCGGCGATTAGATATTATAATGTCCGATATTCGAGGAAACAAATGGCATTTCTGACACATAGGGCTATTTCCAAAATATAAAGTGACGGAAGTGTGAGTATTTTATGCTTTGTAAAAAGTGTCTTACAACAGCTCTCAGTACTTTCGATACCGAACACGTAGGCATCGCTTTTGCAGTATCAATGATTATATTTAATGTTTGGCATCAAACATTAATTATGCTTTCCCAAAAGATGATAAAACCGAGGGGTTCCTACAAAATCTCACCTGATTTAGAAATTGATCAATAAATTGGAGGAAGGTTACAATCCGGCCTCGTATCTCTCTGGCTACCTCACAAGCAGGAAAAAGTAAATCCTCAAAGTAAACAAGGTAGAGTTAGACAAAGCATAAATAACAGAAGCATTTCCTATAGCAAGTAGACGTTGTGTTGGTTTTGCACCTGAAATAACAGAGATTTTTTATATTAAAATGTAAAGACACTGTTTTACCGCGTGTACGAAAAGTAATTAAAAACGGGAATACACAGCCCTAGGAAGTAATTAAGCAAAGATACGTCACAACACAAGACAATGTTTAGAGTAGAATTTGTGTCACCGTTCTGTCAGGCGGAGGAAAAATTCACGGTTCGTATCATTCGCGCGGCCTGGTAATTATCACATAAATTAAGAAAAGATCATTAAATACAATCTAACGTAATGTACAGTGTTATAGTGACCGACACTGAGGTAAACATGGCTGAAAAACCCGACGTTTTTACACGCAAATATTTAATTTAAATATTAATGCGCATGCTTACATATTAATGTGATGTTAAACCGCTTCGGATGAAAAGTATTGTACATTGTTTATTTGTTTAACACTTTTACAATAATATGAGTGAATTTACTTTGCGTCTATATCGTTTCTGGCAGATGCAGGTATAAAGCCAGGTTTCTTGAAAAATACAGTAGCAGGAGCATAGACTAGAACGACAGAAGTATACCTGCACTTATCTACACTTAATTTTCTCTTCTACTCTTACACGCGGTGTTTCGGTGTTTACATCTCTTTTTATCTACTTTCCTGTCACAGCGCGTTTTATAAATAACGAAATAAGCATCACCTTTGTACGTATTTTTTTTCTGTTATTTTCTTCTTGTCTTCTTTATACGGGTGTAAAAAACTGGTTAAAATGAAATAAATAACTTCACGAAATTAAGACTTTCATACAGTTGTAGAAAAGTAATATGAAATTCATTATCTATTTCCGCCGAGCGCTTTGTTACAAATTGTCGGGCTTTCGAACAAGTTCGAAAAAAATATTTGTTAACCTGATTTTATTAGAAGTCTACTTCGTAAGAATGATATCTTTGTGGACTCATTGTAGAAGAAGAAAATATGCATAAGTACCGAAAGAGGAACGAAAGTAATGTTAATTAAAATACAGTCGATAGTGTTTATTTTTAAACAACTTCTAAAAGGAGTAGGTTATGAATAGGATGTTTTTTTTTAATGTATCGGGTATGCCCGATACATTATAAAAAAAAAATATTATTAAAAAAAAACAAGAGGATTTAAGACTGAGTTATGACTCAGTCTTAAATCCTCTCCGGATTTGCAAAATTACTTTTTTGTTTGAAAGGGTTTACTACCTGGTTCTTGATGGTTCCATTGTCATCAGGTCGGAATCTGATGATGGTATCCAGGAGAAATCGAGGGAACTCTTCAAATATTATAGGCACGCCTATAGCGATTTGGGTATTTTTTATAGTAGGTACCTAAGTGCAGTGCTCTCGGAAAACACCATTTAGTGAAGTGGAACTGATGATGAAGAACACCGGAACTACTCAATAAGTCGGTGGCAAATAACGAAAATACAAAACCAAAGACGCCGACTTCCGAAATTAAAATTATTTTCCGCTTTGTAGTGTTTTTTTGCAAGACGGTTGTTTTTTTTTAGAGATAAATTTTATTGTACATCTTTCATTTATTGGTCCTGGTTAATTTTCAATCGGCCTATATATATCTTGTTGCATTAGGGGCTTTGCGTCATTTGTATCATGTTCTCTTCTAAGTATGGGGTACTTAATTAATGCAAGCGTAGATATTATTATAAAGAATGATTTCTCTATCCAGAATCCACCTACCTTCCAAACTTAGCAATAAAATGTCGTCCAGCATGGGCAATATTTTATAGCTGAATATTTAACTCGTAGGTACATATTAAAAAACAATACAACACGTACCTACTGTTTTTTTAAAACAATACGTATTATACGTGACTACTGCAATGTCGAAAGGATGACTTGTGGCGGCATCTACATCGCCACATGCGAACTACGCATCAAAGACCTGACGTCACACAACATCCTGACGTCACTCAAATCCTGCATCGCGCAATTAGAGTTTACCGCGCGGTGGACATTACAAGCTCCCGACTTCAACCTCTGGGCAATTGCCCGCCAGACATGACACCCATCCGGTCGGAAGATCCTCCCTTTTCTATGATGGATGAGTGAACTTTACACCCTGTTCCTCATACCGCTTTTTTTTTTCTTTTTTTTTTTTTTTTTTTAGGGTTGGAAATTATCAAATAACTTCTCCCGCTCTGGGTGGAGCGGGAGGGCGTGTCAGACTTTTACTGACTAAAACCCACCCGTGTTCCTTCCGTTGCCTGTGTGCCGAGGTCGCGATATCCGTTCCTCATTCCCCTAAATTGGTGACCCCGAGTATGGATGGTATGTATGGTAATGAATTATGGAAGAAAAGGACATGTTGCGCCGACGCCGAATAAATTGGGGTAAGGCCAGGAGAATGATGTTGATGGTGATGACGTATTAGACAATAGTAACTGGTCAACCGAGCTCGGCTCGGGTGAAAATAGAGAAAACGACTTTTCCCAGAAAGACCTAGCAAGATCGATTTTTCGACCCCGTAAACCCCTATATTGTTATAACTTTCATCGAAATGGTTAGAGCCGTTTTCGAGAACGTGATTACAAATATTATATATTTTTATACAAATATTCCTCATTTAATAGCATAGGATGTTACCTTACACAAGTTGGCTGAACATCCGACCTAAATTACTTACATTGATAATTATGTAAGGTCAGCCATAAATATTTTTGAATAAACATTGAAATATTCGGTATTATTTTAACAAAACTTTATCTTATCAGAATTCGCCGAACTGAAACGGATATCACAACCACAGTAAATCATGCAAACTGAACGGAATCTAATCTGTCTGTTTGTCATTCAATCACACCTCGGCGAAGCTTATGCCAAGTTTTGCTGTAAATTCAACGTTACTCTAATTTTCCAAAATAGGCTGTTGTAAAAAGTAAGAAAAATACCTTATGAGTTTTGTATTTTGGAATGGTTGTCAGCTAAAAATATCAACTTAATTACCCGACTGCGGCGAAGCAAAAAGGAGGGTTATGATTTTGACTGGTGTGTATGTTCATCTGTTACCAAATAATTTCTAAACTACTGAGGTATCGTTGGAAGCGTCTTATATGCTATAGGTTATAGGCTATGTGACGTGCCATTAAATTGAATATGGCGCCCTCTAGAGGAGATTAAGTCACGAACTAATAAAAAGCCGTGCTGGGTATCAAATGAAAGGGCTTAATTAGCACATTCAAAAAAAATGTTATAGCCCTAAAATAATTTAAATAAAAATCACAGACACACAAATTAAAAATCTGGAGTCATACGTAATCTGTTAGATTTTAACAGGTGTGACTCCGGATTTTTTATTTGTCTGTCTGTGATGTCTTGTTTATAACTTTTAAGATGACTTTTTTGTCATAGGTTTTAGTTTTATTTATTTTTGGAAATGATTTTAGATTTTTGAGAATTAATTGCGTAAAAATAAAGCCATTGGCCACGTGAAAAAAAACGCGAATCGGCGCGCGACATGTCGATTCTTGCAGGCTGTGTTTCAAATCTTAAAAACAAACTTTATGCGTCCGACATTGAGTTTCTTTTGCATTAACAATAGACTTATGAAATGAATGGTCTTGAAAGGATCAACGCTGCTTGGTGGTGTGTCCCTCTCGCACAATGTGGCAGTGTTCATTATTCATCTACTAAATTAGAAGTTTTTAGTAATATTTTGTGTAGGCACATTGAAAATTAATAAATGGAAATTCTATAACTACGACTGTCAAAGTAAACATAAATAATTATTTGTCTACTTTGAATATTTATTTAAATATTTAAAAACGTTGTTACTTAAGTATGCCGAATATTATAGTATTCCGACAGAAGTAATAAATAAAGTTTGTGTGTGAGCAACACTGTTAAAAAAAACTCGCAGATTTGACAGAATTAAAGTATTGAAGTCACTCGAGCCGCTAATGACAGAATCCGTTTTGATAATCAAAATTAACTTACGTTATTAAAAACCGGCCAAGTGCGAGTCGGACTCGCAAATGAAGGGTTTCGTACCGTATTACGAACAAGCAAAAAACGGCGAAAAAATTATTAACTTTATTTAATTTCTATTATTATTTTGTTGTTATAGCGGCAATAGAAATACACATTTTTTGAAAATTACAACTGTCTATCTATTGCGGTTCATGAGATACAATCCTTACAGACAGACGGACAGACTGATAGCGGAGGCTTAGTAATAGTTCCGTTTGGCATCCTTCGGGTACGGAACCCTAAAAATGAAAAAATTGTCGAAAAAACTGTCAAGTAGCCACGTTTAGGGAACACGTAGATATGATTGAACGCGAATTTATTAAACCGAATTTTAATACTATGTACACATGTAGGTACGATTTCCCATTAAATTCTAATGAGAAAAGAGATGTGAGAGGCGTAACATAAATATTAGAAGGATAAAAGGATCTAGGAGTTTTCATAAGGTAGGTATCTATGTGTCATTTTACGGCACGATCGGCTGGAAAATTTATACACGCAGAGATATGGTAATTGCGATATACATATACAGGGTCAAGTTAAATTACCTAGTGAAACTCCGCAAACGTCATGGGTGTCGGTATCTTAACACAACATAACTTTAAAACGTGATGGGTGTCCACAACAACACTTTAAAACTATTTATGTTCAAACTTTAACCTTTTTTTAACCTTTGTACTCAAAATTATAATTATGTCGTATCTCTATGTATTTAATTGTGTGTACATAAATAATAAATAAACAAGCCCTTTCATTTGAAATGTCACACGTTACAGTTTGCAAAAGTTGTTTTTATTTTTCAATTTTTCCCCAAAAGTGAACCCCCATATTCAAAATTCATTTATTTTCGTTACACGTTCTGTATTTGGGGTACAGTAATTCATATGTGTACCAAATTTGAACTTAATCTGTCCAGTTGATTCGGAGCAAATCGGCTTTGATTTTGACTTTAACTTTTAGCATGATTTTGCTTTTGCAGACTTTTGAATATACCTACCTGTTTGTAATGCTTTTTATACATCTAAATTATGATGTAGAATAGTTTCCACTAGCTAGCCGGAGCAGTAAAATATATCTAGGTACCTACCTATACTTTTTTTTACAAGCTTTTTTTTAAACATAAAAAATATATTATTGTACATATTTTTGTTAAGCTTGCAACACTCGTCTGCTCCAATAAATGAAATGGGACGCTGTTAGAGGTTGGTTTTAAAACTCATTCTATTGTGAGCCGTACTTACCAACTTGCAGCTGTATATGTACCAAAAAGGCAAATATACCTTCCTCATTTCGTAGATTTATATTGGACCTCCCAAGGGACGTTTTGTAAAGTTAATTACTTTGCATAGTATTGTATAGAATTAAGTAACAGGTAGGTGTGCTGCTGGGGAGTTTTTTGCGATTATTCTTCCCAGATAAAGCGCTGGCAAGCAGGAGGGGATCCAGGCCTCAAAAAAAGGTTGTGGTTACGTTGGATTAGGAGTCACTCACGATCGATTAATTAAATAACAAAACCATACATTGTTATAAGTCCAAATACCACTTTTGGTCCAGCTCTTGTGGTAAGGTTATAATAAATATACTCGGACACAATGTGTGCGTGTTTCCTCTGTAGATCAGCCTATAAACCTCAATTGGAGTTGTGGGCATGCCCACCGTGCCTACAACGGTTGATCCGCGCTTGCTAGGAAGTGGTTTTGGGCTGTCTTATGAAATTTAGACGTTGAAAAAATGCTGATTCTCAGCCTTTGAGTTAGTGACTTTTTATTTGATTTAGATGAAAAGATAAATGAAGATCAGTTTTTTGTTTATAATTCATGTCTTTTTACGTGTTCATATATTAATTTGTTGTGATGATAATATCTAACAAACATAATTTTGTACTTTTTATATGCATATGCATCATGAATAGTGGTTAATTACCTATTTACCTAGTAATTTTAAACTGGCTGTCATATAGGTAGGTATATTCCAAATTCGTCGGTGAAGGCAAGGTCTTGCTGTAAGATTCGATAATATCTTTCGTTGTAAACAATAAATTTAAGAGTATTTTTCAATTCAATTTGGAGACTTTTTACTGGGTATTGCTGAACACGCGCCTGTTTCTAATATTAATCAGCTATATAGAGGCCATGTTTCTCGTAAATGCCATAAGCGTTTTAAGTACTTCTTTTTGCTTTTATTTTAACTTAAAAAAGAGGAAGTTCTGAGGTCATTGGAATGTTTTTTTTATATGTTCCCCCATTACTCGATGATGGCTGGACCGATTTAGAAAATTAGTTTTTTATTTGTTTGATACGGTATACTTCCTAGGTGGTCCCATATAAATTTTATTAACTTTACTTAGGTAGTTTTTGAATTACCTTCAATAAAATAGGTTTTTCACTAAGTGATATTTTTTTTTTCACATAACTATACTCTCAGTAAGATACTTAACAACACCCTCACGGATCGGACATGGCTTTTTTTATATGTTGTATATATTAATAAAACTAAAAAGCTTGAAAAAAAGCTAATTATTTAAAGAAAGTAGAAAAACAAGCATTATGTAATCTACCTATAGAATTTTGGTATGGCAGGCGGACAAACAAAAGTTAGCTTATACACTATATTTCAGGTTATTGGTTTGTCCCGCTTGGCATACCAAAATTCTATATAATGCTTGTTTTTTTCTTTTCTGTTATGTGCTTTACCGTCGATTTTTTTTTTTTTTGTAATGTTTTTTCCTAAATAAAAGTCTATTATTGATATAACACAAAAAAGAAACTTTTTATCCTGTTGACTTGGTCACGTAATCGTCCTCTGCCGTATATTGAGCTTCCCAATGTTAGAAGTGCTTAGGATAATCCGGCTAGTTCAAATATTTGTACATCCCAAAATCTAAAATGAATTTTCCACGTTAAGACCTCGTTACTATCCTGGAAAAGCGTGAAAATTTGCAAATTAAATAACCTTTCAAATTCAGATGCACCGCCCGGGGTTTTAACGAACTTGTGAACCCTGAATTGGTAATGTAAAGCCGGGTCCACACTAGTTAATCTTGCTTTGTACAATATTCTCCCTTTGTATCATCAGAGCACTTGACACCACGCTTTTGTGTCCGGGTTTTGTATGTGAAGTCATTTGTTATTGATATTTAGGCCGTTGAAAGCAAAACCTCGTTTAGGCACAACGGTGTAGGTACATAATGTACCTTTTTAGAAGTCACATGTTTGCTATGTACACTTTATTTTAAGGCTATTTCACATTTTCTCTTTGAAAAGCGAAATACCTATACAAAAGGTGACCTTGGTTTTAGAACATTGTGCACGTTGTTTGTAGGCATCATTGTTTCATTAAAGGGGCTACAGGAGCTAAACGCAAGTTTTATAATGCCTTAAAGTATATGATCCACTGCAGTAAATAAAATCAGAAAATATATGATATACTTCAGGATATATGATAGTTAGATGGTGTGGTGAAACAATAATACAAAAAATTTGAAACGGTATAAAAAAATCACGTATTTTTCGAACGATTATAAACCATTTGTATATACTTACATGGAATAATTCAGATTTTTTTCCCGATTCTACAGGCTACATATTAACGTAATAGTGGTTTAATTTTATAGTCCAATCAATCGATTTTTTGAAAATAGATAATTGCTTCATATTTTGCCATAAATTACCAGCGTTGTGTCATCGCGTTTCTCTTTCTTTTCAATGCAATCCGACAGTGACCGCACTTTAGCTGTTGTCAGCCTCTTAAGGCAAGCAGGATATTACGGTATGAAAGCATATTTTTTCATGGCCATTGGCTAGACTGTGAGTCAGAAAGACCCAAATGCTGTTGGAATAAATTAACTTGAAAATATAAACGATGACACATCGCCCCGTTAAGCATACGGACTGCTAAGTATGATGTCACCATTGTGCTTAGTACATGCTGGTGCTCAGATAACTATTCTGTTCACGACTCAAACTTATTATAAAAATTGTCTACTTACTCTGAAGTGCACTTTTATCATTTCTAACGTGACGCTAGTATCGTGAATGTCCACGTCCATGTCACGGCATCACGATAAAAAAAAGAAGTCAAATGTATGGAAAACAAATGTGAAGACGCTTTAGAAATGATAAAAACGCACAAATGCTGTAAAAATTTGTTCAAAATAATCTTGTTAAAATCAAATTACACAGTAAGCAAGTCTTGTAGAACTTAAGTATAGCAATATAACAAATAATTACACCTAAAAAGAAAGGAATAGCTTTTGGTCAGTCAAATGAACGTTCTGTTTGAAATAGCAATTTCTACATCGAAATCAATTTATGTAAACCATTTAGCCGTGGCTGTCTTTAATTCTACGCAATCAATTGGAAGCAATACAACTTATTGTCACAAATAAGATGTCTTTTGTTTTGTTAAATCTCCTATGTAATTGTCGGTAATAGGAGCTCTTATTTTTCTGATTAGAAATTCAATAAAATGTACAAAACAATACGAGAGAGTATAAGTATGTATTATATTTTATTGGCGGTTGCTGCGACATATTGAGTCGTAGGTACAGAATGCTTTATATGATGTGGTCCACATAGATGTAAAACTACGAAAAATATATAGGTTCGATCTATGTGAGGCAATTTTTATCTTGTTTCTTGTTAGAAAGGATAACATTGAAGTTATTATGGTCTTGTCTAGGAGCATCCTCTTCTAGTATATACATGCTTCAGTGGCCAGGTGCGACGATATTACCATTACAATCACCTGTATCGTCTTATGTTTACCTTGGTTGACTTGGTAATGTGTAGGAGCCGTAAAGTGTTCGGTAAAGGCAATTTACACTCTATTCTTACCCACAAGCACAGCTAGGACTTATATTCTGCAAAGAGCGCACGAGAACATATTACTTTACACGAAACGATTCGAATATTTTCCGAACACGATTACCTCAGCAGCTGTTCCAGAATAGTTTATAAACACTATTGTACAAATTTAAACCAATTTTTATTGCCTCCCAAAAAGTAAGCCAATTAACAGCGAATGAGTCAAGGCTCGCATTGTTTTCCAGATCCTGGCATCGGGCCAGCTCTCGTTACCATCGATACTAATTAAGAGAAAACTATCCTTTAAATATGGGTCAATTTGTTAAACACTTCTTAGTAGGAGTACCTAAGATGTACTGGATTTTCTTTGCAAGTCTTTTAAGGCGAAAGCATCAAGGCAGCCCGCGAAATTTAAAATTTCTTACGATTTTTGCAATTTGCAGGTCAGTATCATGTTCTATGTTGATCTAAATATGATTCGCGGCCGTATCAAATGTTTATTTATAGAATTATAATCATAAAAATGATCAATACAACTCTCTAAGTTCATGTAATCCCATTGAATGACTATTTCATGTAATCATGACATTCGACAATTATGCTAACTTATGGAGTTGTATTGCTTATTGTAATGATTATAATTATGTAAAGCCATATTTGTTACGGTCGCAAATCATATTTTAATGACACTGACCTGCAAAATGCAAAAAAACTAAAGAAAATTTGAATCGCGGGCTATCTTAGCGCATCCCCCTTAACGGCAGTCTAAGGTGAAGTTATTTTCTTGGGCTTAACTTTTTCTAAGTTGAATGTTTCTTGCTAATGAACTTTTCACACATGTAATGAAAAATTGTTAGCGCACTTTTCAATGTACGTAGAACTTATCAGGAGTTTGACTTTAGCAGCCTCGTACTTGGATTCAACTAGTTATAATGCTTATGAATTTATACCTAACAGTTTTATAAAATCGTTTATCAATTGCCTTTGATAATAAAGTTGACCTAAATTCAAAATAATTTACAGTGAAGAATTAAAATTCCAGACAAAAGTAGACAGATAAAACCACGTGCTTATCAGAATTTCATGATATCTGAAATAGATTTCACTGACCTGGTAACATTGAGCGGTTGATTAACGATTGTATCATGTAAAGGCGAGGTAGCTGTGTTTCACTAAAGATTATTCTTCACGTGCGAATCAGCCAATCGGAAATGATCCAATCGATAATGAATGTGCTATTTTTTAATCAGACTATCGTAAAGCTTCTCTACTCGGAGTGATAATTCGAAAATAATCGTTGTCGGAATCTAACCTTGAACATTGGACTGCCAATTAACTGGAACCTACATAACTCTTGCGATCTAACCAATATCTAATAAATAGATAAAGGTATCTATTCTTCTAAACCCATTGTCTATATTTATGAACTCAATAAAACTAGTATAGCCACAGTAAACACGTCTATAAAATGATAAAATATGCGTGGCCCTGTTTCAGGCAGATATTTCTACGATTTTCTAGGAGCTGCTAAGTTTTGCAAGTTTTCTTTACCTTATCCACTCGTCCTAGTTTGCCTGACCTCGGTTTTGACATTAAGAGTCTAAGGGAAGATCTCTAACGGATACAGCTTCATAAAAAAGTATGGATCTTTTTCAGTTATAATAAGCTGATGTATACTTTCTTGTTTTGATCTAACAGGGAGTCGGAGAAATTTTTATGCCTACAGATATCCTTTACCTTAACATCATCAACGACTTAATTTATTTTTGTGTCTATATAATAGAAAACGGAATGTCTTATATATAACTATATATAAGACATTCCTTACAAAAGTAGTAAACAACTGTTTACGCTACTTTTGTTTGATGGTAAAAATTGTTCCTAATGTTTCGTTATATTAGGTCAGTTTACTCCAGGATCTGAACAAGTGTGCCTTTCGCTCTGATCTGGATCCGGACTATTGCATTGTACAGAACATTTGGCACCGCGCCAACAATGAGACCACACTTTGTTGTTAATAGTCCAGCGTATATCTATCATCGTTCTTAATTTTATTAGTTTATTCACCTGTGTTGCAAACGTACCTCAAAGAGACATCGTGGTATACATCTATAGAAGTATACAATTGTAAACATAGTATGTAAGTTATACATAACGTTAAGTACAGCCGCTCGCGCATCGCTGTCTGTTTAGAAACGAGTCTGAATGATTTCCAAATGTAATAAATGTGTTCTTGTATATGTGTAGGTAAACCATTACATGTCTACTGCGTTTGCTTTAAAACAGATGAAACTCGCTCCAGATTGTTTAAAAATAGGTAATATTCAGCAAAGTTGATAATTAAAACATGTAAGTAAATATCCACAGTGGTTAGTTGGCGAGCTAACCAGTGTAAAATCAACATCGACTAGCATAAATTAAAACAAAAATAGTGTGAGAAATAAAAACAAACAGGACAAAAGATATTTGTATAAGCTTGCACTCCTACTGCTGTTAGAAATTCCCGCGAGAAATACCCTCTTTCGGATTCGTTCGAGTCGTATCTACGAAGGTATCAGGACCGTTTGGGAAACAAAACAATTTATCTCTTAAAATATCAAAGTTCGTGTAGATAATACACAAGGGTCATTTTAGTGAGTCACGTTATCTTTCTGATGTCAACGTTGACGTGCTGAAGCGTTAAATTTTTCACTTTGTCGCCGGCCGTCGCGCGTCGCCACTGGACGCCTGATGTAGGCCACTCGGTAAATTTAGCTTAATTACCGTCTAAATACAGAGATATATATGGAAGGCTTCGGATAGAGACACCTATAGGATGTCTAGCTGTGTATGGATAACAACGTACCCACTCTAATCCGTTACGTAGACAGACCGCACAGTACTCCATACTTATCTCGTATTTTAGCGAGAGTTTTATGAAAGTACTTTATCAGCAGGTGAATGTAGCCGTTCTGAGCCGATAACTTTACAAGATTTATGAGCTCGTACTTAATTTAATAGGTCTGGTATTAATAGAGCTGGTATCAGTTGTACGATGTTCTATTTTAAGTGCATGTAGGTAGTAGCAACTTCACCGCTACTGCATAGAAATTTTATAATGAGGTGAGTCAGTGTGCGCCTAGCTGTTATCAAACGGTGCATTCGCTCGAGCATCCTACACGCCACTGAACACGATAAAGGATTTATGCTCCTATTTTCGGTTATTTTTACTCCAAACATTTCAGTTTTGGCTCATGTTCTATGTTATGGGGTTTGGTTTCCGCACTTGGTCCTTCAGGTGGACCATTGTGCGTGGGCCATAGCGGCCATCGGTAGTTATTCCAACCAGTTTTTGGCAAATATTTATAACGGGTGTAAAGATACCTACGCATGCTTTCATGCGTAGGTATCTTTTGGTTGGAATAACCACCGATGGCCGCTATGGCCCACGCAGAATGGTCCACCTGAAGGACCAGCTGCGGCGCGACTGCAAAAACAGGTTACTTTATACACTTTAACCGGTTTTTGCAGTCACGCAAGTCGGGTAAAAAGACGCTTTACGAATCCGAGAGTCACTCTTATTCTTCCCGTCATTTTGTACTGAAGCACTGGTTTCCAAGATATAGAAGGACAAAGCTCCAAAATTTTTTGACATTTGCTTTTATAAGTTTTAAATATTATAACTTAGCTTTAAATACCACCACAACCCCTATACCGCTTCATGCACCAATAGGTACAATTTTTTGCGTGCTTTGCGCGCTACCGTAAGTTAAAAGCGATTTCAAACTAAAAATAAAAGTCGTTTGTCAACAATTTTTTTTGTACTTTTGATGAGTTTCATGTACGGAATGCGTAGATGAAAGCTTCGTGATGGGTCTTTGTACATCCTGTAGCACAGTTTCCTATTTTAAAACATGGCTGCATAGCCACAATTTATTTAACTTTTCTGGGATGATAGGAGAACAGAAACTAATACAGAAATGAATACTCCTGCTAAATTCTATACCTTTGAATAAACGTTACTCTCCGACTTTACACTTAGTTTAATCTCTGGAGATAGTAGGTATAAAGGTCAACTGAGTCCTTTCCGTGAAACTCAAACAATCTGTGAATTCTTGAAGCATGAAACTTCCCAGACACCAGTAATTATTTTGTCCTTTTAACAAAATATTAATTTAAATAAATTCAAAGGTAAACTATTGAAATATCTGACTTTTGACAAGTTTTATTTTCCTGAATATCACAGCTTTAAATCATCTAGTAGGTACTTTTATTTAATAATAATAAATAAGACTTAACTTACTTTTAAGTATTGCAGCCGTTAATTTTTTAGCACTTACATACACAACAAAACTAAGAATTATTATTTATATGTACTTTATTGTACACAGATTATACATTATACATTACAAAAAATTTAAAAAGTTATACATTTCAAAATATACAATGTGTGGCCTATTATAGTTTGTCTTTGATGTTCCAATCAGACGGTACAGAGACTATCTAATCTGTTTGATCGCCTACAGTAAAGTTGATCAGCGTCGAACTGAAAACTAAGCAACTATTAACACTTTCACCTTAAGGAGATAAATCAACAGTAAATTAATCCAAATCTTAAATAGTTTCTCGTTCAAAAGTATACCTATCTATTACTATATAATAGTTTCTATATTTAGTCCGTTTACGTGAAATGTTTCGTCGGACAAACTTTGCGCAGTGGTATTGTCTGAGCAGCTTTGGAAAAGTTTGTAACTTTGTAAAAGGAATTTAATCTGACCATCGCTCAATTAAGATTTAGGTACTTTTAAACCTCTGAACCGGAACGTTTAATTGAATATTGATGTTGTTAATGGCGACGGCAGCATGTAGCCGATTGATATTTCTTAAAAACTAAAAAGATCAGGATAAGAGCGCTAACACACTGGGACGCCTTGGCGACGTCAGCGGCTACGCATGCAAACAATTCGTATCGAAATGTATAATCGTTAACTCACTTGGCTACGGTCTGGCGGCGACGTCGCAAATTTGGAAGCGTAGCCACGACCGACCGGCCCCTTCGTGGAGTCTGGAAACTCTGGCGACTTGGCGGCGCATAGCTAAGTCGCCAGTATTTTTATACAAAATACTGGCGACTTAGCTACGCGCCGCGCCGCGTGGTGAGTGAGGGAGTTGTAACTTACTTGTATACCAAGTAAGTTACACCTCGGGATCACTCAGTAGCCAATTGATCGCCAGGACGGATGTTACTATGTTACTGGCTACTTATTTGGCAACCTCATTTGGTTACGGTAAGTAGCCAGAGGTAGCTATGTCTACATAGCCAGTGTTGTCGCCACGGCGTCCCAGTGTGTTAGCGCTCTAAAGGAAGCCTAGGTTACACAGCAACAGTTCAATCTTAGTGAGAAGGGAGCAGCTTTCTTCCTACTAAGAAGATTGAAGCGACTTGGTTATTTCTGGTCTGGCTCCTATAAAAGCCCATTTGATTCTAATCAAAGTATTGCAAGTTAAACCTCGTTTACACAATGTAAGTTTCTTGCCTGTGGCATACAATAACATGAACACTTTCGACTTCACCCAGTTTTCATAAAACTTATATATATACGCCATGCCGCCATACATATTGGAAGTGAACCCTCCGCGAGGGTTACCGGCATTACGTTTGCGCTAAAGTTAAACATCGCTGACAGTCAATGGCGTTAGGTCTAAAACCGTGTCATAAAACACTGTAAAACAAAGTAAAATAGTGCTTTCAGGGGGTCTTGTCGCTATACTTCAAATTTCAAGTATTTTCAAACCTTTATTTTTTTTTGTGAATATTTGTACAAAAAATAAAAAGAAATGCTTGGATTTTAAAACTAACGCATATACTAATAAATCTTGTTAAAATATACATCAAATTTTATTTTCACGGCTTATAAAGGCTTGTGCAGACCAGCGTGACGCGACGGCGCGATGCGACTCGAACAATACAATTTCTAAGAAAACTTCACGATGTAACATTATCCGGTGTCGCGTCGCATCGTCGCGTCGCGCTAGTCTGCACGAAGCTTAATGCAGTAGTCGATAAGAAAAACCTACAATTAAAATGAGCCCTCCGTGAGGGCTCCTGGCATCCCATATGCTACTCCTACCCTCCAGAAGGGCTCCCGGCACTGAAAGTGTCAAAGCAACAACGACATGCATCATGTAAACACTATTTAGACGGCGTAACTTTTACTGTTGCTTCAACTTAGAACGTTATCACACTGACGATTTATCAGCGTGTTTCAAGCGAGGCGATTTGTGAACGTATTCTCCGCGGTTGCGAATCGAGCTAACCGCGACTACGCGACGTCTTTTCTTCGCGTTTCCACAATATTGTATACTCGCTTGTCTCGCTCTCTCTTGTACACTCACGTCAATCGTTACGCAAACGCGGCGAACACGTTGCGCACACATGGCGTGCTCGCTGCGTACAAATAGCGAGCGCGTTGAACAATAGCCTCGTGGATAACTCGCTCGCAAATCGCCAGGGTGAAAAGGCCCATATGGTATGCCACAGGCAATTAAATCGCACCATGTACCAAGGAGAACAATCGATCGATCATGCTTGAGTCCTAGGATTTTCGTGAGCGACCCCTGGATCTATTGCCTCTCCATCCTGCCTTGAGGGCGATTGTGGGCTCGCATTGTATCTGTAACGTCTATTCCGTAATCCAGATAACAGATTTGAAGTCCTTTGTTCTGGTTTGTTCATAGTCTAATAGAACCTACCTATGTAGATATAGTGGTGGTACCGGTAGGTATTTGAATATCGGATCGTGAACTAACCTATCTATGTATAAAAATATAAGAATTATTTGAATTTGTTATTCGTAAACGCAGACAAGTGCTACGAAAAAACACGTCCTATAAAATATGTATAATACTTACTAGAAAAGGTCTGACGTTTTATTTGTATTTTCAAAAGAAATATGAAAAACATTTCATATTCGGAGTAGTGTGTATAGAAAAAATATATTCAACTTACTTGCCTTCGTCAGCCATAATATGTTGCACCTATAAAGTTTTAAAGTTTTTAGGCTTCATAGTCATTAGATTAGTTTTAAGGTACAATTCCGTAGCCGACCGCAGGCGGCAGCAGCAAGCGACGTGTCGTCGCGACACGACAGGATTCTATGTATTTCTTTGAAACCAACGTGTCACTAGCTACAGAAGGTATAACATAGAAATTAATAGAAACTAGTTGTGACGTGGCGAAACGTCGCCTGCTGCTGCCGCCTGCGGTCGTCTACGGAAGGGTAACCTTTAATCTTTAGATGTACTTACTTATTTAAAATCTCATTGTTTTCAATAACAAGTTTGGAAACAGGGATCCTAATATTCCTTAAATGTGTTGATCCCAAACACGAAGTTTGAAAATAGGGAACCTAATATTCCTTAAATGTCATTGTGTTGATCCCAAACACGAAGTTTGAAAATAGGGAACCTAATATTCCTTAAATGTGTTGATCCCAAACACGAAGTTTGAAAATAGGGAACCTAATATTCCTTAAATGTGTTGATCCCAAACATGAATTAAACGTATGTTAGAGCAAGTGATTTACTGCAAAGTTATAAGAGAGAAAACCTTTCCGTTTAATAATATTAGGTAAAATATTCCCTCGTAGACTTAATTTGTACCTACCTTAGGGGAACCGTAACGAATTTTGATGACAGTCCAGGGATCTTTGACTGATTTATTTGTTAGCAGTTTTTGGATTACGGTCTTATAATTAACGTTTTATTTTTAACTGGCGTCGGCGCAGAAAATCTTCTTCTTCCATAGGTACTTCTCTATTAGTCGTCATCCCAGTAGTCACCCCCTTTGTTGCTATATCATCTTTCACACAAGCCATCCATCGTTCTTTTGGTCTTCCGGGAAAATTCTTCCCCGACTCTAATAGCCATTCATACTCAAAACTTTCCAGACGAAATGTTCCGCAATACTCATTATTTATTTAAATAAATACGTATACAGAACATGGTCCTTCGTTGACGTCACTTCTTCAGTGACCATAAACATTGTAAATGGTCCTAAATGTCGTCGTTAGTGCCTAGCAAGCATAAGAATCGGTAATTTGCCTCTGCACTTATGCATGGCACGTCCACTTACCATGTCCCTTCAATCTCCGCCATTGTTTGAATGCTAGATTTATTCATCTAAATATTGTAAATTAGCAAGATTGCATTAGGTACCTGCTGTATGACGTAGTACCTGTTCACACTTACATTTTAAACAAAACTTATTATCCAGTTACGTCTGCTTTTGAAACTTTGAGAATAAAGTATTGTTGTATCTCTTTGTTCTGCCATTCATAGATTTGTTTCCATTTGCTGAAATGCAACAAGTGACCACTTATGTGAAGACACATGTGTTACATGAAAACACAATTTATTACACGATACTTTCGTCCCCTCGCCATATACCCTCACGATCGCTTGCTGAAACCGTCCATAATATAAAAAGAAGTTTAGCTGTGGCTGTGGATATTAACAAGTTGATACCTAAAATGACATTAGGAAACTATGCAAGACGGACGATGCTTAAAAACCACATTAACCGAATAAAAAAAAATTGTCACATAAAATAATAGCAGTGAACAAGCTTAAATTAAATTATCTTTTGCCTTGAACATTACGCTCCTAGGACCTTGTTATAGTTGTACCCTTAATATTTAGACATTGAATTTGACATTATACCTGCTATTAATTTGACATTGTATTTATTTATTGACATAATTGAAATTTATTGAAATTAATTAGCCTTTTAAATGTATTGTTTCTGCATGTGATAATTTTATTTAATATGTAATGTTCAACACAATGTTATTTGTTAATGAATAAATAAATGAAATGAAAAAAATTTAAACATACATTGTAAACTTACAGTAAGCAGAAGTCGATAACATAATGTCTGAAAAATAAATGCTAATGAAAAATAAATCAGTGATATAGTACCTATTTGTATGGAAACTATAAAGTCGTAAATATTCATATCATAGTCATAATTCAGGCACCGAACGTCCGCACTGCTGGACACTGGTACAATAGACTGGCAAAGAGGAAATTGCGATAATCATCACATTTATCACGCTTGGTGAGCGATTATCACAGTTTGCAGACAGCAGGACACGGCCATCCATCGCCTTCGATTCACTTTAAATTAATACACATACATTTTTCCCACGGGGCTAGGTAGAAAGTCGCAGAACACCATGTACTTAGTAGTTACTCCTTACATAAGTGCCCCTTTCCTTCGTCCACGTTTCCACAAGTTCACTTCAATCCACGATCATAATTATAAATCCGGAGTCACACGTAATCTGTTCGATTTATGCCCTAACACATGTGACTCCGGATTTTTATATTTGTCTGTCTGTGTTGTCTTGTTTATACCTTTTTAGTTGACTTTTTTGTCGTAGTTGGGTTTTAGTTTTATAACTTTTATTTTTATTTCATTATTTTGGGGTTATAATATAAATATATGTATTTATAATGTGCTCGTCAAACCATTTTATTTGATACCCAACATGGCATAATAAAAATAATAAAAATAATCTTCAATACTTTATGTCCTGTAGAGGGCGCGCTTCCAACGATACCTCATTTGTCAAATTATGATCAGTAGTTTAGAAGTAATGAGGTAACAGATGAACATACATACCGGTCAAAATCATAACCCATCCTTTTTGCAGCGCCGTAGTCGGGTAAAAATTTGCGCTCTTTGAGAATTCTCAACTACGTTACTATGTAGAACTCCTAAAGCAGTCTTTAAGAGGATTTAATAAACTCATCTCTTAACGTGAAGGCAATTATAATTAACCAGAACCGCGGGTATCCGTCAGCGTTTGTAATTAAACTCTTTAAAATGAACAACAAAATACGTAAGTATTAGGCACGTAGAACAGATACTATTACATTACCATAGACATGTCGTAACATGATACGGTTTTTGAAGATCCTTTCTAATAATATTTCTTAGGTTCATGTTACTTAATATAACATTCTTCCTTATAAAGACGTTAATCATCAAAAGCTCTATAGTAAAACAATGTTTTTAAATTTGTTAGAAAATAAAATGCAGCCATTAATTTAATTTCATTCGGTAGGTACCTACTTGTTAGTGCATTGAAGAATTATGTAATAGGTAGAAAAAAGAACGATCCATTTTACCCATAAAATCTATTCATTGAATATTTTTCTATAACTTATTAGGTTCTCGAATGACAGCGACTACCCCTTAACGAGCTTCGGGCTCAAGTTATTATGACCTTTCTCCGGTCGAGATATATTGGCAGTAATAAATTACCTCAGATTCATACCCGCTGAATGTAGGGGTGATTCAATTACACAAATATAGATCTTCTTCTTATCGACGGCCATGGTTCCAAGTTTCTATCAATAGAAAATAGGTTATATGAATATCATAGGCATGTCTTGTCTATCTCCCACATATACGAACCCAAATCAAAGTCGGGACATTTGAAACTATTATTTCAATTACAATCACAGTTTAGAAATTATAATAGCGTAGAATCTATTCATATTTCAAATATAGAAGACAGTAAGATATTATTAAGATAACTACTCTATTTTCCTACATTACTTACGCAAGATATTCCTCAAAGCTTAGAATGTAGATAATATAATAATGAACTATTATCTTGGGCGGTAATATCAAGACCAACTGTTTTGACAAATACATACGACTATTTTATAGCGAGCAATGAATTCTCTAGCTTTGATCATTACGCACCCGATAGCAATACATGTCATGTCTATGAAATAAACTAGCCAGTGTCTACGAATATTTAAATATTCCATTCTGCGTTCTGGTTGTTGAAATCATGGGTAAAACAAATGCAACGCAGTTTGAAATGTCCACGTTATTTAAATCTGTAATCTATTGTCAGACACAGATGCTCAGCAGTAAACTGTACTTTATTTTTGGTTGCATGTATTTCTGACTTTAAGCAGACAATAGAACGACTGTGTTGACATATGTAGCATTCTAGAACGGCTGAGTAACCGTCTGAATATGACCACTACGCTATCTGAAGTTGTGCGGGAATATGGCAGACTATTTAGAGCAAAGTTCTCGAATATCGAACAAGCATCACATGCCAGCACTAAACTAGCAAATACTAGACGTTGATATGAAAGATATTCTGTTGTATGTTCTAGTAAATAACTGCAAGTATTGACAGACGTATTCCATCTCTTCTTTGCTCTTGGCATGATAGTCGAATGTGTTTGTTTAGAAAAACAGTAGAATTTTCTCTTAAATTCAAACTCCTTTATATCTTTCTATCAGCACTTGCATAATCTGTATGTATATCTTTGGCGGTAAAATACCGAGAAATATAATCTGAGACATGATCCGTATCCCTTTATCCCCTTGTTCAACCTTCAGTACGTGTAAAGCTTCAGATTATTAATGTTCCTTCTCTTCCTTTTTGATTGAACGAGGAAATTTTCTTACAGTACAATACATACCTGAAAGGGTTTGATAAGATTAAAATCCGCTCAGAGCAAAAGCCAATTAAGGGTTGTAGACACCGATATTGTGAGAGCAAAGCCTTGTAACATTTAATAAACATAGCCCAAGCTGTGAACCATGTGTGTAAGACGTAAGTAGGTTACAACAGCTGTTAGCGAACCCTGTTTCAACTTAGAAAGTATTGTTTATAAATTCTGACAAAAGAGAAAATAGCCGTAAAAGAAGTTGAAACATTATGTATTACGAATGGATTTAAGAAGATGGCCATATGATTAAAAGAGTCATGAATATAGAAGGAGGAAAGAGAGGCCGTGGACGACCACCAATGACTTTGCTACGAACAATAAAAAATGATATGATGACGAGCAACACAACAAAAGAGACCACCCACAACCGTACGGTGTGCCGCAGAAGTACTAGAAGGGCTGACCCCAAATACATTGGGATAATGGATGGCATAATGGGTAACCATGAGCATTTCCATTGACTGTAATTTAAGGAATCTCAAACATATACAAAATTGTAATTCTTTGCCAAGCTTTAGGTATCCCTTTTGATATATTTTATGTTTAGCTAATTTCGAGTTGTAATCCAATATGATTGTTAATGTGAACAATACATGAGATAGACTAGATTTCTTCAAAACAATAAATTGGTTTCAATTTATTCGATGCAAAATTATCAAAGAATGATTCAAATTAGGTCAATACCAACCCATATATTGTTCACGCAATCTCAAAACAAATACGCAAGACGAACAGAAACAAACTTTATCAATTATAATTTCAATGGGTAAGACATTTTGTATCATCGATATACAAAATCGATATTCAAAAACTTGGACATGAATTAGATACAAACTGAGATTGTCCTTTATGATTACGTTTTAAGCTTTGTGAACAATACAATTTCTAAGAAAACTTGACGGTATAACAATAGCCGGTGTCGCGTCGCGCTGTCGCGTCGCGCTGGTCTGTACGAAGCTTTATTTGTCTAAGTTTTCTCTCAATCATAATATTCTTACTTATGAAGGTCCCTAGCTTATCTTTCGGTATGGTAAAGGTGATCAAGTGCCTTCCATAAATTGTTCACGCAATCTCAAAACAAACACACAAGACGAACAGAATCAAACTTTATCAATTATAATTTCAATGGGTAAGACATTTTGTATCATCGATATACAAAATCGATATTCAAAAACTTGGACATGAATTAGATACAAACTGAGATTGTCCTTTATGATTACGTTTTATTTGTCTAAGTTTTCTCTCAATCATAATATTCTTACTTAAGAAGGTCCCTAGCTTATCTTTCGGTATGGTAAAGGTCATCAAGTGCCTTCCATAAATTGTTCACGCAATCTCAAAACAAACACACAAGACGAACAGAAACAAACTTTATCAATTATAATTTCAATGGGTAAGACATTTTGTATCATCAACTCACATTATATACAAAATCGATATTCAAAAACTCGGACATGAATTAGATAAAAACTGAGATTGTCCTTTATGATTACGTTTTATTTGTCTAGGTTTTCCGTCAATCATAATATTCTTACTTAAGAAGGTCCTTGGCTTATCTTTCAGTATGTTGAAGGCCATCAAGTGCCTTCTGCGGTCAAAGGTTCTTGAGATGACTCTGTACGTATTAACCTATAACCTACAGAGTCAGGGACAGTAGCTGAGTATTTGATTCACTAAGGAAGGGACAATCGTTATCCGTTTGTTAGAACTTCAAAGGATAATTACTGTGTGGTTAATTGAGTCATCAAATTGCCCATCTTCGGTATTATCCGCTTAGAACATTCATCCATTTGGAAGTTACCGATTAGCGGTCGGTAATAATTGGTTTGATTGCAACCCTATTGTCTTAAATTGGCAAAGCTTTCAACTGGTATTGTTTTGCGTTGAAATAAGTTATGAACTCTTGGGTTTAAGTTATTCCACTGCTCAAAAGATCCGCAGGCTTGGTTACCAAAATATCATGAAAAACGTTTAAGAGCGTTTATTCGAAAGGTTGACAACGTCACAAACAGCTGTCAAATATTTACCTGTTTTAATTAATTTGGCAATATTACTGTATGGAAATTTGAAATGTGGGTAACTAGTAAACTAAAATATTGATTATGAAACGCAATAATTTATATCGTAACACCGAATATTTAGTTTAAGAAGTAAAAAACATTTTTTCTTTCTTTTCTTTTTTTTACACCGAAAACGGTTACAACATCAAATTCAGTGTTATAATTGCAATTCATTTTATTAATGTTCTAGTTCGCTAGATAGCCACATTTCTTATTTCCATACAGTAATATTGCC
The DNA here is from genome assembly GCA_914767755.1 of Agrochola circellaris. Classification (NCBI taxonomy): domain Eukaryota; kingdom Metazoa; phylum Arthropoda; class Insecta; order Lepidoptera; family Noctuidae; genus Agrochola; species Agrochola circellaris. The sequence continues at coordinate 8,423,270 of OU611849.1, forward strand.
AAATTAATCAAAACTGCGAAATATTTGACATCTATTTGCGACGGTGCTCATTTTGAGAATAAACGCTCTTAACGTTGAATTTTTGAAATGTATGACATGCCCAATCAATAAGTAGGCAAGTGGTCTGTCTAATCTTCCAAAGCGAATAATTAATTAAATTACAGAAATACACAGATAGATTGATTATATTTTTATCCAAGCGTTAAATTAGTTTTCAATGAGATCCAATTCAAACCCGTCCGTCATTTGTCCCGTGAATCTGGAACAAACAGATAATTTATGGAAACTGTTGTTTGCGATGTCTCTGAAAATAAACTTTCTCCTAGAAAATATTTTTTATTAATATACTTCCTCTTTTCGACAGTAAAATGTTAATTTATTCAGGGTGAAGTGATATTTGGAAGAAAAGAATAACAAAAATATATCAAATAGGTACTAGGTCTAATGGATGTCAAAGTCATATTATAACATTATGCTCGAATATTATTTAATTTGGTATAGTAGCAATTAGCCTAATGAACTAAGTAGGTACCTAATATGTGGAGCGCCGTAATATCATTATACAATTACCTATATTATAGCAATATCTCTTAATTGGTATCTGTAACTATTAATAATAATAAGTACCTGGGCGACCGAGCTCTGCTCTAGTGAAAAAATAGAAAGCTTATTTAATAGTATACGATAGTTCATACTTATTCCATGTCTAGTACATACTAATTCCATGCTGCCATGATAGTAGGTACTTACGAATTCCATGCTGTCATGTCATTATTCTGATCTTGTTCTAAACTTTGGCCGACCGAGCGCTGCTTGGGTGAAAATACGGAGAAAACGAATTTTCCCAGATAGAGACCTTGCTTATTCGATTCTTCGCCCCCGTAAACCCCTATATTGCAACTTTCATCTAAATCGTTAGAGCCGTTTTCGAGAACGTGATAATCACGTTCTCGTTCATAATATATACAAATATTGCTCATTTAATATTATATGATAGCATAAAGCGGAAGTTTTTTTGTTTTTGTTTGTTTGAACGCGCTTATCTCTGGAACTTACCAGTCTTAGAGATTAAAAACAATCTTTTTGCATTTCCTAATTCTTGAGGAAGGATGTAGGCTATTTAACATCACGCTAGAGTCAGAAAGAACGCTAAGTGAAAACGAAGTAATAGCGGGGGCGGGCGATGCGATGCGACGGGTCGGGACGGGGGAACAAGAAATTTCACGCGGACGAAGTTCCAGGCAGAAGCTAGTCCTAGAATAAAATAAGTTTGGTATCTATAATTCACGTAAACAAGAGAAGCGATTGAAAATGAAGTGGAGGCTTAAATTAGTTAAAGGTGCCAATTTCAAATAAATTATTCTTATCTCTTCGCTTCGCTCTCAGCTCTTGTAATTCGAGTGCTTTTTCCGTCCATTTCGAGATCAAATTTCAGTTCATTCCGACAAAGTGATTGATTTTCAAGGCGAGGTTTAACTAGCAACTGTCCAGCTAAGCTTTATTGGTAAGTTTAAAGCCAGTAGGAGCGTATTCGATGAACTGGAACGTCTACTGTTGTAATGTCTATGTATATGTTACCGTTCAAACCTCCAACTTCTCGTCGCTACCGATCTACTTCAGTACCTTTTTTATTGGATAGAAATGTAAACTCATTTATTCACTCTAAATTCGTCATTTCGCTAAATGATTTATGAGAAACTGCTTAACGAAAGGTCTGAAAGTGGCGTGCGTCTAAATGGACATAAATATTCCACAAGTAAATTGAAACGGGAGCAGGGGGAGGTCAACGGAGGTCCACGGTGGCAACGGGTGGCGGCTCCTGATGAGTTGTCAGCAAAAAATGGCGTCAGTTACCTTATTTATTGCTTATTTTTCATTTTGAAGTAAAAACGAGGAAAAGAAGAGGAAAATGCGCAACACAAAATTAATGTATTCACTCAACTTGGATAATTTATTAGAGTTACCATTTGCGCAAATGCCTGTTGTACATTTCGTGGTAGCCTTAAGCATTTCAATTTCAATACGATTGACTGCCAAAGTGGAGCCACAAAAGGAAATTTTCTCAAATCCTCATTTCATTATTGAGGACAAGTCGTCAAGTCCACTTGGGACAAGTCAAACAAATGTAGTCGAGAAACCTGACGGTTATGGAAAAAGTTTGTTGATTATAAATTTTCAATAAAGGTTGTCAAACATTTCCTTTCGATATAATTTCGAAAAAGCTACAATAGCAGAAATGACGCAATGAATAATAAATCTAAACCGTTAGACACCTTTTGCGGATATTTTTGAAGTGTTTTTAAATCCTTAATAAGGGCCTGAAATGTTATTGAAACAAAGTCAATAATTTGTATCTGGAATACCGTCTTGGTAAAAAAAAATATGTCCTTATGGATACTAGTTAGGAAAACGGAAAAATCCGTTTTCCTAACTAGTATCCGAAATCTAAGCAGACGAAGTCGTGAGTAAAATCTAGTTATAAACAAAATATTTGTGTAGTTTGTGATAAAAAAGATACCTACCTACTTCGCCACAAGAGGAATATAAATCAGTAAGGGCCACATGATAAGCAATTTCACAAATATTGGTGAAATATCACATGATATGATAATCCTTGTTAGCTCAGACAGTATGTACGAGGCTTGAATAAATTGGGACAGGCTCGTATGTCAGCATGAACGTTTCTAGGAAATTGATATTTTAGATATTTGAAGAGCATTGTTATTTGACGGCAGGATAACTGTTAAGTATGGAGCTACTTGTTCAGAGTTATAATAACATTCAGTTATATCGATGCTTTAGAAGCCAGATGTTCTTAATGCAGTTTCCGAATAAATTAAAAATCGGCCTTCTGTGTTAATTGATCAACCATCAAAAAACCAGTTTTCCCTACCTTTTTTCAGTTCACATAGTATATTAAGAGCGTTTATTCTGAAAGTGGGCAACGTCGCAAATAGATGTCAAATATTTCGTTGTTTTGATTAATTTGGCAATATTACTGTATGGAAATAAGAAATGTGGCTAACTAGCGAACTAGAATATTGATTATGAAATGCAATAATTTATATCGTAACACAGAATATTTAGTTTTAGATGTAAAAAAAGGATTTGTAAACTTTCCAAATGCCTTTTTTCCACCTAAAACGGGTACAACAGCCAATTGAATGTTATAATTGCAATTCATTATTAATATTCTAGTTCCCTAGTTAGCCACATTTCTTATTTCCATACAGTAATATTGCAAAATTATTCAAAACAAGTAATTTTTTGACAGCTATTTTCGACGTTGCCAACTTTCAGAATAAACGCTCCTAAGTAACATCAAGACCTAAATCCTTTAATAATCGATTTTTCTTGCTACCAGATTTGAAAAAAAACCCGACTACATAAACACATAACTGAAAAGAGAAAAACAAGTATTATAATCTATAGAATTTTGGTATCGCAGGCACAAACAAAAGTTACACCTTACTTCAGGTTATTAGTTTGTCCCCGTCTGCAATACCAAAATTCTATGCTACATAATGGTTTATTATTAAACACTCTATCGCTGAACATTTTTGTAAAGGTAATAGCATGTTAAACTTTCAACTTTCTTCAAACTCCTCTACTGTAAAATTACCAAAACTGCACTTATTATATCTAAGTTAGCTAGACACTACTACTATGTACACTACTTGCTATGTTTGGAATTTCATGTCTATAAAGCTGTCGACTAAGTACTAACTTCACACGTTTCTCTAAGGCCCTCTTGTGTTTTATCTCTGTACTTATATCACCTGAGAGAAAATATACAAAATATTTACTTGTACGCGTATTATTTATGGATGTCTGTCCCACATACAAAATGAATACTAAATGTTGGGGATGGTTACTCTGGGAGGAAACAACTAAAACAGTTTGCCGTTATTCATTGCTCCATCAAAATTAGGACACAATGAGTGTCTCTAACAAGTCCAGAATAGATGACGTTCTATTTCTTTGAGACAAAGAACTCGTCGCGCAAAGCTACTCACTAATATCCTCTTTGCGAACAGAATTGAGTCTAGCTGACTAATGCGTATTTGGAGGTAACTAATTATTCCGTCAATAGGATTTATCGGCAAGGCCACGAGCTATTATATTGTCTCTTTTGTAAATAGCTTACGAATCAAGAAAAGGTAAGATTATCTCAATGGTAAGAGCTTGCATTCTCTTTGTGAACATATAGACGTAATGTTCAGTGAGTATGTTATGTCAGCTGTTAAGAGTGCGGGAGCAAGGTTAGTTTCATGAAATGTTATTAAAACAATAGCACAAATATATGCATTAGGTACATCCACGCCTACTCCATTTATAAATAAGAAAATATTTACAAACTTTGCAGTTACCTTGAAATTGAACAGCTGTACACTTACCTATGTTTTGAATTGAAAATACAATTGGAGGCAATTACAAGTTCGAACAAATTGGATGATTGTTAAATGCCAAATCTTAGGATATTTCTCAATAGTCAAATAAACCTTTTCAGTATTCAGAAGGATCATTTTGAAGTATTGAAAGCTTTTCTAGGGAACATTTGCCAACAACTCAGATACAAACCTCACCCCGTTAAGATCTCACTAGTAGTTTTTCTTTATATTTTTAAGTACACATAAGTTCTGTCTTACAAACATTTGTTATTACATATTTAATGCCTTTCCCGTGTCGCTACACGAAGACAACTTGTGAACGTTATCTCCCAATAAAAACACTATAAATGTTTTGTACGATTCATTACCACCTCCCACTAAGATTGAATGGAATAAGACTTATCTGTGCCAATGGTATTGAATTTATGATATTTGAAAATAAACACAATTTATAGCCACCTTTTCTAAGTATTTAAAACAAATGGCTAAATCTGCCAGAAATTGTGTGAAAATTTGAAACACCCGAGACAAGTGGTCTGCACACTTTACTCAACCTCCGAAAATAAATGTGGGCAATTACGTTAATATAAACATTATAGCTACACAAGAAAATAAATGTTTCTGTTCGTCTGACACTGTTTAAATTAATTTCTCCGCGATCAACGGACCGATATTTCATAGCTTGTGATTGGCACTTTTATTTATTTCTGGGTTTATTTCTGTTGCAAGGTGTATTGTTTTTTTTTGTGAGTGCGGTTGAGTAGTAAGGGGCAATAATAGGGCTCTGTAATTATTACGTACTTGTTAAACTTCTTAATTAATTGCCATTGTTCGGTATAAATGTGCCCCGTGTTTGCTTCAAGAACTTTTCTGCTTCCATAAACATTTTTGCTGTTCTTCTTTCACAAGTATTAATTATAATTATGTACTAGTAGATACACTGACTTATTAATTGTAAAATTTGAAGAAAATCGTTTACTTTTACAATTTTTGTATATATGTGAGAACCATGTATCTATCACATAAGTAATTAATTAATCTTTCGTTGCTTCATTTTTATTAATTCTTCTTTTTACCTATTGTGGTAAAGTATTTTTTTTAGGTGCATCGTCTTCCAATATAACTATGTAACTAATGTACCTACATATACAAAATATTGTAACACTTTTTAAAAGAGTAACGGTGGAGTTTCTTGCCCATTCTTGTCCATACGAAAACTACCTTTTGGAAGGGGCGTTCAAAAGTGCCTTACAAGGGCCTATTTGAAATTAATGATTTGACTTTGACTTTGACTTTACACTAGCCAACGTTACACCGTTATTAATATTGGCTTATCCTACCTATCAAAATTAAACCAATGTTATAACCGCAGTAGATTCTGAAGCCGAAGGAGCGCTTTCCGTAATCGCTTAATTAAGATACTCTATAACTAAGATACAGCTCATGTACACATGGCGATAGTCAAACATTCTATTACTTCCGACCAGATGTTCAAATACCAACTGCTTGTTGGTATAATAGCGCCTTTCATAAGGAAAATGTTCCCCTATTCCATTCCTCCAACATAACTGAGTGATTCTTCGGCAAGTTTACATACACAAAGAAATATTAAAATACTGGGTGCAATGCCACGAGCCAAGGTAAAGAAAAAAGTTCCTAAAACCGCGAAGAGTCAGAAAACAAGCAAGTGTAAAACTTTGAGCTCGTAAATCATAAAAAGTCGCATCGGTTCCCGACGCCACTGAGAATAGAAAACTTTCACAAACTTGATGGAAATACAGCTGTATATCAAAAAGGACCCATATTTTAACAGCATAATATATCATTTGCAAAGTGCGAAATGATATATTATCCAGTATATTCGGGATCAGAAAGAAAGGTCTCATAATTATTCACCGCCGTACGTGGAAGGAATATCAAATGAGAACTTATGCATTCTGTGCAGGTTATTAAAAATAGCGCGCCGTCACTTGTTATTTCTGTTTAGTATCAACCGTGCTACTTACAGCAAAATACTTGCTTCTGAAATTCGTGTAATTATGAAATGAACGTGATATTTTAGACACTAAGTTTATATGAATAAGTAGGTAGCTATTTAAGACTCTGTTGTATATTAATTACGTTCATAAAATTATACGGGTTCATTCTATCTAAAATAAATGTCTAAATGTGTAGGTAGGATGGCAAATAAACCTACAAGAATAAAACTAGAAATTCAAATGAATAGGTATCAATTGTATCTATAGAAGAGTATGAACGCAACAGTTATATTCGAAGTCCGCCCAACTCAGCACAAAAGGCACTTGAAAAAATCAAAATACTCCAACAAAATAGAAAAGAAATGAATCCGCGCAACGAACAAAGAAATAACTTAAGAGCTTATTGTTTGCAATAAAAAGATATTCTTAATAAATGGCGCGGATTTCCAACTTAACGTTCAGCTCTATTCAATCGAGACTGAAGATTTAAATTGATTCTATGTGCGGTTAGTAGCGGTGGATTGAGATCAAAGAAAATAATAGCGGCAATGGGCGGCGTCGGCGTCGTGACGCTCCTATACAAAGCACACGGTAAATTATGTACGTACAAACAATACGGAGACTGATCTGCATTTTATTGTTCCCCGTACATAATACAGACCTATATTGTATTCAACATCTATCTAGCCTTTTCCCAACTATGTTGGGGTCGGCTTCCAGTCTAACCGGAGGCAGCTGAATACCAGTATTTTACTTGGCGCGACTGCCTATCTGACCTCCACAGCGGCAATACGATACCCCTTGGTAAGACTGGTTATCAGACCTATATTCTATTAATAAAGAAATATATTCCATTTCACAAAATGAACTACAAATACAGCGTATATAATTGGCACAAGCAGTTCTCTTCTACAATGTTTCATAATGTGAAGAAAACTTTAAATTATTAACTTTTGTAATCCTGCATAAGTTGTAAGTTTTAAGCTTGGAGAAATAGGTCATCACGAAGCTGGCAGGCGCTCTTCTGTGCGAGGATTAGGTATACCTATGTCTGTATAATATAGTTATGACCATCGAACACTGCGCATTATATTTCATCCTAGATTTCTTTCTGTCTAGCGCTAATGCGCGAGCACAGTTTGATCATCATATTTATATAATATCCCTCATGCCGTGCGCCTTTGTACAGTATTTTTTTACTTGTGTTGTAATTTATTGGGATGTATTTAATAGCACTTTAAAATAATAATACATCTATAATTTAATATAATCACTTTAAAAACGTGAACCAAATTTACAAAATAATTATACACTATAAGGTAATAATTTCATAAACAACATAATTAAAATAATGGTTTGCACTATAACTGTGTCGTGTAAGTGGAGTAGCGCTCGCTCGCCTCGCGCGCGGATGGTCACAGTTCTAACCTAAACCATTTCACCATTATTTTTATAGTTCATTCAATTAATTTAAAGCTAAACACTTTAAAGTGCGAAAAAATATTTTTAAAGTGTGTTTATATATTCCCCTAATTTATTTATTTATAAAATATCATTACATAATGTGATAGTGCGGTCTCTTATAATTTTACTGTCTTTATATATTTAATCAAATATTTGCTACTTAAAACTATTAGGAACTTTTAACTAAAATATAACATAACTTTGAAAAAAAATATATATGAGTAACCTTAACAATAACAGCAGCCTTTCAATCAATAAGTATATAATTAAATATAAAATAACATATCTGTTACAACACCATAATATAAAAGCTGTTAAAATACACCAGTCTGTTCCACAATAACATACTACATTAATCTACATTAGGTATAGCATTAAATAAACCTTGCGAATTCACACAAATTACATGTGAAATCAAAATAGATTTATTTTGATGTGAAGATCGTTAATGACCCGAAAGTTTTAATAAATAAATATCTAGTTTTCATTTTTAGGAATTGATAGTAGAATAATGTAAAGGCACTTTTATAAAATAGTGTGGGATCGATTTCCTAAGCATCACATATTTCCAAGTCATGAAGATGAATACCGTTGACATTTTCGTTTCGTGTCTATTCTGACCATAAATAACGGATGTTATGTGGTTATAAAACACGGGTCGTAAATTTACTATCCAATTCCTACATCTATGTATGATCTGCCTAAAGATATATGTGTCAGGAAACGAGGTGGGACGAGGGACTTATGTTCTAAAATATGTAACAAAAACGAGGTAACGACGGCTAGCTTTGACGGTTTATTTATTGATGTATGTTCGTAATTTATTTTATGTTGAGTTACAAAGCATCGTTACAAAAAGTATTCTCTAATCATGACTAAAAAAAATAGTAAAATAGGTTCTGTACAATTACAGTCGATATTACGATGGTTTCAAATGGTGACCCTTCAAATGTCTCAATATATTTTTGTTGTTTTACTAACGGGATACTTTTGCCACACACATAGGATTTGTGTATTTAGCCTCATTCCTCAAAGTTATTGTTTTTCCTTGTGTTATTATTATTTTTTAGTTAGGCGACCCTTAATTCAATATAAGGCTGTCAGTTACTTATCTTATTGAGATGGGAAAATCTTGTCTTCAAAATGGGTTGACCGGTAGACCGCAGCCAATATTGATCAAAATATAAACGTAAACTTAAGAAGAAGACTTTGATCAATATTGATTACACGTATTATGAAGTTTGGTACAATTTTCTTACATGATAGAGCCTTATTGAATTTGCGAGTGTAGGTAAACATTCGCGAAGCTGTAACGATGTTATCTTATGTTTACTCGCTTTGGCATCCGAAACAAGTCGATCGTTTACTGGAATTACCCGTTATGCTCTGTTTTTATGACATGAAATACCTGTATACGAGGCAGGTAGATAATAAAAGTAACTGTTTGTTATCTACAAACATTATGTGATGGAAAACTCACAAAGCTTGCATTGACGGATTAAGAGAGATTCGGGATGTAGCGCGTACGCACCGCCGACGTTCGAGTTTGAAAGGATTTACAGAGACATTACATTAGTCGTATTTTCCAACTGGGAATTGTTCAAGGATTCCTTGATCCCCTTTCTAGACTCATTTTGATTTGTTTTCTTTCATCTTACTTACACTCACTGAGATTCCGGTCGATGATTGATTAATGACTAAAGTAATTTATAGATGGTTCCCAAAAAAATAAATCAAGCAATTTTTTGGTACGACATGACCTTTCATTGAGAAATGTGATAAAATGATCAATGGTTCTAATTTAAATCTAGCAAAAATACCGACCGGCTGGAGTATCGAAACTTCCTGCAATAAACATTCTTTAAGTAAAAATTGTAAAAGCGCATGATAAATTGTAAATAATTTTACTGAAATTACGAAAACATACTCGTTAACCGGATGAATTGAAACCAATTGGGAGTTACAAATTGTTTCCGACATATGCAAAGCGAAGCAAAGCTATGACCGGCTCTGAAAACTTACGAATGTCCGTGTTAAATTGTCTGTGTAGCATTTCAGTAGCAGCTCAGAGTTAGTACTACTGAAATTCCCTGCGTTTGTTAGAAATGCCAGCAAATGAGTGTGTATGTGTAAGGCTTTACCGACCACTTTAATTGGTTGTGGTATGCTGAAGTTCACGGCTCGCTGAATCGTAAACATCGCATATAATCAATGCCTAATTAATAAAATTTTACGAAGTTTACACTTGATGCTGTAATGGATATTACTCGTAAAATAAATTGATGTTTTGATTGCAATTTTAAATATTGTATTTTATATAAACATGTAGATTAATTATTGTATATTTATTTTATTTTGATATCTTATTTATATCTCATTGTATGTCACTGAAAATCTGCGCTGGGGCTCTGTCTCGCATAGGGTCGCAGCATTATTACTTTGAGTCATGCTTATATACCGCAAATAAACGTATTTTCTTTCGTTAATTATCTCGCCTCTGACCACGGTTCAGTATAATTTGCTTCTAATTGTGATTGACACTATAATGGACCCTCATTACTGGACATGGGGGAATGCCTACGATATATAAACACTTAAATTGAATCAAAGAGTTTATTAACCAGTTACTAAAGTGCTACAAGGCAACTGACAACATATTGTTTATGCTAGCGCTGAAATACATGATTTTCATGTATTTTGGTGGCATCTGCCTTAGAACTTGTAAATAGAGAGTGATGGCAAGCCGATGGCTCGCAAGTCGCAATGCAACCTACACATTCCGTTTCGTTATTAGTAAACATGACCTATTGATATACTTTCGTGGCTCGCGTACCTTAACAACCTACGCCGCTTTTCAATATAGTCAAGAAAGGATTCCCACCAAATAAAGATATGTCCCAAGTTATTCAATTGTTTTCTTTCTCGTGCATGAGCTCTATTCAAATGTATGAGTGGAATTTTTCAATATCGGTCTGCCTTTGAATACGCTTTGCTGTTGTTCAGCAGAACACATTTTATGGAAAATATTTGAATTTTATTTAAAATAAATTCAGAATGTAATGTGTATTTTTCAGACGAGTGTAGAATTTCAGCATGTTTACAACTGTTAATTGAGCAGTTTTATCGTCATCTCCGGAGTTTTGACAGCTGATTTAATCTACACCTTCTGTCCCATATTTCTTTTTCGCAGCTTTGAAGTTTTAAATAAAATGTATATTCAAGATCACCGGCTCATTCATCACGTATACGAGTAAAAAAAGACCTCGCCGTCTATCATAGACGTCATCACTGACCTTTAATATTACCAATCGTTTCTATGAAATAAGACCCTCTGACGCGTCCAGCAGATCCCTTCAGAGGTCTTTTATCCGAGGAGGATTTCCAACAAAAGTACGTAATCAAGTATATACGAGGATAAGGCGGAGTTGAGTGTGCTTGTGAAATAGAACTCCCAAGCCAATAACAACGTTATTAATGTCCTTGAACTTTCTGCTTATGAACGTTGCCTTATCTGTAATAATCATATATTCTATAATATTATCTCGTGTTTCTTATGCATGTTTATATTACGCGTAATAACGTCAAATTATTTGTTAGGTGCTTATTAGCCACAGTATTTTTTACCGGATTTCTCACACATGTCTAGAATCTCTTAGATGCCTGCAATTTAGCCAAACATGAAAAGAGCTAACGACCTCGCTACTCCCAAAAACTCATTCCATTTTCAAAATTGATTGCTAGAGCTCTTTTTTTTTAAAGAGTTAGATTTATGGGTTCGTCTGAATTTGAATAACTCTACCTAATGCAGCCCCAATGTAATCGTAGCACTCATGGTTTTATAGGAATATTTTGAGTAAAAGGGTTTTATGTGGTTTTAACATAAAACGTGTTAATACTGTTAATAACGGTCACAATATGAGTTCTCGTTACTAAAGGGGTTCTTTTACCTATTCGTAATACCATGTAAAGTTTTGTTTCAATAATTATAGTTGAATAACTAATCTGCGTTCGCAATACATTTGCCAAACATGGACACAAACACGAGCTTTAGGAAAAACAACTGTAATGCCTACTCATAAGGTACAGTTTGCGCTACAACTTCATATTTTTTACGACCTTTTCTACAGTACTAGTCGGTCGAAAATCGACTTCATTTACACTTGCATAAAGTTGATGTTTGTCTAAGTGGAAAATTCGTGTTTGTTTACATATTTGGCCAATAAACTGCGAACGCAGATTAAGCTATCGTATGAAAAAACACAAAAACGATGTAGACAGGTATATTGAGCTCAGAAATATAAACTAAAATACTCTCCCCTACTTAAATAATAGTCAGAATTGTATGCCAGACAGCCCAACTACCACAGTGAGAGTATGTGAGGATTTTTTCAAGCTTTAGTTGATAGATTTTTAGCCACTGTGACGGTAAGCCGGGGATAAATATGTATATCAAAGGACGTGTACGTTTGACAAACGGGAATAAATTCCACACCGAAAACTTTATCGAGTTTTTGCGATTCAGGTCCATACCGTACGACCGTACCTTGATATACCTAGAAGGAATAACTTCATATCGAATATTTATTAATACTATAATAAGCTTCGTCGCTCTTACCCTAGGGCCAGCAGTGCTATTCTGTAACCATCTCACCGTGAAAACTTAGGTGAAGTGAGCGTGGAGTGAGCTGTCATTCCACAGGGATTGACACTATTGACAGCTCACTTCACCCAAGTTTTCACGGTGAGATGTTTACAGAATAGCATGGCTGTTCTAATTAGTTAGTGATATTTCTTGGTGCTTTAACGCATTGTTCGATTTACAAAACTAACTTTTAATAACAGAAGAACATGCACATAATTATAATCTCAAAGTCTTAACACTTTCGACTCCAAGCATTTTCATAGAATTCAGACGCCATGCTGCCATACATATTGGAAGTGAACCCTCCGGGAGGGTTGCCGGCATTACGTTTGCGCGGACGTTCGACGGTATTAGGTTTAAAACCTTGTTAGAAAACACAGTAAAATGAAGTAAAATAATGTTTAAAAGATATGCTTGGATTTTAAAACCAACGTATATACTAATAAGCTTGTTAAAATATAAGCTATGCTATGCTGTATTCGCTAAGAAAAACCTACATTTAAAATGAGCCTTCCGCGAGGGATCCCGGCTGGGATGCCGGGATCCCTCGCGGAAGGCTCATTTTAAATGTAGGTTTTTCTTTTTTTATGCGCCTAGTGAACCCTCTAGGAGGGCTCCCGGCACTTAACGTGTTAAAGTGATTTACACCACGATGTTTCGTGGTTCATACCTACTTACAAGTATACACCGTAATTACTGAAAGCTCTGTAAATCCGCAGTTTTGCTGGAACTGACAATATACGGGCTAATAGTAACATACCATTATGTCCATGACCAGTTTAGATTTTCCACACTCTGTGAACATTGTCAATTTGCATACATACGTACGTTAGAGGCTTTTGAGCGTACCGGATTATAAAGGTCAGCAATTAGCCGATGGTTATTTACTTCTAACCTCATTTCACATGTCAGTCATTAAAAAAATGTCAGACTGTTCATATTAGTCCACTGTTGGCTGTAGGACTGTCCTATTTATTGCCTTTAACCGGTAAAGCCCTGGGTGACCCTCAAGCACGTCAATTAGCACGTTAATTAGTTGTTTATCAGGCCTTTAACGGTTAAGTACCTACTTGATATTCTTGAAATCTTATACGTATTGCCTTCAATTTATCATGTAGGTACGATTACATATCTACCTAGTCACCTACATATATAAACTTTCGCCAGTTTTTCCTTGGGAGTATTTAGAAACTTAGGTCTTAGATTAGTAAACTTAGGTCTTAGATTAGTAAACTTAGGTCTTAGATTAGTAAGCTTAGGTCTTAGATTATTAAACGTAGGTCTTAGATTAGTAAGCTTAGGTCTTAGATTAGTAAACTTAGGTCTTAGATTAGTAAGCTTAGGTCTTAGATTAGTAAACTTAGGTCTTAGATTAGTAAGCTTAGGTCTTAGATTAGTAAACTTGGGTCTTAGATTAGTAAACTTAGCTCTTGATTTGTAAACTTAGGTCTTAGATTAGTAAAGTTTACCTACCATAGTCCTCTGATTTACAATACACTACCCCACCACAATCAAAAGAACAGAATCCCTCAAGAGTGAAATATAAAGTAGGCTACGTTGTGGGCGAAACGAAGTGTTTAATGAAGTGCCTTCTCCTAAATCACAAAATTCCCAAGACAGTCGCGCTACGTTTAAATATAATATTTAAGAATATTTAAGATGTTAGAAGTAATATTTGCGATGTTTTCGTACTCACTCGTGTCCAATTTTCGTTCCAACATAAATTGTGGAAGTAGTAGGTATAATGTATTCTGGGCGCTTAGAGCCAACTGTGCCGAGTATTTAGCACACAGAAAAGATTATTGTTAATTAGTTTCTAAAATACTGTTTAATATTTCGTATGTAGAGTTTGGAATTTCACTACGAACCGGTTCCAAAGGTTAATGCTAAAATAATGCTACCTCCTCGCCGGGTATACTATCAAGCAAATAATTTCCCAGTCTACTACAAATTGTCACGTGTAAATGGGTATTTTCGATTAAAATGGGTATGATTATAAGGTCTCACTGGGAATATATACTTGGGTATTTTTGATAAAATCTTAAATTAGTTAGAACCAGATATTATCATAATCCGTTTTGGCTAGGGATTTTTGAGCAGTCTAAAGATATCAGGTGAGAATAATGAATTGTTTTATCTATTGAAGTAACAAAGAAAAAAGGTTATGTAAATGTAGACTGATAGATTGAATAATACTCTTGTACTTCGTATCATTTACAATAACTATTAGAAAATATTACAAAGACTTGTGTACCGCGGTGTACTTTTCATATTCAAATGCCGAGATTTTTGCAAAATGATAAAGAATTCTTTGAAAAACGAAAAAGATTTGCTACGAAGAGCTGAACTTTTCCGAATCAAAATCAGATAAAACACGTCCAGAAATAGCCGTAGTACTATTTGTATTGGAGCTGTCATCATAGATTCCCACCGAACTTTCCAAGCAGTGCATTGCTCTAACTATATTGCTTTCGTCCGTATTGAATCAATCGGAAAAGCTACGTTGGAGAAGAAAATAAAACTTTTCTTTTCACAACTTATTCTCCGTAAATAAAGTCTAAACAATAGCTGACAAAGGTAAATAACATAATGAATGCAATTTGCTTCGTAAACATGAAAAAACATTATTTCATGTTAAGTTTAGTAAGCTTGTATTAAGGAATATCTTTGCTTAAACAATTTATTTATCTTCCCTCAACATTATTGTGGATACAACATTAGTTCACCTCACGTAATTAAAATAATTTATCCTCAAGGGCTTCTTGCTAATATCTACGTGAAAATGCCGCTAATTAAAACTTAAATTAATAGTTTGTACCTTAGAAGACAAACACACACGTAATTATAAGAAATTATACCTGTAGAATACTTAAGACCATTTGAAATGTTATTTGCTTCGTTTTTGCAGTTCAAAAACCTATATGTATAATTAAATATTAGTCGAAAATATGAATAAAAACCTGACAGACAACACAACAAATCCAAGTTTCTTTGTCGGTCGCCCGTTAAATAATGAGACTTATTCCCGTAACAAAAGACTAATTAAACGTCCACAGTAAATTTTATTAAATATATAACCAAATTAGTACACAAAGGAGAAATTAAATAACGTTTGTATTTTGCACCAACAATTTTAGGTTAAAAATTATTTATAAATTTCTGAATTAAGTAGAGTCTCGAGTCGCGCCTTTTTGTAAAGAACATTAATTAAGTAAGATAAATGGAACGAAAAGATAAAATTATAAGTGTTTGCCTAGCGTTTATAAACTGCTTTATATAAAATGCGGATGAGATGATACAGTTACATTAAAATGTCGCATTCCACAATACCTCTAGTAGTCATAACATGCAAATTGGCACTCCTGGCACGCGACTCCGACAATTTATTACCTTTATACGATTATTTAGATTAGAAACGGTTGTGAATTTGTTTGTTTTCAGAATAATATCAGATAACGTTAATTAAATTGATGTTTTATGGCAAGTATGTTTAGCTTTGGCAATATCCCGCGGATTTAGGGCCTCCCCGTGACAAAAGCCGCGTTGATTTATTCAGGTTAATGGAGCGATAGCGCATTTTTATATGCATATTTTCAGAATTCTTTCTGTATTGGCCACAAAGTTTGTAAGCTAGAATTATATTACCAGTCGCAGCTGGGCTCAAATTTTCATAGCCAAAAGCAAAATTAAATTAGGTACTGTATATATAGCTTTGGATAATCAATCTTGTCTAAACTATTACGAAATACAGGGTTAGACTTTATTCGAAATCTTCTTATGTAGTTCGTTATTTTAATATGTATTTTTACCAAGATTTTTTTAAATTCAAAAGTAGTTTATTCAAACTAGGCTGAGAATCAGCACTTTACGAACGTCAAAATTACATGAGATAGTCCCCCAAATCTCCCACCCTTCACCACTTCCTAGTTCTTTAGCTGGGAAGAAGAAGTGGCGCAACAAACTTCTCAGCAGCACAGCTGTCTGTTCAGTTAGAAAAATAATATAGGTAAAATTACACTATCCATTACCATTTTCTAATACTTGGAGCAATCATGTTCGTGTCATAAAAAGGCACAAATAGTCACGTCAGTCTGACGCGCGATATTACTTATCGTGATCGTACCTACATTGTGGATTTCCAAATAAAATTACATACATAAATACACTCACATTCACAAGTCTTCCCTCATATTATAAATGTGCCATAATATTATGATAACTTGATGTTATTTTTAGCTGAAAGCACTCCGTTTTATTACGTCAAAAGGTGAATACATTTAATCTGATGCATCAAAATATATGAACGTCAAACATTTTTAACGAACTGTACTGGATCGTCCTTGGGTTACGATAAAGTTGGAAGTGACATTCAGTCACAAAAGCCGTTCGCGAACTATCGGACTACGGTAGAAGTTTCTCGGGTAGGTATGTACGGACCTGATAAAAGTTGGAACAAAATTGCGCTACAAAGAAATGAAGTAATATATAGGTACCGGCCAGCTAGAGTGGTACCATCGTGGTACTGACTGAGCGAACTATGTATGACAAAAAACCGATGATCATTTGTGCAGGTTTGTAAGTGAAGTGAAAAAATCTGGCAAACGTCAAATAGGGCGCTTCCAGTCGGTCGATTCTGTAAAAAGATCAACGTGAAACTTAGGTGAAGTGAGCGTGAAGTGAGCGTGAAGTGAACTGTCAATGTCACAAATCGACCGACAGGATGCTAGGGATTAACACTATTTACAGCTCACTTCACCTAAATTTCACGGTGATATTTTTACAGAATCGGTCGGCTGTTCGTTTAAATTTTAGGTACCAACCCACTAGATAGATTAGGTATCTGTAGATAATGTGTACCAAAATTAATTGTAAAACAAAGTTTAGAACTGCTGTAGATGGACGCTGTAGGTAGTTACTACGAAGGACTGAGTAAACTCCATTTATTTTGTCAGTCACAATTCTTTCAACTCAATGTCGGATATAAATTACTTTATTTGTATGAAATATTTGTGATGTAAAGCACATGCCTACAGCGCAAGGTTTCCCAAGATTCTTAGAAATCGAATGCTTAAATTATAAGATCATAAAGACCAAAATACTAACCTACAAGACATTACGCGCTGTATTTACGTTAACTTTCCTGGTTACGATTAAAAATAGCTGAGGTACTGAACCCGTTGTGTCGGTGTACTGTGCGCCGCAAATAGTCACAAGATTAACGACGACGTGTAAAATTGGTAAATATATTTAATTTCCACGCACAAGTCCAGAAAATAGATTAGCAGCATTACCACATTAAATGGCTATGCAATTTTTTTAAATTTAAAATCTTGCTTCTGCCCGTGACTTTGCCGCGTGAAATCTCGGCCCCCAACCCACCGCGTCGCATTGCATCGCCCGCTTGCGCTATTACTTCGTTTTCGCTTAGCGTTTTTTCTGACTTTATTTCTTTTTGCTCGGCTCCTAACGGATGTAGCGTTACATAGTCTATAACCTTCCTCAAGAATTGTGCTATCCAATGCAAAAATATTGTTTCAAACCAGACTGGAGATTACCCCCTACATACAAATTTACAAACAAACCTCGTTACAATATTACTAACTTCCGCCAGAGGCTTCGCCCCCGTGATGTCTTTAATTCAAATTCAAATTCATTTATTCAAACTAAGCTGAGAATCAGCACTTTTCGAACGTCAAAATTACATAAGACAGTCCCCCAAAAACGCCCACCCTTCACCACTTCCTAGTGCTTAAGCTGGGAAGAAGAAGTGGCGCAACAAACTCCCCAGCAGCACAGCTGTCATTTCAGTTGGAAAAACTTGATTCTATATAATAATGCTTTAATGCAAAAATTATTTACATTAGCACAAATTACAATCAACTCATAAAATAAAAACATTTTAGTGAGTAGATTATGTCCACAATAAATGGTAGTCTTTGATTCTAAAAACACTTGCTTGTTGCTTGGGGGGGGGGCGGGTACATTGGAGTAGCTTAATTAGTCCCAAGCCTTTTTGTCGTCTAAGTAATCTTTAACTTTATAGAAACCTCTTTGACATAGTTTCTGTTTAATAAATGATTTAAATTTATTGAGGCTTTGTAAACTATAGCCTATGTTACTCACTGATAATATACCATTCTACTGGTGTATTTTTTTTATCGATCCAGTTCTTTTGACTTTATTCATTAGGTACTAGCTTCTGCCCGAGATTTCGTCCATGAGCTTATAACCTTCCTCAAGAATTGGTGTCAAATGAAAAATATTTTTTCAAATCCTTCTGTAGTTCCGGAGATCTCTACATACAAACAAACAATCAAACAAACAAATTTTACCTCTTAATAATAGACGAACAAACAAACATACAAAATCAAATCTTTTCTCTTTATAATAACATCACGCCTTGTTTCCCCGAAGAGTTAGGCAGAGTTGACGCCAGTTATGTTTAAGTGCCATGTAATAGGGGATTAATTTAGATTACATATTATTATAACTATATAATAATATATAATCTATATATATATAAAAAAGAGTCCACCCTCCAAGACATAAAATTTATCAAGACTGAAAATTTCCTTTGAAATGAAGACGTAACCACATACACTCAGGCCCCATGACTTTCGACTTGAAAAGGTTATAAGCTACTCTGAACCATAACCAATAAAGATACTTACTACTACTACTCACTACGCTAAGTTTCAGATTTCTAAAAAAAAAACGATTTCATCTTTCATAAGTATGTGTACGAGGGTCTGTGTTGGGATCCACGTCCACTTTAGAGTCACTATCGTCCGCTCTAATAACAACGTAACAAGCATTCCACTGTCGAGTGACCTAATTTAAGCAGACTCATCTTGTATGATAAAACCGTCTACCAACAGTTAAGTACACCTCTTAGGGTTGTAACAATAATTACCTACGTTCTACCGCTACATCTCCCACTCCACGTTATTACAACTAAGTACAGGGATCTAAGCTGCCTTAAATTGAAAACTGCATAATATAACGCCTGTATTCCCAGACAACATAAGCAGATGTGTATGTACGACCACGATCCGCTTATGGTTGAGTCCCATAGTGCGAGGCTATCGCCATCAACCGAGCAGAACTCCAGACTGAGAATTTATTTAATGGAAAAACCCAATGACATGGAAAAATAACTGCTGCCTAAAAAGTAGTTTAACCTTATGAAGATCCGAATATTTCAGAAAGAATGATTGCCCATTGAAAACTTAAACGTGGCAACGTTGTTAGACGTGACTGATCGAGAGATGGATCGATCGGTCTCCTCACAAGCGATTAACCCACGTACCTATCCTCAATATTTTTACTGATCCTAGATAAAAGCTGGAGGATATTTTTATACTTATGTTCTAAAAACAATCTAATAATAGTTCTGTATCGAATGTTCTAAAACTATGACTAAATAACAGAAACTGTTTTAATTTCAACTGTTTAATTATGAATGAAGAACCAATTTTCAAAATGCCCACGACAAGTTCACGAGCGCTTCTATCGGGCTCTTCATGAGCCCGGTGTAGATTTCCTAGCGTCCGTATCCTGGCTACGTTTTGGTGACCTTTTCGGGGAAACTGAAGGTTTCGTCTGTGTAATTATGGACGAAGTTATCTTGACGAATAACTACCGGAGACATTATGAGGGACGGGACGGTTGTATCGGGCATGCCACCGTCCGGGTGAGTCCATCAGCATGTTATCTCTGGTTGTTCTCGTCTGGCTAACGGCGAGTACTTGCACAGGCATAACCAAGTGGCCAGGATTATTCACCAGCAACTTGCTTTGAAATACAAACTTGTAGATTCTGAGGTACCGTACTACAAGTATGTGTCCGACCCAGTTCTCGAAAATTACCATGTCACGTTGTACTGGGATCGGTCGATTATCGCGCCGCGCAATGATAGTCGATGTTACCATCCCACATGACGGGAACCTCGTGAAAGCTGAGAAAGAGAAACAAATAAAATATCTCGACTTAGCACACGAGGTTGTCGACATGTCGAATGTGAGCTCGGCTATCATTGTGCCGATTGTCGTAACGGCCAATGGCCTGATGGCTGAAAGCCTCGACCAACATCTCTCGAAGCTCTCGTTAGGCGGTTGGATCAAGGGCCTGATCCAGAAGGCAGTACTCCTCGATACGGCTCGCATTGTGAGGAGGTTCCTGTCTCTGCAGCCCTAACCACCGGTAGCTTGGACCCTGCTCCCGACACCGGCGGAACACTATTTTTATATTTTTAAATGTTTTTAATAATTCTTTTTATTTGATGAAATATTTAAAAATATAAATGATGAAGAATCAAAACGAATAAACGAAATAATAATCTTATCAGACTTTACTAAGTCTGCAAAGTTTAAGATCAATATCCAGTACATTTTAAAAGTAAATTCCGAAATTCAGTGGCTGAATTTATGAAATGAGTACCTATCTACTATGCGGGAGCTAGCATAACCTTGTAAAAACGTGAGCACAAACTTTTTTAATGGGATTAAAAGGAACAGATACTCTTTAAGTAAGTTCGCGAAAAAGTTTCATACTTATACTACTATGTGTATATATATATGTGTTATATAACTTTTCCCATTGATGGAATCAATTTTCTGCCAAATCCCATTTTAGCGCGTCAACTTGATGTGTTGACAGTTGATCTGACAGAATTACTTCCCCTTTTCCGCTCGTTATATTTTGTGCCATAAGGCCCCACTGTGTTTACGCACATACGCATAGGGCACATAGTCACTGTTGTTTGCGTTAAGAAAAAGGCCTATCGTTTGAATTTTGTCGACTACGTTCTATATTAGGTACTTTCCTAGAAAAATCCTTTACTGTCCAGTAGTGTCCAGGCTGCTCGTTTGTGGAATGCATTATCAGTTCCAATAAAGCGCACGCAACCGTTGCCTGTGTTTAAAAGACTCGTGAAAGAACATTATTTGTCGATAGGATTTTGTTCTTATCGTTAGCTGTAATAATATTTGTCATTCATTTTCGTTGTTTATATAGTTATTATGTATGTATCTATGTATCTATTATATAGCATTATTTGTGTATCTATTATAGTATATTGTACTTATATACCTTTTATTTGCACCAAAGACACCCCATTTTATGTCCAGAAAATCACTGTCCATTCCAAGGTTGCCTGGAAGAGATCGCAGTAAGCGGTAAGGCCGCCCATTGTATATTTTGTAGTGTATTACTTTTTCTTTATGTAATGTATAATCTGGTGTAAGTATATATAAATAAATAAATAAGTAAGTAGTTTTAGCTAACGTTAAATGGATCGAACAGCAATGATTTTACATAGAAATTATTGATTGAACTGAAACATTTTTGTTCGCAATCGTTGAACCCCATCCCCTAGCAATTATGTAAAAGAAGCGGTTCTTTACAAACATTCAGAAATACAAATTCATTCCGGTTTGAATGGGACTTTGATTTGTTATTCATATATTTTAATAGCCTCTCGGCCATCGATTCTCAAACATCTAGAGCGGATAAAACCTGTTCATTTCCGATAATTATCGAAAGAACCCGCAATTTTATACTTCAATAAAGCAGAATAAAATACAGTGCTGCTTGTTTCCCGCAACCATAATAATTATCGCTCTTCGTTTACGTTAATTTTCACGCAAAAATGTACGATATTAGTCGTATAATTAATGTAAAAAATATCTTCGTAATTATATATAGGTAACGTAAGTAGGTACTTCATTTAATTACTTTACGATTATTATGAAGTATTCACTAACGAATGTTTTAAATAACAACACGGCATATAATATTGTTGAGGCAAGAGTTTAAGCAAGTGATAGCTACGTAGATATAATTAATTCTAGTAAAATAAACCCGAGTAACTGTTATTAATTTCAGAAAACATTATAATATTTTTATGAGCAGACTAATATCTTTCGACCTGCAAGCCAACATATCTTGTTTACGTGGACCGAAAGAATATGGATCGCAAAGGGGCATAACGCAACCTCAGAAAACCATTAATTCATATTTACTGCCACAGTATTTATGAAACATAAAAAGTTTATGGTGAAGTAGGAAGGCTGCAGCAGTATTCTAACGCGCTCACTACGTTTTATGGGTCACCTTAAATGGTGCTTTAATTAGACATATAAGATTTACGGATGGTTAATGAGAATCGGGACGTAAAACGTACCACTTACGGTCAGCTAGTTTGAGAAATAATGCTGAAATTCATCAATCAAAATCAAAACTTACTGATCATAAATTAGCAGTGATAGCCTAGTGTTGTGACCGTCGGACTGCCAAGTCATAGGTCTCGAGTTCGAACCCAAGCCACGCACCTCTGACTTTTCGGATTCATGTGCGATACGGTATAATTAACACTTGCTTGAAAAACGGTGATGGAAAACATCTTGAGGAAACCGGCATTCCTGAGAGATATTTGTCGACGGCATGTGAAGCCAAGTAAGACGTCCATGGGCGCTGGACACCAGGTTAGTCATTCACCACACGAAAAGAAGAAGAAGACTGATCATAAATCGATTACAAAGTTCTGTTTTCTGAGTGCAATGTTTGGGAAACTGGTTAGTGTCTCATCGTTCACATTAAAACTCATGCAACGGATTCCTTTACTCCCAGGCAGCTAATATAAACTTATGACATAAATGGGATTTAAGTACGGCATTAAGGAAAATTTAGCTTTCTTCGCGCGTTCCATGTTTCACAGATTCTTAAACAGATGTTATTCATGTAGACATATATGTCGTGTTTCTTGTGTGTTTCAAAGTAAGTTTAAGGGTAATAAAAGCCTCAAAAGGATTTATGTTTCAACAGAACAAACGTTCAACTGAAGTTTGGAGCATTAAAATATTAAGATAACCTTCATTAATCGTGGATATATTATGTAAAAATAGGTCAACAAAAGCCATGTCTCAATCTTAATCAGTCTATAAATAAAAGTATCCTTATCTTATTTCAATAAGACTTACATTTTTCGTCAATAGAATTAGAGAAAATATCAAGCTATGAATTTGCACGAGCAATTAGGGAGATATTCATAAAACATCCGAGCCAAGGAAAATCAATTTGACTGTATAAATCCTTGAATCAGAGCAATTACTTCGTTTTATATAAGATGAATATTTAGCCGGCTATATTGCTTTATCGTTTATTAATTTTCCCACGTCCGCGTATCAGGAAGCTTTTAAGAAACAAGAAAATAAATAAGTTATGAACAAGAATTATGTAAAATCGGAACAAGCGGCTGAGACAAAGTGCTATGAGTTAAACACCAGCAATTAAGGTTGAACTTGTCGCAGGTTCGAACTCACTGGTGGGCGTGGCCAAAAATCACGATGTCTCACCTGGCATCGTGTCCGACAGAGATAGTATCAGTGATGAGCAGTCAGACGCTGGTCTACATGCACAAAGTCTGGTAAAACCCCCCGAAATTTGTATGGAAACCTTAAAATTGACAATTCACGTCAAAGAAAAGAAGAAGAAAAGTTAAAGAAGTGCTCGTTAATAATGACATAATTATCGGGAATTTAATCTTTATACCTATTTGTTAACAATAGGCCTTCGTTACCGGCGGACGACGAAGCTTAACCAACAGCAATTTTATTTTAAAAGCTTTATTTTTCTTTCGAACAGAAGTAGTAACAAATAGAACATTCAGAACTCTTATCTTTATGTTCGACACATTTTCCTCTGGTAAGAATTGCGAACATGACTATTTTTATATTGAACCCCATTCAGATTTATGCCTACTCAGCTTTGAGAAGGAACCAATCCTTCGCTTAGGGTTCCTAAGCGTAACATAAAAAATGGGGTAATCTATCAAGCCCACATCTACACTCAAAGTAGAATGAAGATATATACATACTTAATAATATGACGGAGGAGGGTGTGTCTCTTTCGTTATTATCAGCTATATTTTAACTACTGTGGGCGTACTTTGGGTAGTGTTGCCTATTGCGCAATAGAAAAACCGTTTAATGTTCAGATCAAATTATAAATTACTATCACATTACATCACACTAGCATTTTTCACACTCTGTAGGTACTCGACACAACTATTTGAAACACACGACAGTTTCTAAACGTCTTCACTGCTTGACCGTCTCCCATGAAGTCTGCTTAACTCCAGCCGGTCCGAGCATTACGTTGTAGACTCTGTCGAGAGTCGCTAGGCGACGCTGGCATCCCGAATAGTCAACCCAGTTACGTATTTCCGACACGTCCATCCTGCTTCCACACGTCTTCGTGTATTTACCTGCAACCAAAACCACACAATCATTTTTTTCACTAAGACACTTAGACACTTGGAAACCCACACACGAGTAAACCACTCCAGCCAACTAGCAATCGCATTGCATTCACACATCCAGCGCTTGGATCAAAACTGTGGTCTTTCCAGACCCCAACCTCCGCCAGAGATACAAGCCCATCGCGCACCCACGTACTACTTGAGTTGCCTTAGGAGACACCGATTTCTACCGGGCTACGACTACGTTATAACTACTGGTACGGTCAAACACAATACGGCCGATAGAGAACCTTACTCGCGTAGTTCCTTTAACTTAGGCTTGCTTATCACTACTGTGATCACCATCTACTTCGACTGGTACATGATCTACTGGCATCTTTCATAAGCTATCGTAATCGTATTTGTAAGTACGGTTCGAATTTAAAGCTGTTAACGTTTCGATATCACCATCCAAAACTTACGCTAAGTACCTTAAACGGACCTCAGAACTTCTGATCTATAATTTAGTCTGATTTCGCTTTTCGTTTTCTGATAACACGAAGTCGCCAACCGAAAATGTTATTATAGCTGCCTTTATCCTATCAAATCGAGCCTTGTCATATTCCACACTACGTTTAATATTCTCTGACGAAATATCGCAAACTACATCAATGTCCTAACATAATATTATTCAACAAGTAAATGTCGAGAAGCACACGTAACAAAAGTTCAAGTTGGTGTTCACTAATCCTTACGCTACATAAGATTTGTTATGTACTGATTAGACATGTATGACCAATATAGTAAACGCAACAACATTATTAACTCATTTGCCACTTAATTTGGCTGCATAACACTCCTTTACTAATGAGCATTCAGCACCAGAATCGTAAACAAAACAATACAGCTCACCTTTCTGTTCTAACGTGTCTGACGGTAGTTGTACGACGCATACAGCCACCCGCCGTTCACCGTGTGCAGCACTGCATGTTCGTGCACCCGACCGCGATATATCCTGGTTTCCCGCACTTGAAGCACATGAAGGGCTTCGCTGACTGCTGCGGGGCTGCTTGGCTCGATACTGAAGACGTCGTAGATCTTCCTCTGCTTTTAATCGGCTTGCCTTGGCTGTCGCGCACCACGATCGCGCATAAATGCTTGCATGTTTGTATTTTATTGTTCAAACACCGCACGCCAACGGTCACTTTCAACCTTTTCATTGTGCGCCTGAACCAACACGTATCTCAATTCTGATGACTCTTAACTTATTATCACTTTTTTTTTAACTACTGTGGGCGTACTGTGGGTAGTGTTGGTTATTGCCCAATAGAAAAACCGTTTGCAGTTCAGATAAAATTATAATTTACTATCACATTAATAACACTATCATTTCACACACTGCAGGTACACAACACATTCGAAACGTATCACAGTTTCTAAGGGTCTTCACTGCTTGACCACCACCCATGAAGTCTGCTTAGCTCCAGCCGGTCCGAGCGTTATGTTGTAGACTCTGTCGTGCGCCGCTGGGCGGCGCTGGACAGCGTCCCAATTAGTCTATTCAGTCATGTATTTCCGACACATACATATAAAAATTAGAAGTTTTTTACCCTTGATGAAAATATCCACATCTCCAAAAATAAATAGCAATATTCACGCTCCATAAACGAAGCCCGTTTTAAACTCATTTATGGGCCTGTCGGATGTTAACCGATTACCACTTCAGGGGTCACCGCACAAGACTTTTGCCAATTTAATAACACAGCTATTAAGTCAGTACATTTACTAACTAAACATGACTATGTAGATTCACATCATTGGTTTTGGCGTTTATTGACGCATATAACAAAGATTGCTAGATATTTGAGTGTGGAACCATCAATTATAGGAGTGACAAGTTTGTGCCGAATTCGGCGAACTTTCAACGCAATATCGGGAAGTGTCAACGCGTCATGGTCAGTGACGGCTTTAGTTGTTTAAGCCAATAGTGATTTTGAGATCGTAGGTTACTTAGAGTGGAAACAAATGGGCGGTACAGCACTGCAACGGAAAAGTTTCACCGACATAAAAAGCATTGAACATTGGAGATGTGTCAGACTTGCGTTACGTCAGTACGCGGTATTGCAATTCAATAGTTCTTATTTGTTCGATATTATTTTTCGTTTCAACATCCAATTACAGCAATTTTTTTGTAAAAGAAGTGATGCGCATTAGTAGCAACATGGTTGTTATCGATTTTACACTGAGTTCTTTTGTGTTATTCCGAGTCTGCTTGCCTACGTAGAAAAGGCAGTATAAGAATCTCGAAGAAGGCAGTATAAAAGCTTAAAGTTTAGTTTTTATACTGCCTTTTCGAGACTCGCAGTTAAGGGGAAGCATCATATAAGTCGATCCAAGATACACATAGCTGTTATTTGTAACGCTCCTATTAGCCTTTAATTAATGCGTCCCAGTGAGTAAATGGCAACATTAATTTGACCCTAATTTACATAATACACGTTACGATCGCTGGGATATGACAAAATCGCTTTATACACGTTGAAATTTCGCCCGATCTCAATCCGAGAGAGGGTGATTGTTCTCATTAAGCTTTTGTTCTGCCGCTTTTTGAAACTCGCCTATAATGAATACTTTGAATCGAGCTAAGTTCGAATGAAAAAGGCACAATTGTGCATTTTTAACAAAAGCTAACTCTCGTAATTACAGTCATTCAGTCGATCGAGGTTACTCGTACCTTGTAATTACGCGAGGGTTTGTTTGAACCTACCTTCAATCACCAAATATTACAAAAGTCCTTGGTAAATAAACTCGGTTTTTGTATTATTTACCGATTTCAAAAGTGAGCCTAAATACCTTTTATAGATAGATACCTTTAATGTAAGCCCATAACATTAACGGACTACTCTTTGTGAATAGCAAATGGCCAAAAACCTCCGAATCATCAATCTACTGAGCAGCAACTGTGGAAAATGGCGCGAGTAAAATACGAGACGTGAAAAATCTCTTCGCTATTGGTCGACTGATACAAATAAGTAACTTTTATATAGCGGCGCGCTTTATAAAAATATTCAGAGTACCTACGTGTTGGTCCACCGATTTAGTAGGGTTTTCTCGAAGTCAATAACTCATATTACCTGAATAGAAAATAAAAATCATGTCCCAGGACTTACGACAAATTGGTTCGTCTAGTCAAGGAGTAGCAATCGCCAAGTTATTTTACATAACTTTGTATAATTCTGTACGTGTTAACAGGTCGAAGGAACCTACTATGGTTAATTGAACCAATTTCAATCAAACGTTTATTAAACCTCCTGCCGAAAACTTTTTCATACTTGAAGTTCGATACAGTTAGAAAGGTTTACAGGGTCTGTCGTTTCGCAATTCTAATTTTAAATATCTGTGACGGATTGAGTCGACCAATTGTAATAAAGGTGTATTATATTCTTACGCAACCCTTTAAAACGAGGCTTATAGTAAATTTTAAACGTCTGAAAAACTCAAGTTATATTCTGTTATGAATGTTTATATTAATATTTGACATATTGGTTGTTCCAGGTGGAGGGGGGTGAGCGCGGGGTGCGCGGCGCGGGGGGATGCCTGTGCGCAAGGGGCTGCTCGCGCCCCAGAACACCTTCCTCGATACCATCGCCACTCGCTTCGATGGCACGCGTAAGTACCTCATGCTTTGGTTTTATATTAGTGTTACAATATTTTTGTACTAAAGTACTGAAAAACTTTTTTATCGTAAATTCAATCTTCGCAGTCGTATCTTAGTTTGTAGGATTTGATCGTAGCAACATTATCGTATCGATACAATAGTACCTACGGTCCATTTCACGGCTACGCTACTACTACGTCACCGCTACGCCACTGCTACGAAACTGCTACGACGTAACTGCGCTACGGATATGACAAGTTTAATGTTATAAAAATATTGATAATGCAGTGTGGTCGAGGATGTCTTTAACCTTATTGGTTTGTTACCAATTATTTTAGGGTCGGCGCCACATATATTTTTCAACCCATACTTCTCTATTAGTCTCTACTAGAGATATAAAAAATAGTACAATAGACGACATGTGTATATCTAGTAACCTAATCCACGTAACTGTTCTTAAAGAGTCATAGAGAACACTGTAAGAAATCGACAGTGTAACGTTCCAGGGAGTATTCCAAGGTCACCTTTGTTGTGATTGTTCGCAGCCTCTTATCGCGCTGATAACGATCCTAGCAGAAGTGGACCGAGCAGTAATCCTATATAATTGGGGTTGTCGGGTGATGTGGCTCGCACTGCGCCCGACGCTTCACGTAGCAGCACGTCGTGTCGCAACAAGTCAATCGTCATCCTGAGGATGCCTCGTTGAGAGGTCAAACACGATTTCTTACAGGGTTTTTTATTAAGCGGATTAGGTTACTAAATAAACGTCGTCTATTGTATTTTATAATGGATTTCCGCAAAATCACGCCTGAGTCAATGAACTATAAAAAAAGTTTTAGAGTAATCAACTAACAGTTTGAAACACAAAATGCCGCCGCGAATTACTCAAATACGACACCTTAGCATGTTTCTATCAAACATAGCCCTAACACCTTTATAATTGAACAAAACTTTCCTCTTCTCCTTCAAAACTTGGTAATTTTGTTACACCACTTACACTTTTATCTAATTTTCACTGAAAGTTTTTATGAGAAGAGATTTCCTGGATAAACTTTAGCATTTAAGTACTGAAAATATCTTTAAGCTACAGAATGAGTAATTTATTTATTTATGGAATAACGCTATATCTTGACGGGGTCCACTAGGACCGATGCCTGCCGGAGTCATGGGAAAATCCGAAAGGGATACCGTGGTCCCTGGCAACGTATAAGCAACTGAAGGAACACGGGTGGGTTTTAGTCAGTAGGAGTCTGACACGCCCACGGAAAAGTTATTTAATAACTTCCCACCAAAAAAAAAGGGCAATTTCTGTCTTATCAGTATAGTGGTAACTTACTCGTAGCTACTGGAAACGAGAAATAGTTACTATGATTCCCATGACATATAAGGTATTTTTTGGTGTTTCGACAAGGTTAATTAAGTTGCAAGTCGAAGTTTGGACTAAATTCCGTAACTGACTAAATGGATACTTACTGTCGTCTTCTTCTTCTTTTCGTGGGGTTAATGACTAACCTGTTGTCAGAGTTTTAAAGCCACCCATGGGCCTCTGACTTGACTTCACATGCCGTCGAGAAATATCTCTCAGGCATGCCGGTTTCCTCACGATGTTTTCCTTCACCGTTTACTTACTGTAATATAATAGTAAGTTTACTTCGACTTGCCTCTTAGAGAATGGAGGCGTGACATGTATAAACGTATTACGTCCCTAATTCAACTCGGACAGCCGACAGTGCCGGCATAACAATATACATAATTACTATAGCACATGCAGACGCTGCCTGCATCTAAATCTACGTTATCTTACGAAGGCGACGTGAGCGCGAACTATTACGTAGTTCGCGCTAATCTAATTAACATTTTCATTCTCGACGCCGCACTAATGTTGCATAACGAATTTAAACACAGCCACGTTTAGTGCAGCGCCGGAAATTAATCGATAAATTAATAAACACTGCATCAGACATATTTTATGTAAAAGCTCAGGGCTGTCTACAACGGAAGTACGAAAATATTGCTCTATTTTCTGTTTTTAGCTTTAAAACTAGGGAGAAGTTCAATTATGCTGCAGCCACATTGTCGCATCCTGAATTATTTCACGTTGCAAATAATTTTTTGTTTCGTGTAGCATGTCATAGTATTTTTAGGGTTCCGTAGTCAATAAGGAACCTTTATAGTTTCGCCATGTCCGTCTGTCCGTCTGTCTGTCCTTCTGTCCACAACTTAGCTTAGAGACTGTTAGTACTAGAAAGCTGTAATTTAGCATGGGTTTACGCATTAATCACGCCGACAGTGGCAAAACAAGAACTCATTTGTTTTAGCCTAGCCTGCAACTAAGTGTACATTATGCAATAATAAATATGACGGCGCATCCGTCAACGTCAGACGTCAGGTTGACTTTTAGCTGTAAAAGTCAGCCTAGCGAAGCGTCATTGTCGATGGTTGTGAGGGCGGCCATCTTGACTGTTGTTCGAGACGGCGCCCGTGCACCACGCTTGTGACGAATCGCTTTGCATCCGAGTGATAGTTTGCTCTTAATATTCTAATTAAAAGTTGGTGTCGTGTTCCTTAGACTGTACATTGCTCATTTGACTGTGTATTTTGGTTATTAAACGCTGTGCTGATTAAACAACTGTGATTTGTAACAAGGACTTGTGATTTTTCTGCTCACGCCCACCTGCTTACCTACCTACCCACATACAACACAAGATGAGTTCTGATGAAGGCCCTCCTGCCCCTTCATCAGAAGTGGGATTGGATGGGGCTAGAATTGAGCGAGAAACACCAAAATCGGATGCAGAAAAATTGTTGAATAACATGGAAATGCTCTTATCTCGTGTTCTCCAAGCCCAGCCATCGCCAACTGTGAGTACTTACCAGGCAACTCATTTCTTACCGTTTAATCCAGACGAACCAGACTGTGACATAGATGGTTGGTGCAATATTACCGAAGCTATCGTTCACAATAAGCGCTTAGAAGGAATAGACTTGCTCATGGCTCTTACTACCTCTTTAAAAGGACGAGCGGCTGCTTGTATCACTAAGCTAAACTTAGATGAAATGTCCTGGAGCGTTGTCAAACAGACACTGTTAGCTAAATTTTCAAAACCAAAGCTTCTTCAGGACTATTTTGACGAAATATTGCGATTCCAAATAGGAGCTAAGGAGACAGCTTCAGAAGCTGCTCTTCGTTTATGGAACTTAATCGAACGAATACCTAAGACTGTGATGCCTGAAGAAGTGGTGACTGGATTCGTTATTTCTGTGCTTTGTCAGAAGGACAGCCTGATAAGACGCGAGTTGATTGCGCACAACATCACAACTCGCACTCAATTGTTCCGAATCCTGGGAGGAGTATCTCTTAAGCGGCGTTCAGACGGTGTCGAAGCTGACGAACCTGAGGCGAAGCGTTCTCGTGCTACCGAAAGGTTCACTGGCAGATGTAACTTTTGCGGAATATCGGGACATCGTTTTGCGGATTGCCGAAAACGTCGTGACGCGCTGGGATCAGTCAAGCCTCGAGACACTCCGAGTGCTTCCCGTCCATTGGAGAGGACTACCGATGTAACTTGCTACACTTGTGGCCAGAAAGGTCATGTGACAACTAACTGTCCCGATAAAAGGAACGGTGGTAAAGCTGCGGCCAAGGAAGTCCACCATTGTGAACACCGTCCTTCAAGGGATATCTTGACAACATCTTCCGGTGAGTCTGTACCTTTTCTATTTGATAGCGGATCGTCCTGTTCTCTTGTGAAAGAAAGTTATCGTGGTAGACTCTTGGGTACTGTGTGTAAAAGTCTCGTCTATCTGAGCGGCATTGGAGGCGATGATATACAGTGCACGACTCAAATTCAGGCCGATGTTAAAATTGGTGATCGCTTGATTAGTTTACTCTTTCACGTGGTTTCCGACAATAATATATCTGAGCCTGTAATTATTGGTAGAGATATCTTTGATCAGGGGTTAAGTGTAGAAATTGATAATGATAATCTTGTTATATACTCTAAACAACAATCTAATATTTGTGTTGCGACATCAGATCTTCCAGATTTTTCAAAAATTGACACGGATTTGCAGGAACGGGATAAAGACGTGTTGATTTCCATATTGAGCAAATATGCGAATAACTTTATCGAGGGTATACCTACCAAGCGTGTGAAGACGGGAGTATGCGAAATTAAATTAGTAGATCCACATAAAGTTGTGCAGCGATGTCCCCATAAAAGAGCACCTATAGAGAAACAAATAATTAGGGAACAGGTTCAAAAACTATTAGACGCAGGGGTGATTCGAGAGAGTATGTCCCCATTTGCTAGCCCTATCGTTCTTGTGAAAAAGAAGGATAATTCCGATAGACTTTGTGTAGATTTTAGGGAGTTAAATTCAAATACCATACCTGAACATTATCCCTTGCCTCGAATCGAGGAACAAATCGACCAGCTTACGGGTGCTAATTTCTTCTCTTCATTGGATATGGCTTCTGGCTTCCACCAGATCCCTATCCACCCTGAGTCAGTGGAGAAGACAGCTTTCGTGACAAACGAAGGGCAATACGAGTATCTCGCCATGCCATTTGGTTTGCGTAATGCTCCTTCAGTCTTTCAGAGATGTATCACAAGGGCTCTTAGTCATTTACAAGATAAACCACTCATCTATATGGATGACGTGTTATGTCATTCTGCTAACATCTCCGAAGGACTGAAGCGCCTTGACTTGGTTTTAGGTGCGTTATCAGAAGCCGGGTTTACATTCAATACAAAGAAATGTAAATTTATGAAACAACGAATTGACTACCTAGGATATTCTGTACAGTCCGGTGAGATTAGGCCCAATTCACGGAAGATTCAAGCATTGGCAGACGCCCCAGAACCTAAATCGGCTACTAATGTTCGCCAATTTCTCGGTCTAGCCTCCTACTTTAGGAAATTTATTCCTGAGTTCACACGAATAGTCGGTCCCCTATACCCTCTTACAAAACTTAAAGGACGAATTAATTGGACTACCGAACATGAAAAGATACGGCGCAAAATTATAGGCATTCTCACGTCCGAACCGGTGCTAACTATATTTGACCCAGAACTTCCGGTGGAGCTACATACCGACGCTAGCTCAGAAGGATATGGAGCAATCCTTCTGCAAAAGAAAAATAATCTTATGCACGTTGTAGAGTATTATAGCCGCCGTACAGCAGACGCAGAATCTCGTTATCATTCATACGAGTTAGAAACTTTAGCGGTCGTCAGAGCTGTAGAGCATTTTCGCCATTATTTATATGGTAGGCGATTTGTTGTAGTTACCGACTGCAATTCACTCAAGGCGTCGAAATCGAAGAAAGACCTAACACCCCGCGTTTACCGATGGTGGGCTTATTTACAAGCTTACGATTTCGATATTATGTACCGCGAAGGAAGTAAAATGGAGCATGCTGACTACCTGTCCCGAAACCCACTGTCAGATTCTGCTGTTCCTATCACTCCTGTAAAGCCTAAGCCTAAAACTGTCAATTATGTTGAACTACATCAGGGCTGGCTGTCAGTTGAACAGAAACGTGACGCGGAGATTCAGGATCTTATCGCAAAACATAATAATAATAGCTTTCCCGAAACAGTAGGTCAAACATATGACGTTAGAGATGGCATACTCTACAGGAAGATTACTCGTAACAAAGCGGTTTCATGGCTACCCGTAGTTCCACGATCTCTTATTTGGACACTAATTAATCATGTCCACAACGAATTGCAACATTTAGGCAGGGACAAAACTCTAGACAAGCTGTATGAAAAGTATTGGTTTCTCGATATGTCTAAATGTGTACGAAAATTTATAGATTCGTGTATCATTTGTAAGGCATCGAAAGGTCCATCGGGTGCTCAGCCTGTTCAGCTCCATTCGATTCCAAAAGTATCCGTGCCTTGGCACACGATTCACATAGATTTTTCGGGGAAGCTGAGCGGGAAGAGTGACCGAAAGGAGTATTGCTCGGTAATAATCGACGCCTTTACCAAGTATGTTTTACTCGAACATACTTTGTCAGTCGATTCCAAGAGTGCAATATATGCCGTACAAAAAGCTGTGTGTCTTTTTGGAGCCCCGAAAAGAATCATCGCAGATCAGGGCCGTTGCTACATTAGCTCAGATTTTAAGAGCTTTTGCCAAGAGTATAAAATAGACCTCCATTTCATCGCGACTGGTACGAGTAGGGCAAACGGCCAAGTTGAACGAGTGATGCGTACTCTAAAGAGCCTCCTTACCATTATTGAAAACGACCCTAACAAAGCGTGGCGTGACGAACTAAGTAACATCCAACTTGCTCTCAATAGTTCTAAATCTTCCGTTACCAAATACTCACCGTCAGAACTAATGTTTGGAATTCGTTCTAATTCTTTAGGAATGTCTAAGTTGAACGCCGATAATATAGATCATGAGGTTCGCTTAGATTTAGATTCGATAAGAACTGATGCATCAGCTAACATTTGCAAAGCTGCTGAATCTGATACCCTTCGGTTTAATCGTGGTCGGGCCACAGTAAGACCTTTCTCTAAAGGAGACTTCGTATTTATTAAAAATTGCGAACGGAATAAAACAAAATTGGATAGGAAGTTTCGAGGTCCATATGTTATAGTAGAAGTACTTGAAAACGATCGCTACGAACTTAAAAGTTCAGGTGGTTCTCAGAGAACTTATAAATACTCTCACGAGAATTTGCGCGCAGTACCCCAGGGACATATCGGTTTGATCGAAATAGCTACTAGTCTTTTAAATTGTGAAGAGGCCGAGACGGCGTCGGAAGATGAAGAAAGTATAATTAATTCAAATCATGACAATGATAACTCTGACACCTTGACCGTATGCTCAAACACTGTTTCCGCCGATTCAAGGACGCTCACAGCAGGCTCGGACACTCTCAGTACATGCTCAGATCATGAGACTTGGGAAATGTTGCACGAAACTGAAATTCATACAGAACAAGACGATTCATAGTCGTAGGTAAGTGGAGCGACCTCTAAGAATCTCTTCCCTAACAAAAAGTCAGACGAAATATGTCGTCCGAGTCAGTATCAGATTGACTTGTCTCTATGCTTTTGTTCTATGAGACGAAATATGTCGTCCGAGTCAGAGCCCTTTAAGTTGACTGACTCGTTCTGGATGTTTTGCAGATTATGGTAAGACGAATAGTGTCGTCCGGGTCACATCCACCAAAGGATTGACTTGTCTAATAGTACCAATTGTGAACAGTTAACCTACATGCTGTTTAGTGACGAGGCTGTGTCATCCGGCTTAATTGCTGCGAGACACTCGCCTTAAGTCTTAAGTATCATAGCGCATTGTGATAATTGTAATTAGTCGTCGGTCAGGATGCCGAATGGAGTATGTACGATTACAACTCATTGTTTCAGAAAATCGCCCGAGGACGGTCGAGTGTCAGTCCGGCCGTGACGGCGCATCCGTCAACGTCAGACGTCAGGTTGACTTTTAGCTGTAAAAGTCAGCCTAGCGAAGCGTCATTGTCGATGGTTGTGAGGGCGGCCATCTTGACTGTTGTTCGAGACGGCGCCCGTGCACCACGCTTGTGACGAATCGCTTTGCATCCGAGTGATAGTTTGCTCTTAATATTCTAATTAAAAGTTGGTGTCGTGTTCCTTAGACTGTACATTGCTCATTTGACTGTGTATTTTGGTTATTAAACGCTGTGCTGATTAAACAACTGTGATTTGTAACAAGGACTTGTGATTTTTCTGCTCACGCCCACCTGCTTACCTACCTACCCACATACAACACAAGATGAGTTCTGATGAAGGCCCTCCTGCCCCTTCAAATAAATAAAATAAAATCATGTTTCTTTTTTTGGAGTACCTTCCGTGCACGTAAAGTGGGGATGTTTTTTTTTCTTCTAATCTATCCCACGGTATGTCGTTGGAAAGGTCGTTCAAAAATATTGTAAATATTATAAAGCATTTTTGGATTCAGGGATTCGTTTGTGGAAATTAAACTGCTAATTTTTGTAAGAGTCAAGTGTATCCCCCTGCCAGCTAATTGGTTGGTTGTGGATATGTGTAAAAAATCACAGCAGTAGTATACAACCTTAGTTTTTGTTTACCCTAAACCTCTTAAGGGGTCATTGTACTCATCATTATGAATAACTTTCACTATGGGACCGACACAGAAATCGCAAAAAAAAATCAGCTGTTCCCTACATTTATGTTCGCATATCTCATCGAAATGTAGGGGACAGCAGATTTTTTTTTCGCGATTTCAGTGTCGGTCCCATAGTGAAAGCATATAACGAAATCAAAAGGAAAACTATCACAGCTAAGTAGGCTTTACAAGTTAACGAGTAATAATCGACCAACTTACATTTTCAGTTTCAAAAACATGTTCTCCCAGCTAGCTATTTTAGATTCCACGGCCGACAGTTTTTACAAAATTCTCGATATCCTACAAAGATTTACGATACGCCAGCATTTCATCACAAGCACGTGAAACAGAGTACATAATTGATATACAGTATGCCAAACCTGCACAAACAATAGTACAACATACTTGCCGTAACTTTCAGTTGAATGGCACAACACATTCAATGTTATAGTCCTAACTTTGAACTACAGTAGTTATATTATTTACTCCAAGCCGTAGGTACTAATATAACAAGTTACTGCACATTGCTCCAGGCTGAAAACACACTTGAAGTTCATAATGTTCTAAGTTCTGATTAGAACTGTAGTGCGAACACAAAATGTAATTTAAGTAGTGTGTGTGTGGATTGAGGAGCCATGTCTCATATCGGAACGAGGTTACTACCAATATTTAGTAGTAAATTAGCCGATTTTGTAGGCCGGATCCTGGAATTTGTAGTAAAACCCTTAAAAAGTTATACGACATTAAAGGTGGCTCCTCAATCCTGACGTCTGGATTGAGGAGCCACCTTAGAACCCGAAAACTAGCCAACGGATATTTTTGAAAATTTTGTAGGATTTAGTAGTACTTATGCGTTCTCTATAAAATAAAAATGGGGTTTGTATGGTCGAATTTGAGATAGCTACAACGTTTTGATTTTTCATAAAAAAACATAAATTTCTCCGCGCTGTATCTCGGAAAGTTATCAACCAATTACAATATATTTTTAGTATGATTTAGTAGTAAATGTGCTCGAATTTGTACAGTAAAAATAAAACGGAAAAGCTATATAATTTCGGTCTATAGAAATGATATGTACGTAGCTACTAAAGTAGTTGATCAAATCGGATAACAATAACACCAATATTTAGTAGAAATTTCTACTAAATATTGGCGTAATCCAACATCCTGCGCAATCAGTATTTCAAAAGATATTAATAAAATAAACATTCCTTAACAAATTAGTGAATAGGGTGACCATAAATAATTCAAACTATGATCATAAACAGAGTTTTACTTACACATGAATAATTCTTCACCAATCAGTACTTAAATTATGAACACAATATCAACACCAAGAATAAAAAAAAAGAAAAAAAACTAAAAGATCCCATAGAATAAATAAAAAACTCCAAGAATAAAAAAAGAAATCACAAAGAATTTTCAGCATCAACACTAACTCCGAGCGACGCTCTAAAGAGATTCCAGCCCAAACTACGAGTATAACATATCCACTGCCAAGCGGCACTTTTTCCTCAAAACAAGCTGGAATAAAATCTACCCCTGGCCGTCTGTAGACTCTTCGCCGCCCGTCACTTGCACACAGCATAAATCTGGATTCGTCAGAAAACATTACTCTTGTCATTGCTCTTGCTTCGTCTCCCCATTGTGCGTGTTCGCGGGCGTAACGTAATCTTGCTACCCGATATTCCCTTAAAATTTTGGACCATTTGCGGGTCTATTAGCTTGAAGGAGTCGCCGCCTTACAATTTTTTTTTACATTGACAAACATTCAGGGTTACTTACGCAATAAAGAAGAATCTAACGACATATCATTCATGTAAATCGGTTCAGCCGTTTAGTAGTTACGAGGGAACATAGGGACGGACATACATAGATAAACATTCAGGTCAAACACTTAACACTCCTTTTTTGGCTTCGCCACAGTTTATACAAGTTATACAAAAAAATAAACTCATTACAATCATTCCTACGACTCAGTTTAAATTGTCCGAATACTTCAACGAAATCATGCCATTTGGGGCCAATTCTAACGTAGTGAGTTGAATTGCTGACTCTGGTGATTATACTTCCTGTAAATACAGTGTTATAGGCGTCGGCGTTAGGCGTCGGCGTTAGGCGTCGGCGTTAGGCGTCGGCGTTAGGCGTCGGCGTTAGGCGTCGGCGTTAGGCGTCGGCGTCAGGCGTCGGTGTTATAGGCGTTGGCGTTAGGCGTCGGCGTTAGGCGTCGGCGTAAGGCGTCGGCGTAAGGTGTCGGCGTAAGGTGTCGGCGTAAGGCGTCGGTGTTATAGGCGTCGGCGTAAGGCGTCGGTGTTATAGGCGTTGGCGTTAGGCGTCGGCGTTAGGCGTCGGCGTCAGGCGTCGGTGTTATAGGCGTTGGCGTTAGGCGTCGGCGTAAGGCGTCGGCGTAAGGCGTCGGCGTAAGGCGTCGGCGTAAGGCGTCGGTGTTATTGGCGTCAGCGTAAGGCGTCGGTGTTATAGGCGTCGGCGTTAGGCGTCGACGTCGGCGTAAGGCGTCGGTGTTATAGGCGTCGGCGTAAGGCGTCGGTGTTATAGGCGTCGGCGTTAGGCGTCGGCGTAAAGCGTCGGTGTAAGGCGTCGGTGCTATAGGCGTCGGTGTTATAGGCGTCGGTGTTTATAGGCGTCGGTGTTATAGGCGTCGGCGTAAGGCGTCGGTGTTATAGGCGTCGGCGTAAGGCGTCGGTGTTATAGGCGTCGGTGTAATAGGCGTCGGCGTAAGGCGTCGGCGTCAGGCGTCGGTGTTATAGGCGTCGGCGTAAGGCGTCGGTGTTATAGGCGTCGGCGTAAGGCGTCGGTGTTATAGGCGTCGGTGTTATAGGCGTCGGTGTTATAGGCGTCGGTGTTATAGGCGTCGGTATTATAGGCGTCGGCGTAAGGCGTCGGTGTTATAGGCGTCGGTGTTATAGGCGTCGGCGTTAGGCGTCGGCGTAAGGCGTCGGCGTTACGCGTCGGTGTTATAGGCGTCGGTGTTATAGGCGTCGGTGTTTAAAGGCGTCGGCGTAAGGCGTCGGCGTAAGGCGTCGGCGTAAGGCGTCGGCGTAAAGCGTCGGCGTAAGGCGTCGGCGTAAGGCGTCGGCGTAAGGCGTCGGCGTAAGGCGTCGGCGTAAGGCGTCGGCGTAAGGCGTCGGTGTTATTGGCGTCAGCGTAAGGCGTCGGTGTTATAGGCGTCTGCGTTAGGCGTCGACGTCGGCGTAAGGCGTCGGTGTTATAGGCGTCGGCGTAAGGCGTCGGTGTTATAGGTGTCGGCGTTAGGCGTCGGCATAAAGCGTCGGTGTAAGGCGTCGGTGCTATAGGCGTCGGTGTTATAGGCGTCGGTGTTATAGGCGTTGGCGTAAGGCGTTGGCGTAAGGCGTCGGTGTTATACTCGTCGGCGTAAGGCGTCGGTGTTATAGGCGTCGGCGTCAGGCGTCGGTGTTATAGGCGTCGGCGTAAGGCGTCGGTGTTATAGGCGTCGGCGTCAGGCGTCGGTGTTATAGGCGTCGGCGTAAGGCGTCGGTGTTATAGGCGTCGGCGTAAGGCGTCGGTGTTATAGGCGTCGGTGTTATAGGCGTCGGCGTAAGGCGTCGGCGTCAGGCGTCGGTGTTATAGGCGTCGGCGTAAGGCGTCGGTGTTAAAGGCGTCGGCGTAAGGCGTCGGCGTAAGGCGTCGGCGTAAGGCGTCGGCGTAAGGCGTCGGTGTTATAGGCGTCGGCGTAAGGCGTCGGTGTTATAGGCGTCGGCGTAAGGCGTCGGTGTTATAGGCGTCGGTGTTATAGGCGTCGGTGTTATAGGCGTCGGTGTTATAGGCGTCGGTGTTATAGGCATCGGCGTTATAGGCGTCGGCGTTAGGCGTCGGCGTAAGGCGTCGGCGTAAAGCATCGGTGTTATAGGCGTCGGCGTTAGGCGTCGGCGTAAGGCGTC
Source organism: Agrochola circellaris (assembly GCA_914767755.1). NCBI lineage: Eukaryota > Metazoa > Arthropoda > Insecta > Lepidoptera > Noctuidae > Agrochola > Agrochola circellaris. The sequence goes on from OU611849.1 coordinate 8,463,695, forward strand.
GGTGTTATAGGCGTCGGTGTTTAAAGGCGTCGGCGTAAGGCGTCGGCGTAAGGCGTCGGTGCTATAGGCGTCGGTGTTATAGGCGTCGGTGTTATAGGCGTCGGTGTTATAGGCGTCGGTGTTATAGGCGTCGGCGTTATAGGCGTCGGCGTTAGGCGTCGGCGTAAGGCGTCGGCGTAAGGCATCGGTGTAATAGGCGTCGGTGTTATAGGCGTCGGCGTTAGGCGTCGGCGTAAGGCGTCGGTGTTATAGGCGTCGGCGTTACGCGTCGGTGTTATAGGCGTCGGTGTTATAGGCGTCGGTGTTTAAAGGCGTCGGCGTAAGGCGTCGGCGTAAGGCGTCGGTGCTATAGGCGTCGGTGTTATAGGCGTCGCTGTTATAGGCGTCGGTGTTATAGGCGTCGGTGTTATAGGCGTCGGTGTTATAGGCGTCGGTGTTATAGGCGTCGGCGTTAGGCGTCGGCGTAAGGCGTCGGTGTTATAGGCGTCGGCGTTAGGCGTCGGCGTTAGGCGTCGGCGTCAGGCGTCGGTGTTATAGGCGTCGGTGTTATAGGCGTCCGCGTAAGGCGTCGGCGTAAGGCGTCGGTGTTATTGGCGTCAGCGTAAGGCGTCGGTGTTATAGGCGTCGGTGTTATAGGCGTCGGTGTTTAAAGGCGTCGGCGTAAGGCGTCGGCGTAAGGCGTCGGCGTAAGGCGTCGGTGCTATAGGCGTCGGTGTTATAGGCGTCGCTGTTATAGGCGTCGGTGTTATAGGCGTCGGTGTTATAGGCGTCGGTGTTATAGGCGTCGGCGTTAGGCATCGGCGTAAGGCGTCGGTGTTATAGGCGTCGGCGTTAGGCGTCGGCGTCAGGCGTCGGTGTTATAGGCGTCCGCGTAAGGCGTCGGTGTTATAGGCGTCGGCGTAAGGCGTCGGTGTTATAGGCGTCGGTGTTATAAGCGTCGGTGTTATAGGCGTCGCTATTATAGGCGTCGGCGTTAGGCGTCGGCGTAAGGCGTCGGTATTATAGGCGTCGGTGTTATAGGCGTCGGCGTTAGGCGTCGGCGTAAGGCGTTGGTGTTATAGGCGTCGGCGTTACGCGTCGGTGTTATAGGCGTTGGCGTTAGGCGTCGGCGTAAGGCGTCGGCGTAAGGCGTCGGCGTAAGGCGTCGGCGTAAGGCGTCGGCGTAAGGCGTCGGCGTAAGGCGTCGGCGTAAGGCGTCGGCGTAAGGCGTCGGCGTAAGGCATCGGTGCTATAGGCGTCGGTGTTATAGGCGTCGGCGTTATAGGCATCGGTGTTATAGGCCTCGGCGTAAGGCGTTGGCGTTAGGCGTCGGCGTAAGGCGTCGGCGTTAGGCGTCGGCGTAAGTTGTCAGCGTAGGCGTCGGCGTAAGGCGTCGGTGTTATAGGCGTCGGCGTAAGGCGTTGGTGTTATAGGCGTCGGCGTAAGGCGTCAGTGTTATAGGCGTCGGCGTTAGGCGTCGGCGTAAGGCGGGATATATGTATTGTTATTTTATTTATTAATTAGGTATACAACCCGGTTGTAAAATACTCCACGTCGTTCCATGTAAAATACATGTATTCAGCTGCATCCGGTTAGACTGGAAGCCAACCCCAACATAGTTGGGAAGAGGCTAGGCAGATTGATTGATTTTGTTTATAACCCGTTTGTATAGTAGGTACTAAAAAAGTTAGAGGCGCCTGTTATGGTTCCTACACACTATGCCGGCGGCATGGCCGCCGGATTTTCCCGCGCGGCACGTACCCCCGGCTTTTGTGCCTTCATTTCCTTTGCGATCCTTTGTGCGGTTACAATGAATTGTACATTTTCTATTAAAATACTACTAATAATACTATTTTAATGGAGTTAGTATCATTTATGTCTAACCGATTTATTTTCTAATCTAATGCTTGTCGATTAATTTCTTTACGTTACTATAGCAATAATGTTGTGAAAAATAACAGCGAAACAATAATGAATTTAAAATCATAACGTATGAATAAAAACTTTGACGAAGACAATTTATTTTACTATACACGAAAAGGTCATGTTTCTGCGGAGATTCCTATCACCGCGATTCAGCGGAGAGTGCTAAATGCACAACGCCATCTATCGATACATCAGGAACTAAAATATTGTTTAAATAATCAAACTAAACATAAGTTTGTATAAAATAAGTATCATTAAATTCATCACCGGTTACTGAATTTCATTTCATTAGGTTCATTAAATAAATATCCTAACTTTAAAATATTATAAATGCGAAAGTGAGTTTGTTTGTTTGTTACGCTATATCGGCCGAGCGGATTTGAATGAAATTTGGCACATGGGTAGAGCATAACCTGGGTAAGGACATGGAATACTTTTCATCCCGCTATTCCCACCGGATCGAGACTTATGAGGTGGATCCACGGGGCGCAGCTAGTATTTCAAATAATCTAAAACCACAATTACATAAGTTACACGTAGGTAATCGTACTCGTAGAATGATTTATAAGCTAATAAAACTACTTATTTCAAACAATGGTCTTCTTTGAATTATTTATGGTCACCCTATTCACTAATTTGTTAAGGAATGTTTATTTTATTAATATCTTTTGAAATACTGATTGCGCAGGATGTTGGATTACGCCAATATTTAGTAGAAATTTCTACTAAATATTGGTGTTATTGTTATCCGATTTGATCAACTACTTAGTAGCTACGTACATATCATTTCTATAGACCGAAATTATATAGCTTTTCCGTTTTATTTTTATTGTACAAATTCGAGCACATTTACTACTAAATCATACTAAAAATATGTTGTAATTGGTTGATAACTTTCCGAGATACAGCGCGGTGAAATTTATGTTTTTTTATGAAAAATCAAAACGTTGTAGCTATCTCAAATTCAACCGTACAAACCCCATTTTTTTTGTAGAGATTACGCATAAGTACTACAAAATCCTACAAAATTTTCAAAAATATCCGTTGACTAGTTTTCGGGTTCTAAGGTGGCTCCTCAATCCAGACGTCAGGATTGAGGAGCCACCTTTAACGTCGTATAACTTTTTAAGGGTTTTACTACAAAATCCAGGATCCGGCCTACAAAATCGGCTAATTTACTACTAATTATTGGTAGTAACCTCGTTCCGATATGAGATATGGCTCCTCAATCCAGACACACACTTTAAGTATATAGAAATATATGATATAAGAACTCTTAACTCGTTGCAATAATAATAAATATTGTGAAAGTATGAAGATAAGAGAATGATGCGTGAATCCATATTAATTCAATTCAAGTTTTTAATCCTCCCTTCAAATACTTTAAACTAAAATTAACAGAAAAAGCCGCAAAAATCCGGAACAAATCTTATGATTATAAACATTTCTCTTTAGTAAACCGTTATTTCGTCGTATTTCCTCTTTTTATAAATTGTTCTGGCGTTGTTTTAATAAAATCCTTTTCTAATTTTAAGTCGGAAATCCAATGGAAAAGAATTATCTTTAAGAAACCATTTTTTTCTTTTATTTTTCATCCCGGATTTGAAACTCTGGGAGAAAACCTTATAGCCGAAAAATTGAAAAAATGCTAAGTTTTAAATCATTTTTAATTATTTCGAGCGCAGGCCAAAACATGTGCAAAACAATTATAGAAACAAACAACTAAATTAAGAGGAATTTGCCAGTAATGTATTATTTAAACATAGATCTAATAAAGTACCTTAAGCTCCAAGAGTTGAGACATATCAGCTCCCAATCAATCGATATCCCCCCATAATATGTAAATATTGGGTATGTTTGAGGAGCAACTCTTGCTGTTTCAATAATCTCGTATTACGTAGCCACTCTATCCAAACGTTTGCTCCACAATGCGCTCCTAGACGATAGGTTTATTTAGAGGTACCTGCATACGTGTAATGGTATTGATTTTACCTGTGTATGTTGAGAACAGAACACATTATGGGAATGTGTGGCATGAACCGGCATCGTCTGATGAGAGCGATGGGAAATTGCTCCGTCTGAGATTTCAACGCGTACCGCAAATTAGCTACCTGCTATTAATGAAGCAAATAAGCTAATACTTGTTTATTGAGGTGGTTCTCCATTTACTGAAGTATCTCATTGAGTAGTGTTAGTGTGGAATAATAGAGGTTGTTTCTATTCGGAAAATCAGTGTAATGTTTTTCTTTTATATAGGAGTCGTGTCGTGTCGTGAACAGATGGTACTAAAAGCAGAATACACCATTGATTGTGTGAAATCTGAATCATATTGACATGACATTGTCTAAATTAACATTTGAAGTATCAGTTATTAAATAATGAATTTTATTCATCATAAAAGACTCCTTAATTAATCACTTTTTGAAAGCATTGGTAGCCCAGTGGTAGCGGTCCCGACTTACGAGTCGTGGTCGTGGGTTCGAGCCTAGGCAGGCGCTTTAGTTTGTGTAAATAATTTCATCACCACTGCTTTCAAAACAATGCGTAAAACGGCGTGAGGAAACCGGCATGTCCTAGAACCAAAAATTCGAACACATGTGACATCTACCAACCCGCACTAGGCCTGCGTGGTGGCCTGTGTCCCAGCAGTGGGAACATTATAAGCTGCTTATGCTATCACTTTTTGCAATTTAATTGGCTCGAACATGTGTTTACGGACCTAAATTGAACAGGGTAAATTAAACGATGCTTTAAATTTTAGACCATTCAAATAGATGATGAGAAACTTACAGATGAAGTGTAACGACGTTATTCCTTCAGTCTCTTTCACTTCTTCAGGTCGTTGCTATGTTAGAAACGAAAGCGTCCCATGTAGTTTGCAGCGCAGAATTAAAAAATAAAATTGAAAACATAATTATTCTTTAACCTAAGCTATACGACTAAAAATACTCAGGTAAATTTATTAACAAAACCAAAACAGTCTGTCTGAAAATTAAATTCCCCCAAATGAATATTATATTTTGTACATGTATTAGTACAATGTACAATCAAAGAGGTTCTTCACTATGTACATATGAACAAATGAACATTATCTTTTCATGTTACTTGGAGTGTAAACAGAAGTCCATCGTAAAGGGAAGAATGGGTCGCCTTTATTGTAATGGTTACCGAAACATTGAATGGGTACTCTTGTACAATGTTTTTAGTAGATACGTTTTACTTTTCTTTAATATTAGGAATATTTATGTACCTAGTTTTTAATAGGGATTTACGCTCAAGCAAAAATAGGGTTTTATTTAGTAGAGTGGGGTATTAATACATCGCATTGTATTAAATTAAAATAATTATTTACCGATGATATTTGAAACGTTTCGTTTTAATAATTATGTAGACACTTACTAACAAACCTGACTTAAATATAGCCTCACTTCAGTGGTTTTCATTAATTAGGCATTGCAACGTTCGCAATTCAACCCTTTTGTTTGTAATAGCTATTCAGAAATTAATTAGTGTGGCAGTCGAAGGTATTTTGTTTTCCAATAATTACAGATGCAAATATTTATGTAGGCAAGTATAAACAGCATTATTTTTCTCTGGCATAAGCTTCTTTGATTCGCATTTAGTACAACAACATTAACTAAGTAAATTCGAAAACAACAACAGTAGAGATAAACGAGCAAATTGAGAGATTAAAAAGACAAGCCCAATTTATTTAGAGAATCTTTCTAGTGCTACGTTCAATTTTAATTAAGTACCTACTTATGTATAATGTTACTGTAGATTTACTTTGGAATATGATGACTACGAATTCTTATCTGCTGATTATAACAAAAGGTTTACTCATCTTGTTAACTTTAGAAACCACTGAAATAACTTTATTATTAACCTTTTGTCTAAGTTAATTTCATGAGTCTCACTTTAATACGACCCTAGTCTATTCTTCTCATTTCAGTATAAAAATGATGAGATAAACTGCACGAATATAATGTAATTTAATATCCAACTCTACAATCTTCTAAAGTAAGGATAATGAGATTTAGGACCCTTGTTATTGCTAAAAAACTCACTGATACATTAGCACTGAACCTTTTTTAGAAACGCACTTAGTTTGTAAATATTAAGAAAGAAGCCGTGTTTTAATAAACGATCGAATCCTTCAAGTCTTAGCTGAAAAGGAAAAAAAAGCTACGAAAAAAGGAAAAAGGAGGCATGAAACAGGACCGCGGATCAGCTGCTATTCAACGGCCAACCATAATCTCACTCCCTGTGCGCCTTTATAGGAATTCTGATGAATGCAGGGGATTAACTTCGCCAAAAGACACGTTCAAACCGTGCCTACAAGAAAAATGTTATAATATTTGTATTGGAGTTGAAAAAACTCAATTTATTTCATACAAGTTCAACTTGACTTGCAATTTCGGCATAGAGCAGCATATTTCAGATACGGATTCATTATTACAGCGATTTGTTGATTCTGGATAAACATTCGTGATGTATTGTGTTCATTGAACATCAACAGATTGTCGAACAGTTTACACATGTACGAATTACGAATGAGCAATTGTACCTACTCGTAGGTAATATATTATTACGTAATATTAACGGTCATAAGCATGTGATGCACATCATCTTACTGAAGTAGTTTGATTGCACATTATATCGGGTCGAATCGGCGCCAGTTTCAATTAACTACCTGTTATTTCTGTTCCGCTCCCTGAATCGTCGGCGCATTGACCGAACCGATTCAGTAAAATTAGCCACAGATTCGCAAACGTGCACTATACTGTAGTCATGACCGCGATAAAATTATTTCTAGTTGTAAATGGTCTACGACCATTTTACCATTACGATGTGACACCATTTGTAAAAGATATTAACTATTTATTTGCAAGGCATAATGTTTTATTTTTATTTTATCGAAAGCTGATGATATCTAGGAGAGACAAGTAGCTCAATCGATACATCAAACCACACTCGCCGGAGGGAAGTAACTGGATACCGTTTGTTCGACTCGCATCCCCGCGTTTGTCGGGAGGAGTGCGAGATTGCGTCAAGTCCGTCACGTTGGGGTCACACCTCCCCTGGTAACATGATTATGTCATTGGTCTTTTCATATTTCGAACACCTGCAGGAAAAAGGTTATCTATACTTAGCATTTTTCAAACATAGAAAATCCTTCTTCACGTTACCATTTTGCGATACCATTCGGTAGCAACTCCAATGGCTACAATATTCTACTGTAATCAATGAAATTCGTTTCAAATCTAATCTCTTGTTAAACCTTCATCAATGGCGCACATCTGGTGTCTTAACATAAAGTAATGTTGTCGCGTTGATCCCATTAATTCATTAGAAAGGGAAAGCCGATTATAATTATTAATTCTATTTAAGTATATCTATGGAACACTCTCTGTAATTAGCGGATAGATTTCATTATTGGTAATCAATGGATTCAAGCGTTTTGGGGTTGTTTACGCGACTTTGATAAACAATTTGGAGTAGGTTCTAAAGTCTCAACATTCTTGCGATTGTTACGAGATTGAATACTGTCCTGAATAATCAGTAAATGTACGAAAAGTTGTTACTATTACATCTGTGCATAGACACTGACATACTTATTTCGCGATATCACAGTTGGCAAACAACATGCTGTTCTGAAAATCTGAAAAGAGAAGGTCTAAGTGTGTGCTATTTTTAGCCGTCCGCGTGATGTGAAATGAATAGAATCGCGAGTGTGGGAGAGTCTAGTCTACGCCGACCGCTAAGAAATTGCCAGCAGCAACGAAAACTGCTTACAACACCCGTATAGAGCAGTGGCCTTAACACGAACGCGGGAAGTAAACATAACGAACAGAAAGGATTTTGAATCGAAAAATCCTTTAGTATTTTGGTATACATTTTTCAGTTAGTACCTCCCACAGTTAAGAATAAAGTTTTAATACTAAGTAGTGATCCTTGTCTGTTTGCATAAGCTGTTAAATAATAATAGTAAATTATGATACAAGTGTGTAATGAACAATGCACATGCGTTTCATATGACGTTTTTTTACACTTGTGAGGAAAAAAAACAGATTTTTTGTAAGAATTTATACTACAATAACGTAAAGTACAACTGACCTTTGTTGTCAGGTACTAACTATCCGGGGCTTCTTTTAAAAACTTTTCAACGGTGGTTGTGACAATACTTTAGATTTCGTATTTTTGATAATAATTAACCACACAACGAAAACGTTAACAAATATTTATGGATAATGGCACACTGGATTTGTTTTTTTCCGCGCGCCCCGCCAGCTATGCGCGCGCAAGTTAATAAAAGCACTGGCAAAACCGCTAAACAGCCTATATAAAAAATATATTGACACAAAAAAATGTTTTAAATACGCAAATTAAGGCTAATAAGTAGTGAAAAATATAAAATTTTATGAATTATTATGTTATCATATCTTATTTATTTACACAGTAAGCATAAAAAAGCATAAAGTCTCTTTGATGAGATTAAAAGATGCGCACTTCTCCGACTAGTATAGTTATTCGTGACGCATATTACCGCACTAGAGCGGTTATATAAAGTAAAAGCACGCGTGTTTAATACGCTGCATTATGAACCTCAAAATGGTTTAATACATGTAAGAGCCACTTTACGAGCAATTATGATGAAATAGTACATTATACAAGTGTGCTGTGTTGGTCATTACCCACAAGATGGTATTATTCGCGCGAGCCACAGGCGAACGAGATAATTTAGCCGAGTGGGTAATGATGATGAATGCACACGCGTTTCATAAGACGTTTTTCAAAAAACTTGCGAGGAAAAAAACAGACTTGTTGTAAAAGCTTATGCTAGAATTACGTAACTATAGAGATGATAAATTTAGATTTATAAAGTTCAACTGACCTTTGTTGCCAGGTACTGTCAATCTGGAGCTTCTTTTAAAAACTTTTGTACGTCGGTTGGTGACAATACTTTAGATATCGTATTTTTTAAATTACAAAACAAAAACGAAAACATGTTTTATTTTTACCGCTAGCAATGCGCGCGCAGATGTAAATAAAGGCACAAGCAAAACCGCTGAACAGCCTATATAAAACAATAATAAACACAAAAAAATAATTTGAATACGCAAATTGAGATTAATATGTAGTGAAAAATTAACATAAATATTATGTTAATTTATCACTACATATTAATCTTAATTTGCGTTTGCGTTTGCTATTTTATTTATTTACACAGTAAGCATAAAAAGGCAATAAGTAGCCACGCACAAAAAAAAACAATTTAATGTATTTATAATTATTATACCGACAACAATCGTGTTTTTCGGCTAGGATTTTCAAGATGCTATTGGATCTAGCCCGCGTTTAAAGATGCGGTCCTATTTCCTTATTAAATAATGTCGTAGGTCTATAGGTATTATAAATACATTAAATTGTTATTTTTTTCATTATTGGAGTAATAAAATACTCCTTGAATGAATAGTCGATATTTATTATTATGTCAATCACTGGCATTTCAATGACAAGATAAATTTAGACGACATAAAAAAGGATGTCGGTTGCCTATGGTCGGTCGTTTGACGTTTGTAAAAATTCAAAATCCATCCCAATTTTGGCTTTTATTGTTAAAAGTTCTTACAACAAGTCTTTTTTTTTCCTCACAAGTGTGTTGAAAAACGTCGTATGAAACGCGTGTGCATTGACCAGCCAACACACTTGTATCATAATGTACTATGATGTGCAAAACGATTACTTTTTATTTTAACATTGTTCGATTTTACTTTACGTTTACTGTGCGCGTTCGTGCTAGGCGACAGCTCTAAGGGAAAAAGTTTATACATATTGACATCACCCCAAGCATTTCCTTTCACCTTCCAGATATAAATGTACATACCTATGTGTTTTTATATAACAATATAATTTTCCGCGAAGAACGACACACGAGTAATACGTTCTCATTGCCTCAGGGAGGATGTCCAACAAACCATACATATAACATGATATGTATCTAGTCGTTATCAGACCGTGTGCTGCGGATGTGAAATGTAACTAAAACAATGGCCCGCCTTTTCCTGTTCCCAAAAACAAGATATTTCGTATATGGTGTTTTTAGAAACACGAAAATAAAATAAACTAAGTAAAGTAAAGTGAACAATGCTCTGATTTTAAAACAAGAAATTAGTTGAGAAAAGAATTAAGAGTTACCAACTTACCTACATCATCGATCCGTATCCTGATTTTATTTTGAAACCCCGGCTTGCTATCCGTCCTTTAAGTTTGCAAAATACATCCCTTTGCGATTTTCACAAAATCTAGTTCTTATCTAAGTTGGATAAAACTACAATGAACGTAAAATACGATACGTACTATTATGCAATACCTACTACTACTACTACTACAAAATTGTAAACTATATGGTTATAATTATCATGCCTTAGGTATATAACCATCATATAATTATAACCATCTAAGCGTTATAAGGCTTTGTATAATAGGACTTACAATAAATAATTTCAATAATATATTTTATCTAAAGCGACAAAAAAGCATTATTAAGTCTTCTGGGCGCCCCCTAATGTATCCAAGACTATCTCTCAGCCAATAACTTAGTTATCACATATTCATATTCAAGTAGACAGAAGCTCACTCCACACTTTAACAGAATATTAACGAACTTTAATAATTTCTAACTATGCATTAAAAACTTTGCCTCATTATAGGGACTTTTGAGTTTTACATAACAGACACGATGCTTCAATTATAATTTTTAGGGTTCCGTACCTAAAAAGGATAAAACGGAACCCTTCCCTATCATGCACGAGATCACTTTGTTTTCCGTAGTGAGTCTGTCAAGACCCTTTTTCTCAGGAACGCGTGGAGGTATCAAGAGTACGAAAGTATATAGTCCCTTGCAGCTCGCAAATGAAGCTTCTGTATCAACGCAATAAAAAAAAATATTCGACATATTTTGATACTCGCAAATAAATTAAAACCGGTACTTCTCGTTAACCCAGAATCATAAAATTTGGTGAGAAGCAAGGTATCATAGCACAAGTCAAGGAAAAAGTACGAAAATCGTTAGTTTTATCACATTTAGAATTACGATGACGGTTACAAACTTACATTTGCACTTGGAGAATTGATCGTAGGTAATGTATAAGAGAAAATTTTTTCTACTACAAACTTAAGTTTGTTCTTGGGATAAATTCATCCCAACTACGGAACACTTCATTGTCCGTGGTCCGGCACGCACTTGGCCGGTTTAAATATGCAAGTAATTTATTGTTTTCGTAATTTAATTAAAAGGAACTGTTGTAAAAGAGTTAATTTTGACTTTGACGTCGGTGTTTAGACCGCAGAAACAATTAATCAGTGGTAAAAACTTGTTTGTGGAGAGTTAGAACTCCGTAGCCACAGCAACGTCCCCCGAAGTTGGCTTTCACCTAAATATTCCATCGAAAACCGTCCAATGTTTAGAAATTCGGTGATTATCTCGCAAAATTTTAAATTACGGGCAAAAATTAGCGTTAACATCAGATTGTTTACGTATTCCTAAAGTATTTTACGGTAGTAAGAGATTTATTTTAGATTATAATCTGTATTAAACATAATTTATTAATAAATTTTGCTACACCTTCGTCTTGATCAATCTATTTAATAGATTATAATCTATATTTAATGGATCAGTCAATATTCAAATCTCATTCGAAAAAACCTTTAAGATGTTAATAGGACAACTGATTGATTGTTTTTTTTACGAATTTCATAAAATACTCAAAAATAATACATAATAATACAATACTTAGAAAATATCTCATAACCAAATGCTATTATACCGTATCGAAATTTTTAAATTATTAAATAATATATTAATATTAAATAGATTCTTGTAATTACGACATTTTCACAGTTTGACCCTAAACTCTGTTAAAACAATTCAATTATTTTTTTCTCTCCCCTTTTTTTAAATTAGCATTAGAATTAAGTTATTAATCTCATAGTTTGTTGTGTAGACTCAATTTTTATGGTTTATTTAAACCTGAAATATGTTGTTTGGTACGCCATTTATGGCAAAACATGCAGATCTACCTGTTATTTTAAGACCTCGCACATATTATTTGATGCATACTCATGTTTTACAATAAATATATTCTATTCTACTATTTTGTATATCTACCTCATAATGTGCCTAGCCCAGGGGTTGGCACACCGCGGCTCGCGAGCCGCATGCGGCTCTTTGGCATATAGAGTGCGGCTCTGTACAGTCGACGAGTGCGAGCGTAGATACATGCGGGGGTCGGCGTTTCGGTCATTAAGCAAGATAACAAGTTTGATTCAAAATTCAAACTATATTTCAAATACGTATTTTCACCAAAAATTAACAGGACATCGAAAATTAATCATTTACTATGCCTTTCAAAGTATTCATAGTCATAAGTAAGATGCCTTTACCATATTATTATAATGATAATGATGATGATGAACGCATCCTAATTCTTAGCAAGTTAATTTTAGGAAGCGTTGTGGAGTGAAAGAGCATTGGAGTTTTAAGGATTAAGAATAGTGTAATGAGACAGTTTAGACACCTAGAAAGGATTGGCTCTCATGAGAAATCTCGTTAGTCGTTATAGTATTCATATTTGGCTGTGTTTACTAATGAGTTTGCCGTCCACTGGCCTAGCCTATTCCCAACTATATTGGGGTTGGCTTCCAGTCTAAGCGGATGCAACTGAATACCAGTATTTTACACGGAGCGACTGTCTATCTGACCTCCACAACCCAGTTACTGGGTAATACGATACCCCATGGCAAGACTGGATATCAGACTTTTGGGCTTCCGACTACCATTAACGACTGTCAAACATCTACAACTGGCAGCCGTGGTCCCGGCGTTTACATCCTCCTCTACCTCTCGATATCTACCTATAAAATAATAATTGTTCTGAGGGGCTCGTTGCTAAACAGCCGCACGGGTCGATCTTCAAGGTTAACCAACGCTCGCCAAGGTCGGTCCATGGATGGGTGAATCCATTACATAACGAGGCCCCTCCGAATATTATATTTTATATAAACATTTTTAAGACTAAGTATTGTATTTATTCATTTTATTTTTGTCTTATTTTGTTATTTCACTATATGCTGCACCGGTTGACGTCATCACATCAACGCCGGCTGTCGCTGAAAACCAGCGCTGGGGCTCTGTCTCGCATAAGGTCGCAGCATTATGCTGAGCGATGGCTGTTTTGCGTAGATGTGACGCATATTTTCCCCCAAATTGTTTATTTTCGTGTTTTGTTCCTTCCTTCATGTGTACCGCAAATAAACGTATTTTCTTTCTTTCTTTTCTTTATCCGTACCTCGGAAAGCACGTTAAGCCGTAGGTCCGGGCTGTCATTCGTTACGGGTCGTCAGAAGCCCGAAAGTCTGACAACCAGTCTTACCAAGGGGTATCGTATTATATAGATCTTTGGCAACTGGGTTGCCTCCACAACCCAGTTGCCAAAGATAGGCAGTCGCTCCATGTAAAATAGTATAGTAGTATTTAGCTGCATTCGGTTAGACTGGAAGCTGACCCCAACATAATTGGGAAAGGGTAGGCAGATGGTGAAAATACTAATTGGTATTTCTAATTATGCCAATATTTAAAGTCCACTTCAATAACCACTGAAATAAAACTACAAAACGAGGGTGTTTTGTTTTTGCATTAAAAAAAACACAGTCGTACACACTTAGCTGCAGTTATCGCAACTTTCCCATACACAACAACTAAGCTACAATAACTGCGTAATAAATCGTAAAGCATATAATATTCTTTATCGATACGTTATATTTGACTGACGGGAATCGGCAAATAAATTCCGTAGTGCGGGGCTCTACTCACGAGGTATACACGATACTTTACCCACGTTAACGCTAGAGTGTGCTATGTCACTTGAAAATATGAAATATATGTATCTATAGGTCGAGAGGGGCGTAAGGTTGCCACGAAGATCAATTTTGTAGGAATGCACTTATAACTACATTTTCGAAATTGCTTTACAGTTGCAGCAAAATGGAATGCAATATGATTTCCTCTTCAATTATCGTTCGAGATAGTTTGCTATTAAAAAATTGATCGAGTGATTTTAGAGCTTTATTACAGAGTTCCTTTATGCGTAGAAACGTTGTTTCGTCGAAATTTTAATGAATATGCAAGTTACTACTTTGAAAGATGAAATTTAACTTACGGCGTGTATTTTCCGCCTCATTATTGAAGTGGTTCCAGAAAAAAACAACCTATAGGAATGAGTCTATTAATCTAATAATGGCAAGAAATAGGTGATGATTGAAAAATATCGTAATATTTATTTATTCTGAAGGTTCCACGCGTTCATAACTCTCATAGTTAGCCAACCATGCTAGAGCAAGTTTGTGGGAATGCAATTGCATCTATGTTGGGGAAATTGCTTGAATATTAAGGCAACTGGAAAGCCAATACAATTCCCTTCCGGTTGGTTCGTAACATCACCCGTTGAACGTGCTAAATACTAATACTGTCACACAAAACGTTGGATATCTCCTCAGCTAAGGATGTATACACCCGAAATGTGGAATTTCGACCCCAAATATTCCACCCATGAATACCAACTATTTTCCCTATTCATAGATTAGTTTTGGGAGCTTTTGGTTCCGTAACTTTGTAATGATGAATTGGGTTACATTGACGACAAGCATTCTGTCTATTTTTAGACAACTCAACTACCTAAAAAATATTCTTTTATTTTTCTATCTCCTTTTCTTTATTATTCAGGACGATGCCGGTAAAATTGTCATTATGCGTCAATTATTACTATAAGGGGGAAAATACTAAAGTCCATTAACTACAAAATAGCTCCAGTTTTTTTCTTAAAATTTTTCTATTTAAATTTCAACCCCTCGCGACAACTGGGGCTTCATAAAAAATGTAGACGGTCGTCTCATGGGTGCAAGCATTTACGTCAAATGTATGAACAAAGTTCCGGGATTAAACGCTCATCGTCCACTCGCCCCTTTAATGTGGGGAGGGGGCGCTCACCGGAGAGCAATCAAAACTTCAACCTAACCTGTACTGTACCTTGGCACGCTTTTATGTTATTCAATAGGTATACGTCCACATTGTTCTTTTATTTTATTCCAAAAACGAATAAAAGCACTGGTTTTTCATAAAATATCTGTGAATACAGCCGAATAAATCCAAAGCTTTTATGAAAGCTACGAACGAAAATCTAAAAAATACTTAATATTAGGTCGAATTTTCTTTTAGCTTCCGCACACAATAGGATCGGTTCGTTGCTCTTCTAAGTTTTCAACCAAAATAAAGCTCGCAATAACTTCTTATCATAAGACGTGAACGAGTAACTAACTAGCTTGTTAAATTTTAACGCAATATTCATTAGAATGATTTGATTGAGAAGCTCACGCCAAAATGACTATCACGCAGGTCGTTTGATCTACGAGATCAAGTGCTAGAACGGGGGGGGGGGGGGGCAGATATTTAAATATCGACACCCCACCCCTACCCTTTAAAAGCACTTTAAACCGTATTCACTCTTTTCATACCTGTAGATAAGGGACATTACAATCTACAGCCATAGTCACAGAAATTCGATAACCGTTGTGCAAGGTTTTATGACGTCACAGAAAGACACGTGGTCGTACCGTGGACGCCTACTGAGGCCAGCATTATATGTGTTGTTTATACCGATGTCATAAAGTCACGCCGCATGTGATAAGGCTAAGCGTATGCTGAGATGAAGGTGACGTAGGTCCACACAGCGCAGGGCAGAGCAGTTTTCGTACCTAATGCATAAATGCACTGACAGCTGCGTACGCTGCGGCGTAGGCACGTGCGACGCAGACATGTGTCTGTTCTGCTCTGCGTCTCGTTGTAGAGCCGGCACAGATTTCTGCGCGACTCGTGCAGGTCTTCACTTGTTTCTTTGCTGAGACGCAGGTAGCGCAGCACAGCCGTCTGTTGTTTGTACTAGCTAGGACGCGAATGTGTCTGTGTAGCTGCGTCACAGCATATTCTCGCCGTCTCGCGGCCTATGTCTGACTCGCCTGCCCTACCCTGCAAAATCTGTACTGTGCTGTGCTGCGTCACCTGCATCTCAGCATACGCTTAGCCTAACCGCGGGTGACGCTATGCAAAGCAATGCTAATTCCACGTAGACATCCTCTGCGTGGGCTGTATTTGGAGGCATTTAAGTTGATATTTCAGATAAAATTGTATAGCGGCATTTATATCGCCACATGCGAACTACGCATCAAAAACCTGACGTCACACAACATCCTGACGTCACACAAATCCTGCATCGCGCAATTAGAGTTTACCGCGCGATGGACATATATACAAGCTCTCGACTTCAACCTCTGGGCAATTGCTTGCAGACATGACACCCGTCTGGTCGGAGGATCATCCCTTATCTATGGTGGATGAGTGAACTTTACACCCTGTTCCTCATGCCCCTAGTTCAGGATTGAGTGGGTTTAACGGAAATAGCTCCGTGGTAAATACCTACTGGTTTCTGTTGAATCAATTTAGGAAGTCTGTGAGCGTAGGGCATACTCCTATCTAATCAGAATTCAGATAGTTCTGTATGACTGGATGCATATATACGTACAAAACAATCTGTACGTGTAAATAGCTAGGAATCCATTACAATCAGGTAAGTAAATGGAGGGCCACTAACCCAACAGTTGGGATAACAAAACACTTTCAGAGTGTAATTACGTTAGCAGGCGCGTTGTTTTAGTGTTAGCTCAAAGCGAATATAAGAAAGGCAATTCTGTTAATCCTAATCTAAGTGAGAAACTCTACGGATCTCGTAAACGAGTATCAACAAAGCGACGCCACACGCAACGCGCGACTAACTTGATTTTATGACGCTGCACATTAAAATTATGTTGGGAATGGAACTGATCGATCATTTCAAAATATCCGTTGGCATTTAGTTTCAATTTAATAACAGTATATTGTACTCTGCAAAAAATAAATTGATATTGAATATTTCCAAAGTGACACTTTTTTCTAGATTTCCAATTAACGTTTGAAAGTTTCAGTAGTACAATAATGCTAGTATAATTTTATTTTAATTCATACATACACTGACGGGCTATGTAAAATCTCTTCATCTGTGTGCTCGAAAATTACTTTTTCCCACCACCTGCTCGGTAATGTCAAATTATATGTCATACCCAAGTCATTAAGCCCTAGGGCAATAATATTGTACTGAATTTAATTATACCCCCTGGTCCATAATGTGATTTGAATATGGAAACTCAATACACTCACAAAAAAAATTGTACTTATGAACCTTTTACTATAAAAAAAACTTAGCGGAACAAAATTACTTAACGGAAATCCTTTGTTACGTTCGGAATTCAATATAGCGGTCGTGACATAAGACACTGTTTTATCCCCTTAGTGAATAGTCCACTATTAGGGAATAGAACAGCCGATACTGTAAGACACTGCTGACGTCACAAAACCAATTTTCGTTGGGTCAGCAATGTCTTTACCTATTAACCAAAAGTGGCAAGAACTACAACTGACTGCTAATTCTAAGGTACAGTCAAAAATACAGGCAATAATATTCGTCTTTCCATTACACTGGTTATATTTATTTTGATTGGTTGCTTGATAGCTAGTAGCTAAGTAATAGACTTGACTATTGGGCACTGAGGAGCCGACGGAAATCTTACGTGCACGCGGACAAAATACCGGAATTTCCATACGATTCCAAATTGTCCACCGTCTGCTCAGCGCCTAAAGCGCAATTAGAAAAAAATATTTAAAACATGCAACTTATTGCAAAATAACTGCTCAGTGCCCCATAAAATACTGATCTTTTTGTCAAACAAAGTGATGAGTAAGCATATACACCATGTACAGTCAGTGACAAAAGTCGATTAACAATCCAGCTCGTAAATGTTAATTATTAAGCTAAATATTTGGGAACAGAAGTGAAATTAAAAGAATATTAACTTATCTATTATATGAAATACTAAAATGCAATGCATTGAATAATTTTCTGACAATTATATGACGTATAAAGTAGCAGTGTGGTCGCAGACCGTAGCTACACCTACTGTCACATTATAGAAAGAAACAAGAAATGAAAGAAAAAGTGTTTATTCTGCACAATTGTTTTGTTTTTTTTTTGTCATGTGCGTACTAAACGCACATGACAAAAAAAAACAAAACAATACCACTTTACAAATTAGCCAAAAGCCTCGTATCCATTATTGACACGGAAAAGTTTGACAAATTTTATCTATTGCTTGCTGTCAGGCAGGAGGATTATGACAGTTAACCCTTTACTTATCTTCACTGTTTCTACCAACAGACAGCAACTTCGTGCTGGGCAACGCTCAAGTGCCGTGCTACCCCATCGTGTACTGTTCAGACGGATTCTGCGAGCTGACAGGCTGGGCGCGTGCGCACATCATGCAGAAGGGATGTGCGTGCAAGTTCCTGCATGGGCCCGACACCAGAGACGAGCACCGGCACGAGATCGACACCGCGCTGGAGGCCAAGCACGAACTCAAACTAGAACTTATATTTTATAAGAAAAATGGTGAGTTATTTTAAAGTTCTATGATCGAGATAAATAAACATTATTTAACATACGATTTGGCTGGGCATTATTACTGTCACTATCACGACTATCAAACTAAAACTGCAAGATAGAGGCGGGAATATTAATACCTCAGCTCAAATTCACTCTTCATATCGCTCGTACATTACTCGCTGAGTGAGAGCGAGATTGAGCGGCGGGGAGAAGGTTCTAAGGCGCCGATAGTTTAGGTAATTTCTTATTACGGTGAAAATAATGATAATAAAAAATAAAATAAACATACTATCTACTTTATATTTAGTTTAGTAATTATATAAAGTTTCATGATCTAATTTGAAGTATTTTTTTAATAGTAGCTGTTTATTGTTCAGTTTGGAGGTAACTTGTAATTCTTTTTGGACGAGAATATTGTATGGAATCGTGTAGTCGTCAAACATAGCACTAATCCTCTACATTACTATATACACTCGAGAGCAATGAATCCGGGTCACTTAAAGAATGTTAAAAATCTCGGAAACTAAAAATGATAGGTTAATGCAATAAATTGTATTTAATAGACAATGTAATACTCCTTAAATGAAAGTAAAAAAAATATGAGTCACCATACATTTTATTAACACAAAATTACATAAAGAAAAAAACTGCTGATCTCTCCTTAAAACAAAAATAGGAAACATGAAATTTTTGAACTTTATTACGATTTTCTTGAATTTTAATACTTCGTATTGCCTCCTCGTGCTTCCATTACTGCGTTTACGCGGTTTGGCATGCTGTACACCAAGTTCCTTATACGATTTTGGGGAATATTCTCCCATTCCTCTGTGAGAGCAATTTTGAGCTCACGAAGCGTGATTGGGGGAGGGTTTCGTTGTTTTACGCATCTGCCTAGCTCGTCCCAAGCATGCTCGATCGGGTTGATATCCGGGCTGCGCGCTGGCCACTCCATACGAGTAATGTTCATCTCTTGAAGGTAGTCATTCACAATCCTACCTGTATGAGGTCGGGCATTGTCATGCATAAATATAGCATCCTCACCTAAATTGACCATAAATGGACCAACGTGATAATTGAGGATTTCTTCCACATATCTTACGCTAGTTAAAGAGCCGTTTTCTATGATCACCAGCTCTGTGCGACTTTCAGAAGAAATTCCGGCCCACACAAGTACAGACCCACCACCGTAGGCTACTTTTTCTTCGATGCATGCTTGCTTGAATCTTTCCCCTGGTCTTCGATACACTCTGTGTCTTCCATCGTGCTTGTAGAGCATAAATTTTGATTCGTCGGAGAACATAACTTTTGACCAATCTTCAATACTCCAATTTACGTGGCTCTGGGCATATCTTAGTCTTGAAATACGATGCCCACGCTCCAGTTTAGGGCCGTTTGCAGGTCTAAGGGGTTTTAAGTTAGATTCAGCAAGCCGACGTCTTACTGTCCATGCACTTGGGTTACTTCCTCCGAGGCGTCGAAACTGATTTGTGAGTTCAGTTCCTGTGAGAAAGCGATTTCGAAGCATGGTGTTCACCAAGTATCGGTCTTCTCGTGCTGTGGTACACCTGGTTCTGCCCGTTCCTGGTCTGCGTAGGTTAGAACCAGTTTCTTCGTAACGTCGGAGAACTCTTTGTACTGTTGACAGCGACACACCGACAGTCCTGGCTGTATCGCGCTGACTCCGGCCGGTTTCCAGCATTGTAAGTATTCTGGTGCATTCTTCAGGCGTAAGCGACATAATTTCAGCTTGAATAATGAATATAGAGCACTATCAACATGGTTTATGTACCCACATAAATGACAGATTACAAACAAAAGCAAAACCAAATGCTGTAATTTCGTAGTTCCATCTTCGAAAGTGGCCCTTTTTCAAATTTGATTTTTTTATGATATAACTTTACAATAACTAAGAAGTTTTAATACCTTCATTTAAGGAGTATTACATTGTCTATTAAATACAATTTATTGCATTAACCTAGCATTTTTAGTTTCCGAGATTTTTAGGATTCTTTAAGTGACCCGGATTCATTGCTCTCGAGTGTATTTATTTTAAAATTAACTCTGCAGTATTTTCGATATAACGGAGGATCATGCTAAGCAATTTGAGGTACCTATTATATACTCTTCAAGTTACGTTTATTAGTCTCGACCCAAGACTAAGCTGCCATCCTCAGGCTGGCTCTAGTTCGTTTACAAACCTAGGCATCGCTTATATTGACGGTTAGTTTCTGTGAGAGACTTCAAAGTGTCAATAACAGGCGTTTCCTAATCCCGAATTGGTGTTGCACGAACTTGAAGAACAACAAGCTTAATGTCTCGTCTTAATTAACCTTGGCTCAGTTTACTAGAAGCTGTACAAAATAATTTGAAATTCTTTTCAACATCCAAAATATTACAACGTATACTTGGTAAAAGCTGAACGAAAAACTTTCTGGTATCCAGCAAAATAAAAATAAAATATAATATGAACACTATAATAACCATTAAGTGAATTGCCTTTTAAAAGCGCCAAACTCAATATCGGCGAGAAGCTTTTCCGTTGAATTGCATTCGTGGAAAAGCAACGAAAACGTTTATGAGCTTTGCACTTCGAGTCGCGAGCGCGACGGGCTATCGAAGTTTCCTACGTGCCAGTTTTTTTGTAATCAGAATACACCTGCGTCCGCTACCAAGGTTACTTTTTTACAAACGTGTTCCTTTATTTGATTTGGCTGATGAATGGGTGAACATTTTTACATACCAAGACTTCTCCGTGGCACGGAAAGCTAGTTAATCCGTTGGTCCCGGCTGTCATTCGTGGATCTTTGACAGTCGTTACGGGTCGTCAGAAGCCCGAAAGTCTGACAACCAGTCTTACCAAGGGTATCGTATTACCCAATTACTGGGTTGTAGAGGTAAGACAGGCAGTCGCTCCATGTAAAATACTGATATTCAGCTGCATCTGGTTAGACTGGAAGCCGACCCCAACATAGTTGGGAAAAGGCTAGGTAGATTGATTTTGATGGATGGATCGACTCATAATACTCGTATAAAATTATGATATTTTTCCTCTGATGTCGTAGCTTCTAAGCCACATGTGCATAAATGATTCGCTTAACTATTAATATTAATTGCGCAGTGGCATGCACAGTTAATGCACGCTCTAGTGACAAAGAATCAAAGACATAGTAAAAGGTTTATAATATTTACGTAATAAATTAAAAAGCAGAGTCATAAAACCCCGAGATATTAAAAGAAAGACTTTCAATTCGACCCTCGATCCTTTGCATTAATGGCTTTGCAAAACGTCGTCCATGCCACAATCGTAAACAAAAAACAATAAGAGGTTTACGATTCCATCCGACAAAATTAAACTTTTACAAGCAGCCAGCTGTTCCTTGTCAGCAGCATTAACTGCCTTTAGAACAACGCTCCTCAAAGCACCGTCACCAAATTGAGGACCTCCTTCAAAATAACATCTGACGAACTCTTTACGGAACATTAAAACCTCGAAAAAATTCGAAGCTTCATTCATACATAATCAATGTTTCTTAAAGCACTCGTTCCTTCCTTTGAATTTCAACGGAAATTAACATTCATTAAACTTTACAGGATCTCCCTTTTGGTGCCTGCTCGACATCGTCCCAATTAAGAATGAGAAGCGAGAAGTGGTTTTATTTCTCGCCTCCTTCAAGGATATCACCAACACCAAGATGGCCGCCATGAACACTAATGAGAACTTCGACAGCGGTAAGTGCCTTTGTAATGATGACTCTTGAAACTTCTTAACAAAATCCAACCCTCAAAAAATTATAATAAGTACTTTCCAAATAGCGACCTTGATACGAAGCCTTCTGAATACTTAATGAGATGTTTTCAAGGGTGCTGACAGTTGTGCATTTGTATTAACTCATCACTCAGCACGTTGTTCTAGTGCTCTAGGTACATCTATATGATTGATAGCATTAGATTGAGCTCCCGTAGCTCCCCGTTGCCTAGCGAGTTGCGACCATCACCGCACGGTAAAGTTCCTTTACGAGTATTGTATCGTACCCACTGTGTAGCGTTTATATACTAGTCTGTAGACAGGCAATAAGTCTGAGTAGATAGAAATAGATTTAGCGAGTAAACACTTCGTAGCAAATATAACTCAATTGTTTTTCTTTGTATCTATATGTACATACAATGCATCACTTGACTCAACACGTTTTAAGTAAATGAGGATGAACTTAGCGCCGATCTGTTAGCAAAGGACCTCGTCCAATAACTGTATGTAGGTGTAAGCTTAACAGCAACACTTTATCTAGTTTTAATGATATTTTAATACTTTTGCCTGTTTTTTATAAATAATCTTTTTTTAAGGATAGCTGATGCTTCAAGTAAATAAGCAAACATTGTCATTGCAGTTTTTATATAACACATTATTGTCAAATGTTTATTTAAACCGGATAAACATTGGGAGTTCTGTATATTTGAATTTTAGAAAGGTTCGAAATTAGTTTCCTCCCCCGCTATAGCGGTACCAGCAATGTTTAATAAAACTTGAAGCATTGGCTGTTTGTTCAAGAATTCAAATACCCTTTGAATACCACAAACTTGTATATCAAATTAATTGAAACCACCCTGTATTTCTATTTTACTTTGAGTAACAGTAATAACTTACAAAATTTACTAACCCCTTGTTTAATACATCTGAATAGAACAAACATGTCGCCAGTTTGCGTTTTAATAATTGTTTCATGGTCCACTTACGCTGCGCAATACCTACATGTTTAATTTTCTAGATTTATTTTTACAAACATTTTTAAATGCACATTTACTTATACAAACATGCGTGACTGTGAATACAGGCGGTCGTTATCACACTGATCAAAAAACGTATTTATTCAGTCATAAAAAATTATATTTTGTAACGCAGTTTGCAGTAGGAGTTGACTGGTAGAAATCGTCATTTAAGAGCGTTTATTCTGAAAGTTGGCAACGTCGTAAATAGCTGTCAAATATTTACCTGTTTTTATTAATTTGGAAATAATCCTGTATGGAAATAAGAAATGTGGCTAACTAAGTTACTAGAATATTGATTATGATATGCAATAATTAATATTGTAACACCGAATATTTAGTTTTAGGCGTAAAAAAAGCATTTGAAAAGTTACCAAATGCTTTTTTTACGCCTCAAACGGGTACAACATCAAATTCAATGTTACAATTGCATAACATAATCAATATTCTAGTAACTTAGTTAGCCACATTTCTTATTTCCATACAGTATTATTTCCAAATTAATCAAAACAGGTAAATACTTGACAGCTATTTACGACGTTGCCAACTTTCAGAATAAACCCTCTTAAGGAAAAAGCGTCATGTCCATGCGACTTTCTCCCTCTCTCTGTCTCTGTCTATAGTAAACGAGTGCGTCCCCCAACCGCACACGTTTTTTTATTTCATATACAACGTGTCCCGCTCTTGCAAATCTCACATAAATCATATTCGGAACTATTTGTAGGTCAATCAAATATTTGTTCTGTGCGGAAATCAAATTGGCGATACCTGGCACGGCATAGATAGCTATGGTACAAAGTCCGTATATTCGTTTAGTTTTTTGATCATGCTGTGTATCCGGATCAAAATTTTTAGCATCTTAAAGTTCAGACGTGAACTAACCGCCTGTGTTTTCAGCTAAACCCATGCTAAACCTAAACCCTAGCTAGACAGATAAATACTTTCTTACTTTGCAGACTGCATGCAATATTGCATGTTAACATTCTACTTATACACTTTTACGTTATTTTTAGAAGAATTTAAAAATGGAAACCTAGCCAGCACATACCCGATACTTTATCTATTTGAGTTTAAAAGCCCATTCAGAAATCGCTTTCGCGCTCGTTAGCGAATTAGCGATATCAAATCGGTACGCGATGTCGCTGTCGTGTTCGGTAGCGATACCGGTCCAAAGTGACTTACCAGAAGACAGACCAGTATCGCTACCGAATGCGACAGCGATATCGCGTACCGATTCGGTATCTCTACCGCGCGCGACAGCGATATCGCTCATATCTGAATAGGCCTTTACGCTGTACTTTTCTGTTAAACCTCCAAAATATGGCATGAAGCTTTAAGAGTCAGTTATGATTAGGCGTTAGTCAAATTATGCTTAATCCCTCAGCTTCTGCTTTGTAGCGGTTTGTAGTAGGTACGAACAAACAAATTTTAATATTCATAGTGTCGATGTAAATGCTAAAGAAATTAAGCCGAGCATGCTCTAAATAAATAAACTTCGTTTCGTATCTAAGGATCAATGTTAATTTTATATATTTTATGAGACCAAGTCGTTCGTTTTGTAGTGTAGATAGAATTGAAATAATTATAATTTAATAAACAAACTACATTAAACATAAAAAAGTGGGTAGGTACTCTCTTTTTTGTTCATATCGGTAACACGCTTCTGGATATTAATTAATAGTTATTTAGCTATCAATCTTCAACATTAATATAAAGAGGCGTGGTTGGAGCTCATTGAATTTCAAAAGATTCGAATCCTATCAAAAAGTTTGTAAAATACCTAAAAAAATACACCTGGCTGACTCTGAAATAAAAATTATAAAAACCACAAAAAAAAACTACCTAATGTCATTCTGATATTATTTTGTAAAACGGTTGCCAATTTCTTGTATTTTAAACTACTCGTAAGTAGGTAAAAAAAAAAGAAAAACTATTTCTTATTTTATTACAATCCAAACTAACTATAGGAAAATTAAATGTAGCGTTTATAGAGTTGCCAAAATCATTAAGTCATTAGGACCCAATTTAATTAAATTGAATAAATATAAAAATTTAATATTCACAAAATCAACGTGGCTGGTCGTTGAAGCAAATATTAAAAAAAAAATAAGATAAAGAAGTCATTACATAATGGCATCACGTTATTATTTTTCAGCAAAGTTGCCAGTTACATGTATTTTGAAAATTAAATTCTAACCACGAAGGTTTTATTTTTATTCAAACCAAACTCATTTTCAGTTTGCAAGCCAAGCAAACCTAGAAAGCGGGAAAATAAATAAGATTTTTACTATTAAATATTAATAATATATATTATTAATATTAAAAAGCTGTATTTTAAATACCTATTGAACAATTTAGATTATGAAATAAATAGGTAAGTTTCGCGTGTACCTTAAATAATAAATAATATTAAAACGAAACGGTTGAGTACTCATATCAGTTTCGACGTTTATTGAATGAATCTCAACACAAGGCAGTACTCTGTCTGGTTTCAATCAGCTAAATGTGTTGTCTGCGTCCATCTAGGGAATTAATTCCAACGAATATTTTTTGGATCCCTTCAATTTTCTCGAAAAGCACAAAAGGAACGTGTAATATCGAACGCAAACTTTCATTTTGGTAAGTAACAGTAGTTTTTGAAAACCATTAGCAGATTTTAATTCTGTGAAAACTGTCAACTGAATTTTTTGCCGCTTGTACAGTCGCAGCACGTCGGTGGTAACACTCGAGTTTCAATAGAATACGAGGCCAGTTTATAATCAGCCTATAATGTTCCCACTGCTGGGATACAGGCCTGCTTCAAGAGAGAGTGGGCTGTAATCCTCCACGCGAGCCCAGTGCGGGTTGGTAGACGTTACATGTCTTCGAATGTTTGGTTCTAGGACATGGCGGTTTCCTCACGATGTTTTCCTTCAACGTTTTGAGAGCAGTGGGGATGAAATTATTTACAAAAAGTAAAACGCCTGACTAGGTTCGAAACCACGACCTACAACTCGTAAGTCGGGGCCATAACACTGGGCCAACACTGCTCCAGAGGCCAGCTTATACTGATATTTTACCACTGACATGCTGCCTACTGTATCTTTTTAACAGTGAGCCAAACGGGAAGCTTTCTTTTGATGAACACAATTTAGAAACGAAACTAGACAGCTTTGTAATGACTACAGAATGTGGCTATTTTGTGTAATTACATAAAGTTTTCAAGTCGGAAGAGAGCTTGTCTACAAATTGGGGATTAAGTGATCCGTACCGCGCTGACTCTGCTCCTAAATACCTTAAGTAAAGGAAATTTTAGATAAAACTTCGACTAATTAATCCAATATTTACATAAAAATCTACATCTATTTTTAATTACAGGTAGGTAGTAGTTGTAGCGGTAATTGACCTGCCGAAAATTTAGGTAATGTCTAGTTAGTTATGTTATTTCTATTGTTATTGTCGTACTTAACATAGTTTGGAAAGGCTAATTATTAACATGAACATTTTATAATTGAATACAGGTTCCTACCTATATTTCAATTTTTTCATACATCAGAACGCATTATAGAAAATCGTTCTCTACGCATTCCTTTCATTAAACCACGCAATAAAATAATACAAATCAATATTAAGGTATTAATAAAAACATTATTATATAATTGAGAAAATCCTCCTATTTTGATGTCGACAAAATTATTACCACCGACCAAGGAGAATGTCGATCTTAATTTGAAACTTGCTTTTGATGACAATAATATAAACAAAAAAACCTAAAGTATTATATGCATTAAATATTGTTTGGATTTAGATCTAATTAATTAGATATTTACCCTCGCTTCCTCGTGCTTTTGAAATTTAACTCTATCTTTTATTTGTCCTATTCCTCTTAATACTTATTATAAACGTTCGTCATGTTTTAATTTACATTAAGTAATGATTATTTTTATTTAAATGATTATGATCTACAAATATTTCAATTGTCGCACCGTAGGCTGCTTGGTACTTGCTTACTTTCATTTCTGGCGACATCCTGTTTTGATACAAACTCACGAAAGTTCTAAATCACAATATCCGCATCATTAAGTTTAATACCTATCTAGTTATCGATATATTAATAAACTTTATCATGGCCGCTTTGTTTGTCGGTAAATTAATGGAAACGGCCTAATAATAATCCAATCAAAGTTTTCGCATTACGAAAATGCCGATAATTTTATCCTTTGGTATTTTGGACTTTCGTGGTATCAAAGCAAACATCACTGCCTACTTATAAGATCTTCTTATATAAAATGTGGAAAGATAATTCTTGTATCTAATTTGCTCCGGCATATTTTCCTCGAAACTTCCTTTTACTGAGATATTTCACTCCAATGATTTACAGCTAATTAGGTTAATTTCAATTATGAGAAATCGAGACATATCTTTTATACGGCTTTATAAGAAAATCCTTCAAGGGGCAGAGTTTCCTTATAATAAGTAGATATTACTCGTAGCTGGTACTGAGCCAGTGGTCCAGTGTGTAACAGGGTGGTTTATGCATGCAGGAGCCGCGGTGCGGCCTTCGGCTGGCGTGGTCACTCTAGCGTTATCCCCATTTGTACCCGCAGCGGCACTCTTGGGCGCCCGGTTCCGCGCTGAATCTAGTTGCCTACTTCCAGACCCGAATGGCAATCTTGACCCCGAAGCGCCATCGCCCGCGAACATGGGCAGGCGACGCTCTAGGGCGGTACTATACCAGCTTTCAGGACATTATAAACCGGACAAAATGAAGTCGAAACTAAAACTCAACAATGTTAGTAAGGTAAACTTTATTTTCAACCGAGAGGCATTTTAGTTTTCCGCTACAGTAGGTACTCGGGCGCCCGCATCCGATCCTTCCGGTTTGGGACGGTTCCTGAGTACTTGTAAAAACTTTTCATGAATTAAATATGGCGTGGCGCCGAAATAATTTTAATAAAACAGTTGACTGTTAAGAGCTGCAATAAAATTATGTAAATTATTTCAGAATTTGTTACACTCATCGGACCCTCCGTTGCCTGAATATAAAACGTCAGCATTAAAAAGGTCTAGATTAATAATACCACACTACGGGGTTTTTAAAACATTCTGGGATTGGCTGATTCTCATAGCCACGTTTTATGTGGCTGTGGTGGTTCCGTACAATGCCAGTTTCGTAGACGAAGGACACCCCAGGATAAGTGTGACGAGTGATGTCGTGGTAGAAGCACTCTTCATTATCGGTAAATCACTTCAGTAACTTTATAATATCCTATGTCGGAAAGTTTTACACCTTATATATGCGTTTTGCAGATATAGTGCTCAATTTCCGGACGACATTCGTAAGTAAGAAAGGAGAAGTAGTCTCCGATTCTAAGGCGATAGCCCTTAATTACATCCGGAGCTGGTTTGTGGTGGATCTCCTGGCGGCGCTGCCGTTTGACCTACTTTACGCGTCCGACGTGTACAGTGGCGCGGTGAGTTAACCCTACCAACTAATTAATATAACTGCAGTATTATTAATGTATTGTTTAAACTAAGCGTGCCGAGTCTTGCCACCGCATTCGCTGTATACAACCTTTGTATTTTGTTGTCTGCTATACATACATTCGGGCCCTTTTTTCATTGAAGTGAGAAATTAATCTGCTACTTTGTTGGAACAGGAGTCGGCACACGGGAACGTGCATTTAGTCAAATTAACAAGACTGCTGCGACTCGCCCGGCTGCTACAGAAGATGGATCGATACTCACAGTACTCGGCTTTGATACTGACTTTGCTAATGCTCTCTTTCACTTTGCTGGCTCACTGGCTCGCCTGCATTTGGTTCATCATAGCCGACAAAGAGATTGAAATTCACAAAAACGAAAGTTGGGACTTAGGTAATTTTATATAAGACTGATTTAAAACTTAATATTGAAAACGATTAGAACATGACCTTAACAGAAAGCTCATTCAAGATAAATACGTTCACTATAAAACACACCCAAATAAATCGACTTGATATAAATTCAGCAATCCGATTCTCAACTTGTGCGAACTTCAGTTGTAAGATACATCAATAAGATTCTCGGAGATAAAACTTTTTTATTGCTTCGTTTGGGTAAAGTCGAGTTGTATAATTCTAGGATGGATAAACAATCTGGCGGAGAGGCTAAAAGTGCCGATCCCGAATATATCGCACAGCGAGAGTTACGTGACGGCGCTGTACTTCACATGCTCGTCGCTCACCAGCGTGGGCTTCGGCAACGTGTCCGCCAACACCCTCGCGGAGAAGATCTTCAGCATCATCACCATGCTCATTGGAGGTACGTCTCCGCCCAACAACATTCTAATCTATTTACTTACCTGTTACTCCCTTATCGAGTCAACTTTTCGACTTACATTTACATTTCGCTCTGCATATCTTGTTTATCTTCAATATTACATTTTTGTTCCTGTGTTGACTTGTAAGGTGAACACATAAATTCGTATTTTCGTATATTGCACCTACCACTGTTTATCTCTGCATCACCCAAAGGTTGACTGGTAGAAAATGCTTATGGCATTAAGTCCGCCTCTGTACATTTGCGTGCTTAAAGTGTTAAATAAATAAATAAATCTGTTTATATAACACAAGATGCTTTCTAGCAAATCATGCTTTACTAGAGTCTAAAATTACACAGCATCACAGAATAACCTGTTTCTTTGACTGATCGTCGATAATATCCAAGTTAATTAAAACAGTCAAATTCTAATTTGAGAACGGCTCAATGAATTGACGTGGAACGTAATGTAAATTAATATCAAGTACTTATTCAGGCGTTCTCGATCACAATCGCACGTCATAATTAATGTTTTAATTATGAAATTGCACGTAGTTAATAACACAGGTAACTTTTTGCGGTGTGCAAATAACGAGCTTGAAACCACAGCGTCAACCTCATCGCCACTTCATTTACAACGATAAAACGCGATGAGTATTTATTTAGACTTTCAGAATATTAAATGGCACATTTCCACTGTTTTAGCACTGATGCACGCGGTAGTGTTCGGAAACGTGACGGCTATCATACAGCGCATGTACTCGCGACGGTCCATGTATCAAAGCAAATGGCGCGATCTCAAAGACTTTCTTAGCATAAACCAAGTGCCCAAGGAGCTGAAGCAGCGGATGCAAGACTACTTCCAGACTATGTGGTCGTTAAACCACGGCATAGATATACACGAGGCAAGTTACATACTGAAGGCTCAGACCAAATAAAAAACTAGGACAACGCTATTAACAGTGACGTGATACCCGTTTCGTAAACATGTGTGCACTTAGTGAGGTGTAGTTTCATTGTAATTGTGTGCGTGTGAGCGTGTATGCAGATAGCGGAGGTGTAGTTTTGGCATGCTTCACTGTATTGTTCGCAACGCTACATCTTGGTTTTTTATTTGATCTGAGACTGAAGGCTATAGGCTCCCAAATTGACATATTGTCCAACACTGTGTATAATGGTATATACTGTGTATGGACTAATTAGCAGTGATTATCAATACTTCATCATGCAAATTAACTTCTCTTTAGCAATCATTGGACTGAAATAGTTAAATAACAGTTTAGCAAAGTTCAGCAACGAACGTTCGTTTTCATTTGAAATTACGAAATACCGAAAGATCAACGCTTTGTTGCTCATTATGATAAAATACAGAACTTTTATGAATATTTTAACACGCACCGGTGAGGAAGTATCAAATGGAGATACGGGGATAAGATAACACAGCTTTGAAGTTCGTCCGAACCCCAACCGAGCTAAATGGGTTGAAAACGAAATATAATGCGATAAACTTAATCTCTTTAACTCTGCTACATTAAAAAACATTTTATTTTACTAAGCCCTTATATTTTTATAAAATCTCATTTACGTGTAAAGTGTACGGTCAATGCAAATCTAGGTTGCCGCTTTGAAGTCATATGAGAAAATATTTCGTGGTGTTTGAAGGGTCTGTTTATTTTTAGACTCTCAAAGAATTTCCCGAGGAGCTGAGGGGTGACGTGTCGCTACACTTACACCGTGAGATACTATCCCTCCCGATCTTCGAATCAGCGTCACAGGGCTGCCTCAAGCTACTGTCCCTACACATTCGGAACAACTTCTGTGCCCCCGGCGAGTACCTCGTGCACAAAGGGGACGCTCTGACATACATCTACTACATATGCAACGGTTCTATGGAAGTGATGCAAAACGACATGGTCGTCGCTATTCTGGGTGAGTCCCACACAAATGAATTGTTCGTACCATTTAGCCTTCATCTACCAACACCTATCTACCTTCCTCCTACATGGCATATGTAAAAATATTCATAAATCCTTCATTAAATAGGCAAAGGAGATTTGGTGGGATGCGACATGAATACCCATTTGCAAGCTTACAACGGTTCGGGCTCGTCGCATCAACAGGGGAATAATCCTGATGTTGTGGTGAAATCGAGTAGTGACGTTAAGGTAATCTGAATTATTCATTTCCCACTTGAAAAACGTCACTGCTAATATAAAGGCACTTAAGTATTTTTTTCTTTCTAACAATGGCTTTTTGCATTTACATCAACAGGCTCTAACCTACTGTGATTTAAAATGCATACACATGGGTGGCTTAGGCGAAGCTTTACGGCTATACCCTGAATACCAGCAAGAGTTCATGCACGACATCCAACATGACCTGACTTACAACTTGCGAGAGGGTTATGAAGCCGAAGCAGAGTCTGACGGGAACGGTCACCCATCACTAACGCTACCTTCGATATCAGAAGATGATGAAAACGCCGCAGAGGACTCGGCACTCACGCCCAAAAAGCTTCCAGGATCAAACGCAAACAGCCCCCGGCATCAAAAATTCAGGTTCTATTTCTTTTAATGCTAATTTAAATAGGATTACAAAAAATATTACATCGTGTTTGGTTTAAAATATCAAAGCATAAATACCTACATGTTTTCCGATTGGAATTGGTTTTCAATTGGTAAATACCTACAATTGGAATTCTTTGTCTGAAATAATATTGGATAATGGTACACGTATTTTGTGAACGTAAACTAACACTTTTATTTTGAATAGCAATATTTTTATATTTTTAATACTGATATTTTCAGAACGGATGGACAGCCGCGGCTATCTCATAGAGAATTACGTGAAAGAATAGAAAGACAACGTTCTATAGCAACCCCCAAAGTTTCAAGAGCTGATTCTTTGGAAGGGCTTAATCTAGAAGTGCATAATACGAGGTCGTCGGTAGACAGACTAGACACCCAGGTGTCAAGCTTGCACCACGACGTGGCCGCGCTCAGCATGGAGGCAAGTCTTTCAATGTCGTCACGTTTCGAGTAATCCCACGTTGACCCACTTGTCAAAACCCACGTGACATAGATCCTTAATAATACAATGATATCATTCAGTCTTTAGATAAGGATTTATGATCTCATCGCGGTCTTTATTCACCTACTTTTTTGTGATGACCTAATACATTTTGTATTTCGAATCGGTTCTTCAAAGTACATGGAAATTAGATTTTGAATG
This sequence comes from Agrochola circellaris, assembly GCA_914767755.1. Lineage (NCBI taxonomy): Eukaryota > Metazoa > Arthropoda > Insecta > Lepidoptera > Noctuidae > Agrochola > Agrochola circellaris. The sequence goes on from OU611849.1 coordinate 8,496,457, forward strand.
TAGAACATTCCTAGTTAATTGACTCAAGCGTGACTTTGCGGAAATCCATTTTAAAATACAATAGACGACGTATATTTAGTAACCTAGTCCGCTTAACAGTTCTTAAAGACTCATAAAGAATCCTGTAAGAAATCGACATGTGTTTCGCCTCTCAACGAGGCATCCAATGGATGACGATTGACTTGTTGCGAACCCGGACCCGACATGTGGACACGTCAAGCGTCGAGAGCAGAGTGACATTCAGCTCTCATCATCTCTACATCCCGAGGATGCCTCGTTGAGAGGTGAAACACGTGTCGATTTCTTACAGGATTCTTTATGACTATTTAAGAACTGTTAAGCGGATTAGGTTACTAAATATATGTCGTCTATTGTATTTTATCTTGAACATTCCTGTAAAATTCCGTCCCTACGGCATTTCAAACTTTGGAGCACAGCTGAACTTTAAAATACTTGAAAACTGCGTTCAAGAGGATCTTATGTTTTACATTTAGGTTCGCCACGCCATCCAGGCCCTGCAGGAGATGACGGCGGCTCCCAGCGGGTGGCACGCAGCACATTCCAATCCTAATCTCCAGTGGAGCACTCCACCGAATCAGCTCGCGCGAAGCTGTAGCCATCCGCCTGACGTTTTCTGTTGGGATCAGGTTAGTACAGCAGTTGTGAGCAGCAAGGGAATTTTGATGCTCTCTTAAGTGTGTTTATATAAAAGGAAGTGTATAGAGTGCCGCCAGTGGTATTTAAAAGCTCGTACAGACCAGCGCGACGCGACGCCGCGCCGCGACACGAACAATACAATTTCTAAGAAAATTTGACGGTATAACAATAACCGGTGTCGCGTCGCGCTGCTCTGCACGAAGCTTTATCCCTATCGGATAAAATTTCGCTATTTGCGGCATAATAGTGGCGCTGCCTTGGCCCGGCTAAAGTGTCGTAAGCTTTGCATCATCATTGTCTCTAAGTCAGTTCCACTTGTTATTCTGTTTGATTGTCGAGGTTAGTTCGCTGCCCTTTGTATTGATTGATCTTATTTTATTTAAGAAAATTATATCAAAAGATACTACAATGACTGAATTTACGAAAAATTGAGTAGCAAATGAAAATGGCTGAAAGGTAAGTTAGGTTATAATTGTGACCACACAACGCACGAGCCGAGCGAGCCTAGCGAGCGGTACCGCAGCAGCGGCCGGCGAGTGCCAGTGTCCGTTTAGGCACAAGAGAATGTAATGTTTTAGGAATGTGGTGTTTTACAGCGAACTTACCTCAAAAAACAAACAAAATAACAAGTGACAGTGACAATGCAAACGCCGCACTTTAGCCTGGCCGCGACAGCGCCACTATAATGCCACTTTATCCGATAGGGATAGAGGACCGCCAGTGGCACTCTATACACTGCTTATATAAAACTTCTTTTGATAAAATGCAAAATTTATCTCCAACAGCAGGAGCGGCCGCTTACCCCGGAGCGTCCGAAAGCGCACAAGGGTACCCAAACTGAGCCATTCCTTCACCTCATCACGCAGTACATAATGGAGCACCCGGCGACGGTTATGTTACTGCTGGGCATCGACCCCATGGCCAACCTGACGCCGGTCATGCCCGGCGCCGTGGACTACTACGGCGATGCGCGCGGGCGCCGCGCCAGCACGCTCGAGCAGATCATAGAGTCCGAGGCGGGGAGCCGCACGCCCTCCAGCACCACCAGCGACAAATTCGAACAGATTCGAAGCCCTAGTGGCAGTGTGAGAGATCTCGAAGTTCAAATAGAAAATGAAGTGAAGAAACCTGCTGAGAAAGAAACTATACCAGCGACCCTGAGGCGCAGCCGGTACTCTGCCAGCGACCTGTGCGAGGCGTCCGAGCGCCTGCTGGCCACGCGCTCCACGCACCCCAGCACGCGCTCCCTCAAGTTTAACATCAACAGCTAAGTTTATAATTCCATTTCGTCTTAAATATGCTCATTAGTCTTTAGACTTCAAATAATAAATGCCATTAGTTTAATTGTACATTTGATGACCTTAAATCCTACCTTGTAAGTTAATTTCGTTTATTACTTTATAGATAAATCTACCTACTACTGTAATTTTTATCACTACTTCTCAATCAACGAAATCTATCTATATCATTACGAATATTTTCTAGTTAGTATGTAAAAGTGCATACTGAACGATTGTACATATCAAGTTTATGGGAAGTTTTAATTGTTAGCTTAGCTATAAAACTACTTTATCTAGTCACTGTTTAGGCTTAATGAAAGAGAGAGACGTTCGGAGTAATTTTTGACTTGAATCCGATTTATTATATAACTGATATTGAAATACCAACAGACTCTTCGTGTTATTATTGTTGGAGTGCAACTTGTAAAGTTGTTACTCCGTCGGCATGTCAAATTACACTATTATTGGATCTTCATGATATCTACCAGTTTTCTTAACACGTTCCGGTACAGACCGCCTCTCGATGTTATCTCGGTATATCCTTACGTGACAGTACGGCTATGGCGGGTAACTTGATTTCATGTAATTTGGCAAACCGTCGATAGCCGTTGCTTGCCCATAACGATCCTAGGAAGCACATGATCTAGTATCACACCACGCGACTTCATTCGTTCGTAGGTGTCACGGCAAACTCTTTTCGAGTCATTTTGTAATTTTTCAGCACACACATACGTAGTGCTTATGCAACACATTCACACCGCCGACAGACGTAGACTGAGCCATACAAGTACAATGATTATTAAGATGAATGATTATTTAGTGTCACGGCATGTAAGCCGCCGCACTGTGGACCGAAAAAAGGCTCTCAAAGAAATAGGACCTTAAATTGTAATGTCGGTTTTGCGCTTGAAATAGCTTCTAATAAAGAATATCATGCATAAATATATCATAGGATAAAATCAGGTAGGCAAATTAAGAAGTTATATTTTTTTTGCAATCAAAAAGTATGCTAAAAAAAAAACTCCGAAACGGAGAGAATAACCTTTATATCCTTACACACGGTGATGTAACTATTTATTTATGATTTTTTGACATAGTTATTTGATTTTTCAAAACAGGCGCAGTTTAAAAAAAAAAAAGCCACTAGATCTCGTTATATGACGTATAAAACGATGTAAAAAACCGACACTTAAAAATTGAAGCTCCTATTTCTTCGAGAGCCTTTTTTCGATCCACAGTGCGTCGGTACGTGCGGCCGGGTAGAACGGCTGTAGACGGTAATACAAAATGTATGGGATTTCGAACTGACATGCATGACATTAGCAAATAGTCAAGTGTCCCGGAACGTGTTAAAAGGTATCATCAAGAATATTAGTTCATCACCTATCGGAATGGAATATATAAACGTTTACACAATAAAGAAATGTGTTTCTGTGAAACTGGCCTTGAAGCACCTCCTTTGTAAAAATGTAAAGACGTTTATGTCAGACACTTATCCATATTTTCATGAAATTGTTCTCTATTTATAATACAATTTTAAAAGATGCCGATTATTCGGTATGTTTATGTAAGACAATACTAAACATATTTCATCTACGTGCCAAATCTCCCTCTGATCTCAAAATACGTTTTTATGCCTATTTATAGAAACACGACGTGGTCTTCCTTTGAAGTTATTTGTAACCAGTAAACTAACTCGTGACAAGTTAGATAACTGCCTTGTCTCTGCCTGGTCAACTATAACTTTGTGCCAAACCATGCAATGTTCGTGACAATGTCACAAAATTAATTAACAATGTTTATTCTCATAAAATACAGCAAATTATTACTATTTAGTTTTTTACTAGAAAAAATATATGTACATGGTACGGTACTTGGAACATTTCGAGCCCTCTCCGTTTTGTGACCAAATTAGTTTGTATAATGAAGAGAATATTAATTAAATTATTGTTTAAATTAAGTGCTACCTAAAGCAATCTTGTTAAACTACAACTGTGAGATATTTTCCATAGGCACTGTCTTTTAATGTTTTAACGCATATTTTATAGATTAGGTAGTAACTATACCAACCGCGTGTCAAACTACTTGAGGAATATCGGTCCGGCAACCCCAAGTGTTCAACTTTTCATCTCACGTGAAAAAAAGCTCAGTGAAAGAAAGTTCAGTGAAAGAAAGCTCAGTGAAAAAAAGCTCGGTGAAAGAAAGCTCAGTGATAGAAAGCTCAGTGAAAGGCGAATGTAGCTTACGTTAGTAAAATGTGAGAAAACACATAAGAAAGGATTCTTTCACCGAGTTTTCTTTCACCGAGTTTTCTTTCACTGAACTTTTTTTCACGTGAGATGAATGAAAGCTCAGTGAAAGAAAGCTACGTTAGTAAAATGTGAGAAAACACATAAGAAAGGATTCTTTCACCGAGCTTTCTTTCACCGAGCTTTCTATCACTGAACATTTTTTCACGTGAGATGAATGAAAGCTCAGTGAAAGAAAGTTCAGTGAAAGAAAGCTCAGTGAAAAAAAGCTCGGTGAAAGAAAGCTCAGTGATAGAAAGCTCAGTGAAAGGCGAACGTAGCTTACGTTAGTAAAATGTGAGAAAACACATAAGAAAGGATTCTTTCACCGAGCTTTCTTTCACCAAACTTTCTTTCACTGAACTTTTTTTCACGTGAGAATAAAGAAAGCTCAGTGAAAGAAAGCTCGCTGAAAGAAAGCTCAGTGAAAGACGAACGTAGCTTACGTTAGTAAAATGTGAGAAAACACATAAGAAAGGATTCTTTCACCGAGCTTTCTTTCACCGAGATTTCTTTCACTGAGCTTTCTTTCACTGAACTTTCTTTCACTGAACTTTTTTTCACGTGAGATGAAAGAAAGCTGAGTGAAAGAAAGCTACGTTAGTAAAAATGTGAGAAAACACATAAGAAAGGATTCTTCTGAAGGATTTTATTTTTCAGCTTCTCGACCGATATTCCAAGAACTTATAATAATTATAGTTTATTCGTCTGTCGTTAAGCTAAATAAACAACAGTAAAAATAAGAAAGAAATATGATATTACGAGGATAACAGCTAATTAACTGAAATTCAATAAGAGTACATAAATGTTATATAAATATTATCTGAAACTGTTTGTAAGCAATACCTAGTAGTTCTAGATTAATTGTTAATTTATGTTTCAAACATATTTCTATAAATATAAGTAGATAGAGATTGTTAGATAAATGTTTTTGCCTCATAATGATTCATATAAATTTATATAAACTTTGATGAACTCTACAACATTTGGAACTATTAGGAATTTGTTTTGACTTCGAGTGTAGAGTAACAAAGTTATTCATTTCCCACATGAGTAGGGACAAAACACTATAAATCTTATTATTAATGTAAATTTTAGTAGAAATGAAATACAAAAAAATTATCTTTGATAATAAATTGTTATAAGAACGGAAACGCTTACTAGAATAATAAATGTGGTGTACGTTGTATAGAACCCATGAATGTGATATGATGTTAAACACGTGCAGTGCCTAAAATCTCATTTATTTATTTAATTACTTAATTATTCTGTATCTTTTATTAAAATCTAAACTATTTTACTAAACGGTATGATTACGCATACGTTTTGAACATATTTTGTACATATTGAAACTTAATCTTGTAGTACAAAGTATTAGTTACCATAAAGTTTAATAAAGACAAATTGATGTTGAAACCAGTCTTTCATTATTTTATAATAAGATGTTAATTTTTAAATCGTAGGTGGCGTTCCTGATAATAAAAATACTAATGTGATCTTGTGGCTAAATGAATTCAAGAGGAAGTTGTAAATAGCAAAGTAAATATACACAACGTGTACATTAACTTTCACGCCAGCCTGATCTCGACATTCAATATACTATAAAGTAAATAAATAAAATTGTCTGGCATTGAATATTCTCGGAAAGATGGAAAACGTCAATAACAAAAATAATCTTTTCCGATCTGAGGCACGTACGAAACATTGAAAAATTGACCTCATTATAATGTTTTGAGACGTTTGTACCGAATGCTACTTATTTCGGTTACTTCTACGACCTTCTTTCAATCATTTTTTCTAAATAAATATAAAGACATCAATTTAAATCAATGTTCCGAATCCGACAATCTCCAGGAGAGTCTATTATATTAATGGGCCCACAATAATGACTGCACCAAACACCCTTCATCCCCCCGAACTCCATTAAAGCAGGTTTTATTCAGGAGAGAAAATATTCACAAACAATTCATGCCGAAGAACTTCGCCATAGTTATGAAAACAATGTAAAAGGACAACCAACCATCAACCGAAGACCTTCAGCTGAAGTCTGGTACATCGCGTGTAAGCGCATATTCATATATTTTCTGAGGAATCGTAGCTAATTAATTACATTATTTTCTAGAACTCGCCAGCAATCTGTTGGTATCTGTTGATAATTAAACCAAACATTATAATTATATTTAAGTAAACGAAGATGTGTTCTCAGACCAATCAAATTGAAATCGCACCTCGATCTCCTCCGTAGCATTGGATTAAGTGCTCCTTTTCGATGAAATGTTTATCAACATCTGACAGGAAATCATTTTTCAAAGACCGGAGAGAGAAAGGAAAAATGGTTAATCTTTCAATCACACTGAATTGTCGGATATTTTCATCACAACATGTTGTCTACATTTACGACGACGTACGCGTAATGAATGAGAGCTTTTAAAATTTTATACCATTCGATGAAGAGAACTCGCGATAACACTAGACGATTATTTTCACGAGAATACTAGTCGCGAGATAGACAATCTTATTATGACAAGACCATTTATTTTTCCGACGATACTATTACCTTGGCAGCCACTTCCCACGATATATCCGCCTTCGCAATGCAGAATACAACGTGTTCTCTAACTGAACATACAAAGATGTTCATTTGTTTTACATAAAATCGTGTCTAGTGTCCTCGTCGGAATCGTCACCTCGTCGTGTCGTACAGTGCAAAACTTTAAGCCCCTAGGTTGATGTTCCTTACTGTCGTGCATCGTCGTATATTAAGATTTCCGTGTGATACATCACGTAACACACTAGACGAAACACGTTTGAATGAAGAACTACTTAATTCTTTTTCATCTTTAAAATAAAATAAGCACAAACTATGAAGAAGTAGATTAAAAATAAAAATATTGGCCAGTGAGCGAGGTGATAGCCGTAGCGGTGCTGGCAGCACAGCGAACACCAGACATACATTTTCCACTCATGGAGGCTGTGTTGTAGGTCAAGAAAGAAAGCCATAAACTCATATATATGCTCCATTAAAACGTACATAGAAAATAACTTGTCCATAAAACGCAAAGCAGTGCAACTTGTAGCCTTCGCCGCGCCGCGTAATAAAGTAAGTAATGATGTAAATGTAGGTCGTGGCTCGTGACGAGCAGGCTCGTTTTAATTTGCCGCAGCCCAGCTTGGAGCATGCCCGGAGTTATACGGCTATCAAACTATTAGTGAATTTGTTCTCACGACCGAATAAATAGTGCATGGAATGCCTATAGTACGCTAGCTTCGATGGAGATTTGTAAACAAACTTTCGCGCATTTTTAATACGTTTAGATAGGTAATATCAGTCATACATTTTGTTATAAAATGTAGGTACATTGGTCACGTGATAACATGAAAATACATATGGGCAGTTTGTTTGTAAAGTTACATCGAATTTGGCTGTAGTAGAAAAACATAGATAGATAGAATATTCTTTATTATGTACACCATGAAAATTACAGATATAAATGTAGACATTTTAACATAGGCGCATTTTACATATGGCACACAATGGGCGGTTTTATTGCTAAAAGCGATCTTTCACAGACAACCTTTGGATGGATTAAAGTAAGAAGAAGAGACAATACTGCAGGTAGGTAATCAGTGGTGTATCATTTACATGCACAATAAATACATACACACATAAAACATGTAATTATCTATATATCTAAATACATTAAGAAACAAGAGCAAGGAACTATAAGTACTGATGATGTTTAAGGAGAGAGGAAGTGTTCTTTTACCAGAATTTTAAAAGTGGGCAATGATCAGAAAGTTGGGAAGAGTGAACATCTTCCGTGAAAACCGCGTGCTGTAGCTATTATCTTCGTAACCTGAAACAAAATTTGATGAGTCTTCGATTAAAGCAGAAAGATCAAAATCACTGCAAAATTAAGTGCAGAGACGAAAAATAATCTTACACATATATAATTCCATTCCAAAAGTCAATATAGGTAATATATGTATGCTTTCACGAAAAAAAGCAGTAGCAACACTGCCTGCGGGTCGCGGCAGCTTTTTGTCATATATCACTGGAATTTATACTTTTATTTAAGAATCTCTGTACCTGCTATTTCATTTGAATTGAACAAAATACCAACTGTGATTGTAGTTGTTGTTTACGCAACTCCAGAATGAAAACGTAAAAACATACGTAATAACCATAAACATGTTTAAAATTAGGCCATCGCTGACCTCTAGCGACGAATGTCCCAATAAAGAAGGTATAATGGAACTCTATGTCTACTCTAATGGTCTAGGAACGAGTCTAACGTCGCAAATATAGTTTTTAGATTTTTTGTCTGTGTGTCTGAATGTATGTTCCAGCATACGCAAAAACAATTGGATAGATTTTGTTAACATTTTGCATAAATATTCCCTCTAAGTCTGGTCAGTCTGTAGGGTATAAATGATCACTTAATTATATTTTTAAAACTATACCTAAACGTAGTATTCAGGGATGTTTTATAAAACTGTTATTTTAGTATATTCTTAAGACTTCCACACGAACGAAGTCGCGGACAGAAACAGTATCTACTATGACCGTTAATTCATCATAAGTAGTGATTATTAGAAGGAAAACAAATTATGTTTTAAAACTAAATGAGTTCTGTGTTTCCTAACTGACTACTCTCAGAACAAATAACCGAAACAAACTCAGAGGTCCGAGTCTCTTTTATTTTGTTACAATAAACACCATGCTCCAAATCAGAACACATATTGAACATCTGTGAGGAATTTTTGAAAATATCTCTTTCCGTTTTCGGACGCTTTCTGTAATTTATTATTTTCCTCTATATTCTGAAACAATACGGATATTCCCTATAATTTGTCAATTCCGGTCCAGCAGCTGTTATGTATTAAAACCATTTTATGTTGATAGGAGGTATACCATTTATAAATTCCTGGAACTGTATATATGTAAGGTTCCTTTAATACGATATAGGTACGGTGTGATACTTACCAGCCTTACAAAGGTTCCGGTTCGAGGTGGTTCTACCTACGAAGCGGGTGAACACAGGTTGCCCATTGTCAACCTACATATAGGTATGTATCATTATAAATCTATATTTATTGTTTCTGACTAGCGACGACAACTCCATGTTTTTGCCCTTCATCATCCCTCTTTTGTTCTCAATATTGAATTAATGAAAATCTATTGTGAGCAGTTTCTGTTCAGTTAGTTTTTCGCTCTAAATGTCTCTTTGTTTCCATTAGTTAAAGTAAATACTACAGGTGTTAACCATTTCGTGGGATTGTTTATTTTTAACTTATGTATTGTAACACTGGGGAGCTCGTGGCTAAGTAATTACAGCCGCACGGGTCGATCCATCAGGTTAAGCTACGCTTGCCTGGATTGGTCTGCGGATGGGTGACCATCTTTACATACCGAGACTCCTCCGTACCTCGGAAAGCACGTTAAGCATTTGGTCCCGGCTGTCATTCGTGGATCTTTTTTCGTTAAGGGTCTCAGAATCCCGATAGTCTGACAATCAGTCTTACCAAGGGGTATCGTAATACCCAGTTACTGGGTTGTGGAGGTCAGATAGGCAGTCGCTCCATGTAAAATACTGGTATTCAGCCGTCGTCGTTGTATCAGCGTCAATATTCCACAACAATGATCACACTGACAGCTCTTGAACGCGATTTAGATGTGCTGATCGCGATCAGTTTCATTGGCGAAATCCGCCCTAAGTAGGATTACTGATTCTAATAGATATTTTGCTGTCTCTGCTCTTTCTTCTACTTGCATTGTATTATGCCACGTTGTCACGTAGAACCTACCACATAGATAGGTACCTACCTACGTGAGCTAGTTAATAACTAATTAAACAAGTATTCGAAGATATCATTCTCACTAACTTCCAATCCAATCAGGCTAGCCTCATGCATATAATTTTAATAGATAACGAGCTGACAATATTTTGTGTAAATATATCTAATTAAAATTCTCCAGTTTTGGTGTGAGCCGTGTCGACGTCAGTCGGAGCGTGCGCTCGGGGCTCGCGAGCCGTGAAATGCAATTTGCCGACGCTGCAACGAGCGAACTACGTCTCTAATAAACTGGAGCTATACCCATGTTTAACTAGTCGATATTTTGGAACAAACTTTAAGCTCAAAATTTTCGGAATATATAATTTATTTCTACTACGAAAACATCAGTTCCGTTCGCATGGAAATGTAAATACGAAATGGAAACCCCGAAATTTTAGTTGATCGAAAAACAACAGTAGGATGTGGTCCGGTCTCGTTACAGTCACGTCGCCTTCCTCTGAAACATTTTATATTATTTTTACTCTCGTAAAGAATCTCATTAACCTCCGTTGCATCTGTCTATTTCCTCTGAAATGAAATTGAAGATATTAGAAAGTATCGGCAAAAGAGGGAAGTAAGTAGGAAAACAAGTTCGCCTTCGTTTTACTTTTATTTTGCGTTCGGAAATACGAGAAGTACGACGAAGGTAATGGTAGAATTAATCTTAATTCCAGCTCCATTTTATTCCAGGCACGTGGATGTTGGCCACTTAATTACCCCCTAAGCATTAACAATCCTCTATTCATTTTATTGCTTCGTTACTATCGTTAATGTAAATATTTAACCCGAAGGTTGAATGTGAACTATTTCGAATTCGACCATTATTTCCCGAATATACAGGTAGAGCTGACTTGGGGGTTATATCATTCCACACACATATTTATACACACACTGCGAACTGCTGACGAAACTGTGCAAGATAGCGAAATATGCTTGGTTATTATCTGTGGGAAAAGCCGATTTTCTGTTGACCTCGTACGCGTAGAAATTATGGTTCCTTTACTAATCCCCAACCGTCCAAAACTACATAAGTCTATGAACATACATGGTATCGGATTGGACCGCTAACACTGAACAAATACGGGATTGTAAAGTACACAAATAGTTTTATTTGCTGTATGATTACTATCGGGCGGGACACACGCGGCACGGGAGCGTGATTGATTGCTTGACACGCTTGTGGAACTGTAATCTCGTATACCTATGTACTTGTCACACACACATGTAACATGTACGTGAGCGTGTATTATACCTATAGCTGACTACAAGTCAACATGAAAAGTTGGGATTTTTCAGGTTTGTATACAAAAAGGCGGCCAATGCAGGCCAAACACATTACGATATACTTGCGCAAAACTGGACTAGTACAAGTATACATTAACGTGCGTGGGATGAATTAGCACAATTATCCGAGCCATTCGGTGTCACGCAGACTTGTACAAGTCTTAACTTGCGCAAGTGTATCGTAACGTGTTTGGCTTCGATTATGGCAGTGGGTTCATACGAGCTGCGGATAATGATGTAAGCAGTCTTTGCTGATATTTATGTTGACTTATTACAATCTGTATTTCCAATGCCTTTTGAGAGCCTTTTTTTTTTAATGTAAGTATTTAATAATAAAAAATAAAAAAACTTATATTTAGCATTATTATTGTAAATGTTACCACAAAAATACGAGTAAGAGCAGAATTTTATTTAAAGCTACTTTTAGCTATCAACGGGCGTTGATCCATGGAACAACCCCTCATGAACCTATGTTCACGTGGGTGTAGATCTCTCGTTACAGAGCAAACACAAGGATATTCAGAGTCACATCACGTTTCCTATTGCCAATAAAAACAACATTGCCGTAAGCAATTTGCAAGATAATATGCAGATCTGTATTAACTGCTATTGTTTCACTTGTATCCTCTTACGTGACGTATCGGATGCAGGTAGCCCGATCCGATGGAAGCTCTGGGTATTTGCGTCTCTAATATTCTCGAAATAAGGAATATTTTGGAATGAAGTCGAAGATATGGATAGCGGTTTTTGTCCAGTAGTCCAGTATTACTTAAGACTTTCGACTCCACCCATTTGTCATAGAGCTCATACGACATGCCGCCATATATATTGCAAGTTGACTCCAAGAGGGTCACCGGCATTACGTTTGCGCTAAAGTTAACCCTCTAGGAATGTTTAGGTTTGAACTCCTTTTCAAATATACAACAGATTTTATTTTCACAGTTTATAATGCCGAATTCGCTCAGAAAAACCTATATTTAAAATGAGCCCTCCGTGAGGGCTCCCGGCAACCCATATGCGACTTGAGTGAACCCTCAGGAGGAGGCCCGGCACTGAACGTGTTAATGCTGCGAATGAGTGACAATAACATCAGGTACGTTTTTATCTAGTAGGTACCAACCTATTTAGACTCAGGTTGATGCGAAGTTTGAGCCGGTCGGGACGAGAAAAACAAAAAGACAGCTGCACCTAATCAACAAAATAAAATAAAAAATACTAAACAGGTCCTACTATTAAAATTAAATCTGGAGGATAAAATCGGAGGAGCTCGTGGCTAAGTAATAACAGCCGCACGGGTCGTCGATCAGGTTAAGCTACGCTAGCCGGGGTTGGTCCGTGGATGAGTGATCTTTACATATCGAGCTTCCGAACTTAACACTTAACCTGCTTTCCGAAGCACGGATGATTCGGAAAGCACGTTAAGCCGTTGGTCCCGGCTGTCATTCTTGGATCTTTGACAGTCGTTACGGGTCGTCAGAAGTCCGAAAGTCTGACAACCAGTCTTACCAAGGGGTATCGTATTACCCAGTTTTTGGGTTGTAGAGGTCAGACAGGCAGTCGCTCCACGTAAAATACTGATATTCAGCTGCTATGTTGGGGTCGGCTTCAAGTCTAACCGGATAGACTTGAAGCCGACCCCAACATAGTTGGGAAAAGGATAGGCAGATGATGACTTATATAATAAAATCTAGGCTGATGAAAATCACAGCTAAATATTGTCTACGTAAATGCTGCAGCCGTGTCCACTATTTATCGATCTACACCTGCAAGCAAGAGCCCATTGGTTCCATATGTAGGATCGTAATGCCGGATGACTGAATCAAAAGTCGTCGCTCAGCTTCATTGACTCGCATTGAGAACACGCGAATATGGAGAAACCAAATGAAGTGTAAAAAATGTAACGTAATTTTTAACGACAGAATAAATTAGAAATCAATGTGAGATGTACTTAACATTGATTTCAAATTGGGAGAGCTTGAAGTTAACTGTGTTAATAAAATTCATTTGAAAATTGGTAGAACAACTTCTTCGAGAAGATTTTTTATTAAAACTACCATTTTGGTACCGCTTTTTAAATTGCTAAGCTTATCTTTATGATTAACAACATAAAATAATGAAAATTTATTGAGATTCATTTCAAAATGTCATTTATTGCTTGTTGGTAACAAGCAATAAATGACATTTTGTTGATTCATATAATCACACCAACCGACAGTTGCGGAAAACGTTTTCAACACCAACGTCCACAAATTACTGTTCATGTTAACACCTTCAATCACATTTTATGTATTTAAATTTAATCTGGACTGGGAAAACAGATCAATCATTCTATTTCTAGATCTGTAAATATAAACTCCAGAAATATGAAATATACCTAATATAAAATCCTAATATTGAACTTAATTAATCTACAACACTTTGGAGAAAGTGCATTTATTTGTTTATATCTAGAATTCGCAGAACAGGTGCAAACTTATCTCGTCGTGGTTTTAAATTTCACGCAAATAACAAACAAGCCATCGCTTAACCTAATACCTGGAATACCTGTTACACCCTACAATGTATAGTAGTAAGTACCACGTATTAAGAATTTTGTGATTCTCCCATCACTCGGCGCTTTACAGCGTAATTCTACGTTATGAGCTCAAGTTACGAGCATGTTTAGTATTCTTTCTGTGAGACTAGAATATTTTTGAGCACAACGAGCAAATTAATTAATTTGAAAGTTAAAAGGTTTGTTTCCGGAAATCCAAAGTTTCGTGAAACCATTGAATATAAAGTTCAGACCATAGATCAATGAGTTAGAAACTGTCGTTCTCAAAGCAGATAAGAAAAAGGGTCGAAAAAAGGGAATATGAGGAAACAATGGAGTAAGGCTTTCGAGGAGACTTCATAAACAACTTATAGACAGAAAAGAACACATCATTATCAATAAGGTTCACATATTACACGATGTCGACATAATACTACACGGGCAAACGGTAGTTTATCAACGTTAAGTTTTCCTCGAATAGAAACTGTAATTTAAAGAGATGGCAAAAGGCGAAATGATATTAATGACAAGATGAAACTTAAATACTTAACCTTGACAAAAAGTCAGAAAACATGATGACAAACCCTCAAAACTTTTACCGAAGGAAAACTAACAACTACTCGTGTCGCCGACTCGAACAGGCGAAAGGAATACAGAAGAGGTTCGTGTTATGGTATGATACTTATCTGAAGCACCTTTGAAACTCTGGCACACGTGTTTGCAGGTATAAAGTCTCGATCATTATACCTGAAGGGGCTGCGAAAATATTAGATACTCATACTCACATCTGTAAGTGGCAACATTAACGATGTTACTGCTCTACGCTTCGTCATCATTTATCACTATTGATACGGAGGTGAACTGTGAGGGAAATATCAATCAATATTTATATAAACGTATCTTTACGTACTTACTTGAAGTCACCTGATGGATATGTGACTACGGAACGGTGTTCAAAACTCTGCTTTATTTACATCAATTTCCTTAGCATACGTAGTACTTAATTAATTCTTAATATAAAGTAAGCACTAAAGTATTTAATTGAAATTGAAATTATTTATTAATAATCAAGTACATAATACATAGCAGTTTGAACGGTGAACCCCAAACTAGACGTAAGTCTGTATCTTGGGGATCAGAGCATTTTCGTTATATCCAAAAAGATCGTACACGGTGATTATTAACAAAATCAAACTAAAAGTTAAGTTAATGAATTAAAGAAAAATCAAGAAAAAGAAAAAAAAAATTAATTAATAAAGCCAGACTATGCATTATCCTTCTTTCAAAGGACAATCAACTGCATAGCAGGTCTGTAAAAATCAACTAAGCGAACAGCGGAATGGCTTTCTATTGTTCTCGGACACGACCAGCCCTATTGATACACAGCGCGCCGACAGCGATTTGTAGCTTATGCACTGCAACTGGGATTTGCAACCAATGCATTATTGATGTTCGTGTACACAGATTTAGCTACTTGGACAATCGATACTTTTAAACTAATAATATAATATAGTAAAAAGGTAAAATTTGTTTGTTTGTTTGTAAGATTGTATGTAGGGGGTAATCTCCAGAACTACTAGCCGGTTTTGATAAAATCTTTTTGCATTGGATAGCCCAATTCTTGAGGCTTGCGGACGAAGACACGGGCAGTAGCTAATACTGTATAAAATACAACGAATATGATTCTAACTGTTCATTAAATACCAGAAATATCAAAAATCCCACTAATCCTAAAAATATTTTTCCATATCATACCAATTACTCTTAAGTATACAGCCACTTCAGAAAGCTCGCTCTTCAAGATCAGTTTATAATAATATTTTCATGCTACGGGTTACCGAATTACGTAGGCAGCTACGTGTCTCGTAGTGACTACGTACTCGTGGCGTGTGCAAGGACGTAGCTAGGTACCTACGAAACGTGCTACGAAACTACGCACTTGACCTTTTTACCGTATAATTACAATTTATTATGGCCAGTCCATGAATTTCAGAGGCATCTCGTCGCAGCAGTCAGCACTTCTAGTTATATGGGCGTCATAAACCCTTTAAGTTAATCGCCTTTCACACATCCTTTCCACATGGTTGAGCAGTTGAGCTCCCGATCCGGAGCGAATACCCTTTTATTTCCTGTTTGCTATAAATCTGTTTACGCTTTTCTCGGATGGCCAAATTAAGTACAGATTTAGTTTTAAGATCCTATGATTTAAAATTAAATTATAATCCTTTTATTTTTAATTATTAAATAATTGATAACAATTTATAATAGGTACCTAAGTTAGTGTAAATTCACGTATTCATTTGCCTTACACGGTATATTAAACGTTATCCTATTCCTAGGTATATTAAACCTATCGTGTTTTGAATACTCCATTTAAAATTTTCGTACAAATAAAAAAATTCAAAACAACTTTTTCATTTTTATTTGACGCAGAATGGTTAAAAGAACAATGCAAGCGTAAAATAATAAAAATTGTGATACAACATTTTTCGATGAAAACGAATAAAATTGTAAACATTGTGATTCTTGTTTACCGTATAGCATAACATAACATCACGCTTGTATTCCCCGACGGGCTGGGCAGAACTGTTTATTTTTGTACACCAGAAGAACCATTTTGTAAATATTTAATTATTACTGAACAATTAACAAGGGGTTAGCCGAATTTACCTTATTTAGAATCAATTTTATATAGTCAAATTCGCGTCAATACGTTCGCACGCTCTGCATTTGGGGGAGGCGGAGGAAACGTTTCAAAGGCCTACAGGCCCGGAAAACCTCGCCTTAAGTCAAATTTCAATTAATCACCTCACTAGAGTACTTAGGGCTTAGTAGGATACTAAAGCTAACTCCATTAGCGCCTAAATTATCAGCCAACTGCTACTTAGGAGATTTACATAAACGCTATCAAAATCGGCCAGTCGACCATCATTTCGTGCCAAAATCGACAGACTGCAATCGTCGAATCAATTTAGCAGATACTAGCGACCCGCCCCTGCTTTTGCACGGGTAAGATAGAGCGATCTAAATATTATTACGAGACGACTTATGAAAACGTCGAGATTTCTGAATAATATCTTATATTTACCATAAAAGGGGTACGTAAGAATCGTAAAAGGCGTTCTCCAGTTTCTCAATACCCCCACTGAAAAAAGGCATGAGAATATTTGTATGTGTATTTATCTATTAGTCACATAAACCAGAATAAATGTTCTAAATGATAGTGAAAACCGCGTCAAAATCAATTGTATAACTTAGAAGAAATAATGCAGACAAACAGACAGACACGAAACATGACCTTTTTATACTATATATTTAGAGATACCGATGCTGCAGCGTCCGGGTTCTGTCATCTAACGTTATCATAATGTTATCTCCAATACAATTGTCGAGAGTAAACAGTAATATCTCTGATGCTGCCGTGATCTTTTGTGATATAGTGATGCCTGATAAAATGTACTGGCTTTCGTGAAAGTTTGATTCAATAATTTCACACTACACGTAATTACTTTAATCATAATGGATGAAGTATTACCCAGTCACCCGTTACGATAATTACATAATGTATGTACAGCCATGCTATTCTGTAAACATCTCACCGTGAAAACTTGGGTGAAGTGAGCTGTCAATAGTGTCAATCCCTGTGGAATCACAGCTCACTCCACGCTCACTTCACCTAAGTTTTCACGGTGAGATGGTTACAGAATAGCACTGCAGTAGTGCTTCTCAAATTGAGATAGGTAAGCACCTATTTATCAGCTTGAAAGTATTAAAAAGATCGTTTTGATATTACAGTAGGTAGGCATGGGCGTACCAAGGGGGGGCGGGGGAGGGCAGCCGCCCCCTGGATTTTGTATGCCTTAGTACCTACTGTTGTCGATAAAAGTTATGTCAGAGTCACGTTAAGACCTACTTTAGAATTACAATATATCATGCATTAATTTACGAAAAACCGCGTTGCGTGGCCTTTTTTTTTTTAGCAATGCCTTATTCTACTGCTACAATTGAATGGGCATTCAGTACAGTCAAACCGTAAAAGCATGACTGAGATGAACAATCTTTCCTCTGTCAGTCTTTGGTTAGTGTTATGTTGTATCTTGATCAAAATATCTACATCTCTTTAAGTTAGATTTGTTCCCCAGTAACTGGATTGTGGAGGTCAGAAAGGCAGTCGCTCCATCTAAAATACTGGTATTCAGCTGCACCCGGTTACACTGGAAACCAACCCCAACATAGTTGAGAAAAGGCTTGGCAGATTGATTTTGAGGTATCCACCAAAAACCTTGCGATTTTCTACACATTTTTTTTTTAGCTTTTCCTTAATATAGTTTATTCGCATTCCACGATGTGTAACTTAAAATTATATTTACCTAAGTGATAATTGTGGACCTTTTCGGGCACAGTATTTACTGAGAGTTAAACTCATTAGTTTATTATACATTACACCTTACTGAAAATTCATGCCTTACCAAAAACTGCACAGATTAATTTTGCCTGCCCCATCGATAACCCTTTTTCCAATACACAGAAAAAAAAACATGGAATTAACACTGTATTGTGACGCGCGTTATGGCGTAGGCACTGGCTACGACAGCTACGCTTATTTTAGATATCCTTATTTATTTCCCAAATTTGATTCAGATCAAGGTCTAATGATATTATCTAAAGGTTATGGTGACCCCATTCAGCCTAAATAAAACATAGTCAGAAATCTATTTCAGATACATACTTACTACTTATTTATTTATTTCACGAAGATAAGGTGCCGCTTACCTTCTTAACGAATACTAGTTACTATAATCTTGTATTGATTTAATAGGAGCCGTTTTAGAATATTCAGAAGTAAAATATACAGACTATACGAAGAAAATTGTCCACTGCTAGAAATAGCGTTGAAGTTGACGCGACTACTCTCCGCTACGCGTTGCTACGCGGCCTACGCCGCCTCTACGACATTGTTATAATTTGTAAAGAGCTTTGTAATTAACAGGTGCTGTATGTATTGACTGAATGTTAAATAAAATGTGTTATTATTTATTACGGAACGTGCTTTAACTGTGACTTATACGTTTTAATTTCATAAATATTCATAAGATTTCGATACATATATAAAATAAAAATAAACATAAAAAAGTTTTTTTAAAGTTAAACCGAGGCAATTAAGTACGATCGTTTTCCTTTTAAAGACATAGATAAATGCCAAGAATTAAAACGTTCCTTGTTTTATACAACAGGGAATAACTTGGTTCTGTATTTATATTTTTTTAACTAAGCGTCCGCTCTCGTGAAAATATATTTTGCTACGGGTAACGTTAAAAAGCGTCCAAAAAATACTTGCTCTATTTTCCACTCGATTAAAGTGCTCGTAAAACCAGTTGACCCACATAGTGACAATATCAATATTTTATTGTCCCTGATATTTGTATGCAAATGTGCAGATTTCGTATGCATCTGTGCACACAACGATTTAACACTCCAATAATCACATGCATGACATTTTCAGTCATAGATATTTATGTTTGTACAGTAATGAAAATTTTTTTGCAACGTAGCTTATAATAGGGATGTTGACTGGGAAAAAAAAACTATTTAGTTCGTCAGTCAGATAACAAAAAAATATTAGACACGTATTTTTTGTAAAAATATTTAGATAAAACGCATTAAAGTCCCCAACTTTAATGCGTTTTATCTAAATATTTTTCATCAGTGGGGGCTCAGTACGTCACAAGTCGGTATAAAATCTACCGAGTGGCGTCATGCTAAATTTTAACTAATTTATTACCGTAATCTTTTAATTACGTAAAATAAGAAAAAAATACTTGTCCAATATTTTTTAATAGGCCATATGACGGACCAAAAAAAAAATTTTAGTCGACATCCCTCCCTATTCGTTGGAGTTTCGTACTAAATAATACCGACATAAATTTTCATTAGACTACATCTGAAGGATAAGACAAAGATTTACGAGCGTTGTTTAGATAACTAATTGAGTAACCGTGTTGACTAATTTCTTATAACAAATAAAACAGGCGAGATCAACTTACAATTACTTTTAAAACAAAAGGATTTCTTTTTTTTTCCAGACAAAATGTTATTTACGACAAAAATAATGAGCCGTATTAGGTAGGTATCTAACTTAGACCAAATAAAAAACCAAGACACAGCGCTGTCAACAGTGACGTGAGGCCAGCTTCGTAAACATGTGTGCACTTAGTGAGGTGTTTTGATTGTAAATGGTTGTAAATGTGTGCGTGTGAGCGTGTATGCAAAGAGTGGAGGTGTAGTTTTGGTATGCTTTGCTATATTGTTCACAGCGCTATGTCTTGGTTTTATGTGGTCTGAGAGGTAACAAAAAAAAAAAAAAACTACCTTTTCTTTATGGTATGGAATTTGGGTATTGCATTCTCTCGTTCTAGGCTTCTTGTTCCTAGATACTTCAGCAAGTGCGTTATGGTTTTCCTCTGGGAGCTATACCTATAGACAACGCTGTGCCACAGCACGTACCTATACGAGAAACGGAGAAACTCTAAATAAAAAAGGCTATTCTGACAGGCACTCCAATAAATTGCTCGTAATACCGTCCAAGTTCCCAGTAAAGTATTCATGGAACAGTATACCTAAGTAGGTAATAGTTACCTATTTTATTTAAGACTAGCTGCGTCTCGCGGCTTCGCCCGCATGGGCCCTTATTCTTTTTCTGAAATATAAGTAGCCCATAGGTCAATCAGTGGTGGCCCAGTGGTAACGGCCCCGACTTATGAGTTGTAGTTCGTGGCTTCGAACCCTGACAGGCGCTTTTCTTTGTGTTAAATAATTTCATCACCACTGCTCTCGAAACGGTGAAGGAAAACATCGTAAGGAAACCGCCATGTTCTAGAACCAAAACTTCGAAGACATGTGACATCTACTAACCCGCACTGGGCCCGCGTGGTGGATTACAGCCCACTCCCTCTCGAAGACAGGAGTCCTGTGTCCCAGCTGTGGGAACATTAAAGGCTGATTATGCTATAGTACCTGGTCTACCGAGCTCGGCTCGGGTGAAAATAGAGAATGCTCATTGAATCGTATAGGATTCAATGAGCATCCAGCCGTTTCGGAGATTAACCGGAACAAACAGACAGACAGACAAATACAAACAAAAAAAATATGTTTTTTTTGTTATAAGTACCGTAAGTATATAATTTATATGCATTTAGTAAAAGCTGTTATTTTGACATTACAAACATACACTTCTATTGTATTGTATGTATATGTATGTAGGTATGATATAGACAGACTGACTGACCCAAATGAAACAATATTTATGTTGGCTAAGTTAAGTCTGGCAAGAATTGAAATAACAACATTCATTCGACATAGTCCCGAAGGTCACAAAAAAATTGGTGGCTTACTTAGTAGGTAGCCTAACTTTTTAGATATTTTCGTAGAAAAATGTCGATACATACGAGTATATAGGTTTTCTTTCGTACTACTATTGGGTCCCCACCTATGAAATTGGCGTTTTTTTCTCACAAATAGAGAACCTTGTCACTTCTATGATTTAAAATATTCATCACTTGCTTGGTATTAAATCGAATAATGACCATCATAGACAACTACCAATTGTAAAAAAAACCTTATTACTTATAGTTTTCTAAACATATAAATTACCTTAAAAATGACTCCTCATTTTGTTAGCAGAAAATACCACAATTTTTTTTAACTTATTTTTTCAAGACTTATTTTTGTCGCTTAATCTAGTTTTTAAACATTAGTGCATAAAAGCTTTAAAACATTAGTGTTCATGGTTGTTATATAAATTAAGAATTTGAAAGAAGTTACTTTTTTCATACTAACATTGTATGAAAAAAGTAACTTCTTTAAAATTCTCCATACAAAACGCTGATTTCATAGATGGGGACCTAATATATGAAACTAGCTCCGACCCGCGGTTTCACCCACATAAGTTTCGATCTAGTGGGAATATCGGGATAAAAAGTATTCAAGTCCTAAGCGAGAAAAAAGATGTTACACATCAAAAAAACAAATCGATCTAGTCGTGCTCAAGTGATGAGCTTATCAACGAAAAGGATTTTATTTTATCTAAATAGATTGATTGGGTGTTTATAGGTAAAAAAAGAAAGTTTCAAGGAATATACTTAAAATACAATAGACGACGTATATTTAGTAACTTAATCCGTGTAACTGTTCTTAAAGAGTTTAAAGAACCCTGTAAGACATCGACACGTGTTTCTTCACCTCTCAACGAGGCATCTTCAGGAAGGCGATTGACTTGTTGCGCACTCGGACCCGACGTGTGGACACGTCAAACGTCGAGGGCTGCGCTCGACGCTTGACGTGTCCACACATCGGTCTATTGTATTTTATAATGGATTTCCGCAAAATCACGCCTGAATCAATTAACTAGGAATATACTTAATAATACACAACCTATTAAGAAGTTTTACACCTACATCAATTTCACGACTGAGGAATTAAAATGAAAATGGGTGAAATTTTTCTGGAATCTAATGAATGTTAAAGAAAAACATACTGACGACAAACGAAATTGAGATAGGAAGTATACCTAAGTAGGTACTTGTTCAATGATGAAAATATAAAGCTGAAATTGTTAGCAAAATAGAAATGAATATTATATTCATAGAAATAAGAAAGCTATGATTATATTCATTGATGATTCTGAATTTATAGATACAAGCACGTGGGTTATAGTTACAAAAATTTTGGGCTCCAAAAAGCTTGGGGTCTAAATAGCTGTTATTGCCGCAATAAAATTATATTGCTCTATGCATCGGGTCTGTTTTAGTTCTGACCTCACTAGATCTTCTTCTTTACCACGGTTAGGTAGGTAGGTATAAGGGACGTAGCTACCGCCGTATTAAGCTTCGTGCAGACCAGCGCGACGCGACAGCGCGACGCGACACCGGTTATTGTTATACCGTCTGTTTTCTTAGAAATTGTATTGTTCGTGTCGCGGCGCGGCGTCGCGTCGCGCTGGTCTGTACGAGCTTTTAGCCGTATCAATGATATGGGGCCCCCAGGCCACAGAGCCCCCAAACGAAAATTCGAAAAATGTTATCCATAAACTCAAATTATTTTTATAAAAGGCTGGGAATTAATGAATTAATAAAATACCCTAAAATAAAACCCAATGAAAATATGAAAAATAGCGTTATTTGTTTATGGCTTACAAAGGCTTCAAGCTACAGGCGCAGTCTAATTCTCAAGATTTTGCATTCCTTTAGCAAAATCACACAGAAATCTAACGTATTACTACATACTTTCAATCATTTAAATCATTCGACACCGAACTGTTACCAACTTGTTTCGTTCGCTCTTGCATTCTATTAGTAATATCACAATTACAGATTTACCTTTCAAGTCAGTACCTATGCTATTTTATTTATTTTGTAAAAACTCTCCCTCATTTGGACCTTCGCCGCAGTCAGGTAAAAGGGACCCCCAACAAATATTGATACAGGGCCCCTTTAGTACTTGCTACGCTACTGGTAGGTACACAGGTTACACTGGTACGTAATAGGTTATATTTGAATTGACTAGTAGATATATACTGCTATTGTTGCTATTAATATTAATAGAGAAGGTAGGTTTATTTTTTAATTTGTTTAATTTTCCAATTAAGTTTGCCTTCTATTATTTTTATTAATAAGGATGAAGTTAATAACTTAAAACTCTATCAATAAAATAACTTATTGAATACCAATTTTGGCGTCAGCTATTTTTATAACCTATTACTGAAGTAGATTGAAGCTGTGTGAGTAACCGACAGTGCCTACAATTACTGTTGCTTCTTGTTCGAGATCTTCTGTTACCTATCTATTATATTAACTATTCTTTGGCAATGGACACGTTTAACTAAGCTTATCTTAGCAGTAGGACCTTCTTCCCAGAAAAGTGAGGACTATTTAAGATAAGTGTTTTGTTTTAACAGGCTGAAACTAATAGATGTAACTATAATTTGTCTATGTTAGAATTGGTACACGTTCAGTGCCGGGAACCCTCCTGGAGGATTCAGTCAAGTCGCATTAAATGAGCCCTCCGCAAGGGCTCCCGGCATCATGGGATGCCGGGAGCCCTTGCGGAGGGCTCATTTTAAATGTAGGTTTTTCTTCGTGAATTCCGCATTATAAACTGTGAAAATTAAATCATTATAATTTTAACAAGATTTCAATCCTAATGCTGCCTGGTGACACTCCTCGAGCGTTAACTTTAGCGCAAACGTAATGCCGGTGACCCTCCTGGAGTCAACTTGCATTATGTATGGCGGCATGGCGTATGAGCTCTTTGAAAGATGGGTGGAGTCGAAAGTGTTAAGTATAACTTCAGTAGCACTTCTATCTTAATCGTATCAAAAGGTAGTCCCGTCATTAAGAAAACCCTTAAACTACGTCTTTATTTCTGCACTGCGTTGGTATTCCAAGGTTGCTGCATTGCTGATGCTGACACTTGCCTATATGATTCAAGGGAAAGAGGGATATTTGTAATAACCCTCCTGCGACGTCTGTTCCAAATATAAACCTACTCATAAACAGTATATACTCATCAACATTCGATAGGTACTTCAAGGTACCTACTTAGTAGTAGGTTTGATGTAGATAGGTACATAACTTACACGTCTATATGAAAATAAGTGACTCATACCTACCTATCACTTAACTATGTAGTTATGATATCTAAACTAACGCACAGAGCACTTACTGATCGCTTTACGAATGATCCTAGCTAGTTAATAGATACCTATCTACAATCTAGACCAACCTTAAGTTTCTCCCCCGCATACGCGTTAAGTATTCATTTATAATTGGCTATCAAAATCAGTATCGTTTCAGAATCGATTAAATTCAAAATATATTGGAAATAAAGGTCGCGGCGTTCAATCTAAAGTACTTTTGAACCGTAACCAATCGTCTTAAATGTATTATTGAAATCTAAATGGATTAGATTCTATATTTCCATCCCAGGGGTTCTAGCTGTTTAGAAAATTTTACTTATTTATAACATACATACATTATTTATACATTTTATCTAGGTAAATCATTCATGCTTAATAGTAGACATAGTCTACAAAGTTATGTAGTTTACCTACCCTACAGTGATATGGTAGACAAAGGTCGTTTCTACAGTGTTCATGCTACGCGTGCAGGACGAAGCTTGGTGTAGCAAATTCTGCACGTTACTTTAGGAGCAGTCGCCCACATAGTAGTTGGCGACCTGGAGCGCTCAGTATACTTCGCGAACTAGGTCGTTCTTTTGTGGAATCTTGCGGGATCTCACGCACTTTGCGGCCGCGACAACGACCGTCCGCGATCTTAAAGCAATCTGAGCCGTAACTGGGGGTCTACTCCCTAAGTGCAAACCGTAGTTTCGTCTGAAGTTGCGGGCGCTTGGTTCTCCGCCTGACTTACGGACATACCGTGATTGAGACGGACCGACGAAATTACGGATTTCGCTTAGGGAATAGACCCCTGGTCGGACGACCGGTCGTGTGGCCAAACATTCACCTTCTTCGGAGCTTCTGCAGACTTTCGACAAGTCGTGGTCGTGGCCGCGAGTGCGCAAGGTTCCTTAGTTACTCAGCTCCCGTCTCGATCAAGAGAAAGGCAGATCGTTCGCTGGCTTTGCTACTGGTCCTGCATGCGTTCTTTTGTTTACACTCCACTGACCGAACAACTACAACAGCGTATGTCCACATTGTGCACTATGCGCAGTGAGGAGGTAAGTGAGCCGTGAGCGGTAGTGACGTAACTTGCTCAGGTACCGTGCTCTCGCTCATTCATGCTACTATAAGTATTATCGAACGAACTAGTGAATTAAGAAGCGAGGGATCTTCGCGTAGTTCGTCTGTGGAAGCGCTCTTACGACCTAGTTTGTTCGCGAACTACCTACACAAGACTATTAGGAGATACAGGGCCATAGACAGGAATTCATTTTGGGGGGAGTTAGGGTTGTCAACTCTTTTTAGCAGTAATAAAGATTTTTCATCCCACCATCTCGGAAAGAGTATTTTTAATCTTCAATATCTGAGTGGAAAAGCCGTTTTTATTCTCTAGAGGATAAAGTAAATTGAATTTAGAACATCGTGTGTACTAAGTTTGTGAATTAAAAAAAACATTAAACCTATTTACTGCTACCTCTATGGTGCCGAATATATCATACAACTTTTTTTTAATTTGTTAAAAACTCAGACTCGGAACCTTCTTGGTGTTCTTTTTTCAATTTGCTTTGTACGCGGTTCTTTACGCGGCATTTTTTCACGTCATTGTTAAACCTTATATTAAAAACAAGAAACTTGAAAACAAGTGAAAAAACTAAAATGACGACGAGGAAGTTTGCTTGACGCCAACAGAATTGACTGAAACTGTTAATAATGCGCAAATGAGCTTTCTCCCTCAACAATCACGCGAGAAGTATTTAAAACAGTACGATATGTTCAACACGTGGCGACTAGCAAAAGGAGCCAAAACTTTCTCAGAAAACGTTTTGCTGGCATATTTTATAGAATTATCCGAGAACAAGAAAGCAAGCACTGTATGGAGTACGTATTCGATGCTAAAAGCAACAATAAAGATGAAAAAAGACAAACATATCGATACCTATCCTAAATTAGTGGCATTTTTAAAAAGAGCCTCATCTGGTCATCAACCAAAAAAATCGAAGGTTTTCACAGTATCTGATATTGAAAAGTTTCTTAACGAAGCACCCGATTCCGTATATTTGGCGGCAAAAGTAAGTCAGTTGCACATTCAGTATCTACTTAAGTATATTAATCTCAATTAAATAGTATACTTAGTAGATGTTGATAGGCATAATTATGCGTTCATATCAATTTTATTCATTTATCTACTACAATACTCTTTACGTTACAGGTTGTTCTTATTATTGGAATAAACGGAGCATGTCGAACTAATGAACTAACACAACTTAATGTCAAAAACATTGAGAAACATTCAGATGACTTACTATTAATTAATTTACCTAATACAAAGACAAAAAGAGACCGCAACTTCGTCATTCGCAAGGAATACGTAACGATTGTTGAGAAATATCAAGCCTTACGCCCGCCTAACACTCCAATCAATCGATTTTTTCTACAGTATCGCAATGGAAAGTGTGTTAGACAGCCTATGGGTACTAATAAAATTGGCAGTATCCCACGAGAAATAGCAACATTTCTTGAACTTCCAGAACCCCTGTTGTACACGGGTCATTGTTTCCGACGAACTTCAGCCACACTTTTGGCTGATTCCGGAGATGATCTCCTGTCCCTTAAGCGCCACGGAGGCTGGAAGTCCAATGCAGTTGTAGAGGGATACATAGAGGATTCCATCCAAAATAAGTCTAAAATATGTGAAGGCATCGTAGGAGCCATTACACTGAAAGAGCCTCAATCGGATCCTTGGACTGGCCCTTCTACATCAAAAATAAGCCGTTATGAAACACCTAACCATCTCCCTCTGTCTCCAACATTCACGCCAAGGGAATCCGATGAATCGGTACAACTATTAAGTATGACAGATAGTTTACCGAAAAACAGTACACAAGTGACTAACACCAATATTACAGTAGGTACCAAACAAAAATATTACACTCAATTTAAATAACTGTAGCAACGTTACTTTAAAATTTTCTTAATTATACCTTAGTACCTATTATTTTGTTATAATTTAAAGATTATTCTGTAATACTTACCTGTCATAATGTAGTAATTAATACCTAAACTGAAATAAAAGTGTACCTATCTTGTGATTGTAAACGTTTTTTTTTTGCATTTAGTCATTTCCTCGCTGAGGTGGAATGAAAAGTTACGTGTTGCACTCGAGTGCAAAGATTTTTCACCTCGTGCTCTTTTGATTCCCTCGCTAACGCTCAGGATTCTAATTTTGAATCACTCGCTGCGCTCGTGATTCAATTTTAGAATCCTTCGCTTGCTCGGTCATCAAAATTGAACACGCGGTTAAAAAGCAACTTTGCACTCTTGTATAACAAATAACTATTTTCATTTCTGAGAGGGTAAATAAAGAGAACGGATTTTTAAAAAAGAAAATTATTTATTGTTATTTTTAAACAGCATTTTTGTTCATTTTGCGGAAAATCATAAAAAAAAGGTTTTACGATCTTAGACATTCTAAGGCAGAATTCGAATTGATGAAAAACTAAGATCATCATCAATTTCAATAAAGCCCTATTTCTCTCTTCCCGCCACTTTGCAATCATGACCAAAAACAGGGATATGTTTTTAACCTATACGACTACTTTAGTCTAATTGGGCCGCTATGCAGAATATACGATGCCAGAGCGAGCGAAGCGCGCTCGAAATTTTTAGCATCTCGCTTCGAATAAGTTAGGTTTTTTTTCTCTTTGACCTTTCATACAGAAATAGAAGTAAGTTTATCGAGTTATTCAGAAAAGTTAGAGAACTAAGTGAATGGATGCAAGAGCGAGTGGAGGGAAAGCGAAAATTTTAGCACCCCGCCTGGGACAGATGAAGAGAATGCAGAAGTTGCATGAATTTATTCAATACAAAGTCAGAGTCAATGAAAATACGATATTTAAGCGTACTCTTATTGGTTTTGCAGATTATAAAGTACACCTTTCCGAAATAGATTAATAGATTACAATGGTCTGTATTAGAGTAAGGAGGTAGCTACTCTAGGGGGGACCCCCAACCCCCCCCCCCCTGCCAACGGCCCTGAGGAGGTACCTAATAGTCTTGTGGGAGGTACCTATCAGCCTTCATTATCCCACTGTTGGATAAAATCCTCCCACATGTAGTTATTAAGTACCCTACCAGTAGATGATACCTACCTACATAACTTCGGTCCAGAGCGAATGTGGACCAAGGCAGTACCTAGATAGGTACCTACCTACTCATTTGTTTTTTCCAGCTGGTTTCACCATCTTCTCCATCGTAAACCGTCTGGCCGTGTCATGGCTCCACATGCTACACGTAGAAGCGAAAATATTTACAAATCATAGGTAAAAACAACCTACTTACCTACCTTTATTATTCAGAAGCACAGCTTATTCTCAACACCTACATAAACTGTAGAAATGATAAGGAGCTAAGTATTAAAATTCGGAGCGCACTTTCGCCTTCCATAAGTTATTCTTCGGTAATGGAAATTCAATGTCGCATCTCAATTTTCTAGGAGTGTTTCATTGAAGTAAACACACTTGTGCAATATTATCGAGTTTAACCTTAGCATAAGTTATGTTAAGTACTTACAGATAACTAGGTAGGTATCTATACTTATATTACATACCTAGACACTTTATGTAGTAGTTTTATCTATCTATAGGTACACAGATATAATCTAGGTAGATACAGGTAGTAGACTTACTTGTACCTACCTGAAGTATGTAGATAAGTAGATACGTCTATTGTATACCTACGTAGGTACCCAAGAAGGTAGGTACCTACATAACTAGGTGAAGATACCCATCTTCAATAGTAGGTAAGTACCTAAAGGTCGTCACACATTTTAAAGATAATATAAAGATGAATACATAAAATATATAACAAATATATCTATGCATTATCTTTGACATATCGCTCACTCAATTTAATCGACCACCAATCACAGTAAATATATTTTACATTAGAGTCAGTTATGTTAACATACCGAAGACATTAGGGTTAGCGAGAAAAATTTGTATGAAGCTAGTATGAAAAAGTTAATTATCTTGTAAACAGCAAGGAAAACCGTAATATCCTTACATGTGGTTATAATACTAATTGTTCGAAACGAAATGCGTTGATGTTTAAGATAAAATCTTTTTATTTTCGTATTTTAACTGGGCACAACGTGCGCCATGACCAAGACAAATTTTCTCAGTACCAAAGATACAGGAAGTGACAAATAAAGTTGCCAGCTTATGAAACTAGAACTGTAACATATTAAAAAACAATATTGGCTATGGTTACTTAATTGAACGAAGTATAAAACTATAAAGTACCTAACTATATGTTCATATGGAATTGAACATAGTTGGGCCAGGCCAAGAAGTAGAACTGTAGCAACCAAAATAGGTAGAATTAATCAGACATAACATAGTGATAGAACATGACATATTTTTAATTAATAGGTAGCGGACACAACTTTGACACACTCCTTCTATAAATCTTATCATTAAATTTTACATCAGCCACTCTCACACATTTATCATTTCCTGGATAAACTTTTATTATTCTAGCAATAGGCCACACTAATGGTGATGTATTCAAGTGTTTTACCAGGACAATATCACCTTCCTTCATATTTGGTGATTCATGTTTCCACTTGGGACGACTTTGCAGCTGAGTCAGGTAATCATTTGACCAAGTTTTCCAGAAGTCTTGCTTAAGCTTGGTTACTACCTTCCAAAATCTTAGACGATTTATAGGGACTTCTGTCAAATCAACCTCAGGATAGCTGCACACAGCCGTGCCAATCACAAAATGACCAGGGGTCAAATACTTGCCTTCATTTGGGTTCAGTGAGAGCAGAGGTCGAGAATTCAAAACACCTTCTATTTGCACCACAACTGTGTTAAATTCTTCATATGTCAAAATTAAGTTGCCTACTACTCTTTTAAGGTGGTGTTTTACACTCTTCACCCCCGCTTCCCACAATCCACCAAACTCCGGTGAATAGCTGGGAATGAATACAAAACTAATATAATTCTTTTTACAAAAATTATGCACTGAGTCCCTATGAGACTTTGAGTTTTGTAACTCATACAAAGCTTTAAGTTGATTTTGTGCACCCTTAAATGTCTTTGCGTTGTCGCAAAAAACCTTTGTAGGCATGCCTCTTCTGGAGATAAAACGATTGAAACATGCCAAAAAATTCTCAGTAGAGAGGTCTGATACCACCTCCACATGGATAGCCTTAGTGGCAAAGCAAACAAAGAGAGCAATATACCCCTTTGTTACGAGTGGTTTACGGATTCTTCCAACCTTGATATTAAAAGGGCCACAAAAGTCAATACCCACATACTGAAAGGGTCTAGTAGCGGTGATTCTCTCAGCTGGTAATGAACCCATAAGCTGCCTTGCAGTATCAGCCTTCAAGCGCACACATATTAAACATCTATGCAATACCTTTTTGACCTCTCTAATGCCACTTATGATCCAATACTTCTGCGAGAGGGAACTAAGGACTAATCTGGGACCAGCATGCAATAATCATCTCTCTCTATGATGTTCTCTTTTAATTAATAAAGAAGTGATATGGCAATTTTTTGGAATAATGAGGGGGTGCATTTTATCATGTGGTATATCTGCATTTAGCAACCTGCCACCCACGCGAAGCAATCCATGAAAGGGTGAAACCTTGCAAGAGTTGTTTTCTTTTCCCATTTAAATTCTTCAGCAAAGTGCTGTTTCTGTACACAACGAATGATAATTAAAAGAGCATCTTGCAATTCTTTAGGTGATAGATTTGATTCAATAGCCTCTTTTTTATTTTTTAAAGTATTATTATAAAATCTGTATATGTATGAGACAATATTTATAATTTTATTTAAATCAGAGAATTTTTCAAATTTATCCAATATGGAGGACTGCTCTACCTTTTGTAAGAAACAAGTAATTTCCTCTTCAACAATCTCTGTACTATTTATATAATTTAATATTTGCTTTTCGTGACAAAAGTCTGGCTTTGACAAATATTGTGGACCATGCCACCATAGAGCGTGATCTTGCAATTTTTGCGGCTCTATCCCCCTAGAGAGTATGTCAGCTGGATTATCAGAGGACCTGACATGGAACCAAGAAGATTTTTGTGTGAGCTCAATAATTTGTCGTACTCTGTTTTGGACATAAATATTATATTTTAATTTTTCGGCCTGTATCCAGGCTAATACAATTTGTGAATCACTGTAGAGATAAACTGAGAGATTCAATCTAGATGTAAGTACTCTACTGACTCTACTAGCTAACTGTGATAGCAATAATGCACTATTTAGTTCCAACTGAGGTATTGTTAATTTTTTAGCTACTGGAGCAACGCGCGATTTTGAGCATAGTAAATTTGTCTCAACTTTTCCATCTTCATATAAAACTCGCAAATAAATACAGCAGCCAAAGGCTTTCTGTGAAGCATCAGCATAACGGACTAACTGAACCGATACAAAATTATGACTTTTGATAGATCTGGGGACTGAAATTTTGACCATAAGTTTTAAATTGGCAAGAAACTTTCTCCATAATAATAGTTGTTTAGGAGGCAAAGTAGAGTCCCACTCTATCTTTAAAAGCCATAATTCCTGCATTATTAACTTGGCCACTACTATAATAGGCCCAATAAGACCCAAGGGGTCAAAAATTTTACCAATGTAACTAAGCACCTTTCTCTTAGTATTTATAGTTTCTTCCTCACACTGTGGGGATTGAAAAGTAAAATTATCCAAAAGGACATCATATTTTAGACCAAGCGTTTTTACAACCTTGTCTGTATTAAGATCAACTTCATCAAAATATTGACTTTGAGCTGGAATGTCTTTAAGAACTGAAGAAGAGTTTGAACACCATTTATGTAAATTGAAATTGCCTAATTTAAGTAACTCTATCAATTGACTTTTTAGCAGGTGTAGTTCCTCTACATTATCACAACCAGCAATGACATCATCTACATAAGTGTTAGAAATTATAACATTAGCAGCTAGAGGGTATTGTTCCTTATATCTATGGGCAAGCTCTATTAAGCACCGAGTGGCCAAAAAGGTAGATGACTTTAGCCCATATGTAATGGTCTGCAACTGTAAGCACCTGATGGGTTTGCTGGGATGATCCCTCCAGAGAATGTTCTGCAGGCTGGTAAAGTGTTCATTAATAAAAATACACCTGAACATTTTCTCTATGTCACAAATCAAGGTGAACAAATATGTTCGGAACAGAAGAAGTATATCGAAAAGCTCACCCTGTACCACAGGCCCATTCAGCATTACATCATTTAATGAAGTATTGTTCTTAGTCTTCATACTTCCATCAAAAACCACTCGTAACTTAGTGGTCTTGCTTTCCTCATTGAAGACAGCATGGTGGGCTAAAAAGTAAACAGAGCCACAGTCAATATCATATGAACTTACATCAATTTCAATGGCATGTCCCATCGCAACATACTGATCTATAAATTCTTTATACCGCTTCAATAACATAGGATTTTGTTTAAATCTACGTTCTAAATACCAAAATCTTTGAAGGGCAATAGAGAAAGAGTTTCCAAGCTCTAATTTTTCCTTGGAACAGATGAGTGGCATGTCAACATGAAATGTATTATTTTCAAGGCGCACAGACTGTTGAAATATAGATTCTGATTTTTGACATTCATCTGTGCATTTAGCAACAGGTTCAGGTAGCTTCTCAGTAAGCCAAAAATTTTCCATCACCTCTTCCAATTTTTCATTATCAGTTATAACAAAATTTGATACAAGATTATTACATACCATTTGTTTGTTGCATTCCCCAATAGTGCCAGCAATAACATATCCAAATACAGTGTTTTGGAGTACAGGACCATTTGAAATTTTTATACAACCATTTAACAATGAATTAAAATATATATCAGCACCCAATAAGATTGAGATTTCTGAAGGAATATTGAAGTCACTATCTGACAATTGAATGTTGTTTGGAATCTTTAATTTAGAAACATCAACAAATTGTTGAGGCAAAGGTGTGGTGATGGAATCAACAACATAACAAGTTATATTGAATTTAACATCATCTAATTGACATGAATTTATGTTAAAATTAACAGTTTGATTAATTTTTGAAGAACGATTGCCGATCCCAATAATATTGGTAACCTGCTGAGTAGTATTCATATTTAACTTTTCAACAAGTGATTTAGTTACAAAGGAACCTTGACTGCCACTGTCAAGCAATGCTCTCACTTTAAAATCACGACCATATTTGTCAATAATTTTTACTATTACAGTAGGCAGCATAATATTACAGGCTGTAACTTGAGAATTTGAACACAGTGAGACTGGAGTCTCTGGCTGATCTTCACAATGTAAGAGTGTATTGTGTGATTTTTTACAAACTCTGCATTTGAACTTATATTTACAAACTTTGTCAGCATGAGTTTTCAAACAGAGAGAACATAGTTTTTTATCTTTAACAAAAGTCAGTCGAGCATCTATAGGGATCATTTTAAATTGAGGGCAATTAAAGATTGCATGTTCTTTTTTATCGCAAAAAGAGCACACTAAACCTGAAGGGACAGATAAATTAGATACACGTGTCACAGACTTACCTTTATTTTCAATATTAACTTTATGAGGGTTACTTTCCTCCAATTGCACGTTTTTCAAGAAAGGATAAAAAATCTGTCATTGTTGGTAATGTTTCTGGATTACGGTCTAGTTGAAAAGCACGGTATGTATACAAATCCATCTTTCTGCAAAGCACACAAATCAAAAGTCTATCCCACTCATTGACTGGTTCGTTTAAATTTTTCAATGCGTGCAACTGTTGCTGAATGTAGGAAACAAACGTCCTTATAGATGCAGCTGTACCCTTAGGCATTGATGGGATGTCTAGAAGCAGGTTTATGTGATTGCAAATCAATCTTGATTTATTATCATATCGTTTATTTAATAATTCTAAAGCCTCGGAGTAAGACTTATTAGTAAGAGGCAGGTTCACAATTACCGACAAAGCCTCATCTAATAAATATTTTCTTAAATAAAATAACTTCTGGACATCCGACAATGTTGTATTGTTATCAATGACAGCAATAAACAACTCATAAAATGGTTTAAATTTAGTGTAGTCTTTCCCATCAAAAGTAGGAATGTCAATATTAGGTAATTTTGAGGAACCAACATAGCTAGTTTGAGACGGCTCTGAATCTGACTTGGAACGCGACTTTATATTTTCGTTAAGAATGGCAAGAGTTGTATAAAACTTTTCCTCAAATGCACCAACATCTTCAGGGTCCTCAGGATCCAAGCTCAAAATATCTAATTGTACACTTTCGTATTGATTAAAAACAGCAGTTAATTTGTCCTTGCGGGCTTCCAACATATCAATTGTTGCTGAACTTATAGTAGTTGGATCACTGACAAAGTTTTCCATACGTGTTAATGTTCCTTTATACTGCGAACGCGTAATTTTTAGTTTCTTTAGGTCAGCCATTGTAACGCAACACAAATACACTGTATAATTTAATACTAGGTATCACTTTTAATGCACTTTAGAACTATTTACTACAACTTTTCGTGGTTATAAAACTTTTTTGACTGAAACTTGTTTACATCTTAGTGTCAAATTGACAATGTCAATCTGACAAGTCGTTGGCGGGATGTCAAACTTTTCCGAGAAATGTAGGTATTCTGGAATGTACCACCTTGATGATGAAAATCGCTCAAAATTAGCGATCTCACGTAAATGTAGCTGGAACTGATGCAAAGTCGAGATTTTCACCCAAACTATGAGCAGGGTGAGGCTCCGCCGCCGGCACAACCGGGTAACGGCTCACGAACAAACTCGCCAAGCACACGGTGCAAGACGAATAAACACCTCCAAAGGCACTGAATTTACTGTTCCACTAATTCGAAGGACCACTACGCATGTTCGAAATGAAATGCGTTGATGTTTAAGATAAAATCTTTTTATTTTCGTATTTTAACTGGGCACAACGTGCGCCATGACCAAGACAAATTTTCTCAGTACCAAAGATACAGGAAGTGACAAATAAAGTTGCCAGCTTATGAAACTAGAACTGTAACATATTAAAAAACAATATTGGCTATGGTTACTTAATTGAACGAAGTATAAAACTATAAAGTACCTAACTATATGTTCATATGGAATTGAACACTAATTATTTATGATTTTTTGACATATATATGTTATATGTGTGCGGTTATTTTGGCACACACTTTTTTTTTAAATCGTCAAAATATTTTTATTTATTTTTACATATGGAACGGTACCTTTCAGTGACTAAATTAAGAACATTGTTAAATATGAAGAATTTTATTGACCCAAATATTAAGAATATATAAAACAAGAAAAATATTTAAAAAAATATTATTCATTTTCCTTATCTCTGTCGTTGTCGGACTCCAATTCTGAGTTAGAATCCAGATTAAAAACTCGAACTCACTTTCCTGAAACTGTAATTCAGTTTCAGGAAAGTGAGTTCGAGTTTTTTAGTCGAGAGTTTCAGCAAAAAAGCTCTGCTTTCTCTTGGCATCTAACTTAAGCCTTTGTGCACTTAGGAAAGGATCCGAAGAAACAACAAGCATATTTAAGATATCTTGATTAGAATCTTGCCTGCTTCTTTTCCGCGAATGATGTTCCCGGAACCTCCTAAAATCTTTATTTCGAGACTCTGAGGCTTCTTCCGAGAGAGTCCCAATCGGCACAATATCATTTTCCTCGATTATGTCAGCCCCGTGTATTAATAATTTATGTACGGTTGACGACATGTAGTAGGTACCAGTCGTACAATTCCATGTACTTTTCTGCTGTTTTTCGGGCAAAATCTTTAAATCTTATTACGTCGATCATCTCGCCAGATGTTATCGCTTGCAAAATCACAGCAAATCTTTTAATAAGATCTTCGTCCAACCCGGTAATAGCTGCAGTTTTATTGGGAAACTCGAAAAACTTTCTTGCGGTATTCCCGTCATTGGTAGTTCCCGAGCCTTGTTTCAGAATATCAATCAACAGATTGAGCTGATCTTTGAATTTATTTTGAATAAAAAATAATCTGTTCTGCAACATTTCTTTGTCCTCATTACTTCACGCTGCCCACCGTTTGAAGTCGAGGCTGTACGCAATATGTAACAGACATTCCATACAATTTATACGTGCGTGTAGGGATGACAAGCCAAATTTGTATATGTCGGCACACACAGTCTTTGATGTTACAACATCTAAGCGGTTAATTTCCGTAAGTTTTGCTAAGCACAGGTAGCACAATGCATTTGATCTGGCCTCAGAAAGGTACGTGCAGACTTTGGCGTCGATCATTGTCATCATTAGTTGATGAGTCACCAAGTTATTATTACTGCACTCTGTGGGGATAAGGGCCTGAATTTCATCATCCACTTGTCTTTTGAGACCAATGACAACTGCTTCGCTCTCCTTTACAAAAGTAAACTGAACTGGACGACAATACAAAGTTGAGCATGGTTTTGGGTTCGTCCACCGTTCATTCGTACAGTATTATCTCCATCTGTCAGTTTTAGTGGCACCAAGGAGTTCATGAAAATGCTTGCATCATCTTGCTCACCCTCCATTTTCTGCTTGTATCGGCTTTGGTTGGAAGCACCATCAAATCCCCACTTGGATATCAGCTTTAGCTGCTTATTTTGCACGTCGGCAT
Organism: Agrochola circellaris; assembly: GCA_914767755.1. Taxonomy (NCBI): domain Eukaryota; kingdom Metazoa; phylum Arthropoda; class Insecta; order Lepidoptera; family Noctuidae; genus Agrochola; species Agrochola circellaris. The sequence goes on from OU611849.1 coordinate 8,533,685, forward strand.
AGTCAGAAAGACTTTGAAGGATCCTCGTCACCGTGATGTCAAGTAAAATTTTAACAGAATCTGTTTAGTAGATTTTGCGTGATGCTGGAACATACATTCAGACAAACAGACAAAAATTCTAAAAACTATATTTTCGGCACTAGAATCGATCCAGGACCTCGTAGCAATTACTGTTTTTCAAAAATATTCTATGTACAGCTTTGACTTCGCTACGATTTTATTTTAAGTAAGTATACTCGTAGATAACTAAAATGCATAATTAACATTGAAATCCATTAGACAATACTTTGTTAATTTAAATTATTTTATAGATTCTGAGATACTAGACAAAACTGAGGAAAATAATGACCGCCCAAAGGTTGAAAGTTAAAATTAGCAATTTAGAACAACACCAACGAAGTTTAAAGTAGAAACAGATGTTACAAAAAATGAAGAGAAGAAAACGGAATTACCAGCATATAGAAGGATAATTATTTGAGTGACACTGTTATTACCTAAGCCAGTAATTTTTGTATAGTGCGTTGTTCCATTGCTGCCAACCCATGGACCTGCAGTGCTTGTTCAAAAATATTACATATGCGTTGTGTTCCAAAAAGACACAAGGTACAGATACCCGATAATTCTAACTTTAATTTATTTATGTGCCACATTTTTAATATAGAATAAGAAGAGATTCTGAACTCTGATGATTCTGACTTATCATCAACAGAACAATTATTATGATGCTATTACTGGGCAATAGACGTATTGTTTACCTTTAATATAATGAAATATACAGTAAACACAAAACAAAGATTTTTGGGTAAAATGTAAAGAATTACATAATTTATTTATTAGTAGGTACGTATATGTATAGGTACTGAGTTAGTGAAATGAAAAATATTGGTAAGCTCTAATACTTCTAATAGGTACTAATGTGTTGACAAAAGACAGTGTTAGACCTTTTATAGTATATAAGTTATGTTCTCTCGCTAAGTTCCCTTAACCCACAATATTTTGCATGGTGCCTTAGCTGCACTGACTGAACATAATCTTTAAGATTTATGTTGTTCTTATGTACAACTACATACCTAGATTTTATGATTTTTATTTCTAGATGCAACATGCATATCGAATCCACTGTCCCAATCATCGCCAGATGAGCTGTTAAGTAGGTCTAGCAATAGTAAAATTTTTATGCGCTTCATTGCAAAAACTGAACAGCCTGTACATGAAACAATCAAACAACCATTCATGGGCCAGTCCTGTAGCTGGCCTATTTTTACACGACTGTCCAAAAAGGAATGTTTTCAAGGTTCATGTATGTATGTGAGGTTCTTTGGTCCATCATAACTTTTAAATGCCTGAACAGATTTGGATGTATGGGGTATCCCTAGAATCCTTATATCATCCCGTATGATAAATTATATGACGGCAGTATGACTCCATTATCAAATGTGAAAAAAAAAACTTCAATTATTACAATAAGAGTATCCAATTGAAGCCCTTGATGAGCACATTCCAAAACTATATAAATTATTGGTATACATTTTACATAGGTAGGGTGTAGTAGGTATATGCAAAATAAACATTTCATCCCCACGCCATCGACGCCTCGCCTCGCCGTGAGAGTATAAAACCACATTTAGTGTTTAAAAATTAAAGCCACCTAGCGTGACACGTTTTATAAAATAAAACGTGTCGCTAAAATGAATAAAATAAAAATTTATTAATTAAAAACACGACTGCCACAAAACGAACTAAAAAATAAAAACAAGTTGTATTAGTTAATCTTTATATACAAAGCGAAAGGTCACTCATTTACTTGCATGTACAATTTAGTTAAGTGTAAGCTTGTATATTGTATTTAAGATTAGCCCAAATAAAAGTCATAAAAAAAATAGCCATCACAAAAAAAAACAATTTTAAAAGTGTGACTCGGTAGCTAAGCTTACGTAGGTAACTAGTTTATATACGAGTAGGTAGGAAAAGCCTTCACAAGAAAAGTGCCGAAGATAACTCCTTCGGGGTGATATAGAGAAAATCCTTGGATAATATTTACTCGACACGCCGCCCTCTGAGACAATTTCAATTTCACGCGCGAAAATCACAGGAATTCATAAGTCCGTGAAAAAGAGTTATAGCTATTGATAGGTAATGGAAAATTCTCTCAAAATTTGAGTAAGTAGGTATGTAATAACAATAAGTTAAGGCTTCTGCAAACAGGCACGACGGGACTCTAATAACACAATTTCTAAGAAAACCTTTAAGGTTTTAAGATTTACTAGGTACTTACTTCGTAGGTCTAGTGGTCGCAAGCGCTACTGCTGAGCATGAGTTCCTGGCTTCGACTCCCGGGTCGGGCAAAGTGATATTGGGTTTTTCCATCTGGAATTGCTCAGTAGCAGCCCGGAGTTTGAATTTGTGCCCGGTTCAATAGGCTCTTCACCTCACATTGGACTTAAATATTTATAGGGCGAAATGTGGGTGTACCTACCTACTATAAGGTTATACCTCTGCCTAACCCGTTGAGGAATACGGGCGTGATGTTATGTTATTATTAGATAGGCGACTGTTTGAGACGCTTCGAAAGCGTCAAGGCAGCCCGCGAAATTCAAATTTTCTTACGTTTTTTGCAATTTGCAGATCCGTATCATGTTCTATGTCGATTTAAATATGATTCGCAGCAGTATCAAATGTTTAATTATAGAATTATAATCATAAAAATTATCAATACAACTCTCTAAGTTCATGTAAATCCATTGAATGACTATTTCATGAAATCATGGCATTTGACAATGCTAACTTATGGAGTTGTATTGCTGATTGTAATAATTATAATTATGTAAAGCCATATTTGTTACGGTAGCGAATTATATTTTAATCAACATACAACCTGACACTGACTTGCAAAATGGAAAAAACTCAAGAAAATTTGAATCTCTCGGGCTACCTTAGCGCATCCCACTTAAAGGCTCCTACAAACAGGCGCGACACGCGACGCGACTCAAAGACACCGCTCGGCGCGCGACGTGCGGTGTCTTTGTGTCGCGTCGCGTGTCGCGCCTGTTTGTAGAAGCCTTAAGAGCGTTTATTCTGAAAGTCCGCAACGTCGCAAATAGATGTCAAATATTTCGCTGTTTTGATTAATATTGCAATATTACTGTATGAAAATATGAAATGTGGCTAACTAGCGAACTAGATAATTAATAATTAATTGCAATTATAACACTGAATTTGATGGTATAACCGTTTTAGGTGTAAAAAAGGCATTTGGAAAATTTCGAAATACTTTTATTTATTTATTTATTTAACGGTTTATGTACACACATATAAACAGACAAGAAAAAAAGGAACAGAAAAATACGTACAAAGGTGATGCTTATTTCTAAAGAAATCTCTTCCAGCATACCTGCGATAGGAAAGTAGACAAGTAGAGATGTAGACAACGTGTGTAAGAGTAGAAGAGAAAATAAAATACATAAAATAAACATAAAATAAAAACACCTAATTATTCACTAATTTAACTATAATACTTATTAACTATAAACATACATTATGAGAATAAACTTACATACATACTTCTAAAATAAATATCACTAAAATATTATATACTTAATTAAAATGTAGGATAAAATAATAAATACAAAAAAAAAATGAAACTATGACGAAGTGGAAAGATAGTGTTCTTTCACTCTTCTTTTAAAAACTGCAACAGTTAGGCAGTTTGGTTTTATTACATCTAAAACTAAATATTCGGTGAAAAAAAAATATTGAAGAAATTGCAATAATTAATATCGTAAATATTAATTATTACAATTTTTTCAATATTTTAGTTGACTAGTTAAAGCCATGTTTCATATTTCCATACAGTAATATTGCGAAATTAATCAAAACAGGTAAATATTTGACAGCTATTTGCGACGTTGTCAACTTTTAGGCTATGCGCTCTTAACGGCGAAATGTAGGTATAGTGCCTACCTAGTGGTGTAGGTATACACTTCTACGATCTCTCTGGTGTGCCTATCCCTTTAGTGAATACAGGTTTTTATGTTGTTAGTGAAGCTATCGAAAAGACGTGTTTTTATGAGAAAACGCGTAAGACCAGTCCAAAGATGATAGGTTGATAGGGTCCGCGATGTACTGCCCTGACTACTGCAAAGTGTATGTTTACGACTCTCCAGCAGATCTGGATCTAGGGTTTCCCTAATGGAGGGAACCCATGGACAAAGTACCTACTAAGTACCTTGTTCGGTTAATCCCGGTCCGGCCCTCGAGATAGGTACCTAGGTTCTTTGCTTTAAGAGAACGTGCTCTCATCGGTTTTCCAATGCATTGGCAAAGCAGTAAGTACGTCGCAAAAAAACCCGTTACAATGCAATTACCGGCTGAAATTTTGGCGTCTATCCAAAGGTTGCGCAGTCGGCAGCCGGGCCACGTGAAGATTGATATTTGTTCTGTGCGGGCATCGAACCCACGACCTTTTGCGCAAAAACTTTACTTAGGCACTTTGCAAATCGATTCGTCTAGTGAAAAGGCATGACGCGTCCTGACTAAGCCAACAAACCTAACGTAGGATGTTCCCCAGCGTTCGTTGATCAGTGTAGTTGACTCCTACAGATAACCAATTATGGAAAAGCCAACGAAGGCTCCACTGTACTTTTAAACCCGCGTGTTCAATTTTTTTTGGGTATAGATGTTTTCATGTAAAACACTTTCGCAAAATTTCACACTGCCCAAACGCCTAGTTTATGAGAGAAAAAAAATCTAAAGTTTAAAAAATTTGAAATTTTACCACAGATATTGTACGAGTCGACTCGTTTTTTTTTTTACTATTCAGAAATAGGAGCCGTCGACTACGCTTTATGCTTGGAAAAACAAATTTAGACTCGCCATGTGATCTTCCCCGCCCGTAGGTAATACTCTCACTATCCTACCAATACCGAAAGAAACTTTGGCGATTTTTTTCTCGTTTTGCGCACTTTCGAGTTTTCAAATATACACTAAAAAGTGTCTATTCTATCCAAAAAAAATAACTACTATAAAAAAGCGACGGGTTTTAAAGTACAGTGGTTCCGCCAACGAATTTCGTTGGCCCTTTGCTTGCTGGATTGACGAACACACCATAATATATCGACTCCTCGCATCAAGGCAGATACTGACTGAGTACTACCATAATGATTACCTATTGGCAATATAAATTAGGCCTGTTCAGATTAGTATATTAAATCAGTAGACGTCAATAATAAAAGATCACGTAAACGATCCCCTTCAGTGACCGTCTTTAGAGGTTTATATTTAAATTCAAACAAACATGAACGGTGTAATTTATATTTCATTCTGTAACTCTGAACCTAAAACAATAAGACATAAGTAGTAGATAAATATCTTATTCGAGAATTTGCTGTTTGTTGTGTAAATAAATCAAAGCAAATAGATGTCTGGGATTTGAGTTCAAAGCACTCATTCATAAGACTGTACAATACTCACTGGTTACATCAATATTTTCTTCTATCATAGATTTTATAAGTAGCTACCATGTACTTACTAATACAGATATCTGTGATTGTTAAGCATAAATTAAAAATTAATATCCTTGAGAAACTAGCCATTTCTTAAAGAACTGATCCTAGATTTAATACTATTTATTCTTTGAAAGAAAACAAAAAACATAAGATAAGGGTAATATTTTACTTTTATACCTTCGTTATATTTGTACATCTGTCACAAATGCCAAAGATACAGATCTTGTGTTTATTTGTATGATACTTTAAATGTTTTCATAATATTACAGCAACTAGCATTATGTGGTATTCATTTAAATTTTTCAACTATTTACATAGATACTGTCTATGACATACATTGTCCAACAACATACGATAACAACAATTTATTAAATAGAGCCAAAAATATTCTACCACATATCTAAGTAATTATACAAGTGTTACAACATATACAGATAGTAAAGTACATCAATTATTAATAGTATTTATTGCATAAACTTATATTGTGATCTGGTATCTAATAGTAATGTATCAATAACATATTTTACCCTACAATGATAATGATATTTTATTTTAACTTACTACAGAATGAATACGAGAGCTATTGATATAGTATGCCTACGTTATTAAGTAATTTTAAGTATTGTGCAACACACGTGAGTGCCATCCTACGACAGACACCAAATCACAATAACATAGTAGTGGTGTGAGCTCAGAACTGCACCCAGTTCTGTTGCGTGGCAGGTGTCACTGGCTGCTGACTTGGAGCACTGGAAACAAAACAAAAATCACATTTATACTAAACATGTTTGATTTATTGTGAAATCTACACTAATGTACAGTACGACACAACTTAGATGTAGCATCAGTAAAATTCGTAAAACCGATCACCATCTGAACTGAGTACGCCTTCAAAATCACCAATATTTATAGTAGCTTTAGGTGAAAATGATCTTTACGCAAATGCAATAGCTTGTAAAGTCATATAACCAAATACATTCATAAAATTGAAACAAATGATTGCAAATTTTCAAATTTATGCTACATATAAGTTTTGATAATGTTTTAACCAAGGGGTTAATTTATAGCAGGTAAGAAAACTAATTCATGGATCCCACATGAATAGAAACCATCACAATAATTTAAACCAATAAAACTGGCAGACACATTGGACCAGCAGTATTCTGCAAGTTCACTCTAAATAATATTTTAAGAAATGATCATCAATTGTGCCACACATGATTACCTGGCAGAGTTGAAGTCACCCCATTCTGAACTAGCTGGAGCAGGTGCAGCAGCAGCAGGAATAGGGGTGTGTTGTGGTGAAGGAGGGGGTGGAAGCCGCGAGCCACCTGGTGGGGGTGGTAACAAGCCCCCACCACCGCCCGCCCCAACACCACGGCGTGGCCTGCTGCCTTCACTGCCATCCTTCTTCTGTAAAGAGAAAATTATATTACATTAAAAACCCACTGTGGAATATTACAATTCAAGCAACAATCTGTTTTTTTATCTAATTAGATGACTCACTATACATATACAATTACATTAGCAGGGATGACTCGGTTGCCCTTTATTGTTGTAACATGATTTCTACAGTACATACATATCTAAACACATTCAAAGTACTTACAGTGATCTTCATGTTAATTTTTATTGTTTCTCCTTCTTTAAAGCCCAGATCAAGATTCTGCTGAGGGGCTTGCTCTCCTTCTTGTTCTTTTCTCAACCATTTGAAATGATCTTGTAAAGCAACATTTAGGTCAAATGAGTCAGATCGATCTCCAAATCCTAGACCTATGTAAGCAGTTCGACCTGAAAAAAATATGGCAATATAAAAAAAAAACATTTTGCTACAATGTTTAGTGAAATGTAAAAAATTTAAAATTCTCTTGCCATTATCATCTTGAATCCTGACAACGAAGTACCGTGAACTATCAGTGACGGACTCGAGAGCCAACCCTGGATATTTGTCAATAGGGCATTTGGCAAACAGCTCTCCAGAAGATTTGTCTTCCAGTTTCATTATTAGTTCCTCTTGTTTTGCAACAAGTCTCATGCGCCCCGTCCATTGCGGCTCTTGTAAGTTCCAATCGGCTGCCCTAAAAACACCCACCGTTTTATCGTTTTCCTACAAAACAATTACCCGCTATACAAAAAATTATTATACCTACCTATAGCCTCTATTTGAAGTTTTAGGAGGTATTTTGAACACAAACACTTCATTCTTAACAAGAATAACACTTTCGTATGATTCCATTTTCCACTGCAATTAATTTCTCATGAAAAACAATAAAAATTTTGGGATAAGTATTTTGATAGCAGCTATTGGCGACAGGACTGACGTTAATGACGTGACGTGACGTGCACAAAAGTTTAGTAAATGCAAAGGAAGTGCTACATAAACAGCATTATTATAAACTATCCTTTTTTTAGATAAAATAGCTGATTGAGTAGAGGTTAAGGGATTAAAAGAGAAAAGATATTTAAAATCTTTATGCCATGATTTTATGCTGATGCGCGTGGATTTAAAATGCAGATGTCAGAAAAAATAACAGTTGCATCACTATCGCATTCACATGCATTCATCTAAAAATAAAAAAATAAAATCTTATCAAACGCAACCTGCTCTTGAACTACAATAAAATAATTTTATTTTAGTACACAAAGTGCACTTGAACTAATTTTACCCCATATTTTATCATTTTAGAGGGTTTTCTGCACAAAGGTCCACTTTAGTGCCCTCGTCTCGGTAGTAAATCTCTATTCTGAACGCTACCGTGGCTGTCATTCAAAAACTGACAATGTCAGATAAACTGTCACTGTCTGTCAGCCCAGCACAGTTTGCTGTCATCTGCTGTTGATCTGCTAGCGGAGTCCGATATTAGTGTTTCTCTTCCTTCATGTTTATTGGCAAATTCTGTGAATTAGACTTCTCATTACCAAAGTAAAACTTAGAAAAACATTAATTAACTTGCACCAAAAGTAAGTATTGCTTCGAAAAAACAGCAAAAAAATACAATATTATTTACCAATCTGTTTAATATGGTTATTTTATTAATAGGAATTTATTTATAATACAATTGGCAATTATATGACAGCCCCATTTATTTCAGGTTTGCAGAAAAGTGATGGCTTATAATGTAAGTATCAACATTCTAACAAACATTCACATTCATGTAACTATGAACAAGCTCGTCAATTGACTTGTAAATTACGTACAAAAACTCATTTATTTCCAATACTCTGAAACCTTTTGATGGACAAACTTTCTAAAGCGAAGAGCAGAGAAGTAGTTTGCCATTTAGGACAATAATAAGCGCCGACCCTAGGGAAGAGCGACTGGAGCGGTCGCTTTAGGCGCCAGATGCCAGGAGGCCCCGAAAAGAAAAATTCGCAAAAGAATTTCCAGCGCAAAATAAAATGTTGATAGCCGACTTCAAAAAAGAGCAGGTTCTCAATTCGACTGTACCTATGCAATTAGTCTATTCTTCCCATCATCTAGGATGATGTTATACTATGTTCTTGTCACTGTTATTTACATAACAGGTAGTGGTATTCGAATTTATGTGGGGTACGTACCACAACTAAAAAGTGAAAAATGAAAACAACCCAATTGTGAAAAATTGCTTTATTTTCGGGAGTTGATAAAGAAGATTTAAAACCAAAGACACACTTCCGAAATTAAAGTTATTTTACACTTTGTAGTGTTTTTTTTGGAAGTTGATTGTTGTTTAGGTTTTCATACCTCAAAGAAAAAAAACGGAACCCTTATAGATTCACTTTGTTGTCCGTCTGTCAGTCTTTCAAAACGCTTTTTCTCAGGAACGCGTGTATATTCAATTATGAATTATTGAATAATTAATATCAAAATACGTAGGTCTTTGGTCCCTTCATGCTCTAAAAAAATCATCATCAGCTTCTAAGTCAAAAAAACACCCATAAATAGGTGTTCTTTTTGTTGCGATTTATTTGTGAAAATAAATCAAAATCTACAGGCTACTTCCCGTTGACCTAGAATCATGAAATTTGGCAGGACGCAAGGTCTCACAGCACATGTAAAGGAAAAAGTCTGAAAATAATTAATTTGTATTTTCACAACAAAAAAAAAACTTACATTTGCAGTTGGAGAATCAACCCTGAAGTATATTGATGTATGGGAGAACATGTTTTTCAACTACAATGTTAAGTTTGTTTTTGGGATAAATTCATCCCAACTACGGAACCCTTCATTGTGCGTGGTCCGACACGCACTTGACCGGTTTTTTATTATTTTGTGACTGATTGAAATTAACACCAAATACTTAACTTAATCAAATAGCAGTAAAAGCTTTCTTAAATTTAAAGAAACTGGATTATGATAGTTACAGCTACTTACTTAATTTAATTTCAATAAGTAATAATAATAAGGTGCCTCATTTAATTAAAACGCCTAACGGGCCTCTGCAAGTTGGCTTCGGCCCCTCGTACGCCTTCCAAAGGTCCGGGACCCCAGGGTCCCGAGAAATGTCAAAGACCAAAAAATTATAATAATAATAGTAGCACCTAATAATAGTACCTAATATTTGCATAAAAAATTAATTTTGGAAACTATGGGAATAGGACTGCATGAATTTACGTGAAGTGAAAGCGTCGATCAAAGGACGCCGAAAGACAATCTCGCTCTACCCTGCATGTGCTAGGGCTGCTGCTAACAATAAACATAATGTACACCATCAAAAGTGTCTAGAGATCAAGTACATTTTTAACTATAAAAAATTATTCAATTAATATATTTACCAAATCTAGTATTCCAGACTGGCTTCTTACTTTAATTCCTATGATTAAGTTAACAACTTATCCCTATATTTTGTAAAAATAGCATATAGTGGGAAATTAAATTAAGTTAATGTCGTCAATTAATTGGCAAAAATTAGGATTTTTTTTATTTTTATGTGGAAACACAGATTATTATTTTTTTATCTCTACAGATAAAAAAATAATAATCTGTGTTTCCACCATTGACACGAATCACATAATCACTGCGATTTGCCATGCTTAAAATCAGTTAATCAAAATCACTTTGAGGAATGGCAGCCCAAGTTCTTTCTAACAACTCAAAAAGTTGTTGTGTGGTCTGCATCCATACTCGGCAGAGCATATACCTTGTGTGCTCAATTGGGTTGAAGTGTAGCGATTGAGCAGGTCACGGCAGAACGTTGATGCGAGCATCGGCAAGAGTGCGCATTACGACTCTAGCCATATGTGGACGTGCATTGTCGTGTCGTGCATTAGTCGAAACGCAGCGGCGGCCTTAGGGGGTGGGTCTTTGAGGAGTGGCTAGAGAGGCGCCACGGCGTCCTCACCTTCCGCCTGACACAGGTCCTCACCGGACATGGTTGTTTCGGGAGGTTCCTGTTCAGGATAAAGCGGGAGGAAACGCCCGGGTGTCACCACTGTGTGGATCGCCCGGAGGACACGGTGGTGCATACGGTGGAGGTCTGCCCAGCTTGGGCGGAGCACCGCCGTGTCCTCACGGAGGCGATCTGCGGCGGCGATCTCTCGCGTCCGGCCCTGGTTCAGGCCATGGTCCGGAGCGAGAGTGCATGGGAGGCCGTCACCTCCTTCTGCGAAGCAGTAATGCTCGCGAAGGAGGAGGCGGAGCGCGCGAGGGAGAGGCAAAATGCGCGCCCTCGCGCCCCTAGTCGCCGCAGGAGACGCCCCGGGCGTCGGGAGTCGCGAGCCGACTTCCGGCCACCGTAGGCGCGGGCTTGCGGACGGTGAGCAATGGGCCCGGGTCGACGGCGCGTTGTGTTCCACGCGCGCCTCAAAGAGATGTCAGCACCAACTGACGGGGTCCGGAAGGGCCAATGCCTGCCGGGGTTGCGGGTTTGTCTGAAAGGGATATCGCGACCTCGGCACACAGGCAACGGAAGGAACACGGGTGGGTTTTAGTCAGTAAAAGTCTGACACGCCCTCCCGCTCCACCCAGAGCGGGAGAAGTTATTTGATAATTTCACATCCTCAAAAAAAAAAAAAAAAAAAAAAAAAAAGGGGCTGGCGAACAGGGCAATCGCCCGGGGCCTCGTTCTTGCAGGGGCCTCGCGCAAAAACCCAAGCAAATTTAAAAAAATATAGATATTTAACTATATATTTTTAATGTAAAATTTTTGATTTTGATCCTTAATTATTTATTTAAGTTATAACATAACGGTAAATTAAAATAAAGTTAAATAACTACTCAATTCGTTCATTCAAAACATAATTGAAAAATGTAATACTTGAATAACGCGCCTCGAAACACTTGAAGATCGGTTTTTTTATCGCATAGCACTCAGGTCAGCTCGGGAGTCGGGACATAATGTTCTGCTCCTGTATTGTATTGCTCGGGGAATCCCCGTGTTTCATTTCGTTCGTCAACTCTCTTGTCACCTTGGAATTATTTTGCTTGCAATATTAGTTACAAAGTCGTTACAGTACCGTACATATTATCTTTCAATTCCCGAGTCTATGTCTACATCCATGACTGCTAGAATTGAAATTTGAATCCTCAAAATGACCCCGGTTTGTGGCCCATAACAATTACTGATGTAGACCGAAATGAGATTGTATTAAAAGGTCCAATCCGGGTTAGAGTTGATTTATTTCCCGTAAATGATAATGGACGGCGATTCAGCGAATATCATTATAAATAAGATATTAGTTAACGGTGAATAGCTTGACAGGCGCTGGGAACAAAATATCGGACGCGTCCGTAAGCCGCGGCTGACAGTCGCGACCAACAGACGTCCGAACGCTCACGGGCACGTCCGCGACTTACGACCGATAAAATAAATGTACTATTCAGATACAAATAATCCGTGACTCTCAGCCGCGGCTTACGGACGCGTCCGATAATTTGTTCCCAGCTTTATTCACAAACAAACGCCAGTCTATCTGAATTTGAGTAAATACTTCATACGTACTCGAAACAGGTATTTGGATCGAGTATTTTTCGATACTCGTACAAAAATTACCTATCAGTACACCTAGACGTTGTTCAATCACACAAGAGCGGTCCGGAACTGGCAGACAGTTTGACTGTAATTGTACTCATGAAATCAGTATATGTATATATTGTATTATTAACTGACTTCAAAAAAGGAGGAGGTTCTCAATTCGTAAATTTTTATTTCGGTCGTAACTTCTTCGTGTATGAACTGCTTTTTTTTTTTAACGTAGTTTATTATCATAAGAACGTTAAAAATATTCTAGTTTCAAAGGAACCAAAGACCTACCTATGTACGTATTTTTATATTAATTATTCAATAATTCATAATAATACCTCCACGCATTCCTGAGAAACAACGTGTTGAAAGACTGACAGATGGAAAACAAAATGACACCGTAAAGCAAACCCCGCCCCCCAAAGATTTAAATCGCTAATTTGCCCACACCGTACTCAGTCACAAAAAAAAAATCCATACTGAGAAGAGTGACCTCACAAATAGCGTTTCCATGACAAACAAGTGCTGCCACTGCGTCATTGGGTGTCAGCAGTGTCAAAACGAAACAGAAACGCTAATACCTTTTAACGCGGTAGAGCAAATTTAACGATTTAAATCTTTGCCGCTGTCATCATTTTCATGACAGCCGTCAAGAGCGGACATCGTTTTTCTAGGAAACCGTAGCTTTACCCATACAAGCCAAGCCGAACGATCGATCCACACGTTTGAATGTGTAATAATTTGGCAAGCGTTCGAAGCCGGCATATCGTTTCGCAAAATCGACGCAACGAAAAATCTTTGCGCATCACGAAAAATACATTAATTTAATCATGCATTATCGTATAATATTTAGACAGCTAAAAGACAAACAAATATTTTTTTCTCACAACGTCTCACACTCACAAAGTTAAAAAGACAATTATTTAAAAATGTTTTATTAAGGAAAACCGGTAACCGACAAATCAACCAAAGTGCGTAATGGACATCACTACAAACATTGAAGAAAATAAAATGGCCGTCGAGTGGGTCGCCGTAAATATGTTGAGTTATTTTTCAAATCGTTCGTTTTTATCACAATTACAATGCGAATATTGTCAGAAATGAGTATTGAAGAAGTGTGTTTTACTAAAGACTTTGTGTGTGTCTCATTGGTGTCCTGAATTATGTAAGAACAAAGAGTTTTCGTCGTTTGTTGTATCAATCGGGCAGCTATACAAATGCATGAAAATGGGACTCTCTCATTTGTTGTTGTTTATAGCGATAATCCGTTTGATATGTTTTTCTATAAAAGCAGAAAACATTGAGTGCCCACACAAATGTGATTGTCTGGAACAGTACGTCGATTGTTCAAAGAAGAATTTCGTATCTGTGCCAAAAATTCCTAAGTGGGTGGAACGATTGGATCTCAGTTATAATAGGTTGAATGAAAACGTTACGGAGGCCTTTGACAAACTACTGAATTTACAAGAATTGAAGCTGGACAAAAACTCCTTTCATTTCATACCAAGCCTGCTGCATCATGAACAAATACAGGAACTGAGTTTGAATAGGAATAACATTGAATCAATAGACACAGGTACCTTTCCTGCTAATAGTTCCATCAGAATACTGAATGTAAACAGTAACCATATAAAATTCATACAGGAAGGAGCTTTAACTAATTTGTCAAATTTGGAAGTTTTGAAACTAAATAGGAATGAAATAAAATCACTTCCTAATCACTTGTTTATGTATCAGAAAAATCTAAGAACTCTAGAACTGAATCATAATAAGTTACATGTGATAAGTCCGCTGCTATTTCAAGAGTTGTCTAATCTGACAACATTAAAGCTGAGGTTTAATAGTATTGACAATATAATGGATGGTGCCTTTTTTGGATTCAAGTCGATGAATTTGTTACAATTGGACCATAATAGAATAAGGAATATTTCTAAAGGTTGGATGTATGGATTGGAGTCATTGATAACTTTATCCTTGTCAAATAATTTAATATCAGAAATTGATTCTGGAAGCTGGGAACTATGCACAAAATTGGAAGTCTTGGATTTATCTCATAACCACTTGTTAGAAGTAGAAGGACGGTCATTCCAACACTTGGTCCACCTTCGAACACTGAGCCTTGGATATAACAAAATTTCATCAATTGCTCAGGATGCTTTTGGCTATATGACTCAGCTGCAAACACTACAATTAAATAATAACAAAATATCTTGGACTGTTGAAGATATGTCTGGACCATTTTCAAAATTGCAGAATTTGAATTCGTTTAGCCTGGCTGCTAACCATATAAAATCTATTAATTCAAGAGCTTTTGATGGGTTGTCAAATCTAGTTGAATTAGATTTAAAAGGAAATAATATAACTTCAATACAACAGCATGCTTTTGATTCCATGTCTAAATTAAGAAAGTTACATTTAAACTCTTCATCACTGCTGTGTGATTGCAATTTATTATGGATAGTAAAATGGATAAAAGATAAGGCTGAACAAAAATATGTTACAGCTAACTGTGCCTACCCATCTGAAGTCAGAGGGGTATCAGTCACTAAACTGAAGGAAGACAACTGTGGTGACTCACCTAAGCCTAAAGTTGTGGAACATCCTAAAACACATCTTGCCATAAAGGGACGGTCAGCTAATTTAGTTTGTTCTGCGACATCCATTCCTTTTAACAACATGACTTTCTTATGGAGAAAGAACAATGGTAATGTTAGCAACCCTGTGGTATATGAAAATATCACCATCGGATCTAACGGTCAACCACGAGCAACATCAGTTTTGGTGATTCCTAATGTTACTCATGCAGATTCTGGAAAATATCAGTGTGTTGTTGGTAATACTTTTGGAACAACATACTCTACAAAGGCTAAAGTAAATATAGTCACCTTTCCACGGTTTACGAAAACTCCTACTAATGTTACTGTGAAGACAGGAGAAACTGTAACTCTTAATTGTGCTGCCACGGGGGATCCACCACCTGAGATATCTTGGAAAAAAGATGGAGGTAATGATTTCCCTGCTGCAAGAGAACGAAGAATGAATGTAATGCCAACTGACCACTTGTTTTTTATAGTAAATGCAAAAACCACAGATATGGGAATATACAGCTGTGCAGCTAAAAATCCAGCTGGAACTATTATAGCTAATGCTACACTAACAGTATTGCAAGAACCATCATTTGTCAGAGTTATGGAAAACAAAGAAGTGACAAGTGGTGACTCTGTGGTATTACAATGTATGATATCAGGATCTCCCAAGCCTGTTATAAAATGGCTTAAAGATGGAACTCCCATTGCTGCTACAGAACGCCATTTCCTTACAGCTGATGATCAGCTGCTAATCATAATTGGATCAGAGGCGAGTGATGCTGGACGATACGAATGTGAGATTACTAATGAGTTGGGTACTAAAAAAGATATGACTGAGTTACGTGTGTTGCCTCCAGTAGCCATTATGGTGAATGAAGAAAATATGGCTGGTATTATAATTATAACAGTTGTGTGTTGTGCTGTAGGAACTTCTATAATTTGGGTGGTAATCATTTATCACACTCGTAGACGCATGGCCAGGGCCGTGCATACTTTTCCCGCCGAGAGTATAAAAATGACACATGTAGTGCATAGTGACAGTGATTCACCTCAAATGTTTTCAGACAATGTATCGGAGCACTCATCATGCAAAGATAGTGGAACTGGTGATTCTGCTAAACAAACAAGCTTTGATGGAGTGCCAACCGAAAGAAGTGAACAAGTGCATTTTGAGACTGTATGCCAGAGTTATTCTCCAGTGCCTGAGGCACATAAACTTCTTCCATCCTCTTTTAAACCCTCAATTCAAGTGTGTGTAAATACATCAGTTACGCCAGCTACATATAGTTTTTCTAGTCACAGTGGTAATGTTTAAGTTTTGTAATGTATATTTCTATTGTTTATAATAAGTGATAGGTACAATAATACCTATGTTTCCTGCAGTTTCACTAATTACATTTATAATCTTCCTATTGCGCTCACATTTTATATATTTTTTACATTGCCTAACAAGTTTGATAGACATCAAAATAGATTAAGATCTCACGCATTTTATATTAGAGAGCAATTATAAAAATAACACTTTATTAAAAGCGTTTTTTTAGTTTGAAATTTATGTTCAGGATCTTTTGTTTAAGCAGTAAATATCTAATAGTTTATTTAGTGGGGTCATTCTGTTATTGCCTTATTGCAGACATTTAATTTACTAAATTAGAGTTTTTTTACAAAGTTCACCCATTAATAGAAAGAGGGTAGTAATGTGTAACGATAATGCTTAATAACAAACACTATTCTTATTCAATAACAAATATACCTGTAATGTTTAATTATGTGAAATAAAAAGGAAGCATTAATCAAGTCCTGGTATTAAAATTTAAAACTCTTTAATAATAATAAATCCTGTAGCATAGTATGTATTTAGGTATTTCAACAATACTTTATTTGTATATTATATACGGCAGCTATGTATTTGCATACATTTCCATATACTTATGTAAGTATTATTTTGATTTAGTCACTATTCTCCCAGTTCCCAGTATACAAATAATATTTATAAAAAGTTATTCATAATCATAAACTGATAGTGTAGTTAGTGAAATGGCAATAAAGTTAGGCATCTATGTAACTTGATTGCTTAGTACAAAATGTAACAAACTTGCCAGTATTGGTTTTGATGTAAAAGACTGAATGTCGTTTAAGTAATAAGTGTATGATTACTGTTATTTTGTAATATTAAATAGGCAATAAATATTATTAAATTTGTTATTTCATAACAGTTTTCTAGATGCTATGTCATGTGATTTATCTAGCAGCTTTTTATTAAATATTAGGTAAGACTTGATATGGACTTAAGTATATAATGTATATGTGACATTTTTAGAAATTCATCTGCATTTTGGAGAAATACCTACTTTAAAAGTGCACTTAAAAATTATGAAAACAAAGTCAGGTTCAGAACAAGTTAATTCGTAATTGTTTTGTGCTTTATTGACTGTAAAATGCAGTGATTTGTGTGTGCTTTTAGGCATACCACCTAAAATTATATTACCATAGAAATCCACCTCTACTGATTTGTACCTAGGAAGTAAAATATAAAATAAAATGTTGTTAATTTAAAGATGAATAACAATAAAAACCTTAGTAATGTTATATTATGTATAATGCAGGTAATGTAATTAGCTACTAAAATTTGTAACTTTATAGGTGTATCTTGTACCGTTTTATGTGTGATGGGAGTGAGATTATTGAATATTTATGATTCGGGCACACAATAATATTGTCATTAAGAAATGCAGGTCAAGCGATAATATTTACTGATTTTCTTCATCTAACAAACCTGCAGGAAAATCATAAATTATTTCAACCTTTAAATTCTATGACAAGATCAAAGATCGATAGACAATGCTCATTTACAAAGACACACGTTCTTACGTACCTAGGAAATGCAGCAATTGTATAACAATATTATCGAAACCCATCTTGGTTTTAAAATTGTAATTATTGTGCACATCATAACATACGCCGTTCCTAGCATCTGATGCTAATTACAAATAACATCATATTAAGAGAAATTTTAATTTCGAGAAGTTCTTCACTAGGCAACTGACCACCAGATCTGGTCTGTTGTCTAGTTTTATGGGAGTAGTAACAGAGAATCTAGGACGATGTATAAATCGTCGCCTATTATAAATCGTCGTAGATTCTCTGTATGTGCGAAGTTCAGCCATCTTCATCACTTATCAGGTATATTAGGTACTAAGGGTGAAAAGTAGTCAACGGAACGACATTTACTGAGGGTGTACCTATAGCTGAGTTGAGAAACCGAACAGAATGGACATTGATTAAATTGAATTGAATCCAAAGGCTGATAAAAATGCGGCCAAGTGAGTGTTGGACCACGCACAATGAATGGTTCCGTAGTTGGGACGAAAACATGTCACGTACACGTCGATATACGTTACGGTCAATTCTTCAACTGCAAATATAAGGTAATATCGAAAAAAAAAAAGTGATAAAACTACAAATTAACGTTTTTTGCGTTGACTTGGTAGCTTGTTTTTTTTAGGGAAGCTACGTGTTTGATGTTAGTTCCAACTTGATACCTCCACGCGTTCCCGAGAAAAAGGGTCTTGACAGACTGACAAACAGACGAACAACGAAGTGATCCTCTACGTGTTCCGTTGTTTTTTAGTTTTTTTTTTAGTTACGGAACCCTAAAAATGAACGTAAACCATTTTTACGTCCGTAGTTGTCGCCCTAACGCTAAGTATTTCAGAGAGCTGGGGTTGCGGCCGGGTTTTGATTCCCCATATTACCTACTTACATTTTTAACAGAGCGCAACGTCTGTTTTATTTTTATCGAGGATGAAAAACGTGTCTTTTCCGTCTAATAACAGTTGAATTTACATTGCTGCATTTCTTAATTAATACCTACCTATTGATAAGTGTAAAAACGTAATAGTAATAATGCAGTTTTTTATTGTTCATACTGTGTAAATAAGGTAACTATTTATATACTTTACAGAATAAAATAATCTAAGAAAAAAAAAACCTTTTATTTATTTATCTACTAGCTCTACAGTGTGTCTAGTGTATGGAGGTGGACCCAAATCCTCCGCATATACTGCCCATAATGTTCCCAGTGCTGAGACACAAGCCTCCCCACAAGATTTTATCAAAACAAGAACATTTAAAAATAATAAACACGAGCGGGAACCGAATCGACTATCAGTTAGAACAATGACACGGTACCTACCTACGCCAATAGTCGCGGGTTCGATTCTCAACAGTGTTGATTGTTTTATTTTTAAATGTTTTAGGTGTAAAAATTAAAGTTTACAATTAAATTTATGCGTTAGAAGTTCGAAGACCTTGCAGCCATGTATCAATTCATGCAAATGCCAGTCTGGGTTTGCTCACTTCTGTAAATAAAATACAGAACGTCAGGGAATCTGCATTTGAACACCCCACTTTGTCCATGCACAACCTTCCGTACCTAACCGCAGTTCTCATTCTCAATTCATGGCAAGGCTACCTACAACTGTCTACCGTGTTAATTACGGGGATTTTCGAGAGCATGAGGGGACCGCATTGTTACGGCCTACTATTTGGGATAAGGCAAGCGAGTTAGGTACGGTTTCGGCGTAGCATTAGATATGCGATAGGGATTGGTCGATTCAATTGAATAATAGGAATAGCTTCGGAGGCCTGTTGACTTCTCTAACATCCGCCGTAGCATAATGGGTTACGAAATTGATACAGAATATGAAGAATTTATAGGTATAGGTACCTGTCTGATCTGAACAATGAATCCTCTCTAAAGGGTTTTTTTATGTAAGAGAGCGGCGACAATAAATGTCGTCTGGCCACCTGCTACACTATGCATTGTGGAACTTAGAAAAAAAAAGTTGAAATGAATGAAAAGGCTTTTTATTATTAACCGGCACACAATAGGTAGGTAACTCCTATAACCCGAGCCAGAGCAAACCTGGTTAATACTTCTCAGGACGAGTCCAGTCACAAGTACAGTCTGCTGCAATTACACGTCTCCTAATAAAAACAATACCAGCCTATTATTGTCCTAATGCAGGGCAAAGGCCTCATTTTTCATACTTATGACATTATTCAGACACGAGCTTTGATCACCACACTTGCTCAGGCCGGGTTGGCGAATTAGGACTTTTAATTACCACAAGTCCAGCACCGTAATTACCTAACACACGATCAATCATAATCTGAATAATTTTGAAGGATATTGCTAATCCATTGCTTCACATGTTCGAAACATTTGACTACTCAACAACGTAAATAACGCAAAACGCAATGAATGTTGTTGACCTGTCAAAATGCAACGGATTGTAATTAATCGTGTGTACGTAATTAGGGTGCTGGTTTCTTCACGATGTTGGTCTTTCACCGATGTCACCGTACTTAGAAAGTAGCTACTTATGAATTGAAAAAGTCACATTGTTATTTGCCCGGATTTTAACCGACAGGCGAGGCCTTTAACCACTGGGCCATTATATTACGACCATACATCTCTTAGCGTAACGTAATAATTAAAAAAATCTTGCTCACTTTCAGCCTGGCTATGGTGGTAACGGTGCGCCGCAAGGATATGGACAGCCTCCCGCTGGCTACGGTGGCCAACCGCCGGGGCAACTGGAAATGGGACATGGCCCATATCCCTCAATAGGAGCCGGAGGTGGAGTTAATCCTCAAGTCCAGAATTGGTTTCTTGCAGTCGACAAAGATCGTTCTGGATTCATTACAGCCCCAGAGCTGAAGGCAGCGTTAGTGAATGCTCAAGGCAAAACTTTTTCTGAAACTGCCTGCAATTTAATGATCGGTAAGTTTACATTTTTAGGGTTCCGTAGTAAATAAGGAACCCTTATAGTTTCGCCATGTCCGTCTGTCTGTACGCAGCTTAGCTCAAATACGGTTAGTACTAGAAAGCTGTAATTTGGCATGGGTTTAATCACGCCGACAAAGTGGTAAAATAAAATCAAGAAAACTATAATATTTTTAGGGTACCTCCCCTACACGTAAAGTGAGGATGTTTTTTTTCTCGTCTATCCCATAGTGTGGAGTATCGTTGGAAAGGTCGTTCAAAAATATTGCGAGTAAAAATATTACGGAATGTATGGGAGATCATGTTTTTCAACTACAAAGTTAAGTTTGTTCTTGCGATAAATTCATCCCAACAACGAAACCCTTCATTGTACGTGGTCCGACACGCACTTGGCCGGTTTTTTTAATAGTAGGTACAACCCTATAGTCCTTTACTTTCTAGAGAACTTACCTGCTTAGGATGCATCATTTATCTATCTTCCAATAAACTAATGTGTTTAATCGTTCTTTTTACAGGAATGTTCGACAAAGATCGTACAGGACACATCAATGTTGAAGAGTTTGAAAAACTTTACACCTATATTAACCAGTGGCTGGCGGTGTTCAAGACATACGATACGGATCAATCGGGGAGCATAGAGGAGAAAGAACTTTCCGATGGTATGTATGGAAGTCCACTATGAAGTAACTCCAAATAAAAAAATTAAAAAAACTACTATGCTGAGCGTTGAGAATTCACCAGGGATGCTCATCCCTAGCGCGTTAAAAAGCGCTCTGTTGAAAATTCAGTGCGTGGATTAAACCCGTGCGAACGAGAGCTTTTTGGGTATTCCGAAAGGAGTTTCTCAGTCGGCAGACAACCTTGGATTTGTACCCCGTTAACGGTATAGTAGGCTCACCTCCCGAAACATGGAACTTAAACATACCAGGCGAATTGACGGTGTACTAAAACAACTAGCCTTTCCCTTTGTCCAACAAAGGCGTGATGTTATATTTCTTCCTAATGTATTTTTATATCCATCTTTCAGCATTGACGCAGATGGGTTTCCGGTTCACACCGGAGTTCGTGAGCTTCCTAGTGAAGAGATCCGATGCCAAGGAAGGAAAGGTTTCAGTGGATCACTTCATTGTTCTATGTGTGCAGATCCAACGTTTTACTGAAGCATTTAGAGCACGTGACACCCAGCAGAATGGAACTGTTACCATCGGATTTGAAGATTTCCTCAATGTGGCTCTGAGTTGCTCCGTATGAGAGACAGAACACGCCCAATGGAGTTGAAGCAATTTCGCGCTCTGCTTTCACACTTAGTAAAGCAGTGATTATAATAATTTTATTTAACTTAATAAGTTTTCATATTCCAATTATATTTTAACATATCACTTTGCTTATAATTTTCTAAGAATGATATGATGATAAAACAACAATAAGTCTATCATACCAGATGCCTTTCAACCAGCTTTAAATAATAATGTTTAGACATTATCATAAATCGTGATTCTGATGTTCATAGCTGTTCCATCTCGAATATAACTTAGTTACGTGCATCGAATATGAATAGTCGATGGTTACGTGCTGAGATTTTCAGTTTAAACAAAATCAGTTTTTAATCATGACCTTAGAATAACCTTATCATAGTAAACAAGAGCACTAAATTAACAAAAAAGAGCTGCTTGCCTATAGCATAGTATGTAAACAACTCCAGTCGGTCGATTCTGTAAAAATATCAACGTGAAACTTGGGTGAAGTGAGCGTGTAGCGAGCTATCACTGTCACAAATCGACCGGCAGGATGCTAGGGATTAGCTCTATTGACAGCTCACTTCACGCTCACTTCGCCTAAGTTTCACGGTGATACTTTTAAAGAATTGACCGGCTGATTTGCCATTTAGCCTTCTGAAATAGCTTACTAGATGCTATGTATATAGAAATACAATATTGCACGGTACGGGTACCGCTAAGATACGCCACTTCAATTTAATACGAGTTGATAAATAATAACTAAGCAATGTTTTATGCTCGTTTGAACATTTCTTTCCCACCACACTATGAAATTATCTTTATTTTTGTTAAAGCAATATAAATTTTATACATCGACTTTAAGAAGTATTTTGAGTATTATTGACGAAGCTAGCTATTGCTTGGTAAAGGGAAATAAATAGATGTTTTGTAATTCAGTTGGTTTTATTTGAATGTTTTCCATTTTTTTTTAATGAAGGCATTTCTTTACATTTCCAATGGAAGATCCATTATGTCCTTTATGTAAGTAAATGGTTCTTTATATAGCCCAGTCTTTATTGACACAAAACGGGAAACGTCGCAAACGCACATGTAACTACGATTTTTTTATATGTTGTTAGGTCCTGTGAGAGTAATTTACAGCCATGTTTGCAACCCTGAAAACAATTGCCATAATTTCGCAGTTATTCAAGCACCGTGGGAGTAGCACAAGATTATCAGGGTTGCAAACTTGGGCATAAACTACTCTTACGGGGAAAAAACCGCAGTCACATGTTATGTTTGATGTTGTTATTGACTGGGCTAATAACAAGATGTTACTTTACAATTTGAATGTACATGCTCCTCAATAATGGGCTGCAAACAAAAAATTCGTTGGCCATGTTGATATTCAAAATTCCAGTGATATATCTGAAACAATAAAACCGCAAATATAAGATGATGCATTTCACACTCATGTAAAAACATAGTTGTATGGTAAAACACAATAAAGATATTTGATTGATTTATTTCCCACTGACAGCGACGCCGACGAATTTTTTGATGCCCAATGAGCTCTCCCTTTATTGTTTATAATTTATTTATATTTTAGTGTTTGATTGATTAATTGATTGATTGAAAAATAGGTATAACTAGCTCTTGTCTGCTGCTTCGACCGCGTAGATTCCGTAAAATATCCCACGAGAACGTACTACCGGGATTACATACCCAATAGCCGAGGAAAAGGTCATTGACTCCTACCGCTGCGCCCGCGTTATCGTCAACCATAATTGTTTTGTTACGCGTAATTTTGAATCTGTGAAATCTTTTAAAGTATTCATTTTAATCATATGATGGCAATGCATATTTTAATCAAAATTAAATGCCCAATTTAAATAACATATTTTTATTGGATAAGGCATACATACAGACATACAATAAATATAATACCGGCCAAAATAGCTTCGGAAATAACAATGAATTTTTTATCAAATTCTGAAAGATATGAATTGTGGGTCCTTAGAAGATAAACATATGCCATCGCGGACTTTTTTGTTGAACTTTTTAAGACGTATAATCCTGTAAAACATAATTTTTATTTATCTTTCACGGTTTACGCGGCCCACGCCAGTAAACCTCCCCGTCGGCATTTTTTTCCGACATCTTCAACAATAATCGTCATATTACAGCCAATTTACACAAAATCTTAATGACTGATACACCATAACCTTCCTCATGAATCACTCCGTCCATTGGTGAAAACCGTTTGAAAATACGTTCGGTAGTTTTTTAGTTTATCGCGTTCAGACAGACGCGGCGGGGGACTTTGTTTTATAATATGTAAGGTTGGATGAAGTGAACATGAAGATGTGACTTTGAACTAAGGAAGCTTTCCAAAAGTTATCAACACATCAGTATTTCAACCATACATACATAAGACCAAAGTGAGCAAGCAGAAGCCAAAGAAAATATTAAACTGTGTCGTATAAACTTCCAGTTGAGTGTGAGAAACAAAGTAGAATAGCTTTTGAAATTATATATGTACTTACTAGCATCATTCTTTCTTCTGATTGCCTCAGCTTTTTCCAAAGAAAATACAACTTCTTGAAAGTTTTTCACAGATGTCCTCATATTAGCTTCATGCTGAGCATTATCTGGGGCACTGTCATCTAGCAAACTGTAGATTGAAGGTATTTCATCCAGTTTCATATTCTTTGCATTACTTGGTTTGAATACCACAGAAACTTTGCCTGTCTTAGGGTGAATACTGAATGGGGACTTCAGTAAATGGTTGAACCCTTTAGTAACATTAACATCTAATCTGGGGTAGCAGTACTGTATTTTGATTTCTTCAACTAAGTACCTTATTTTCCTGCCATGATTTCCTGACTGAAAAATAAGATTTTTAATTTAGTTATATAATTTTTTGAGCTAAAGTGATGTTAGTTTTTACAACAACATAATGCAACTTACTTCTCTACAATAGTTTTCATACACACTTAAAAATGTTTTCCATCTCTCTAAAGATGAATCTGACATGCTTTCCAAACTCTTTTGAACTTGTGATCTCAATGTTTCATCTGGAATCATTTTCAATAACTTATCAATGCGGTCTGTAGTGCTAAAGAACTCTTGATCCTGGAGTAGCTGCTCAAAATATTTATCAATGATGGTCAGTGCTCTTCTGAAATTAAAAAGACAGTGAAAATTACGTACATCCACAATTTAAGCGAGTTAAAACCAATACAAGATCTGTAATGCATATCTAAATCAAACAAGAGAGATTTAATAGGAAAAAGGGGCTACTCTTTGTTCAGTAATGGGAAACAATATAGGCCATAATAACAAAAGCAAAAGTACTTTATAAGTACATCAAGCAAAAGTACTAAAAAAAAAAACTTAATAGACCTACTATTAAGTATTAGTTCATTGATTTTGATCCAGTAATTCTGCATGTCAAGTACTTTAGCTTTTATGTTTTGTAATAGTTAAGTAAGTATCCCAAGTGGTCCACAGAAACACTCAACACACTGGATAAGGACAACAATGAAGATTATTTACCTAATACTTGAATGAAGGTTATCATTGCCTAAATGCACCTTCTTGTTTTGATTGTCACCTCCCATTATCAAGCACAGGTAGTCGGCCACTGCTCCTCTACCAGGACTATCCAATGTCCTAGCTTCATAGTCCGATACCCAGCAATGGATACCTCTTCTACCAGAAAACACCCATAGGATGCTTTGGAAACCAAAGTCCTCTGAAACATGATAAATTATGATTAATAAAATTATAATTAAGTTTGTAGGTTTGATTATACAATTAACATGAAATCTATTTACTGTTGTTACCCCAAGCCCAACAGAAAAAACTTGTTGCAAGTGAAAGTATTTCTTGTTTCCCATCAACATAAAATTTCATTTTCTTTCATGATGTCGCTTTTAATACTTAAAACTTGACTTGAGGCTTTTAATTCTGTCCGGAAAGACTTTAGCATCATTGATTGACATAAATGTATTAATTTATTAAAATTACCTTTTAATGTCTTATCAATGATTTCACAGGCGATCACCATGAATTTCCAACATTTCTCACAAACCTTAGCTTCTTGGCAGCAAGTTCTGACTTCATCATAGTCTGTGAGATCAATATCAAACACCAGTTCTCTGGATAGCACCACTGCATCATGACGGCCTATTGAAGGTCTGTAAATGTATAAAAGCATGTAAAAATTATAAAATATAATATAATAATGCCCAAACTCAGTGTAATCACTTACAATAACAACTATAGCAGAAAACTTACAGATAATAGAAAGTACATGGAACAACTTTTCTTACTTGGTATTGTAAACCGCTCCAATATCCAACTTGTGTGGACACTTCTTCTGAAGCAGAGTTTGTAGTTCTTTTTGGTTACAGATAGACAAATATCGCAAATACACATCATCAGCTAGTGTGAACGATAACTCTCTGTTCGACAGTGGCTGTGGTGAACTCCCACAGGTTAGCCACCTACAAAATATGTTTTGAGGAAAAAGCCTTGTATAATAGATAGGCAACATCTCGGGTAACATGCTCTCATCGTAGTGGCCGACCTGGACAAACGAGAAGATTGTTTACAGACAGAACATTTAGCGAAACTGGTCCTAAATTATAAACCTTATCAAAATAGTAGTGCAATCATTACCATGGTTTAAAATGTTGTAGATGTATTTCTGCTGAATGGCTGAATGTTTATTCAATAAACTGTAGTTACTAATAAGTAGTTATTCTTTAATTTTTTTTAATAATTTCAAGTTGTATCAACACAATGAACGCACTTTCCATTCAAAATGTCAGTGTCAGATGATGTCAAATTTTGGCGCGAAAGTTATTTTAACACTCTTCAACACTAGGCAAGCAGAGGCCTCAAACTGTTCAGCCTTTAGATGTGTTGCCAAATTCAAAACCACATCTCCCACAATCCTGAAGCAAGAAACCCGACTCTATTTCTTCGATTAAATTGATTCTCTGAAAAAAAAATGGAATTTATAGAAATAAATGTATGCCACCGAATTCCGAAACTAGTTATTTTTCCGTTTATAGTGTTTATTTTTTAATCGGTTGTATTTTATAAAGTGATGTACCTACTACTTTTAAAGTAAATATTCCCTAAACATTCATATCATCAACATAGATGAAACATATTATTAAAGGTAACTCATAAACTATTCAAGCAAATTTAATAAAAAAAAGAAAATCTTAAATCGGCCAAGCAGCCACGGAGAAATCCGTGTTCACAGAAAAAAATATTCTCGCCGAATGCACAACCTCCTCTTTTTTTACAATCGGTTAAATATAATGAAAAGATAAATGACGATCAACGAAGACAAACGAAACTCAATTTCAGTTTTCATGCTGTCTTTGTCAATATATAGTGTGGTGTGTAGACTAGACTAGTGTCTATGAACATCTGGCGACTAGAATAGTAACCGAGAAGTTAAAATATGAATAATGTCTTTTTTAAATTCAGGGTAGATACTAATCTTTTGTTTTGTTTCCAACGCAAGCGCACAAACCCAATAAACCAATCATTAAGCCTCATTTCATCAAGTGATCTATCGTTGAAAGGACGTGCGCAGTATACCTGTATTCTTTCATTTTCAGTTTTGATTTTCCGGGGAAAATGGAAATTAATATTAAGAACGCATTTAGAGAAGCAGTAAAATTATCATGTGGTAAGTGCTCCGAGTTAATTTTACACAATTTTTATCTTTTACGATAAAATATGCTGGATGTAGTAAGTACTTAAATTTTTATCTTCAGCTGTATTTTTAAAGTTATTTTTTGCTTTCAGGGCCTTGTGTCGAGAAATATCATGTAATAACGGAAATTAACCAAAAGCTATGTCTCCAAATGATTAGCTTTTTCTTGAAGAGACCTTTTCTAACTACAGCATTATTTTCTGTGTTTATAATTTTGTTCATTATTATTTTGTCAGCTGCATTTATTACACTAGTAGGAGTACTCATAATTGCTATTGTTATTTTACTTTTTGAAGGTAAGATAATCATTTGCGAATTTGAGCGAAAATTATCATATCATTTTTCACGCTGTTTTTCATATTTTAATTATCCTTTTTGTTTCAGGTTTCATTTTCATCGTACTCGTAATAGTTATTAGTATGATTATTGCTACCGTCACCCTAATTGTAATGATAGTAGTTGGGGTAAAGTACAAAGTATCAATAATACATAATTTAGATTAGGATTGTTGTTATCACTCGGTTATTTTTCAACCAAGTTGCCAAGTAGTATTTTTGAAATGTTACTAGTATTTAGAAATGGAACTATTTATTTTTACTGACAGCGTTCTCTTCCGGACAAAATGTCTTTAAGTTGCGGAATGTAGTGGCATGTATTCCTCGCAAATAATTGTTAGGCGTTTTGTGCTGAATATTTATATACTTGTAAATGTATTTAGGCAGTTTAGGTTCCACTTATGTATATGTGGCTATTTGTTTTTACGCTATTCTATTGTTTTTTTGTAATTAAGTACCTAACGATCAAGGTTTTATAAAAAGGGAAAACAATTGTCTTTTTTTTAATATAAATGTAATCATGTTGATGTAATAAGTTACATTAGGTTTGTTTATATAACCGCACAAAAAACTCTGAGCGTTTCTTCTGTCAATAAAAATAGTTACACACTTGCACTGTACCTATTGTATTTTTTTCTTTCATGTTTCTTTACTAAAAACCAAGGAACCTAAAAATTGGGGTTAAAAACTGAAAGCTCGTCATAGATGGCAGCACTGTTGTTCGTCCACAAGCCGCTATTGTTGAGTCGCTCAGTTATAAGAAGAGCTAAGTAAAAGGGAAACGTCTACCACTTGTAAAAAAGCAGCTTTATTGGAAAGGTAAATAAATTATGAACGTTGTTTAATTTATAAGTTATTGTGTTTGTCGACTTTAAGTTCTTTTTTTGTTGAAGACTGCGTATGACTGACTGGTGTGCGACAGGAGTAACCTGATCGGAGTTGAAAACTAATTCAACGTGATTTTCCAGACTGAAAAACTACGATGTTATTAATTCTAGCACTAATCTAATATTTTAATAGAAGCAAATACACAACTTTACTATAATTTACATAATATTATACCACAAGAGCTTGTAAGTAATGAAAACAGACTTATTTGTCTTGAAAGCGTCACCAGTATACGAATTTCTCTCGTAAAAGTGTTCAGGTTAAAAGGATAGCACATAGTCTAGATGAAATATCGGGTTTCCAATTTTTTCTCTTTTATTTTTGCCAAATATATGAGTACCCGTATCTTTGCAGTAGCTGCGCAACGCAACAAAAATATTACTTAATAATGTGCAAAAGAAGTCGCTCGTTTACAAAAAACTGGATAGTGACAGATAGCTGTCAAATTTTTGGACTAGTGATAATAGCGACACCAGCAGTGAGCAAGTGGTAGTTTTATTCCCCAGATTACATAAATCGGGGGAATAAAATGACAGTTTGACATATTTTTTACATTAAAGTTAGGGTATCTGACTATATAATGAAAAATTAGTTTCATAGTATTCATCATTAGTTCATAATATCTATGACCTTACCTCGCACTGCCTTTTCTTAATAAATAGGAATTCTCTCATTTCGGTTTAGTTACTGATCACGACATATTTTTAAAACAAAAAAACATTCCAAGAGTCCTTACTGTGCGTTTGCACTGGTGAAACATTCACATCATAACATGTTGAAATCTCTATTTTCTGTCAATGTTCCATATAATGTTTGACAGGAACTAGAGATTTCAAAATGTTTTGTTATGAATGATATAATCTCTATTTTCTGTCAAAACTTTTATGGAACATTGACAGAAGATAGAGATTCCAACATGTTTTGTTGTGAATGTTTCGCCAGTGCAAACGCACAGTTACATACAATGTTTGACAAGAACTAGAGATTTCAACATGTTTTGTTGTGATGTTTCGCCAGTGCAAACGTACAGTTAGGCCTATTGATCATCGAACGTTTAGCTACAGGGGCAGTAATATGACGTGTTAAAGCCATGATTGTTCCAGTGTCAGAGAGAGATGGGGCTATACAGGACGAATAGGATTATCCCTTTTTCACAATGGAACGATGATAGCTTTAACACGTCATAGTATGGCCCCTGGCCAAAAAAATACTGAGTACTTTACTAACTCTTAGCGTACAACTTGTAACTTCATAAATTTGTATTTGCAAAAACTTAGGTATGCTTAGTGTTCACGAAGAGATACACCCAGAGGGGCATTCAGTTACAGAGTGAGACATGTGTCATTTAAAGCCTTAGATAAGATGTTCATTTCATGTTGTTTTTGCCATCCAGAAATACGGTTCGTGGCCCCGGGTAATTTGTGTCTAAAACCTTGCAACACTGTTCTAGACGGGTGTGAATGTGATGAATGAAGAATAAAAAAAACGGAACGAACCGAATGATAGTGTGCCGATCGGGAAACGCGGGGACGTAAAATAAGATTTGTAGTAAAATTTAACCAAACAAACTATTGCAAACAGTGTCAATTGGTGGAAAAAAGTAATAGTTGTATGTGTCTATATTATGCGCGAGAAAAGTTTGAATTCAATACGTGAACGTGTGTACAAAAGAACTGTTACAAGACTGATGGATGGAGTCTTTTGGGGTTTTGGCAGCAAGGTCACAGTTGCAGCGATGATGTAAATTATGATAGTAAGTTATTACTGGTTTTTGTTAACAGTAGTTGAAGAACATATGCCGAAAAAAAATTACGTCACTTTATCCACAGGTTTCAATATGCAATTATTATTAGAAGTTAAACTTTGCAGATTCATTTGGTGCACCTTTTGAAGTCTCGCAAACTGCACATAAATAATAAAGATAACATTTTAGAGGTGATATAATATTCGACTTTTAGGACAATGTATCGTGAATTACTTTGCTTTGCTTTCCTTTCTACTCCCTGTGAAAGTACCTTACTGGAATTGTTACTCATTTATTCTAGTTAATACATAAGTGTTGAAGTGTGACGAATGAACAGGTCACACGTTAACAGTAATTTTGCCTTTTAACAAAGTTAAATGTCAAGGGAAGTATTAAATAATTTATTGTCTTATCACTAAAGTTAGGTCATTCACACTTCTTTTTCAAAATAACATCGTCTTACACACTGCATACAAGTCATAAAACTCCAGTTATCCTCATAATTGCATACCTACGGTTTTAGTCACGTTTTTGTTGAAAATCCGAGCAATTTTGTCATAATTTAATTGTTCAATTCAGTACCTAGAAGTCGATTTTTTTCAACCTTAAAACAATGAGGTACAGTTTAAAATGTATTGTCTCTATCTCCCTATAGTTGTAATAAACAAAGAAATTGAATATCCCATTCTAGCATGCTATCATTACCATTAAGTTGAAAGTTTCCATTAGATTTCAGTATCAATTCAAATATTCTTGTTCAAACAAATTGAATGAACAATTGTAACATTCCAACTTGTTCCAATCCTATGTTTTACAGGAATATAAACTGTGAGTAATTGCTCTGTATGTTCCTAATACAGAGAATGACTTGTGCTCTGAAAAGTAAGTTATGAAAATTAATTCAACAATGAAGTTATCAAGTTGTGTATGTTTTAAGATCACTGCATGAAATAGGCGGCCTGGGTAGGAGAGTTGTTAATACATTGTGTTATACACTATAACAATGCTGTTTAATTTCTGCCACTGGGGAACTGTCTTTTTGAATGAGCATTGTTCATTTATATAATAAAAAAATGAAATTATGTTTGTTAGTAAGCGCTCAACTTGAAAATGGCTGGACCGATTTGGCTATTTATTGTTTTAAAATGTTCACAATAGTCCGACTTGGGTTCTTAGGGAAAGATTTTTTTTTTAAGTTGCTGGAAAAATTGGTGCATTGGTATTCTATGGGAATTTTGTATGAATTATTGAAACTTGGACAGGACAATATCTGTTGGGTCAGCTAGTTTATTGTAATAACCTTTTTGTGTCTTTTTAATAATGAAATCTCTTTTATTTCCAGAAATTAAAATTAATACATGCCTGCTGCGGTCATCTAAATTGATTCTGTAAGTTATAATAATGTTATTCCTTGGCTTATTGATTAGTTTTATCTTTTTAGTTATAAGATAACATAAAAGCAAGATTGGCAACGTTTTGTATGAATGATTCTAGTTTATGAGTCCGCACTTGTCTTGTAGTGAATAATAAAACTGAATCTAGCTAGATTCACAAGTGGATGAAATAGTTTATCCACTTCTGACTCATGCTTTTGGTAAGCATACACTGTCTTTGAATTAAACTATCAACAGCACTAGAATATCACCTGTAATAATGTCGAGGCTGTATTTACTCACACAATTATCACATGCACTAACAGCTAGACTATGTGCTCCATAGCATGTAGGACCACTATACTATGTATTTGATGTAATGCTTATCATTTCTAACAAGTCTATTGTAGTAAAGGACTGAAAGATAGTCTTGCAATCTACATAAAGCTTATCTGAGCTAAAGTGGCAGCAGTGTCCTACAGGTAATCATGTGTTATTAACATTGACACTATTTAGATTTCTAAGTGTGCTGAGAATTAGGTAAATGGTCAAGTAGGGTTTCCACTCAGCCTCATTTATTGTGGAATTTTATACAACCTCTATTAATTTTTCAAGTTTTCTTAAATGTACATAATTTTCTAGTAAATGATATTATAAGCTTAGTGATTTTTCTTTTTGCTAATTGTCATGTGTATTTGTAGGGCAGATCGTCAAGCTGGCGGCCCTTCAGGATGCGGCACGTGCGCCCTCGCTAGCACCGCGCGTTCGCCACGTCGCCACAATCACAGGTATTATGCCCAGCATTTACTACAGTAATCACACACTCTGTTCTGTACATGACAAAGTTCAAAGTGCATCGCAACCAAAATTTATTGAAATACCTTTTATAACAAATCATCACTCAATAAAAATTAACTTAAAGTCCATAATGCTAAAGTAGATAGTTGAGTGTGCTTAGAAGTTAATTTCCATGATTCTGAATTGAATATTTAAAGTATAAATGCGGCTATCAAGGATAAGTCTAGCAGTTAGCAATAAACCAATTATCCGCCCAGCCTTGTCCCAACTATGTCGGGTTTTCGAATGACAATCGGGCGGAACTGACAACTTCAAGGTACGAAGGTCTCGGATTGTAAACAATGGTCACTCATCCGCAGACCGGCTGTTGTTTCGATACTAGCCCTCAGCCAAAAAAAGCAGTATGACCAAAATATTTTGTTCAATAAAATGAGATTTAATTATGAGCGTGATTAGGAAGTGATTATTAAAAACATTGCATTATGAAATAAAATCTGCACATTTGCAACAAAGGAATAAAGGATACAAGTTGCAATATTTACTGTTTTAGTGAAACTTCATGTCTAAAAATACTCGCGTATTCAAGTATTGTAAATTGGTATGACTAATTAGGTAATACAATGGTGAAACATGAAATGAAAATGAGACGTTTTGAGGTATTCTGCGTTTTTTTTCCTTAAGGGGGTTTTAAGTTAAGGTTATGAATGGGGTAAAATTATAATGAAGGCGTGTGATTGGCTACGTGCCAGATGGTGGCTATTCTGGGCGGGCGGGCGGCGCGCGCGCATCCAGTCGGTCGCCGCGTTTCTACCTCCCAACCGTTGCGAGAAACTCGCTCGCACATACATAACATAGGAGACTCTTACCGTTCGTTCATTATTTATTTTTAATTAAGTTGAAATTTAATTTGTAAAACGTTTTCATGGTTACACAAAGTAAAGAAACGCATTTTTTTTTATGGCCCTACGAGACGTACTTTTCGGTGTTCTTTGAAATCTTGTGTTTTTTCATTAAGATTATATAGCAGTTTTTTTTAAATGATTGTAGGTAGGTAGGTTTGTCTTTAAATTACCAACAGTGTGCTGACTTATTGCAATTCATTATAGACTTAAATAAAATTCATTACGAACTCTCAAACTCGTATTGTTCACAGTTTTTATAACAGTCAGTTGTGTCGATGATGTAATTATAGTGTTTTTTATTTATTTACCACCAAGGTCTACTGATGCCAAGTTGACAACCTGAACTCGACCTAATACAAGAATGAAAGGTATTACAAACAAAGTTAAAGTTGGTCTTGAATGGCATGCTTGTAATTGTCTACGTTAACACATCTAATAAAAAGAAAATGTTGTTATCACAGCAACTTTTAATGGCACTTAACACTATGGAATTTAGAGACATTCTTGAACACTAACAATTCTGATTTGTTCACAACTCATCTTAATTTTTCCCTTAAAAGCCATTGAACATTTTATTTCATGGACTGGGTAATTTTTTTGAACAAGGTCTCTGAACGGTATCAAACCAATTAATCATGTTATTTGGCTTTCATTTTATCTGATAAGAGAAGTCTAAAAACCGAAAGTGAATCGAAAGTGAATTTACAACTTCAAAGAAAACGAGCCAATTAATCGATTGTATTCAATCTATATATCGGGGGGCGGCGCAATGAACTGACAGCCTTATATAATCAATTTTATACACAGTTCATCTGAAGTCTGAATCTTCATAAATCTTCACAATGGAATGTTAGCACTGATTTGTTTTGTATTAGTCATTCATTGCGATTGTACTATCAGATTTTTTCAGAATGAAACTATAGCAGTTCAATTGGAACACCTTTATCCGTTATGTAATAATCATTCCCTTTATTACGGCTTGTTCAATGTATGGGATAATTATGTTATAATGTAAGGCCCTTTATTCAAACTGTTAGTGATAAGGTCACAAAATTGCGTCACGATTAGCGGGGCAACCCGAGTCGGAGGTGACCCCGCTATGGTAGCGATGCCAACATATTGACGACATCCTTATTTTTATTGGTTATTCGAATGAGTACGTCGACCGTACCGCCTCCGCCGCTGAACTGTGCGTGTGGCCTCGCAATGTGTCTATTTGCAGGCCTTTCCATGTCAATAGTACCTAACTAAATGTATTATCCCACTATCGGTCAGAAATAGAAAGCCCGTAGAATTTCTCCGTACTCGAAATTAGGACGAGTTCGCACGTAGAAGTGCATGCAGGTAAAATTATGCGGTAAAGATAAATGTGCCACGGCACGGTTGGTATTTGCTATCTATATCCAAGCAGCATTTTATTTTTGATAATTTCTTCATACGAAGTTGCAGACAGTACGTAAATGACAGCGTACGTTACGTTATTATAATAACCTCGTTAGCCATAATTTGGTGTAAATGAAATCTATCCATATTGCCATTTTCGATCTGTGCCAGCTGCAATATGTGCATGTGTTGACACAGTTGTTAAAGATCGGGAGCCGTGAGCCTCATATTCGTTAGAGAGATGTGTATTGTTAAACAGCTTGTTGAAACGTTGATGCAATGATAAATTTGCATGTGATCGGTGCGACATTGCTGTAGTGCGGAGAGCCGGTGCCTGAGCAAACAATTTCTAGTCAACCAACAGGCTTGTTCTGTAGAGCACTATGCAGTTACCTTATGTCGCGAGATTTTATAGTGGGCAAGCATACAAAGAGATTGTTATAATTTTATTCAAATACCATTGTTATAGTTTTGATCGGCGATAAGTCACGTTCACTCTTTTATTTCTCTTCAATCATTGTCGCTAGTTCGATCGGTTCAGCGCTGTCCGTTATCGGATTTATGACGTTGCGTACATTATCTGCTATCTGTAGCTAATTACATCGTTGATTGTTTGGTAGGCGTCTACACGGTGCACGTCCGCAGATGTATGGTGAAAGTGATGTTACTCTTAGATACCTGAAAGATGTGCAATGTGATGTGAAAATCGTATAAGTTAGTGCAATATATGTGTTCGGATTATGACTGAAAAAAGACACCGGCCTCGGCCACGGCGTCGAGATGAGTTGTACGAGAGGCAACAGGATTTGCTGCTAGCTTGGAATCATGGTGAGCTATTGCCTAAGCCTAGATTTAAGTAGGAGCATTGCGTAACCGCTTAAAACAACTGTAGTTTAGACTATGCATACGAAAATAAAAAATAATTTCTCCGGTCTCGCTAAAGTAGTATCTTTATGTACCATGTAAATGTAACTCACAGTCAGAGATAGCTCTTGTAAAGCAGCTGTTAAACAGAGACAAAAACCTCTGTTAGAAGTTTACTGCTTCCACTTTCTATTAGCTGTTAAGAGTATACTGACTGCTATTCATCTTATGAGAATGGCGGAGAGGTCTGTTCTGATTGCTCCTAAATATCGATTGCGAGTGCAAGTGGCGCAGGCGTTTTACAACGTACTTACACGGAAACAACGCTTGTGCACCTGTTTCGTTTTATTTCAATGAATGCAAGTTCTGAACGGATACACAGTCAATTGCATTTATTATGTAACGAAAGCGACAGGGCACGGTTTTGCGTGGGAAGTTTTGGCACATTTTTTCTCACATAAAGGTACATGTAATCAAGGCTTGTCCACGAAATAATTGACTCAAATTAAGTAACGTTTTGTTTTTGTTTGTTTACAAAATGTCGAGTTAAAAGAAGTGCGTACCATAATATTTTGGAGAGCATCCAACGGATACACCAAAATAAGAATTGTTCAGGGAATGGGCACACATGTAGGGACATTTCAAAGTGCCTTTGCTTTAACTATATTATTGTTTGTGTCATAATGTCTCGTAATTATATTCTTGAAATAAAAAAAAAAACACAATTTACATAGGTACTTGTAGTTTCAATTAATGGGAATCGATGATATCAATCGATTGCTGCTTGATGATATTGCTATACACGTGGATAAAGGCGTCAGTATAACGTGCGCGTAGAGTATAATGTACCTACACGGTAATATCCTTATCAGTTATCATATCAATAAAGTAGTCGGGACTATACCATTTTATTTGAATGTCACAAACTTGCTTCTAATTCGGCTGATAGCAAACGAAACGCAATCTCGGCTTCAAAACTGTGAATTTCCGTTTTGGGTTGCTAACCTACCAAAATTCCTCCAACTTCGATGTTGCTTTCTATATCATACTGATTTTCCGTCCGATCATACTGAGTTTCCGAGATTCCTTAGTGCATTATCCATTTTAAAATGTCATACAAGATGCAATGTCATCTAAATTCAGTGATGCGATGTGTATCGTTTGATATTCGATTAAGATCAACTCAGACTCACAGCCCCTGTATTCGATCCATGACAATATACAGTGTGCTTCAGAAATGTGTGGTCATATTTAAGGGTGTGGTAAGCACCATCAAATTGAACAACTTTTTCCATGGGATCAACATCAATCAATCTGCCTAGCCTTCATTTTCCCAACTATATTCGGGTCGGCTTCCAGTCTAACAGGATGCAGCTGAATACCAGTATTTTACATGGAGCGACTGCCTATCTGACCTCCTATCCACATCCCAGTAACTGGGTAATACGATACCCCTTGGTAAGACTGGTTGTCAGACTTCTGGGCTTCTGACGACCCGTAACGACTGTCAAAGATCCACGACTGACAGCAAATACCAACGGCTTAACGTGCTTTCTGAGGCACGGAGGAGTCTCGTTATGTAAAGATGGTCATCCATCCACAGACCAACCCCGGCAAGCGTAGCTTAACGTGATGGATCGACCTGTGCGGCAGTCATTACTTAGCCACGAGCTCTCCTCTCTCCAATATCGCCATTACGATGTTGGTCCCATTGAGAAAGTTGTTCAGTTTGATGGTCTGCACAATATCCTAAAATATGACCATACATTTCTGATACACGCTGTAGATCTGAGGGTCTAGTGTGAGTTTCGTTTAACCATCTCGATTTTACGCTTCGACCGCGTTCGGCGCTCCGATTGGTCCATCACCAGTGAAGGCCAGTGAAGGGCCAATCAGTGCGCCGAACGCGGTCGATGCGTAAAATCGAGATGGTTAAACAAAACTCACACTAGACCCTCAGGTTGAAAAACTCGCTTTATTGACAGATGATATGACGTTTTTTCAGTTTTGCATCTTCTGTAATCTTCAGGGAACCGAAAGAGGTTATCAGTCGACAAGAGAGTCTGTTTGATCTACCATCGTACTAGTTTCCACGCTTCTTACCCACGGGCAGAGATAGGTTATTATTATTCAGTAGAAACTACACGACACAACACTGATATCATCGTTCTAAATATATTCTAAAGAGGAAAGTTGCGTTTGTTTCAGCACCAATACAAATTTACGACTTTAAATAAACGATTTGTATTGGCTTTTGTTACTTCCTCCCTAACCCCTATTACATGGGACTAAAACATAACGTTCAGTGCCGGGGGCCCTCCTGAAGGGATCACTCTAGTCGCATATGGGATACCGGGAGCCCTCGCGGAGTGCTGATTTTAAATATAGGTTTTTCTTAGCGAATACAGCATTATAAACTGTGACATTAAAATCCGTTGTATATTTTAACAACATTTATTAGTAAATGCGTTGGTTATAAAATAGATAAAATAGATTTTTATATTTAAAAAAATCTTGTGTCAGGTGTGGGTATTTTAGGTGTGGAAAACCATTTTCGCGGTTACAAATTAATATTCACTAAAAATAAATCTCTGCCTAACCATTCGGGAAAACAGGCATAACGTTATGTTACAGTCAAAAACGTTTATAAAGACGAAATTTTGAGGACCCAGCATTTCTGTTTACTTAACATAGTGTTTGGTTATAAAGACCATCGGCTATAACAACTGTAATCCGACGGTCCCTTCGAAGTCGTTATAAACGGTTTTGACTGTACTTCTGTTTTCGCCGGAGCTCGATGAGAGGCTACAGGGAATATAATCATGCATGCGTCATAAAAAAAATTGAGACAAGAAGAAATATATTATGTACTCTTCGGTTTTTGCTAATTATTATCCTTGCCTGTCCGAATAATATATTACTTATAAAAACCTATAAAATATCATTAATACTGCGCAAATACAACAAAAGATTATTATGTCAAGGAAGCTTGATCGAGGG
Organism: Agrochola circellaris; assembly: GCA_914767755.1. NCBI lineage: Eukaryota > Metazoa > Arthropoda > Insecta > Lepidoptera > Noctuidae > Agrochola > Agrochola circellaris. The sequence goes on from OU611849.1 coordinate 8,572,756, forward strand.
CAAGCTAGAGTAGCTTTACTTGACCTAGGGCACTCTCAAGTACCTATTAGGTCAGTTCTGAGACCTAAATCCTAATCAACTAATATTATAAATGCGAAAGTGAGTTTGTTTGTTTGTAACGCTTTAACGCTAAAACGCCTGAACGGATTTGAATGAATTCGGCACATGGGTAGACCATGATCTGGGTTAGCACATAGAATACTTTTTATTCTGGGTGTACGTTCCCGTGGAATAATTTCCGACCTACACGCGGGCGTAGCCGCGGGCAAAAGCTAGTACATAATACTTTTATTTTCTAGCATGAGCTTGATTAGGGCAAGTCGTATTCAAATCACTGCTTCCCAAACAAAAGTTACTTTGCTAATCTCAATATCTAAATGAATTTTATTTTCGTCGGCTACTGAATAAAAACAAGCATTATGCGAACGCACGTTGTGATAATGTAATTAACAGGTAAAAATCAACAGTTACTTATACATGACGTGCCAATGACATAAATATTTTTTTACCTTAACGCTGAAATTGCAATATTTATATTACGTACTGTGCGTTTGCACTGGCGAAACATCGCAACAAAACATGTTGAAATCTCTAGTTCCTGTCAAAATTTGTATGGAGCATTGACAGAAAATTGAGATTCCAACATGTTTTGTTGTAAATGTTTCGCCAGTGCAAACGCACAGTTAGGTGCTATTAGTATAACATACATTCTATTGAGAGTAATTATCTACTGCTAAGAAAAAATTCAACTCATTACGTTGGTGTTAATAACTAAACAGAACTTTTTCGTTCACGTGTGTTGGTTTAATTTGTACAATAGGGATGTTGACAATTTTTTTTCCGTCTGGTATATTGTTACAAAATATTGGACACGTATTTTTTCTTTTTTTTTACGTAATCAAAAGATGTCTCCAGTCAACATCCCTATTACATATTTAACTCAAGTTCATTGTGTGGCTAATTAAATGCAATAAATAATTATCACATTCAAAAATGCGTGGGTGCATTGTGAATGGAATTCATATTATTAGCATGAACTCTATACGAATTACGTTGTACGGAGGGTGGCGCAAGGACGTTACAGAAGTGCATGCCCCCGCAGATCGGTCAGCCGCCGACGCGCCGGGAGGCAGATATCGATTCAGTCTGCAAGCGCCGTACCCATACTAAATACGGAAAGTAGACACTCCCTGCAACATACAAAGCGGCTATACAGTTAAATACTGCAATGCGCTCAACTTTTCTAGTCACGACATTGCATTGAAACTTGCAGCTTTCCAACTATTCATTATCTTGATCCAGACCTGTTCTGCCTACCTACTGCTTAGAAAATTGTAAATAATCTGCTACTATAATTGTTGAAGCTAGCATTTCCATTTAATGTTTTTTTTGTCTACAGAGGTGTGCAATAGCGAGGAGGTGCCCGAGGTAGAGATAGTCAGTCTTCTACAGGAACATATACCAAAATATCGCTTGAGAGCCGACAGTCTCACACAGTTTGGAGGTACAGATACTTTTATGCGCTTTGCTTTTAGATTTTCACTTCTTCGTTCAATCATTTCAAACTGGCAAAGCTTTCTTTCAATGAGCTTTTAGCAGCACCCACAAAGAGTTGTTTACGTTATCATTATCACCCAAAATCATTGTTTTTTTTCATAGTTGTATGTAACAATGTAGCAAATTTCATCTAGTTTTATATTTTTACACACACTGCATTTAAAAGCTTTATTTCGCAAAAATTATTGACAGATCTCTCAATATACAGAAATATTGAGACTACGACTACATCAGCAACTCGTGTAGTCAAAACGGCGGGTGGGGGAATTTCGCCATTTACGGCCGGATTCACCCAAAAATCAATACTTGTGTTTTCATGGCCACATTCATCATTTACGTCTAAATTTAGCTTTATGGGGATCATTACCTCTAAAGGAGGGTTGTTAAAGTATTTTAGTAGGCGTTGAGTACACTCAGTAGCGACTGGAACAATGTTCATAATTATGTTTTCTAGAGTCGTTTTAAAATTAATAATTGAGCGTAGGTATCCTGTGACTGAACGATGTTTTGAAGTTTTTCGACGAGTCGTCACATATTTTTTAAAGCTCTGTATTTTGGAATCGTTCCAAGCTAAGGACTTTTTTTGCTTGATCATAAAGTTCTGATTACTTCCCGAGTGTTTTCTGTGAACTTGAATCACTCATTTTAGTTTATTAATAGCCAGATTTAGAAAAATCTGAATTCATATTTATGTTTTGAGGAATCATTATTTACCATAAATACTGTTTTGGTTTATATTTCAATAGGGTTAAGCATGTTTATTTGGCATATCCTTACGACGAAGTTGCAGAAAAAAACCGGTGAATCATGGCGTTTATTACTTTGAAGTATTTTCTTAACAAATTTCTAAACTACGCAGGTCACGTTAGGGCAGGGCCTTGATTGCTACCTTCTTCAAATATAAGCGACAGGCACGACCTGGTACTAATTTCTCAGCAGCTTAAGGCAGACCTACAACAAAACAAATGTCTTTTCATCATGAAGTGAAACTTTGCCCAATATATTAGGAAGCTCATGGATAGCATGATAGAAAATTGCCTTTATTAAAGAAAAAGTAAAGGAATTCCTAATATTTTTGGTGTTGCGAATTCTGCCTTCTCCAAAGTTGAAGCTTCGTGTTTTCCCTCCCTAAAGTACTGTTTCACAAATTGTTCAAAAGTCATTTATTCAAAAATTCAATTATAAATGTGATGTAAGTATGTCAGATTTTACAAATATGGTCTCCTTTGGTTTTAATTATTTCATAAGTTGACATTTTGAATGATCTGTAAAAAAAACATGAGAAAAGCCTTATGTAAATATTAATCTTTACATTCGTCCTAGTTTGGTTTCAGTAGTTCTGCGTAAATTTCATCAGGTCAATGTTCAGTAACTAGGGCGTAGCCTACTTGTAAGCATTTTTTTGCTCGACGTTGATAGGCTTAAGACGGTTGAGCCGGAAGAAATATTATGTTGTTGGTTGCACTACATCTAGTATTAGAGTTAGAGCTATTCGATTTGCCCTACATCATTGTAACGTGATAAGGCTTATGATTGAATGCTTTGTGTACTTATTTATAAGATCAGCCTCAATCAATTCCAATGAACTAGAACGTTTAGTTTCCAGACCCAATGAACGACGGTGTGCAACGACTCTTGGAATGGCAAGGTGTCTTGCGAGACAGGGGCACAATAGTTTCTCTAAATGTCAGACTGCACAACGAAATGGAATACGGTTTAGAAGTACTCTGTGAAAGTAAAACGGTAATTTAGGTTCTCATTATTTAAAATGTTTTTAGCCTGCGGCCCAGACGTATAAACTTGTATACACTTTTTGAACGCTAATTGTAGTATGTTCCTATATAGTCGAATGACAATCATTTCGCTGGAACAGTCGTTAGCCATATTCATAAGGAAGTGTAATAACTAAAATGAATATAACTACCAACATATTTCTTGTAACTTAGAAGGCGAACTTTCTACTCTTTACTGCCTCATTTCATATTTAATCAATAGTAAATACTCATAATATCTTACTATCATAAAATATTATGACTCATTTGTCTAAGCATGTTAGTAAGAGGTATTTAATGTCGGATTTTAGTTCAACAATCTTTCTGTTTACATAATAGAATTTCGCCCGTGGGCATGTGACCGTCCGTATTTTTCCGAATATTCATGAAAAATTATTAATATTTTTCATGTTATTCAAGTATTTATTTTTTGAGTAGCGTTAGCCATTAATCTCCGATGTAATTGGCTCCAATTGGATTCTGTTTATTATTTCTAAAAGCTTGTGTTATTTTATCGGATTAACTAACATTTTTGATTAAAATTTGTCCACTATGAAAAAAAAACGAAGATGACATTTTTTTCTAAAAAAAAACAGTATTTATTTAAAACAACACAAGTGTAAGTCCATAAAAGCATAGGGGTAAACAGAAAAAAAAAACATTAAGAAAAGATGAAAAACGAAAAAAAAATAAAGATAGACCGGGGTCTACCTTTTATTTTATGTTTAAAGTTAATTTTAGATAATTTGTCATGATTATTTAGAAAAATACGGGCGGTCACATGCCCATGGGCGGCATTGTATATTTAAAAGAAATTCGTTAAGAAATGATAAGAATTTGACAAAGTAGAAGTGAGCTATATGTGGTGTTCCGCCTTAGTAAGTGTTTGAGTCGCGGTTTCCGGCGCCGGCGCCGTTCTTAACGCTATAAATAATGGTGTCTCATCGGTCGAGTCATCGCCCGCTGGCCAGTATGCGTCCCCGACGGGTCTGATGCGTGCCATCTGTCAACTTGCTGCGTTCGCTGCACATAACACCGATGCGATACTAGATATTTTAATGGAAATACCGTTCAAGCCAATGCTCTACTAATCAACTGCATAATGAAAGTTTAATCATACTGCCTACTCACGATATGTTCCCTGGCACTGTATAACAAGGAAGACCTTTAGTGGCTTCTAAGTCGAACAGCCAGTTTATGTGCACTCATATGCTGTTGTGTAACTTTAAAACTGTAATGATATAATTACGCCGGGCCCGTAGTAAGTGGGTGTACTCACAGGTGTAAAATTAAAGCAATGTATTCTTAGTACATGAGAAGTTCTCGACATTTAGCTAAAAGTCATTGTAATAGGACGCGATCTGAATAGATTTGAATTGGTGGTGGGATATAGCGGTTGATGTATCGTGTGATTCAGCGGCCCTTTGACGGTGACGCGTGTGTTTGGGCGTTTGAGTACTGGGTCTCAGTAATTATTTCAATGAGTGTGTTATACAGCAATTGGTACAAATTGGACTATGTACTAGCACATACCATACAAAGTACAAAGGTTTTGCGTTCCGTTTGTAATAGCTATGTTCTCATATATTTTGATATTTTTCAGGATACGAGAATCAAGATTGGTTCATACCATCCCCGGCGCTGCCGGTGAGCGACAAAGACCTCGCACTCACTCCTGACCAGATCAGGGAGACTCTCAATTACTTCCGTGAGTATGCATGTTGTTTCATCATTTATTACGGTTTTATAGCATAACAAAAACTATGCATTGTCTTTGAATGTTTTTATTTCAAAGGGTAGCGGATTCTATGTTTTATATCGTGTTTCACATAAAAGGTATTTCATTTTAATGTTTCATGAAATGGAATGCGTCGTTGGTCTAGTGGCCGCTAGCGCTGAGCATGAGGTCCCGGGTTCGATTTCTAGGTCGGGAAAAATATTTTTGGGTGTTTCTATCTGGAATTTGTCAGAAGCAGCTCGGAGTATGGATTTGTACCCTGTTGATGGCAACAGGCTCGTCTCCTATAATCCTATTACATGGGACTTCTGGCCAAATGTGGGTGTACTATACTGGGTGGCAGGGACATCGACGCGAAGCCGGTTACCATGGATTCAGTACATGATTCTGAGCCTCCCTGCGTTGAAAATTGAAGTCGGTTATTTAAAAAAAATCTGCTGTTGCATACATTTTGACCGCGTAGGTATTGCACTTTTCTATGAAACTGCAGTTTTTTTTTTAATAAACCACGATAAATTTCAACTCAGGGGGGTTCAGAATCATGTACTGAATCCATGGTAACCGGCTTCGCGTCGATGTCCCTGCCGTAGGTATTGCATAATATAACATCAAGCCTGAAATCCCCGAAGGATTCGGCCGAGGTATATCTACCTATACAGGGTGGCAGGGACATCGACGCGAAGCCGGTTACCATGGATTCAGTACATGATTCTGAACCCCCCTGAGTTGAAATTTATCGTGGTTTATTAAAAAAAAAACTGCTGTTTCATAGAAAAGTGCAATACCTACGCGGTCAAAATGTATGCAACAGCAGATTTTTTTTAAATAACCGACTTCAATTTTCAACGCAGGGAGGCTCAGAATCATGTACCTACTGAATCCATGGTAACCGCCTTCGCGTCGATGTCCCTGCCACCCTGTATAGGTAGATATACCTCGGCCGAATCCTTCGGGGATTTCAGGCTTGATGTTATATTATGCAATTGGAATTGCTTCTAATGTTAATGTAATTAGTTATATGTATTATAGAAACAATGACATAAAACTTGTAACATAAAACAGTTATGGATTGATTGATCATGTTCATGTAATAGTTTGTAAATTACTTAGTTATACTTTCATTACACGCACGTCCTTTCATACTTACTATAATATAAACTCATTACATTACATTGACATTAGAAGAAATTCCGATTGCATAACATAACATAAAATCACGCTTGTAATACCCGAATTGTTATACTCATTTGGTCAGAAATACCATGTACCATAGAATTATAGGAGACGAGCCTGTAGCCATCAACAGGGTACAAATGCATACTCCGAGTAGCCTACTGCGAAATTCCAGATAGAAAAACCCAAAAATATTTTGCCCGACCTGGAAATCGAACCCGGGACCTCATGCTCAGCGCTAGCGCTTGCGGCCACTAGACCAACAAGGCATTCGATTTCATGAAACATTAAAATTAAATACCTTTTATGTGAAACACATGTTTCATATAAATATAAATAAGGACAGTTTTAAAACGATGGTTTCTAGGTGTATTTCCAAAATCAAAACCGATATCATTTTTTTTTATTGTTGTTTAAAAATCAATCTGTAGATTTTTCATAATAATACATAGTAAGTAAATCTTTTACAAAATATACTTGGTGAATCGCTGTGCATCTATGGTTAAACGAGCAATTGATGCAAAATGTAAAACAAAACATCTGCTTTTATATTGCGCTGTTCTCAAACCCGATGAAAATAATGTTTTCCGAAAATAATTAAGTACTTACAGTGGAAAAAAAAACATGCTGTTTTTACATTATCTTTATCCCTGGTGTTCCCTTAGACCCTTTTTGAGAACCGAACGAAGTGGAAGAACATCATACATAAACCTACTTAGGCCTTTGTATGTTTGTGTGTATTTATAATGTCGGGTGTTTATATCCAAATCGCAGATACCTTCAAGAAAAAAAATACAAAACACTCCTGATGAAAAACAAATAGCAATAGCACATTTAGAACTTAGTGAAATATTTATAGAATGATATCACTAAATATCACTAAAATTCTGAGCTACACATGTATCTGTTCAATTCCTTTCGCTCTGTTTTTTATTTTTTCATATTTGATGAGCATTTTCCTTTGGTATTAAAGGGCATAACGCTATCTAGGGTGTAAGATAGGTATCTATCTGCAGTATCCAGCTATTTTAAAATTGAACCTCAGTGGATAGGTAATTAGGTCCTATTTAAAAAAATCTATTGACACCTGCCAGTCCTACCTAGCCCTAGGTCTAAACTAAAAATGAATACTAACAGAATAACATATTTTTCAAGACTTTTTCTTGAAATATATTGTTATTAAGTACTTAGTTACATAATAATATGACTTGTGAATTTTCTCATAAGTATTCTATATAAAAAATATTTGGCGGCCGAATAATTTGAAGAATTTAGTTAGAAGTAGGTAATTAAATACTTGAATGAAATCGCATCATTCATCTTCCCTGATGTTGAGTAATATCTGTAGGTATTTATTACTTTTATTATGTTCTACCCGCAAATTCCTAAGCCTTGATTTTCTATCGTATATTATAGAGTCGACCGCATTGTTTATGTGGGTGACGTATTTGTCCGCCGGGTGGTCGGTATGCTAGTCATATCTGTGGCAGCACTGCGCCTGCGCGAGCATAAAGACGCGCGACCACCAGTGCCGGTCGCGCCGGTAGCCACGCGGCACGCGTGCTCCCTCATCGCCCGCCGCAACGGCTCGATCGATACCGCGACTCCGAAAAACGACTTGCGCCGCACGCATCGCGCATCTTACGCCCCGTGCTAAACTTAGGAGTAGAGGTGCACCGTTGCACCGGCCGTGTACCAAACCGTTTTCTATCACACGTGCCTCACCCTGCCGACAAAAGAAGCGATATAACACTAGAAAATCCAAGTTCTTTACGTTTGTGTCATTATAGACTGTATTTTGTGATACTATGACTTATGTAAGAGGGTGAAACATTCCGCTTGTAGCCTTATTAGTGTTTTACATGTTTTTTTAATTTTAATCAGCATTCTGGTAATACCAATATAATATTCGGCATGCTGTAGAAGGTAAATTAGCAAGTCTCTGCGTCATTGATTGGGGGTGGTTTGGGAGTCGGGGGACTCGAGACGCGACGGCGACGCGGCGTCGCAACGCGCAACAGCTGTGAGCCAGATCTGTTATCTTGACCGTGAGAGCATAATTTTATTATGTTCATTGTTTTGTTGTGTAGTATTTTACAAAATTTAAATATAATAGCAACTATCTGTTTCCCGTATTTAAGAGTATTTAGGCTTTCAAGAAAACTGCAATTTCAGCCCAATATTTTCGATAACTTAACTTATATCGTAAAGCAGTCAAGTAAAAAATAGCACTGAGGTTAATTCCATTCAGTAACTTAAATATACATGTTATAAAATTGCCGACAGCGTATGCTTTTATATAAGATCATTTATTTATATGGGTCTAGTCTAGTTACCTATATAAGCATGTATATGCACAGCCGTATATGTAATTATGTTATTAATAATATGTATTTTATGTAATAAATTTTTGTAGTGCCTACACTGCTGAATTTCCCAATGTTAACAAATTGGTTGTCGCTCCAGCCATAAAGTTGTGGGCATGCGTATAACAGTCTTCGAAGCGATTGTTTTCAACGCAAGCACTCGCATTTATAAGTGGAAAGTTGTCCAATTAATCATTATGATAAAATATATCTTTATATATAATAATAACATGCTTGATTGCACACAATTAATGGCGAAAACAGGCGCTTCACTCTGAAACAATCCTAAAAGCTTCTTATTGACCATCTTCGTCTTTTATACATGTATTCTCTGAATAATGGGACCTGTCAGATATTGAATTATGATATCTTTCTGTCGATATCAATATCGTTCAGTATAGAAATATTGTCCGGATAAGTATCCGGATAATCCGGAAACTTCATTCAAAAATTCAAATTAAATTCTATAATATTTTTTTTGGACATTTGTTCACGTTACTGCACATTTAATTCACTACGTTTTTATATAAAAACGTTAGTTTTGCCACAATACAGTTAAAAAGAATTTTATTAAGCTGTGCGCACCTAACCGCGGACTAGGAAATATAGTATAGTAACCTGAATCATTATGCGTAACGGTCTGCGATTGAATGTTCATTGGGTGTAAGTGATTTTCAACTACAACATGCAACACAACTATGTGAAAATTCAGTACTTAGTTGCAAATACATTTCTAAATCCACAAGTATGAGAAGGGCTAAAATTCAAACTGTAACCAAAGTCAGGTTTTCTGAATCCCCCAACGCCAGAAATTCAAACTGTAACCAATGTCAGGTTTTCTAAATCCCCCAACGCCAAAAAATCAAACTGTAACCAAGGTCAAGTTTTCTAAATCCCCCAACGTCAAAAATTCTAACTGTAACCAAGGTCAAGTTTTCTAAATCCCCCAACGCCAAAAAATTAAACTGTAACCAAGGTCAAGTTTTCTAAATCCCCCAACGCCAAAAATTCAAACTGTAACCAATATCAAGTTTTCAGAATTCCCCGACGGCAAAAATCAAATGTTGCTATGAAATACAGAATATCAGTCATATTTGATGAACATTATTGGTCGGTTTATGTCAACATCCTCTATAAAAAAAGTCACGATAAAAAAATCTTAGTTCTAGGTGCTTCTAGCTTGGTGTGTGTAATACACATTAGCCCAAGTAAAATGACGCGACTGTAGTGTAGGTACACATCTATTTAATTTATTCTGCTCATTATATCTATTTTGAAGAAATAATTATTATTATGAGTAAAGTGTATGACCGTATGACGTAGGTATTCGTTGGTAAACTTGCTTATTTAACCTAAGACCTTTGTTAGTATAGTATCATGGGTTTACTAACGTTTAATTTATATTTAGGTTGTGTTATTTCTATATATTCAACAAAATAAATAGTATAACATTTCACAAAAATATTTATTTATACTATATATAATATTTACCTATTATATTATTTATTTATATTTATTATTTTATTTTAGGTATATTAAATAAACACTATGTTTTAATTGAAGCATGTCTGTGATAACTATGATGCTTACGAGTAGTTAAGATTTGCTTTTATTCAATTTATTTTATGTAGGTAGCTGAAATGTCTTCATTACATACTTAGGTAGATAATTTAATAATAATCGCACTTTGTAGTTTAATATTTTTGTCATATCACTTGCGTGCTCGTTATCAGACAGCTTATCTTAATAAATTCGTCCAGTGAGGAGTGTATGAGGAGCTCCGTTTAATCATATACATAGTGTGCACGTCTCGTGAGTAATTTTTGTATGACTTGAACGTTTGTGTAGAATACTAATTTAGTTTTAGTTATTGGTATGGTATCGACGGAAGTGGACGTGGCCGGCCGTTCGCTGCGCGAATCTGTCTCGATACCGTTCATATGTGTCGTGTTCGCGCAAATAGCGTGCTGCCTCTGTACTGCAGACGCCTGCACTTGATCGTGAAAGTTTATTACCACTGGCCTCAAACACTAGAACCGTTACTAAAAGAAATCGCCTTGTTTTGAGATAAAGGTTGTTTTGTGTGTAATTTCAGTGGTTAGATTGGAATTTATATTGTCATTGTGTGGCTTAATTCAAAAGCTTATCGATAATTCATTTAATGTTCTAGAATTTTGTAATAATCGGTATTTTATGTGAATCATGTGTTGTGTATGCATGCAGTATGTATAGTGGCGTAACTACAACTATATTGAAATCTATGTTTACGAATAATACCGGTGATAATACCTTTCACTTGGATAATATGCTTCTTTAGCATGGAGTTGGAAGTATTAGTCGTCACGTGACGCGTCCCCTGATTATATACCATCACCGAACTTGACCAGACCCCGACATTGTTAATGGTTAGTTACAAGCGCGTCTGACATTGTTTGCTCATTGGTATGAGTGTATTCGCGGGTGTGCGTACAGGGCCAAAATTACGTCAGATTCTGTTAACCTACTTTCATTTTACTATAAAGTTTGTAAAGTAATTGGTATAGCAAAATTTAAGATCAATGTCATTGATAAATAACCACGTAATAGATTCAAATTTGTTTGATGATTTTACGGTCTTAGATCGGTGTATTTGTACAATGCAAATAAAGTAACATTATAATTCAATAGAAAAAAATAAAAAAATATCAGCACAATTAAAGTACACTAGTAATTGAGACGGGTAAAATTTCATAAATTACACAGGCCGTAAGACTCGGTCGATTAGGTATGTGCGCTTATTTCGGTTAATCGTGCAGTTTGCTCATGCGCAACATTATGTATTTGTAATGTTGAACTAATTGCTTTAAGTTAAAAAATGCATTGCCTTCCAATACATCACCTGGATCGTAAAGTAACAGAAGGAAAATATCTTGAGTTAATAGAGTTGCTATTTGACGGCCAGTAAGATGAAGGTAAACGACCATAAAAATGACCGTGACCATGAGATGTCACTATAAATATAATAAAAAGTTGGGTATGTCGTTTAAATTGATATAAAAACCGATTGAGGTGTGACAAACGATGTGAGGTCATTGTATGCAGTAATTTTGGAATCGATGACAACATTCCTAAATTAAATCACGTTAAATTTCTTTGTTTAGAATACTTTCAACAGTCGTGCACATAGCAGTCTATTTGTCGGTGGTCCGCTGCTGTGCATTACCGGTTGTGGTGTAAAGCCTTTCGGGAGAGGTTGCTCGACGTCAATGTTAAATCACGTGCAGCCCGGCCTTCACTTCTGTACCTACTCGATAAACTACTATTTAAAATGACAAATACCTATATCAACTAAGAAATATCAAATACAATTACACAGTGTAAACAGTCAACGAAAAGTTCAGGTGAAATGACTCTCTTAATAATATTGTAGTATTTAGGTTCTTAAATAACTAGGTCAGGTCAGATTTTTTGGGATGTTGTTAGGATAGATACCAATACTGTGAAACCAAGTTTGCAACTTCGAAAGACTTGTGTTAACTGCGTGGGGCTCAAAAAACTTCGAAGTTTTCAGACTTCTTTCAGTTCCCAAAAAATCAGAACAGTGTAATTTTATGCAACCCAGCGCGATTTCTGTGTCTACTATGTCTGGCCTGAACGCCATTTTCGTAAAGTAATTTTGACTACTTATTTATTGTTTTTATTCATTGAACAATGTTAGTAGCGCACTTCAGGCTCATCTTCTTAAGGTTATTTAGGAAATTAGAGGCAACTGAGCAATTACACCGTTAATGCGTTTGTTTTTTTCACTTGACCGTGAAAACGCTACCAAGTCAGATACTTAACTGGTAATTTAAGTACAGACTATTGGGTCTGCAAAGATTATTGAAGGATTTATCAATCCAAATACCAGTTTCAATAGTTCAATACCGAAGTAAAAGAATTTCGCATCAGCTAGATAAACACGAACTGTGAAGAATAGGAATTGTTTATCGAAGTTTCTTCCTTTATTTTTATCTACCTGAGATCAGATAGATAGATTTATTTATTTTTGTGTCCATAACGTAAACGTCTGCTCAAATTTTAGAATAGTTATAGGATTATTTTCATAGGCTCCGCCCCTAACTGGCCAAAACTGGGTGCATTATACTTACATACAGGTGTATGTAAGTATAGTGCACCCAGCTTTGGCTTAACCCCTAAACGCCTGTATTTCTCGAAGGGTTGGGCAGAGGTCTGCCCAACCCTTCGAGAAATACAGGCGTTAGACCTGCCTTTGTTTTCCTTAACTAAACAATATATAAAACATACCTTATTTACATGTAACATTACCTAAGCGAAGGCGTGGGAGCGCCCGACTCTGCCCTCATTTCGGTGTATAAATCGATAACTCCAACATCAGAGTAAAACCTCATTCAATTAACTAACACTCGGTTTTAGACATTTACATGGCGTGAGCGCTATAATCGGGCTTCGCGTATTATGAATTTCATAAGAGAGCAACTCGCTTGGCCACCCGAGCGTGATGCAGATATCCACCAGCTACTTACACTATCCTGTCAGACGTGTTCCATTACATCCTCATGTGAGTGGTCGACACGATTCTCGTGATTTTACAGGTATTACGTCACTATAAATATTGGTTTTAGCAGAGTGTAAAATGGTTTGTCAGTTCAGTTCATTTGTGACTTTACGTCGGAGACATTGTGCATAGGAATCGGAGTGATACAATATAACAAGTGGACGAATAGAAGGAAGTCGATCGGCGCTTGGGAGTGATCGCCGGCGTGCAGCGGGCGGAGCAGATGGTCGCGGGTCGCGCGCGTCACGGCGGAGGGCTGCGCGGGCTCGGGCGCGGGGTGCGCGGGCGGCTCGCGCGCCTCGCCGCCGCCGGGCTTCGATCCCGAGCTCTTCCAGGAGTTGAGCTACCTGCCCGACGCGGAACTCCAAGAGTGTCTCGGAGAGTACCCCGACTTCCTGTACCACGTCGCGAGGGACAAATTCGGACGACTATACTTTCGCGTGATCAGGACCTTGCTCCTTGATAGAGGTATAGCATCATGTAGATGGGTACGGTTGTCACTGTCGATCACCTCATCGCTCGCCGTCACTACCAATGTCGTCTGACCATCCTTTCGCTTTTCTTCTCTGCAGCGCGGTGATTTGCATACCATTTCCTTTAGTTGTGCTTATTGTCATGTAATCACTGTAACAATATAAGAAAGGCCTGTCAATTACGTACGGCCAAAAAAAAGCAACTAGCAACTAACCTAAACATTATCAACCCCTTTTAACTGTACAAAATAAACAGCATTACACATTTTTGTACTTAACTAACCCTTTTCATTGCTTCCTAATAATTGATGTCGCTAAATGTGCTCTTCTTCCTACATGGAAATGAAAACTAAAGTAGTAAAAACTCCTTCATTAAAATAATTCCTGACGCGTTCTATGTATGAGTTAACAATGATATGAATTCCATGAGTAAAACTTGCATAGTGTTGCCAGATAGATTTCATGTTTTATCCCTTTTTCATTGAAATTGAACTGAAAGTAAAATCTTTCATGAATAGAAAAGTAGGTAAAATCACTATAATATTTAGTCTCTTTCATCTTTGAGTAATTTAGCTTATAAATGTAACTCATTGATTCCTGTTTAGGAATCTTATTAGAAAATCATTGATTTTCTTATCTAATTGTAGGGATATTCTTTATTGTATGGTCACCATTTTAAATACCCTGATAACTGTCTGTAGACTGTTTATAGCATTCGTTTAGCGTTAATTTTGTAAAACGACTGAAACTATTAATTAATATGCTTTAAAATAACAATAATAGGTTCAAACATATTTATACAAAATATATTTTTTACTTTTGTTGTTTTTGACTTCCTGAATGGCAACACTAAGATGTCTTGAACTGGAAGTGAATGCAACAAAAACTGTGAAAGTCTTTCAGTATCGTGTGAGAGATGTAAGCGCGAACACAATCAATATCCGTTGTAATCTTTAGAGTTAGGTAAGAGTGGGAAACACTCGCATACCTGCGCCCGCGTCGCATTCAATGGAGCTATTATATCAGTCAGTCCGTTCCCATAAGTTTTTATTCTTGAAAGCAGCTTCGCCGTTAAAGCATTTTGTACCTCGTTAAAGTTTATGTTGTATACAGTTAAAACACTCATCAACATAAATTCTTCAATGAAAAATACACAACCTTTGACACTTATGAGTGTAAAGCGTAATAAACTAGACTAGACATTTTCTTCGGCCATATTCTTTTATGATTTACAGACTTACTAACACAAAGTACTTAAATATTACAACAATAAAAATAAAATACATGTGAGAATCGAAAGCGGATTAATGGAAACAATGCGTTTAGTGAAACATTAAAAATTACAAAGTTGACTGTAAAAAAAGTCGATGTGTATTTGTTTTGTAATTTACTGTTCCCACAGAGTGGATACAATAGAAAAGTATGTTTTGTGTGCCCTCCGCAAGAGCGCCATGGAGTCCACACGCCATTGCGTAGTACTCGCGCTCCACACTCCACAGTCACTTACTTGATCGGGAACTTCATGCTCGTATAAATTGTCGCTTTGTCGCCAACGTTACAAGCCAGTGCGGTTCATCGATGTAACATCCCACTAGTGCCATTCCTCGAATCGCTCAGTTCATGTGTAATGTTGCATTTAATAATCGAACAATAGGGGTTCGATGAACGCCCGGAGGCCAAACACATGTGATGTACTCCCGGGTTAGTAGATAATTTATAATTAGAACAATTAATTGTAATCACAATAGGTGAATTGTAAATATTTGAGCGCAACATTTAAAATTCAGCGATATCTTATCAATGTGATTGAAGCGGGCGAGCGGCGAAAGTAAACGTTATTCGGTGCTAACAGTGCGTGCTTACACGATGTTTTGCGATACTTAGTGATTTTAGCTTGCTAAGTACCGTGCATGGTATCGAATTATCCGCCCATTGTGCCTGTGTATTACAGTGATTGTTTACACGATTAAAGGGGCAATATTACCTATGCACGGGAAGTCGAAATTGTGGTTACAATGTTTTTATTGTGTAAAAGTTTCTACAATGTTTCTTCGAGTGGACTAACCAGTACTATAAATACACCGAATCATTATTCAACTAATACCGGTTTGATATTGTTTGTATTTATTTTATTGGATTAGAATTTTGATGCACAAATCCCTCTCAATTTCTTTTTAAAGCTTCATTCAGATATGATTGATTAAACGAATTAAAATATTTATTACGGATTTTTTTTTATTTATTGAATGCCAATGAAGGGATTAAACGAATTAAAATATTTATTATGGTTTTTTTTTATTTACTGAATGCTAATGAAGGGATTAAACGAATTAAAATAATTATTTCGGATTTTTTATTTATTTATTGAATGCTAATGAAGGGATTAAACGAATTAAAATATTTATTACGGATTTTTTATTTATTTATTGAATGCTAATGAAGGGAATTGTCCTAAAAATTCTTCACATAACTCGTCAATGTAGTTCCTAATAGAATTCTTAGCAATTCTATGAATCACACCAATTCATGCAGATTATTTCACCTGTAATTGGCTTCATTCTCTACTTTAGATACCAATAAAAGATCCCTCATTGTATTAATCCAAGTGTGCTATCCAGCCTAAAGCTGTATGTGTACGAAGCACATCTAGGTCACCGCTCCAATCGATTGCTTTATTAATAGGACAGCTTTGAGATGAAGTTAGTCTTCACGCTATTTTAGTGCTTATAAATATAAAATATTGATCCACTGTGGCCTCTTTGGGAATACACTGTAGTTTGCGAGCGCGTTGGGAGTGTCTGAGAATAGATAGCTATAAATATTGTTTTTTTTTGCAAGGTTACCTTAGACTATTTGTAAACTAGTTCAAATACCTGTATCGTAGCATACTAAATATATAGACAAAAAAAGACTTTATTGAAACGAAATACAATTAAAATAATTTAAAAAAACGCTAAAACAAAAATGTGGAGTAAATTATAATTTGACTCTATTGTTTAATCAGTGGTCTTTGTATTATAAAATTAATATGAGCGATCGATAATGTAACCGCAGTCTGTGGTCATGTTGAAGGTTGACATAATGTATGCAAAGTGGTAGCGACACGTTTTAACGTATCACGAGTTTTATTTAACAAGAACCTAAGTAAAGACAAAATTATCAGAATGATGCTGCGCAGACGCACACTCAGTCTAATAGCGTCTGGAAGAAGTGCCAGAAACAGTACCGTGGAGAAAACATTTGTATAATTTAGTGATACCACAACTTTTTCTAAAATAGAAAATCTGTTTTTCAAGCACAAATATTTACTATATTAGAAAATTGGTTTCTAAATAAGATTTTCTCTTGGGCTTCGTATCGAAGAGTACACATTCATCCATTGTAAGCGTACACACATAAATAAATCTCATTAAAACTTAGCATCCAAGTTTTACTCAGCATTACTCAGAAGAAAACAACTCCCGATATCTTGACTTTAATTAAACCGATGTAAGTAGTTTATCTAGATACCTCTATCTGATCGTTTTGAGTATCAATATTATAAGTACTGGCACAAGAATGTACTTATCTAACCCAGTCCCAGATCCGGTTTTTCGACTCAGCGAAATGTGTATAATTTTGATCCTCGCTGCTTTTACTTAGGTACCTGTAAGGTAAGGTTAAGATAGCATAGCAACGTAATCGATTGACCAAGTATGTTTTGTAACATATTGTACGACAATATTAGTCATCGTTCAAAACCAATTAACTTTTTTACTACATACGCGTGACGATACTTTAATATAAGAGCAAATACGCTATTGGTAGGGTTATCGTTCAGAGCGTTCATCCAAAAAGTTGGCAACGACGCAAATAGCTGTCAAATATTTACCTATTTTGATTAATTTGGCAATATTACTGTATGGAAATAAGAAATATGGCTAACTAGTGAAATAGAATACTAATAATGAATTGCAATTATAACAATGAATTTGATGTTGTAACCGTTTTAGGTGTAAAAAAGGCATTGGAAACTTTCCAAATACTTCTTTTACATTAAAACTAAATATTCCGTGTTATGATATTAATTATTGCATTTCATTATCAATATTTTAGTTCACTAGTTAGCTATATTTCTTATTTTCATACAGTAATATTGCTAAATTAATCAAAACAGCGAAGTATTTGACAGGTATTTGCGACGTTGCCCACTTTCTGTATAAACGCTCATAAGCTATACCTACAGACATATTACCTTTGCATGCCTATGTTGTGTGATAATTTATATTGTAGAGGTTTTTTTTCCCTTCTTATTACTGTTATTGGCTAAGCAATATCAATATTATTAAATATCAATTTTCTGTATAAACAAAGGTGCAGAAAAATAACTGGAGACACTCTCTAATTAAATATTTAATTATCAGCACCAATACTAGTATCAAAGAAACCACTTAGGATTAATCTCTTCATCGACAGAGATAGTATAAAGTACGATTATTTGTATCTATAAATTGTATATATAATTTGCGCTTGCTTTTAGAAATGCTATATTGATTATAGCATAGCCGTTGTTGCCGATTGCTACATAGTGGTGTTCTTTTTACAGTTCTATGCAGCAACAGGGTGAGCCAAATGACAAAAACCTACAATGACATCGAAGCGGTAACACGGCTCTTAGAAGAAGTAAGTTATGCTATTTATTTTGCTAATGTAATTCATCTAGAGAGGTATATTACGTAAATGGGAGTGCGAGGACATCAAGGCAAACTCCACACCTTGATGCGGACTGGTTTATGTCACAATCTTGTCTTCAGAGTGCATTTGTGTGTCTAGTTTTATACTTTTGTCTTATTTGGACCTTTACGTTCTCGCTGTAATATTTGGCGCTTTTTAATATGATTTTGGCTATGTAGAAATAGTTTTATTGGTAGGTAATTTTCATTGAGTGACATCTCTTTGATAAGAGGTTGTGTGGAAGGATCGTCATCACTTGTTACTGATATATTTCAAATTTTTGCAGAAAGAAAAAGATTTGGAGCTAACGGCTCGCATCGGTAAGGAATTGCTAACTGCCAATGGTCGTTTGGAGGCGCGAGTCACCGCGCTCGAAGGCGAGTTGCGAAGCGCTCGGGACCACATCACGCAGCTGAGGCACGACCTCAACGCCAAAGCGGATCTACTACAGGTAAACACAAAAAATCTTGTTTTGTATTTCCCCAAATCAATCTAGAAGTTGGGGAAAAGAATGCCGGATACTTTTCGCCAATAACTTGAAGTTTGAAAATTAATTGAAGCGACACTAACCTGCCATACGAGCCCTTTAATAGTAGTGTGTGAGAGCTGAAGAATGAATGTATAATTGTTTGTTTAGGTTCTGCATGACAATAACGCTGAGAATTTATTTGCTCTTTGAGTTTCTGACCTTTGTATCCGATGAGTTATGCTCGCAGTTGTCGCGCATGTCAAGAATAAATAATCTTTTATTATTCTCACCGAATGATTTCATCATCAGCACAATTCATTATACAAGGAAAAATATTCTTGTTATACTTGCAAATCTTAAATATTATCTTGTGGGAAAACAGAATCCACTTAATTTGAGGAAAGTTCTTGTCACGGCCAAGATTTTGGCGAACAGGTAAACCCAAAAGCAACTCACGGCCATTTGGTCATAATGTTGTAAATGTATACAAAACCGGTATAAAATAAAGTCATCAACCCAGACATTCTTTAAAGTTCAAACCAGGCTTATGTAATATAATAAATATAACACAGTACAAATCATTGTGCAGGTGTTAACAAATGACACAGAAGAGTGTTCATCCCCGGAGGAGCAGGAGGCTGCTAGCGCGGCGTTACTGCGCAGGCGCACCGGAGCGCTCGAGCGCGAGAACCGAGCGCTGCGCGAAGAGGCCACGCGCCTCGCCGCCGGCGCCGACAGCGCAGAGCTGGCTGAAAGGGAACTGCTTAGGGACATTGCACACCAGCTCGGTATGACAACTTCTACTTTTAAAAAACTTTCCCTACCGCCTAGGCACCTGCCCCACCGCTGACAAGGAAGAGACTAGCTGTCAACGATTTTCTCGCCCACGAAACGTACTAAAGATTGTAGGGGCCGTGTAAGTAAAAGAGATACATATATTAGGGATTAAATATGAAATTGCCGTTTTGTATTGAAAAATTCAAACAATTTTTTTTCTAAGGCAAACTATATTTATTTAATCAAAGTATTTAAATATCTCATCGTCTATACATTTCTGCCATCACATGAAAAGGTCATTTACGCATTTGCGGTAGAACTCTGAGGACCTGGACTCAACAAACTGTGTGAAGGCATTTTCTATTGCATCTTGGGAAGAGCATTGTTGCGGCGTTTGACCAAGAGTCAGCCAAAGCGTTGTTCGCTTGCGATTATCGTAAAGAATCCACTTTTCATCACACGACAGAATTTACCCCAAAATCCCTTTATTTCTGTACCGGTTCAACAAGTTTCAACGCGCACTTCTCTCTGCAGATCAGTCAAATACTGGGGGACCAATTTTTCAAGCTTTTTTATCTTACCGATGTATGTATGCTAACATCAAACAATGCCGCTAATTCCTTGGTAGTTTGATACGGATCGGCTTCCACCATCGCATTCAATTCATCGCATTCTTCAAGTCGAAGTTTCGACTACGAAAGCGATTAAATCAAAAACGCACGGTGCGTTAGCCGTATCCTCTTCCAACACAACATTGATATTGCGAGCTGCTTCTGCTGCGGTCGTTCCACGTCGGAACTCGTATTCAAAAATTACTCTTATTTTCAATGTATCCAACTTTACTTTAGAAGCTGAATGAAAAAACAATTGAAACTCAAACAATCTAATATTGTACATTTTTCAAATTTAGAATGTAATAATTATCTTGGGGAAAATGTTTCATTCTGGAATGTCACACCATGCAGGTTTAGTTTTAATCAAAGTGTCCAGTTCGCTAAAACGGCAATTTCTTAAACCCCTATTATTAATAGTTGATCACTGACTGTTCACATCGCTCGCCGACCGGTGAGTACAAAATATCGGTTATCAAAAAGAGAACTCGCTCGCTTGGCGGGCTGAGACTCACACATACCGGTGAGTAACCGCTCGTCGCGCACTCGCGGCTCGTTGCTCGCCAACTTGATCTACTCGCTTCTCGTTAATCGCCGGTGGGAAAACTGCTTTGTACAGAACGACTGGACGAATGTTTCTCTGAAAATGTAGATGGAGTTCCATAGTAAGCTGAAGTAACGGAACTTTGTTGCAGCAACATGAATTTGTGTTGCTGGATTTTTTTTTAATTGCTGAAACAACGTGAGCAACTTTTGTTCACCTTGAATACGCCCAAAACAAAAGCAGATGGTTCGTCACAACCCCACAATACTGCCCCGCTAAGCCGAAAGGCGCTATCTCTGAGATACGGCCTTTCAGTTTTTTTATACCATTCAATAGTTATAACAATTTCGCATTTAATGGTAACAGCCAAATAGCGCTATCTAACTAAAAACCTTAAAAAAAAACCACTTATAAGATTTTTTTATCGTTATGTTTCCTAAAATTACAATTTACAAAAAGCAAATTTTCTCGAAACTTACTCTGCTTGAGATAGCGCCTTTCGGCTTAGCAAGGCAGAATATTGGAAGAGTTTTCCGCTATCAGTCAAACGTTAGCTATCAGCAAGCTGTGATTTGTCGGATGTACAAAGTTTTACAGAAACAACTCGGAAATTTTCATTATGTATTGGAATGTTTTGTTATCAAGACTTAAATGTTGATACTTAGCCGTGTCGAATTTTAATTGGTTCATGCATTTTTATCATTAGGAAAATATGCTATTCATCTAGATGCTTCTAATTTGTATGTGATTTATTTATTATATATTTATATATACTTTATTGTACACCACAAAAATACATAACAAAAAATAATAATTAAGCACTACAAAATATACAATGGGTGACCTGGTGATTTGTATTGTATAAAGACATTTCAATTATGTGTATTCTAAAAATGTCAAGGAAAAGTTAATTGCTAAGGTATAACTTTCTTCGTAATTAATAAATGAAATTCTTCGCCTCCCATTACTATTATCTAAACTACGATTTCCTATACTTATGTAAGATTTTTCTCACGATGGTCTTTTACCTTTCGGTAATATGTACATATAATAGCTTTGTAAAATGTCAACAGTCAGCAAAATTGACCTTTACCTTTGAATTGGGCTTTTCACTGAGAACTTCTCATCGTATCTCCGTACTTGCTTTAATTGGGCACAAAAATAAGTTAGTTCAGAGGGTAGCCAATTAATGCAGACATCCGTAAGTTTACAAGCTTCCTACGGTAAAATAATATCGTAAGGACACTCGTACTACTTGCCTGAATAATGTGAAACATCCTGCTGAGAATTATTAGGTTGCGTCATGTGGGGCATGAAATCCCGGCAAACCTGGGTACACTGAACGCCAACAAGTTTTCATAACGACCATTGCAATTGAAACTGCCACTCAAGTCAATAGATTGCCTTTAAACGTGGTTATGTCTCAAGCAATATGAGCGTGATGATATTACTTTACGTAATGGTTTATTATCACATCGCAACTGTGTAGCCGGCAGTGTTGGCGGTACAAAACAATTGTAACCGATTGTTTGTTGCGTCTAGTTGATAGAAGGTCGTTGGTTATCGTTATCAGTCAAACAAACGACCTACAAGCGGCTTTGCAGCCTACTTAGCAATAAATTAGACTATCTTGATCATCGATTGAGCATTCAACTTAAGCCTTCTACACCGAACTAAGTAGGGTACCTAATATAATAAAACAATGTTTTGTAGTTATATACTTTAAGGCTTTTAAGGCGAGGAATTTCGCGAGCATTGGCACGAGTATTGTTTGTGATAAAGGACGATAGTGTTGCAATTATAGCTTATCTAAGATAAGAATATTCATATCAGCAGACAGCAATGAGGTCGGTAATGTTGTTTGTAAGATGCAGCTGAATACAAATGACCAGTAATTATTATGTTGTCAATGACTTGTAAACCATTGTATAAAGAGGTTCGTGCGGTGCACGGTGTGAAGCAGGTGCTGTCGGTGTGTTGACCCACTCCGTTCACATGATCATTAAACGCCAAATGTTGATTCACATGTAATGTTGATTTCCTTCGCATGTAAACCCAATTATTCACACAACATCGCTGATGCTGCGTGACCATAAGTTCAACGAATGTTTAAAAAATATAAGATGCCTATCTTAT
Source organism: Agrochola circellaris (assembly GCA_914767755.1). NCBI lineage: Eukaryota > Metazoa > Arthropoda > Insecta > Lepidoptera > Noctuidae > Agrochola > Agrochola circellaris. The sequence goes on from OU611849.1 coordinate 8,595,643, forward strand.
TTTAAACTTCGCTCTTTAAAGTTTTTTTCGTTTGATTGTTCCTTGCCTTTTTTTGCCTGTTGACATTGACAGACCAACTAGAATAACAACTAACGTTTTTCTTGGTAGCGGAAGTAATTTTCAAATAAAGTTTGTATGTCGTTAACGTGTTTATGGAAATTATTCTAAGCGATGGGCATACAGTGTATCTAAGAGAGAGAGAGGGAGAGAGATACTGATTGACTTACGGCCGAACCCAATAACCTATTTTCAGTAAAAGACAGACCGCTATAGATGGTAGACAGGGAAGTTGACAAAAAAAAAAATCGTTAGAATGAAAATATTGGACACGTATTTTTTCTTTTTTTACGTAATCAAAAGATTACGGCAATACATTGAGTAGGAAATGCGTTAAAATGTAGCATGACGTCACTGGCCGGCAGATTTTATACTGACTTGTGACGTAGCGAGCCCTCACTCTCCGACTCAATTCGTTTTATCTCAACCATTTTTTAATAATTTGATAAAGCAAAAAATACGTGTCTAATATTTTTTTTATTATCTGACTGACGGACTAAATAGTTTTTTTTTTCAACATCCCTATTCTATCTATCATTGAATGTGGACCGGTAAGATTCCTTAAAACCACAAATATATAGGTTTTTCAATCTCCAGTACATATGCCAAAACTGGTGATAGATAGGTTATTGGGTTCGGGCGTTAAAACAGCTAAAGCTATCAACGTGTGTGAATCAACTCGATCATCCTAGCGAGGCTAATCACTTCTGTGTATATGTTAATCTAAGTTTTTTTTTTAGCTTTAGTATTCTAGCATGTTGGAGGCGCTTAATGCTTTAGGTACCAATAGACATATTTCATACTGTCTACTGGGAAGATTCGTTCAGCACATATAACCCAGCAAGAGTAAGACAATTGAAGAAACCCTGCAGTCTCCATGAGTAAGAGCTTGGTGAGTCAAGGTGGCCTAGCAGCGTGTTTTCTCTTAAGGTTTGCACCCTGTCAGACCATACTTGTTTCAACATGTCTCTAATCATCGTTAGAAGAAAGAAAATAATCAAGCCGAGAATGGAAGATATTTCATTGTTTTTGTACTATAAATACTGGTTCTACGTGCAGTTTATTAATGGCGAAACAGGGAAAATAAACAATAACTGCTATTTATATTCCTGATTGATGTGATAAGCCCTCTATAAACAATTAAACGAATGGTGTACAAATACGTAGAACTATTCAGTATTCTCTTGAACGTTTTGTATTGAATGACTAGCAAATGTACTTGTTTTACTGATTATATATGTATATATTAATAATCTCCACATCATTACTATTGTTTCCACTTGTTTTCATTTTGTTTAGAAAATGTTACATATCATGTGAAATTGTAAAACCATTAATCATGTTTTATTTGACGTGTTTATCGTTAGAAGCCAAATGCATTTCAATCAGATGCATAATTTTAAACCTCTCTTGAAGCCTAGATTCGGCCTTGCAGTATAAATCATTTGGTATATATTTCCAGCCAGTGCCAATTCCGAAGCGAGTGTTCTGGGCTCCGAGCTGGTGGAAGAGCGGCAACGTTCGGTGGACCTCCAGCAACAGCTTGAGAACATCAACTCGAGGCTCGCCGTTACTGAAAGAAATTATCAACAGGTGTGATTGTCAATATTGTGATTCACGACACAATGATAAACTTGAACTTAATTTAATTTGTCTTTTTTTTCTAAAGATATAAAATAGTTCTGTTTTTAAATATGTATACAACCTCTTAAGGGGTCTTTGTACTCATCATTATGAATAACTTTCACTATGGGACAGACGCTGAAATCGCGAAAAAAAATCAGCTGTTCCCTACATTTCGACAAGATAGACGAACTATGTACAATTACCCCTTAAGAGGTTTAGTGTAAACAAAAACTAAGGTTGTATATACAAGGTAAGGTAACTCAAATCCCGCGGTAAAAAGGTGAAAAAAATAGTTTGTTCCATTATATTAGTTTGTTCGATAAAATGTATGGAACTGCTGTGTTTTTTCGCGATTTGTCTTTGTTCCTATAGTAAAACTTGTTCGAGTTTCGAGTTATTTTAATAGCAACATCTTGTATAAACGTAGGCGTGTCCCGGCGCATCGTGACATAAATATTTCTTTTTTGGCAAACGCACCGTGTTGATTGCACTCGCGTAACCGAACACAAAGTCAGTCCTGTTTAAAAACATGCATAGCGTGTGCTGGCCACATGCGCGTAACATAACTGAAATATGATGCTAGACGCGATTTCACTGGGTACTTTCAAATAAATATTCATATAATTTGCTCGAGTTTAAATGACATGAATCACGTTTAAAGAACAAAAACATACTTTGTTTAATTAATTAAATACAAAACTAACAAAATAATGTAAAAAAATCGCCTCACAATTTACGTCTGCGAATCATTATCATATTATCTTAAGCACGTCATTGCTAAAATAATGAACAATTATAAATTATCATAATAATAATCTTTCTCAAAAGCTTATTTGATATAACTCAAATGGTTGATAATATAGCAGACAGAATTAGCTAAAACCAGTAAACCGGATTACGCGCCGAGCCTTAGGGAGGCAATCCGATTACCTAGTCTAGAACTACGAGTAACTTTGGCTTCTTAATACAGCATTTATTTAAAAGTTCATTTTTTTAATTTAATAGATGTTTGTTGATATATTTCAGCAATGTTTAACGTTCATGTTTAATTGTTCACAGTTAACTGCAGAGCATGAGCACACGTTACGGATATTAGAAATAACAAAAGAGAATCAAAATGCTCTCGCAGCAGAGTTGGCTGACACGAAGGTAATTATTTCGACTTCGGATTGTTTCGGTTTCCGTACACGAATCGTTGTTTTTATGTATAACCAAGACTGAGTTTACCTGAATTTAATTAAAAATTATATCTGTATTATATCAAACAATAAGTTTTATTTAAAAAATCTTGTCTACTTTGGGATTTTCAGTAATCTTAAGCACCTACGTACGACATAGTGCTCTAGTGGTCGCAAGTGCGACTACTGACGGCTTCGTCGTCGTTCCTTGTTTCAATTTCCAGAGCATCTTGGGTATTTCCACCTGGAATTTCTCAGTAGCAGCTCTGCTATAGCTTCTAACAGTTGTTATGTTGAATTATGTAGTTAGTATAATATGGGTGTGGTCGTGTCCCAGGAGCGGTACTCGGAGGTGGCGGCGCACCTGGGCGAGGCGCAGGAGCAGCTGCGCGCGCTGCGCAAGCGCGGCGAGCCGGCGCGCGGCCTCATGCCCAGCGTGGCGGCCGCGGCCGGCCTGCTGCCGCCCAGCCTGCACCGCGAGATGCACTCCTCCATCTACTCCGAGCTCAGCCTCGACTCCGGCATCGGCGATCCGCTCGCACAGTCAGTACATACATACTTCTACTCTCCTAACGGCACGAACTATACAAGGAATTATAAAATCAAATCAAGTCGCCTTATAATATCGCAGTCTACTGTTGTACATAGGCCTCTCCTAAGTTGGGCCACAATACCCGGGTCTCCGCCTTTCGCATCCAGTCTGTCCCAGCTATCGCTCAGGGTCGTCAGTCCATCTAGCTGGGTATACAAGCATGTATGCAAGGGTAAAATATTGGCCAGTCAGCAAGTTCTTAGCGGGGCTGACTACCTAGGGTGGCCGGCCATACATTTAAGTATCGTTATTCATTGAGGCTTCTTCAATGCACCAGGTTAACTAACCAAATTCATAAGTCACGATGCATGATCAATTTTCACTGTTCATAGTCGGTCGTTTGAATTCCATTATTGACTATAGTTTGACCGGGACCGTTGTTCCGCGCCTTAGGAATGCGCGACGAGGCGGTTGGTGCGCGGCGAGGCGCAGCGTTGGCCAATGAATAGCGGACGGAAAGCCGCACGCCGTGAGCATTGACGAATGAGCGGCCTGCACTGTCCCCTCGTCTCGCCGCGCACATACCTCAGGCGCGGAACAGCGGTCCCGGTCAAACTAAACACCATATATTCAACGAACAGTTCTGAGTATGTACTACCAAAATTAAGGCCAACCTGTAAACCAATGTTTACAAACAGCGACAGCTACCCAAATTTGATAACTGATTACAGTGAGATAACGTCCTTCAATGATATCTTTTATCTCGCACGCTCTGAATACGAGTCAGTTTACAGTCTCTTCTCGTTGTAAGACTTACAGTTTTAATATTTCAGATCAAGCATGCACAAAGTGTTTGAGACTGTGCAGTGTGCATCGCGTTGGTCGGGTCAATCGGGCCCGTCGCTGCCCGGCTCCGACGTGGCAGACGGGCCGTCGGTCAGCGCGGCCTACCTGCGCCCGCCGGTCAACAAACCTTCCAGCGACTCCTTCCTCGATGACACGTCGGATACCGACTCCGATGATCTCTACCCGTAAGCATTGTTTATTAGTTTACTGTTAGAACATTTTGCAATTGGTGAATTTGAATAGCGTGTTCAAATTCAGACAAAATGTAATTAAAATAATTTCCGTAACGACGACATTTAATGGATCAATGTTATCTAACCTATAGTAGGACTATAGGTTAGGTATACGGCCAAGAACTGTATGAATAAACGGGGATTGTAGCATTTTTACTCACATAAAAATAACATTCGACTCTCATCAGCTTCATTATTAATTCATTGACTTAGGACATCCCGAAACAGATTTTTTGTAGATGACTTCTTCCCATATTTACCAATGGTTAATAATCGTGTGTGTGTATGTACAGCGGCGGCACGGGCGTGGGCGTCCCGGGCGCGCCCGGCGCGGCCGAGCTGGCGGCGGCGCTGCGCCGCCTCACGCCGCAGGAGATCAACTCGCGCCGCGCCTCGCTCACCGCCTCGCACGTTCTGCGACACCGGCGGTACACAGGTATGTTAAACTACTAAACAGTGGACTCTCAACGGTATCGGATTGGTTTACGACAAATAACCTAGTTCTCAATGCCAAGAAAATTTAATATCTAAAGTTCGCCCTACCAAATGTTAGAAATCTAAGACCCAACATCGTCTTAAACATCATCGTTTTTCTGGGCATAACAGTAGGTACAGTCAGCCCCAAAAAGATGTATACACACGGACAAGGAACCATTTTATTGTCGACAACCATTGTTTCATAACATTGTATCCACCGTCAGGTACAAAACATAGTATACAATTTATTTTACCAAAACAATGTAAAAACATTGTCCCAAAACATCTATACACCCGTATGACCAAAACATGGTAATCTATATGAGTCTCACAAATATGTGTACAGTAATCATTCAATTCAAAAGTTCAACCTCGAAAGGAGGTATTAGAAATAAGTATTTCGTTGTAAATCCGATGTATTATCGGCATTTACTCTACCGCGTCAGACTGACATATTATTATTGTCATGGCAACGATCACATCTTAAGGTAGTAACTCACCGAGAGCATTTGCGTGTAATGCAACAGTTCAGGATTCGAGTATTTGTTTTGATCATAGGGTGTATAGATTTGGTAAAATAAATTATGTACCATGTTTTTTATTTATACGATGGATACAATGTTGTGGAACAAAGGTTGTTGACAATAAAATGGTTCCTTGTCCGTGTATACATCTTCTTGGGACTGACTGTACCAAACTTCAGCGGGGCCCACATATATCAAGCCTATCAAGGAGGCTCAGTTCCGCCGCCTACGCCGTCAGGAAAGTAAGACAATACACTGATGTTGATACACCTTGGTTGGTCTATTTTAGTTATTTTTAACCAAAAAGGAGGAACCTAACCATAGATATTTATAACCATGGATGACAGAAGAGGCTTTAACTTTATGTTTTTCTACGTATGTATACGAGTACATACAAAAATATAATTAACTCAAGTAATCAGAAAAATAAAATTAATTAGAATTACATATAATCACGAAATAGTCGCCAGCTGCGCGCCGTGACTGTGACAAGAAGGCTTCTCATATGTCATGATTGACTGCTTAGCTCCATAAAGATATAACTGGATGAGAATCATTTAAAAGGTTAAATCTGTAATTATCTGCCATATTCGTTCCCTATTCAGCCCAGTTAAGTAATGGAATAATTCGACTGTATTTATACCCTGGTGTGTTCTCTTTCCTTTCAGTAAAATTTTCTACGAAATGTATGGGAAAAGATTTTTTGCGATTTCTGAGTTTTCTAGTACTCAAAGCTCAGTTGTCAGTCTCAGTCTAAAGAGTTTTTCATCCATGAAACCGAATCGATGGGCATCAAAGAAAGTTTTTGTGAAATTTGCCCATTTTCTTGCTGACACTAAATGTTTTTTCAAAATCTGTGATTGCGTATCAAAAAGTTTAGGACAGTCTCCTAAGATCGTTTTCTTGTAGCGACAACGTTTAAGATACCTGCCCGTATTGCCCCATCTCAAGAATCCATCCTGTATATCGTCGGTCGGAATCATTACTGGAACATCTATAAAATTTTGTGTTTTGGACTAAGTATGCAGAATGATAAAAAATCAAATGCAAGGAGCATTTTTTATCATTCTGCATACTTAGTCCAAAACTCCAAATTTTAGAGATGTTCCAGTAATGATTCCGACCGACGATATGTCACGATTGACTGCTTAGCTCCATAAAGGTTTATAACGTTATGATACTTATTTAAAAGGTATAATATTCTAACCTTTTGGCTCGTCTTTTTACAATTTGCGCTAAACTATAGAAGAATACGATCATAATGCAATTTTGCCCACCATTAGCAAATACCGTGCAAATAGTATAATTTATAGCCTGACTGACCAGACTTATAGGGAATATTTATGCAAATTTTTAACAAAATTATCCTGTATTATTTGCGTGATGCTGCAACATACGTTCAGAGTTCAGACAATCGGACAAAAATTGTAATAACTATATTATTTTCGGCATTACAATCGTTCCCAGACCTCGTAGCAATGACTTTTTTCATAAATATTCAATGTGCAGTTTTGACTTCGCTACGATTTTATTATAATTATGTATAGATTATTAATACCCTACATAGCGTCGCCGTGAGGTAAAAACCTTGTCTTTGAGTAATAAACGTTATTTTACTCTATGTATAAACAAAAATGGCCGTCATTGACGTTCTCAGAGGTTCTCATTTATCTGATGATAGTGAGAACCTCTGAGAACATCAATGACGGCCATTTTTGTATTGATATAGAATGCTTTCTATTGATATAGAAAGCATTACAAGCACCTTAGAGCTATGCACCATTGTTCTAAATATGCATTACGAGGTTTACTACACAATAAATAAATAGAAAGAAAAACAATAACTTCCCTCTACGAGGTTTTCACAGCACAGCAACAACAGATAATTATATTTTATTTATAAGATGGCTTCCTACGGCACGTGATATCTTCTACGTAATCATCATCAACTTCCTGCCCTGGTCCCATGTTACTTACGCCGACCAGCGCAACACGTTTTATTATTTATTTAATACTTCAAGCACAAAAATGTACAGAGGCGGACTTAATGCCATAGGCATAGCCACAGGCATAGCCATAGGCATAGCCACAGGCATAGCCATAGGCATAGCCATAGGCATAGCCATAGTCGTTTTCTTTTTCCACTCTCCCCTGTCAACCGTCACAGTATCATCACTCCCTTATCTTCCATATCATTCCTCACACAATCCAACCATCTTTCCTTTGGCCTTCATCTCCCGCTCGTTCCATCAACATTTATATTCATCACTTTTTTTAGTCACATGCATTTCTTCCCTCCTCTTCACATGCTAGGCTTAACAATTTACATTGAACTTTTTGTCACTGGCGCAGCTTTTAAACTTCCCTTTATATACACATTATCATACACATTATCTTCTACTGAATAAAAATATTAAATGACGGACAACACAAAGCTGTTAGATCTAGAAGCATACAATTTTGTACAAGAGTTCCTTATAAAACGAAGGTGAACACTAAGAAGGATTTTTGAAAATTCGTCCTCTAAAGAGGTTAACTACGGGATGAAACTTGGTGTTGAAGATCGTCATATTTTTCGTTCATTATGGTAATGCCTTCGACCGCACGGCTTTTCACAAAATAAGTGCCACGCGACACGATGTGACAAGGCGCGTGATAACGTATCCGTGTGAAATGTGAATGGAACAGTCAAAGTTAAATAATTTATTTCTTATAGGCACCTTTGCACGTCAAAACTTACAAAAAATTTAACTGATTCTAGTCGCCCCTTCCAAAAGGTAGTTTTCGTATGGAGAAGAATGGGCAAGAAACTCCACCGTTACTCTTTTAAAATGTTTTATAATATTTTGTAAATTCATTATATAATTATATGTGAAGTCGATGCACCTAGAATAAAATAAATATACCACAATAGGTATAAAGAATTAAAAATAAAGCAATGACAAATAAATTAATTATATCATAGATACACGTTGCTCACATATTTACAAACATTGTAAAAGTATACAATATTCCTAAAATTTTACCAAGTAATACTAATAAGTCAATGTGTGAGTTAAAGTAGTTCGAGGAGATTCGCTATTGGTACTTGCTCGCTCGTACAAATCGGCTCGGCTCTGCTCGGTTTTCACGCCATGGGAAGATACCTTGTTATTAATTTTGAAATTGATTGTAATTGGCTTGGCGACTAGCAATTCGTTGAAATGTCGACTCAGATTTAAATAGATGACGGTGTTTGGAAAAGCTGGAATCTATATATATAAAAGAAAGTCGTGTTTGTTACAACACTTATAACTCGAGATCTGCTGGACCAATTTTCACGGTTTTTGATTCGTTGGATTTGTCTCCGCCCCGAATAGCAGAATACATCTTAAAAACAATGAAAAGGTAGGGTAGGTAGGGTAGGTAGGGTAGGTAGGGTAGGTAGGGTAGGCAGGGTAGGCAGGGTAGGCAGGGTAGGCAGGGTAGGCAGGGTAGGCAGGGTAGGCAGGGTAGGCAGGGTAGGCAGGGTAGGCAGGGTAGGCAGGGTAGGCAGGGTAGGCAGGGTAGGCAGGGTAGGCAGGGTAGGCAGGGTAGGCAGGGTAGGCAGGGTAGGCAGGGTAGGTAGGGTAAGTAGGGTAAGCAGGGTAAGCAGGGTAGGTGCGCCGTAGATAAGTACTTAGTGCTACTCGAGCGAAGCCGGGGCGGGCAGCTAGTTTAGATTATACAAATACTGGGTGCAATAATATCTGATGTTCCACTGGCGGTTTAGATTAAAAGTGAATAGGATTGGATCGTTTATAACAATTGGTATACACAAGCTTAATATGCCACTTCAAACTTAGACACAACACGTTACTTAATTGTTTGAGTAGCTATTACGAAAGTGTTTGCTGACAAAGATATACGAGTATTATTTCTCCATTTGTGATTTTATTATTCGCTTTATCGATGTATTTATGTGTTCAGCGCGATTTCATTGTGTTTGAAGTATTTATTTAGTATTATATATTTGTTGTTTTAGAGCGGGATTCGAGCGAGGAGAGTGCGGTGTGGGGCGCGGGCGCGGGTGGGATGGCTCGGTTTCGACCGCCACACAAGCTTCAGATCGTCAAACCTATGGAAGGCTCCCTTACCTTGCACACCTGGGCTCAACTCGCCAAGCCTTCTATGTCAGGTACAACATTATTTTCATGTCTTATAATATTTAGTTACTTACAAAAATAACTAATTATTTCGAAAACAAATAATTCTATTAATAGATAAAATAAATAGTAAATTTTTCTAGTTATTGGCGAAACTTCACAACAGAAACGATTACTTAATATCGATCTTATGATTTTCAAGTTGCTCTTGCGTCGCGAGTACAAATTGCTACATCATAAAAAACAACTTGTTTGTTCGCTTTTAGATGCCAATTGCTTTAGATACTCATTACGTTTCTGTAGTTTCGCCAAATAATTAAAAAAGACCCTGTATTATATATACTTAGTAGCTGCAAATGAAATCACCGGTATTTTTGTTCTATTTTTGTATTTTCTGAACAATATTCTGTTTACAGGTCTGCTAGATGATCAAGAGGGCGTCGGCGTCCGCGGCTCGCGCTCGTCCGGGCTCGGCCTGCGACTGTACCGCCTGTCCGACGTCGAGGAAGACGACGACATGCCGCGCCTCCCGCACTCTAGTCACGTTTATACATTCGTTAATAGGTATGTTTGATATTGTCATAATTATAATGATTGCATAACCCATTGGATTATATTGGTGAATAGGCTTTATTTAACATATAACGGCAACGCCAATTAAATTAGCTAAAGACAATGAATACTATGACTATAAATAGTTTACAACTACTCTCCAGTCGTACACTCATCTCACAATACTCCAGACACTACATAATTTGTACTAAATTCACTCTCTCATGTTCAGCACGGTGCTTCATCCAAACGACGGCAGCATGATGAGCAGCAGCGCGAGCAGCGTGTGCAGCAGCGGCATGTCGTCGCTGGCGTCGTCCGTGCTGGGCAGCGCCTGGTCGTCGCGCCGCACGTCGCGCCGCTCGTCGGCCGGCGGCTCGCCCGTGCACTCGCGCCGCGACTCCGTGTGCCTGCCGGCCCTGCCGCCCGCGCGCTTCACGCCCACCGCCACGCCCGCCAACAGCCCGCTGCTGGGCTCGCCCGACGACACGCCGCCCGCCAGCCCGCGCCCCGGCGACGCGCCGCCCTCGCTGCACGCGCTCATCGCGTCCGGCACGTCCATCCTGCGCCGCCGCCACCTGGCCTCGCCCGGCGGCGAGGGCTCGCCCGCGCCCATCGCGCTGCAGACGCCCGGCTCGCTCTACACCGGCCTCATGCACCGCAGCCCCATGGAGCAGCTCACGTGCCTCAAGCGCACGCTGCGCTCGCCCGCCGCGCCCGAGAGGCGCCTGGGCGAGCCGGTCGAGCCGCCGCTAGGCGTGCCGGCGCCGCCTGGCTCGGGCGCGCTGGACACGGCCGGCACGCTGAGCGCGCCGGGCTGCCTGCGCCGGGCCCCGCGAGCGCGCGCGCCGCGGCCCCGCTCGGACCTGGGCACGGTGGGGTCGAGTGTGCCGGTGCCCGCGCCGACGGTGCCGGCACACTCATCCCATTCGTCGGCGCTGGGCACTCTCAGCCTACTCTTCGGTCGGAAAGGTGGTCTCCTATAGACGAGTCTTCGTAAATCCTCGAGCGACGGTGCGCTGACATCAGTAGTCGATTGCGTTCGCCACCGTCTCTAGATTTGGTTTTGTCCCCCGGGATCTTAAATTATTTAGGGTAGGATTTTTTTACGTTTTGACGTGTGTATTTTGGAATGATTTTGTTGAGTCGAGGTTAGCTCGAGTGCATTTATAAATACGTAGTACGTGCGTCTCGCTCCCGGTCTACGTCACCATCTGGTTTATAGACGCCTGCATTAATTGGAAACACTTAATGATATTAAGAAAAGCTAATGAATGCAGGCGTCCGTACAACACATTAGACGTAAATGATGATACATTTTTCGCACTTTTCTCCCGTATACCTGGGAGTGGACTTGCATTTGATATTAGCGAGAGGGAAAATTAGATTTGATTGAACATCCAGAGTAAATTAACGACTCATCACACGAATTATCAAATTTTTATTACTTTAATGTTATAATACTTAATTGATGCTATTAATTTGGTAGATTTTGTAGTTATACGAACCAAACAATCCTGAAACAGAAGTCTGTAGTATTAATAATTATGTAAGGGTTGTAATATTTCCTAGGATAGGTAAATAGTGAGACTTAACACTAGGTTTTGTAGGTGCTTTATGAGTAATAATTTACATATTCCCAAATCTCATCTCAGTGCGTAGTATTTTCATGCTTATGATTATTACTATTTCTCTAGTTATAAATTTTGTATGTGGTATTGTAAATAATTGAATTTCCATTAACTTAGAAGAGTACAAAGTATTTATGTTAATGAATCCGATTTAGTGTAATTCATAATGAATAGCAGAATTTCATCGTTAATTTGTTTTTTTAAATTGCGAAGCGTTTGTCGGAGTTCCTTACCATTGTATCGGTATATATTGGCATTAATAACTTAAATTGAAGTCTAATCGGCAATTATTTTGTGTTAAAATTGTTATTGACATAGGGTCTGAGTAAAATAATGGTGCATGCCATAGGATAAGTAGAACTGAATTCATTTTTAATTGATTAATTCAATGAATACATGTTAGTATTCGCTTAATAATTGATGTTAATATTTCTTTTTGTAATAGCAGCCAGTTGGTACTTTAATTTCAGTTATTTTAGGTTATTGAAATTGGTGCTAGATAATTAGTTTTTCAGCCAGTGAAGTTGTGTTAGCTGATATTATATTAAACTGGTCGTATGTATACATTCTCTTTGTTTGTTGTGAGTTGTATCATTCATGTTCTGGGCCAGGGTCTCACTTTTATGTTCATCAACATTACAAGAAATCATTTAATGTAAAGACGCAGTAAAATGTGAAAGGGCTGTGAGGTGATTGAATGCGCGATGGTTACGAGTCGAGTGTGTGGTCAATATCTGAGATTACAATATTACTACAGTGAGGTAGGCACAAACTGTGTAGTCTAAGGAGAATTTGTTGATATTTTGACGATTATGAAAAAAGGAAAATGATTGAATTGTAAAGAGATATAATATAATTTATTGAATGAAAATGTGTTTAATTTAAAACTGGTTAAAGAGTACTGACCTGTTTTCTGAAAGAACATGGTTATTAAATCCCCCTATTACATAGCCTTCTTTCTGTTCACTGGCGAATCTGACGTTTCGGATTCATGTACGTATTGTATGATTAACACTTGCTTCAAAAACGTTGAAGGAAAACATCGTGAGGAAACCGACATGCCTGTAGATATTTCTCGACGGCATGTGAAGCCAAGTCAGAGGCCCATGGGTGGCTTTAAAACTCTGACACCAGGTTAGTCAGTAACCACACGAAAATAAGAAGACTGAAGAACCCCAGCAACTTATACTAATGGAATTCACAAGACATTTTTGTTCCTCGTTGTTGCACTTTGTAAACCACGACAATCTCCGCTATCGAATTTAAAACTAAAGTACAGGATTGGAATCTGTTAGTAAAAAAAAGGGCTGTCATAATTATAATAAAGTACTATGTGAGGACTGGTGATGATTGCGGGGGTGTGCTGGATTTAGAAAGTTCAGGACCGGTCCAGTCGGCTATATTCAGCAGTTGACGTCTTTCGGTTGATTGATCATGAAATTAATCGACTGCAGACCCAAGTAAGCTGCTGCTAGCACTATCTAGCGAATTGGGGGATTTTTAACTCAACCGGCACCCAGTGCGAATGCGGTGCTCCTGACCAAACCATGCACCATATGTTGGCTTGTCCAAAAGTCCATACACCTGTACTTCTGTGTACCTAAAAACACCAGTGATGCCGCGATAGCTGCGAGCTAAAAACACCTGCTGGGCTCAACTCCTTTAACAATTTACCATCGACTCCAAAAGAAGAAAGAAGAAGCTTATCGGCGTGGCGTAACGAAATCTACAAGATAACTCATTTTGACTGCTGTCTATCAGGCCGTTTACCAACGCTCAAGCATTTAATACGGTACGAATAATTAACGCGCTGTACCTGTAGTTTCCATCCAACGCGACAGATGGCGCACTTGTTTACTTAATGTTTGGCTTCCACTGTTTACTCTGGGAATTATTTCGAAGAAACATTGAAGTCGTTGTAAATAAAAATTATTCAAACACGGGTATGATTATTTAAGGGTTGGCGTACCTCGTACATACTACTTCGTCCATGATTTATAAAATCCTCAGTGCTGGATTAAGCTAGCGCGGGGCCTGTAGAAAATTTTATCGAAGGGCCCTTGATCTACTATGGGTTCTTAAAAGTAGTAAGTGGTAAACTAAAAAAAAAACAATACTCAAAAAAAATTAAAATATAATATAATACTTATAACAGAAATATGTTAAAAATTGTATTTCTGATTGCCTGACGTCGAATGTCTTAGTTGGAAAAGGTGTTACGTATCACATTTTTGTGACATCAAGTAAATTCCATTTACCTACCACATAATAATGATTCACAAAAAAAAATACGGTCAGGCGATGGTACCGCGGGTTTGGATACGCGGGGCCCGTAGCAATAGCTACTCTTGCTACGTGGTTAATCCGGCACTGACAATCCTATGTGGTCAGAGTTTATGCACCAGTTTCTCGACCGAAAATAATTGCGATAATTTTCGTCTCAAAAACTAGCCCTATATTATGTCTACTTGTCGTTACCGACACTGAACTCTGCACAGCTGCTAGTGGCTGCTACCGAGTACCTAACAACTGTATACACACTATGCATTAGGTTTACTTCTTATTTTCGTGTGGTTAGTGACTAACCTGGTGTCAGAGTTTTAAAACCGCCTCTGACTTGGCTTCACATGCTGATGCCGTCGAGAAATATTTCTCAGGCATGCCGGTTTCCTCACGACATTTTCCTTCACCGTTTTTGAAGCAAGTGATAACGCAGGTGTGTACCCGGTGTGTTAGTTATCATCAGGCACATACACACATACATAAATAAACTCACGCCTTCTACCTATGGGGGTAGGCAGAAACTGCAGAACGCCACCTGCTACGGTCCATAAAGGTACACTCCTTTTGCCTCGTTTACGTTCATACATCATCACTTATTAATATCCAGCCTGATATAAGATAAGTACCTACCTCATGAAGGTATTTACGAAAACAAATCTTTAAAGGGTGTTCGGCAGACGGTTGAACATACGAAAATGGCGGGTCCGTGGAGCCGTCTGCTACGTGTTTTGGCCCAATAACCTACACGGATTTTTATAAATTTTATTCAAAATTCGTCGTTGCTCAAACTACAAACGTCAACAATTTCATTCAAAAATAACAAAACTGGCATTTTTTTTTTCATCTAGAGTAATTGTAAAATCTAAGATGTAAAAAAAATGTTTGCTTGTAGTTAATTTCACTTTTCGCTAATGTTGAGTTCCGTGTAAAAAGTCCCAGGCAGTTAAAATTTACGAATTATTCTAGTTGATTTAAAAGAAATTGTGAATATTAGATACCATTACATGCATGAACCAAAGATGTTTTCTTTTAAATTTTATTCGAAATTCGTCGTCAAACAAACTTCAAACGTCAATAGATTCATTCAAAAATAACAATACTGGCAATATTTAAATTCGGACTTTCGGTACTTACAAATTTTTAAATTGTTTGTAGTTTGAGTGATAGTAATTTAATTTAATCTATCAAATTCGTATGTTCAACCGTCTGCCTAACACCAGTATAAAACAACACCCAACTCTCATGAAAATGTTGAAACTAGTATTAGACTGAATCTATGAGCCTCTTCTTTATCTACATACGAATAATTCATAGGTCAGGTCAGGTCACGTAGGTAGGTATAGTCATAGATCTCGAGTTCGAACCCAAGGCACGCACCTCTGACTTTTCTGATTCATGTGCGTATTGTATATTTATTTATCACTTGCTTCAAAAACGGTGAAGGAAAACATCGTGAGGAAACCGGCATGCCTGAGAGATATTTCTCGACGGCATGTGAAGTCAAGTCAGAGGCCCATGGGCGGCTTTAAAACTCTGATACCAGTCGGTCGATTCTGTAAAATTCTCAACGTGAAACTTAGGTGAAGTGACCGTGAAGTGAGCTGTTACTGTCACAAATCGACCGGCAGGGTGCACTATTCAGACAGCTCACTTCACGCTCACTTCACCTAAGTTTCACGGTGATATTTTTACAGAATCGATCGGCAGGTTAGTCACTAACCACATGAACAGAATTAGATGAAGATGATAAGAATAATTATAGAAATAGAGAGTATTATTAGATATCTTTGAAAATGGTTATTATATCAGCTATTTCCATTTGTTTATTTGAAACCGTTCCTTTGTAGGCATAAGCGTCTATTTCGGTTCTTGTGCCTATTTGATGAGATTGAAATGCGAGTGTTCGGTATTCGGGGTGTTTGGAGATGCTTACTTAACTAAATATTCACGTTTTCGATATTATTATTACATTCTGTGGACTAAAACAACGTAACATAACGTCTGTAATCCTAGAAGACCTTTGCCTTCTACCTTTTAGTAGGTAGACATACATTTCGCCAGTTTCTAAAACATCCCTTATTTATCGGCAAGCTATAGATACAATATATAAAAACCCCGGTCCAATCCGTGAGAGTGTTGCTAGGTACCGTAAAAAAAAAAAAAAAAAGAAACAAAAAAAATCATTCACCAAATTTTTTTTCAATGGGGAATTTTACCGGGCTATTACATCTGGCGCGGGCGGCCGTCTTTTAGCGGGTGTCTAAAAGTCATAACTTATGACCCCTGTTGAGGTACTAAAAATGTGAATTTTAAATAGCAATAACGTTTTTATTTTCATTAATAATAAAAACACATTAGTTTTGGGTCATGTTATTGCAGTACCTGTGCCCCTTTCGGATCGGATCGGGTTTTTTTTTACATAATTGTATAAAAGGACCGGAAAATTTATAAAACCAATCTGTTTCTCCATATCCAGCTGTTCGCTAAAGTATGAATGGTAATACGAACGAGTTTTGTTTACCCATTGACCTTATCCGTAAGAAATAGGTACATAGCTAAAAATGTTTCGTATTAGAGCCACTTGAAAGTTGCCATGGCAACGCTTGATGTCAACGAAACCTGTGCTCTTTGTAGTAATTCCGTTGAATTCATTAATATAATTCTGTGGTAATTAGTGTGTAACTAAGTA
The DNA here is from genome assembly GCA_914767755.1 of Agrochola circellaris. Lineage (NCBI taxonomy): Eukaryota > Metazoa > Arthropoda > Insecta > Lepidoptera > Noctuidae > Agrochola > Agrochola circellaris. The sequence continues at coordinate 8,612,395 of OU611849.1, forward strand.
AAGACTGTTCGCAAATATCTGACGAAATGTCGGAGCAAATGAAGTATATTGTGAAAGAAGTAAATGCGGCTTTAGGAAGAAACTATGACCTGATAAAATTCGACGGTTTGAACGAGAAGCAACTTTTGCAGTTGCTTGTGGATCTACTGGTGAATTTCAATGCTGGAGAGAAGGTAAGTAATATAATAATTAAACATAGTTACCGTAGATTATCACACCTGTAGGTATATTCTCGAGGGTAGGAACCTAAACTAGCAAACTTGGAGCTGGAGTGTAAGTAGGTACCTAATGATGCTCCACTTTTCACGACAACGGGCAAGACTGTTGCCTATAGGGATCAAGTTCAGAATCTGGGTGCTAATGAGAATTACTACAAGTATTCAACACCTAGGTACCTATTGGATGAACTTAGAAATACACGAACGACCCAATTTGCAATCATTTGATCAGCGATGAGCAATGCCGCAGTAGCTTTTAATAAACAACTTGTTATTTCGTTTTACGCATTTATATAATAATTATCTCCTATTATCTTCTCCTATTATTCGCTGAAACATAAGAACCTTACCTGAATAATGCTAGCAATTTGTTCGAACTTAATTGAGATAGGTACATTTGATAACAAGCCTTTAGAATTCCCAGCCTACCTATTTGATACATTATTTGTTTTTGAATATCGTAATTATTATTAAAAAATCGCCAAAAATTGGTTCTGTTGTAAAAACATGAGTGTAAGGTGCCCTAGCTGCTACATAGAAAGCGTCACGAGTAGGTATCTACAGACGAGGAAGCGGCTTCAGCAATACCTATCTATGGACTGGTGCCAGACAGATCCCACGCCAGTTTTCGCCCTTCTAGCACTAGTTTTTCAATCCTATCCATATTAAGTTTTTTGTAACCATATCATGTTTTAAAAGAGTGTCCGTGGAGTTTCTTGCCCGTTCTTCTCCATAGGTACCTACTACGCTTTGGAATGGGCATCTAGCTTCATCTTTCTGACTGACCGACCCCCTTGACAATTCAAAAGTGCCTGTAATTGGTTTATTTGAAATAAATGCTTTGAGTTTGAGTTTGAGTTAAGGAGCCGAGTGACCGCATATAGCTCCCGTATCGCGTTCGACACCCGTTCTTCATAGCCCAGGTTTTATGGTTTTCTACGATATTACCTACTTATTTCAACCTGCTTTCATCTTCACAGTTAGATGTAAACGAAGATGACACCGAGACTGTGTCGCTGCGTTTGCTAGAGATGTTGGGCAGTGTGAAGTACCGACCTCCGGGGGGTGTGGAGCCGACGCGCTTCAGAGCGCAGCTGCTGGCTGGCGACGCGAGGACCATACATCATGTGCTGCACTGGCTCTTGACCAACAAGGACCAGGTCAAGAACACGGCGTATCTGGCTAAGTAGGTATTTTAATCCAGAACTTAGGTAGGTCGAATCTACAGTAGGTTGTAGATTCGACTCCACGTTAGTCTACGGTACCGGGACGAATAAAACACTACTTGTGGAGTAGGATAAATTATTTTTAGAATTGGAGCTACGTTTTACATTATTATATTTTGCTCTTCTAGTCTCTGTCTGACAGCCCGCTGGACTAGAGCTGGGAACAATTTATTGGACGCGTCCGTAAGCCGCGACTGTCAGCCGCGGCTTATTTGTATCTGGATAGTACATTTAGCACTACACTGTGCAAACTATCGGTCGTAAATTGCGGACGTGACCTTGGGCCGTCCTTGAGCGTTCGGAAGTCTGACAGAAATCGGCTTACGGACGCGTCCGATAAATTTGTTCCCAGCTTTACTGTCTACTGTTTTTTTCTATTCTTAAATGTTTGTCTCGTATTCGTCCCATCTACTTGAACACACTCAAGTTTTATTGCAAAACCATATTGAGAAAAACCTCTACAGTACCTACCTACATAGTTACTGTTGCATTTTATTGCCAATATCTCAAATTAGTAGGTATGTTGGAAGAGATTTCTTTATACATAAATAAGCATCATCTTTGTACGTATTTTTCTGTTCCTTTCTCTGTTTATATGTGTGTATATAAACGGTAAAATAAATAAGTTTCCATTCAACGAGATTTAAGTAGATAATTAAAATTATAAATCTTGTTTCAGCTTAATCTACGAACATCGCACTATAGAATACTTTGTACAGTTAGTACTTAACAAAAGTCGATGATCATTTCGAGTTTCTTTGATTATTTATTATCATGTAGGTACTCTCAAATATTGTTGTCCAAAGTACAATATGCATGTTTTTATTCATAGTTTTCTGTAGCTTTTTATAATGTATCCTACCTAATTTTGTTGCTGGTTTTGCCAACTACCTATCACGGGCTATTATTTACCGAAAGCTGTTCGGGTATATTCGGTAAAACGAATTAGGTACAGTTATGGATTAACTGGAATCGGTACGACCGACTTAGTCATTACGTGACCAGAACATAACATTAACTAACCGTCCCTATCCAGTAGTTATATGTTTTTGAAACAAACGACTTTTCTCTGCTTTCGTGGATTATTTGGTTTATAAGATGCGTACCAAAATGAAAAGTCATTTATTCAAACTAGGCTGAGAATCAGCACTTTTTGAACGTCAAAATTACATGAGACAGTCGCAGTCCCCCTAAACCCACCCTTACTTACCTACCACTACCTACCAACTAATTGTCTACGAGCGGTAGAGATATAGGTCAAACACAAACCTATCCGTTATAAAATAAATTTTCTCATAAAAGTCGTTGGTCGAATGGTTCCTGATAAGGAATAAACAATTAGGTGTCGTAAAAGACGATAACGGATTACTTCTAGATCACTGGCAACAGTAATATAGACTAGGTAGGTACCTATAGTGGGAGAACATCTCAGTTCTAGGTGCCTAGGAGGTTACACCTAAAGTCGTAATGGTGAAGTTTCTTGCCCACTGTTCTCCATACAAAAACTACCTTTTGGAAGGGGCGACTACAATCAATTCAAGTTTTTTTGTAAATTTTGACGTTCAAAAGGGCCTATTTGTAATAAATGACTAAACTTTGACTTTGTAACTGGTCGTATCAGATACCTAGTTGTTTTTAGATTTAGGTAAGGTATGGTTGTTGCATTTCATGAGGGTACGTCAATCATTTTAAATTAAACCTTTTTTTTGTGAGCATATATTATGTCCCACTGTCGGGCAAAGGCCTGTCCTTTTTCCTTCCAAGCCTGTTTGTCTTGTGTGATCTCTTGCCAAGTTGACCCTGCAAACATGATTATTTAAAATCCTTACGTGTCACATGCCGCGCTCTTCTGCTATACCTATTATTAATTGATTTGGTACCTAAAAATAATACTTTTCTAGATATTTAAAGCTGCCCGACATACCACCAGACGTAGCACGAAACAACAACGTTCAGGATCTTCTGGACCTGTACCAAAACTTAATAGACGAGTTTAAAGAAGTCCACAAACGAACCAGGTTGCTTCAGAAGGAGAATGCCTCTGAAATAATTAACGACATCAAGGAAATGGCACTTGAGAGAGACATCGGTAAGTTCTTAGATACAAGGAGTAGTTTGATATTAAAGACAACTCATCTTAGAACGAATAAATTATACTCTGATTTTTTATTCGCTAGACTAAAATGACATTTGGTGTCGAAATAAAGATAACCTAGTAGGTAAATAATCTGGTTACCAAGTAACTCCCACCAAGGACCACTGAACCATTCTCTGCAGGAGGACCTTCATTGGTGTCGTGTCGTCGCTGGAATATTAATTATTTATCTTCTTTTTTTTTTAAAGTTCGGTCGCAGCTGTCATTTTGCACTAGCAAATAAAAACATCTGAGTTTAGATAATCTAAGTAAAGCTTCTCAACTCCACTTATTTTTAGTAAAGTTTTGACACTTAAAGTAACTTTAAGTTGATGTGACTTAAGTTATGAAGGACACCGATGAACTTTAAAGTCTCAGTTGTAACTAACATTGCAGTGATAAAAAGATTAGAAAATGTGCAAGTTAATTTAGTGGATGTAAATAACAAAGAAGACCTTTTAAATATTAGTAGAGCTCTGAGAGTTCAGCAAGAAAAGTCTAAAGAACTGGAAAATCAGGTAAAAGAAAAATTAAGTTTTTATTTGGAGCAACTTAATTTTTGCCACAGTTAAATGTGTGTTCATTTTTCATACGAATATTCTTTCAGTTTGATACTCAGCAATCACAGTTAAAAATGGCGTCTGATCAATTAAAGAGATATCTCAATGTCATTCATGGACAAAGTGCTACTCCGAAAACGGTCAATGACGTCATGAAACGTTTGAAAGAAGAAGTTCAGGTAGTTTTTTTTGTACCATTTTGTAGAATTTTGATATAATGTTATGGCAAATAGTCTAACGATGAACTCAAAATGTTTATAATTCTAGCTAAATAGTTATTTGGTAAAAGAGAAATTGCCACAAGAGACTGGTAATCTTCAGAAAGAGTTGAACATTATGCAGACTATCGCCGCAGAACAACATCCCACTCGCTCCGACTTAGTAGCAGTACAGGACAAGGTAATATCACTATCTTCTTCTGTTCGTGTGGTTAGTGACTAACCAGCAGTGCTATTCTGTAACCATCGCACCGTGAAAACTTAGGTGAAGTGAGCGTGGAGTGAGCTGTCATTCCACGGGGATTGACACTATTGACAGCTCACTTCACGCAAGTTTTCACGGTGAGATGTTTACAGAATAGCACGGTTGGTGTCAGACTTTAAGTAAAATAAATAATCTATCTTATGGATTTAAAGTGGTTTTCCTTCAGGGCCCATTGATTTTTTCCAACCTGTATATAAATGTATTTATTTTAGTATTCTACCTTGATCTAGCATCAGTATTCTAAATTAACTTAATTCTATTAAGGGGGCGCCCAATGGTCCACTAGCGCCACTCCTTTAAAAAAATATTATCTCGTGACTGAGAAGGAATTATGAATAACGGCTAGTAAGGACCCTCGGTAAGTATATCTAGAATTTTCTAATACCTTATATAAAGTTTCATATTGAGACACGAAGCAACAAAATTCGATCTAAAGAAAAGCGGCCACATTCCTCTATACTTACCGAGCGTCCTTACTAGCCGTTATTCATAATTATAAAGAAATATTTTGTTAAAGGAGTGCTAGTGGACCATTGGGCGCCCTCTTAATATCATCACTTGAATAGTTACTAGTTGAATAGTGTTGTTTAATTTCGTTTTATTAGATTGCAGTAGTCAATAGTGAAATGGAGCATCTAGTTCAGCGCAAGTTAGCCACAGCTGGACCTCAAGAGGACAAATTGGCCCCTTTTAGACAACAGGCTGCAGTAATTCGGCGCAACAAGGAGGCTAGTGCAACGCGCGTCCATGAGCTAGCTGCGACCCTCAAAGACTACGAGGCCACACTAGCTGATCTTCAGTCTCAGGTATCTATTAGTAACTACGTATATTCAAATCTAAAAATACCCAGGTTTTTTCTCAAGGGGTGAGCTATACATATATACATAATGCAATCAGCAACGAAAACGTTGCTTATTTATAATTTTTGAAGATCTACTTATGCGACAATTTAATTATACGGTAAGGGGCTCTCCCTACCCTATAGGTAATTGCGCTTGTAGGTAAATATCGACAGCGTTCATTCTAAAAGTTTGCAACGTCGCAAATTGCTGTCAAATATTTAACTGTTTTGATTAATTTGGCAATATTACTGTCTGGAAATAAGAAATATCGGTAACTAGTGAACTAGAATATTAATAATGAATTGCAATTATAACATTGAATTTTATGATGTAACCGTTTTAGGTGTAATAAAGGCATTTGGAAAGATTCCAAATACTTTTTTTACATCTAAAACTATATATTTGGTTTTATGATATTAATTATTGCATTTCATAATCAAAATTTTAGTTTACCAGTTTAACTCCGTGCAGATTAGCGACAAGACACGGGTTATTGTTATACCGTGAAGTTTTCTCGGAAATTGTATTGTTCGAGTCGCGTCGCGCCGTCGCGTCGCGTAGGTCTGTACAAGCCTTTAGCCATATTTCTTATTTCCATACAGTAATATTGCCAAATTAATTAAAACATCGAAATATTTGACAGCTATTTGCGACGTTGCCCACTTTCAGAATAAACGCTCATGGTGAGCTTGAAAACGTAAGAGTCTAACAGTAACATTACCTTTAATGAAATAAATCCGAAGCGAAATATTATTTCTGTCTGAATTACCTACATATATTTTCTCTATACATTTTCTCTCTGACGTTACTTCTCCGTGACCGTTGCGTAAAAATTGGATAGTATTTCGCAGTTTTTGATAGGGCGGCGGTGAACGTTGATCGGGATTTAATCGAAATCGAAGCCTGCTGTCAGAATGTTTCGAGTGCGCCACGGCAATCAGATAAAACATTTTCCCCCATTCCAAATAATCGGTCATTATGTCGAGAAGCGGGAACTTCCATTGAGATAATGCGCTATTTCCTTTGAGATCGATATAGAAGAAAATGCTGTTGTCTGTCTTATCATTTATCGTAATATATATATTTTTAGGTGACGTGACGTCTTGCTTTTTTGCTTTCATCTTAGCATTTCGCGAAGTCATGTGTTCAATTAAAAAAAACGCCTCTAACATTCAATAAAGATTTAATTTAACATTCAGGTCAGACAACTCTTGGGAGATACCGTCCTCAGAGGAGAAGAATTAAAGAAATACGTTAATTCTCTACGCACAAAGAGTACTGTGTACAAAAGGCAAAGAGCCAATCTCTCTACGTTCAAGGTAAAGACGTATTTTATTTGATACAAAAGCTCGTATATTTTTTACTGTTACCGTCTATAATGTTGTTATTTGTTCTGGTTTGGGCCACAGGTGGAGGCGGGTATCTTGGCTAGAACGATACATATAATAAGCGCTGCTGACCCAACTGTCGAAATGGCGCTCCTAAATCACAAGAAACTAAAAATAGAAGACGAAGAAACAATGGAAAAGAATCTAGATAAATCTGCAGATCTAACCAAAAAATCCTTGCATGATTTGTCTCAGGTTAGATACTTTCATTATATAATATCCTTTTTACGGTGTATTCAATGGGTAAATTATACATAAAGAGTAGGTATGTGCTAACATGCGTTTTACATAATGTAGTCGCACGTAAGTAGCAATTAATTATTTATTTTTAAACCATAATGCTTTTTTATAGCTAGTCGCTCAAACTGCTCAAAAGTTATCGCAAGTCCGGCAAGAAATCCAGCCGCTAGCTGACAATATAAAGCCTGTGAAGGAAGAGTTTCAATCAGTCCAACAACAGTACGAGCAGAAGAAAAGGGTTTACGAAGCCACATCCATCAACATAACCTCGCAAATGGAGCCTCTCAAGAATCAAGTAAAGGAGTTGACTGACCGCCTGAATAGCAAGGAGGATGAATGGAAAAACTTACTACAAAGAATCACAAAGGCGGAAAGTTTGCAAGAAGTCGTAATGTTTGAAATGAAAAATTCAATGCAGTCCCCTAGGAAACCCTCCAAAATGGAGGCTTTGAAGAAAAAAGTTGCGGACACTGAACAAATTGTAAAGCGTTTAGAAGAGGTAGGCATACGAGTACAATGTTCTGTCTCGCAATGTAGATACTGTATTTTTTACCAATGAACCGGGTTATACGTCATACGTAACAGTTTTATCATTGATTGATTAATGATAATGACAGATAAAATCTCTGATTTACATTTATTCTGTTTATTCGGTCACAAAAATCATATTTATCGGTTTGTATTTGATAAAGTTACTTACGTGATTCAATTTATAAAGTCCTTTTTGTTTTTCCATGAATTAAAAAAATCATATTTATCGGTTTGTATTTGATAAAGTTACTTACGTGATTCAATTTATAAAGTCCTTTTTGTTTTTCCATGAATTAATGTTTGACGTAGACGTATAATTTCAGGAGCAACAAGCCATTAGTTCTCGACAAGGGGCTGTGGAGGAGCAGACAAAGTTGTGGGAGAACACTCTTCAGCTGCTGCGCTGCAAGATGCGTGCGAGGAGCGAGCCGGCCGCGCGACAGGGACGTATGCACATCACGCAGCACTCACAGATGCTCACACTTACTTAAAAGTGATCAAAATACCATAGAAGCATTGTATTGGTTTTATGCGTGATCGCACATTGTTTTCGTTTGTTGCGTTTAAAGTTTAAACTACGACTTTCGCGACTACTGCACGCGAATAATATCACTACAAACTTTTATACATCAAATTGCACCGCTACGTGTGTTTTCCGACTTTGTAATGGAACAGTTCTCGTATCTATCTCAATTTATAATAACAGAGGAAACGCGCGTCAGAACCTGGCCACCTGATCCCAGCCTTAGGGCCAGTTTCTGGAACGAAAATTATCGCAAAAGTAATGTGACAAATTGTCAAGTGCGCGTAAACTGCTGTGATTGGTTGAATAGTAAAGCAACAGCCAATCCCAGAAGTTTACGCGCACTTGACAATTTGTCACATTAATCTTGCGATAATTTTCGTTCTAAAACTGGTCCTTAAACTAGTACCTATAACGAAAAAACGCTCTTTCAGCTTTAAGCGTTGTGCAGACCGGTGCGACGCCACAGCGCGACGCGATTCTAACAAAACAATTTCTAAGAAAACTTCTAGTTGGAACAATTACCAGTGTCACGTCGCGCTAGTCTGCACGAGCTTTTAAGGTCAAAATGGGTCATGAGGTGAAACATTATTGTTTAAACATGCGTGAAAAATAATATTGTAACCAACCGCCGAATAACTTCCATAAACTAATTTAACTTCACTTAATGTTAGCTTATAGAGTAAATCGATACTGTCATCCAAACTTTTACTACACGTCCTTAAGATTGCAACAATTTTGTTTTTATCTTTAAGTAGTTTTGAAGTAACTTTTTATCGTCCATCAAAACTTAGTCTAAAGTGTTTGAGACTAGATATTGATATAGATAGTTAAAAATATGTCTTTCAGGTTTTTTCTTTGAGCGTTTAAATTGCAAATAAAATTCTTTATTGAAGTAATCAGTGTTTGATTGATAGATATAAAAGTGTATTAATAACTTTCTTATAGACTTTAATAAAGTTAATCTACTGTCATTGCAATGTACCTATAAAGTTTTAATAAATTGGATTTAAATGAAAGACAAGTTTTGCAGTGCTTTCGTCATAACAAAACATTAAAACCAAAGTAATTTCGTCTATGTTCGTTAACATACCATTTGCAATAAATTGACATTTTGATCTTAAAATTCTGAACAGAGTAGGTATGCCTGAACAATTAAATAATGAAATTAACTTCAACATGAACAGTAATCAAGAACACGCGGTATTTCATCTATACAGAAATAAATGCAAAAAAGTTCATGAGTGAAAAAAACTTCTGTTAAGTTACTTATGACATTTCACCGGAGCACCGTGGGATGCATCGATGCTGGTATCATTTGCAATGCAGATGAGTCCTCCACGCTGCCCGCGTAATAGTACCGGTCCATCCCGGGAATAGCTAACGTATTTAAATGAAAGGTGAGATGCGTCATATTCACATGACATTAAAATGCTTTTACCATTTTTTCCTCGCTGTGAATAATAAAAGTTTCAGATTGGATTTGAAAAAGAAGTTGGTGTCCGGTTTTGTATTTTGATCGGAGAATACTAATTCCTTCATTAATTTATGAAGTGTGGCAAAAAAGGACTGAATAATATTTACAAAATAAATGAAAGTAAAGATAAAGTTTTCAGAAAATTTTAACAGGTATTTGAGTTCCCCATCAACTACTTTATTAAACATCGAAACTGACTAATCATAATTTATATAATTATGTAAAAACTCTAATGTCTACATGAGTTATAGAAGAAAAGGGTCGTGCAGAACATCCCGTTAATGAAAAATCAAGACGAGCACATTATTCTGCAGCACGTAGCACCCAAATTACTTTGTCATTAGGTAACTGCCACTTAATTATACTACTCAAATATTTTATCACAGTCTTTTCTAATGATATACCTATAGGGCTTCGATAGAACCAATATTAGATTAGGTACCTCAGAATAATTTTCAGCGATGTATTAAAGCAACTTTAATTACTTTATTATTCACAAGACAACGGACCGTAAAGTTGGCCCTAAGTGGTCGGTAGTCGTGCTTAATTACACACTTTGACGTGTACAGAATTTTTATTTTAGATACAAACGTTTTCTTGGTAGTAGTGATTTAAGTTTTTGTTTTAGCGCGCAAACTCATTACCAAGCTGTCAGCTGTCTGAAGTAGTTCAACTTCGGTTCAACTTCGGTGTAATGACTGACAGGAGAAGGAAAGTTCGTTCCCGCTGATGGCTGTAGCGAGCTGCCAAGTCTGCTACGGCGTAGCGCTACGAGGCGAGACGGGAAGTCTACAACTTTGTTTTACGGCTACTGAAACTGATACATTAGGTTTCCTGGTGGGTACTTGTTTGTTTTGTTTCTGCATGTTTTTTTTATACGAGGTAGGTAGGTAAAACAAATGACTTTGAACAAAATACTAAAATTAGCTCGATACTTTCGATCATAATATTATCCGGTGTACGACAACAGTATCATGAATAATAAATAAGAAAATATCTTGTTGGTTCGCGGTTTAAACTAACAGAATATTTGTCGGCTGGGTCTTCCTAGAAACTTAGAAAGCAAAGAAAATAAGGATAAATCCGCGTACACAGACTAAGGCAAGGCTTGCAGGAGTTCTTCGCGATATAATCAGTGAAATAAATGGCGTCGTTTATTACCATTATCCTGGCAGGATGAGGGCAGCTATGAGGCTCACGGACTCAATTTCTGCGCCTCCACGCGAAACTACATAATGTGTAGGATTTTATAATCATTATGAAACATGCTCGTTTCTTTCGTAAGAATATGATATCCATTCATTAAATTTTGAGAGAATCGTATTTATTTCAAATAGTTTAACGTTTTCGAATTATTCAGAACTGTAAAACTACAATAAATCCGAATCATTCGATAACAATCATGTTAGCGCTAGAGAGGCCTATATCCATTTCATCAATGTATTCTATACCTCGTAATTGCTGAATCACCCTAAAGTTAAGTTTGAAAGCGGTTCAGTCTTAAGAGAACGTCATAAAAATCTGTAATTTTTACCGGTATTTGACATTAAGGTGCCAAAATACGGACAGCCGGCATTATGTGACCTTTTACAGCTTTCTTAGAAAATCAAAGCTTTAGGTTGAAAGTCAGTTGCATGTCGCGGCCTGCAACTGAGGCATTAATGGACGATCGGGAAAATGTGGGCCGACGCGAAGCCGAACCACACATACGTGGGTCTACCAATGCCTGGTTGCGGCCAAGGCTTGTATAGTACTTTTCTCGAATAATGCGCGGAAATTCAAATTGAGTAAATTAATTATAAACTCTAGAATTCATGACGAACGGCGATAATTTTTCACGCGCCAATATGTTCTTCTTTGCTAGCCGATCGATTCTGTAAAAATATCACCGTGAAACTTAGGTGAAGTGAGCGTGAAGTGAGCTGTCAATAGTGTTAATCCCTAGCATCCTGCGGTCGATTTGTGACAGTGACAGCTCACTTCACCTAAGTTTCACGTTGATCTTTTTACAGAATCGACCGACTGATTTATAAGCCAACTTGAAAATCTTTGATAAGTTACCTCCTTCGTTGCCATCTGTTGAAAAAGTTCGTTCCATTTTTATATAACACATCAGATATGAGTTTTCATAGTAATTTATTTGGCTGCTAAACACGACAGTTATGGAATTTCATACAAACATTGCCGGCCGGGGCTCGCATGTATTCAACTAGTACCACAATCTCGATTTATCTCCAAGAAGGTTGTCAAAATAATGTTCAAATCTTTAAGCATGTTTGAGAAAAACACAAGTACCTACTTATTATTTGTGTATGTGATAGTTAGATCGTTTCAACCTTAGTGAAGTTTTAATTTAATGGGAATTGTTGTCAAAATGATGAAGCACTTACAAGGGCGACTATTTTATAAGTGCTTGTCCAATAAATCCTATACATTGGAACAGTAAAGTATTCCCAATGTATAGCAGTGCTACATTTATAAGTGAACTCTCAACTAAATAACGCTTTGCTGAATTTTAAAACAGTTTCAATGGTCGCTCTAATCCAGTTTCATTCCACTCGTTTCGATTTATGTGGACAAATCCCTGGGAATCCGATTATGCAGCGGCGAACCTCTCGTGAAGTAATTTAGATTGTTGTTGAATTCAAAGTAACGAAGCGTTAAAATAGATTAAAAGTTTCTTGTAATGTTGGAAATGAACAATTATTGTATTGTGATTTAATTGTGTAAAAAGTCGAGTCGAGTGAACATAATTGTTGTACTTCCTATTTAGAAGCCATCCTCGCGTCCATATGTCGGTTTTTGTTCGGAAATCCGGAAGGCGCCCTCTGTCGGCACGACAACGCGTTCAGGTTCACCGAACAAAAACTGACATTTATGGACACCACGATCGCATATTCGCGCAACGAACGCTTCTACATAGGACGCGGCCTCGCTCTACGATTACATTTTCATTTCACAATAGACTATAGCTACAGTATACAATCAACGTGAAAGCATTAGCTACTTGTGAACGAAGCGATAAGAAAATTACGAGACAAGTCTCAAACATTGTGCCTACTCAACTTGATAATAATATCTACGACAAGTTCTAAAAGCTGAGTTTATGGACTTAAGTTTACTTCAGGATTGTGTTATATTTGTCTTATTATTTGTTAAGGAAGCGGTCATTTATCTTGGGAATGAAACGCTAGTATATGCCTTAAGGGATGGGTAAGAATACTTAGAAATAACTTACATCTTGATCTCAATTTATCTATTTAGTACCTGGTCGACAAAGCTCTACTCGAGTGAAAATAGATAAACATCTAGATCGATCTAGATCGTCCAGTACGCATAGCATGGCCACCATAGACAGGGGTTTTGTGGACGGAAGAATAGACAAAATGACAGATTGTGATTGTTTATCTGTCATTTTGTCTATTCTTCCGTCGACAAAACCCGTTTCTACGGTGGTCATGCTACGCGTACAGCTATACCAACGCTGTATCACATTCCCGAGGCTATGAAAATAGAGAAAACAATTATCCCAGATATGAGACCTAGCTAGATCGATTTTTCGCCCCCGTAAACCGCAACTTTCATCGAAATCGTTAGTCGTTTTTATATATACAAATATTTTTCAATAGGGATGTTGACAAAAAAAATTTTGCTCGGCTCCTAAGAGCCGTAGCGTGATGTTACATAGTCTATAACTTTCCTCAAGAATTGGGCTATCCAATGCAAAAAGATTTTTTCTAAGCCGACTGGTAGTTCCGTATATTACCCCCAACATACAAACTTACAAACAAACAAACAATACCTCTTTATAATATTAGTAGGTACTCGTATAGATAGGCAGAGGTGTACCAGTAATACCTATATATGCACCTTTTGCCAGATAAGTTGTAAGTGCCATGAAACAGAACAAATTCAGACTACAGACTGCTAACATGACATTCCTGATGGAAATCCTAATAAAACATTACCCGACATGGGAAGCGAAACCACTCCACGCGCAGTACCTAGGTGCATTTGCGTCTATTTGATCAACGAGATGTAACATACCTGATGGTAGTAAACAAAAAAAAATAGCAACTTCCAAGATTTATACACATAAAATTGGTAATAAGTTTAAACTGAAAACATATAGCTTTCATTAAAACGAGCAGCTCATGTCCAATTTAGGAGAAAGGGAATCAACCAATTGGCGGGGAGAGCGCTGATGATTGATGTGCCGCCAACTTCGCGTCGGGAGGATATCGAACGAACATCGCAACGGGGTCATCGAGATGTCCTCCAATATTTCAATATATTGGATGGGTTCTATTCAGACCTTTTTGGGCTTTTATTTATACTTTCCATTATAATCAAATGAAATTGATCAAATACGTATTGCACCACTCAATAGAGATTATAGGATTATGTTTAATTGACAACAAAAAAAAAAACAATTTAAACGGTAGTAAGCATCGATTTTATAAAATATGATCAATCAATCTGCCTAGCCTTTTCCCAACTACATTGGGGTCAGCTTCCAATCTTACCGGATGCAGCTGAATACCAGTATTTTATATGGAGCGACTGCCTATCTGACCTCCACAACCCAGTAACTGGGTAATACGATAACCCTTGGTAAGACTGGTTGTCAGACTTTCGGGCTTCTGACGACCCGTAACGAATGTCAAAGATCCACGAATGACAGCCGGGAGACCAACGGCTTAACGTGCTTTCCGAGGCACGGAGGGGTCTCGGTATGTACAGATGGTCACCCATCCACAGACCAACTTCGGCAAGCGTAGCTTAACCTGACGGATCGACCCGTGCGGCAGTTATAACTTGACCACGAGCTCCTCTTAAGTATAAAATATGATGATATACAAAAAGTAATCGGTAAAACTAGATGGAGCAAGTAGAAAACCGAGAAAAATGGAGACAGTTGGAGGAGGCCTATAATAATAATTTTTATACCATTTCCCCCTCTAAAAAGCTTATTTTATTCAGTGTTTTCAGTGAATAAAAAGCACTTTTAATCACTATTTTGGTGTTTGAATTTAGAACAAATCTATATATGCGACCTCCATCTCAATGCTATACAACCTCCTTGCGAAAACATATTTAGTAATTGTTCCAATTTTAATGTGCATTTTAATTAATTCAACCTTCCTTTTTTCTTCATTAAATGTCTATTTTTGCTTATATCTTTATTTTTCTCGTAGTCATGGTATAAAGTATAGTATGCAACTCTTCAATAAAAATTTATATCGAGGGCCATGAATTACTTGCGTCGCTCAGGATTTTAACACTTGAATCACTCGCTATGAATCACTCCCTACGGTCGTGATTCAGTCGTTAGAATCCTTCACTTGCTCGTGATTCATCTATGGCCCTCGCTTTAAATCCGTCCTTTATTCACTAATTGCATAATATAGGTACTATTATTTTTTCAAAAATATACAGACATAAATAATATGGTGATACACTATTATAATACACTTAATTCATATTAAAACATCTGTGTCTGAACTAGATATTTAAATATCTGTATTTCAGACATCAGCGCTCTTCCCCTCTTGTAGGCGACACTTAAAAATTAAATTTGACCTTAATACACATTAACACATTCGAGGAGAGATAAAATGAAATAATATTAAAATAAAAGGAAGTGACATGTAGGAGACCAAAAATTTGATGTAAAGTTATGGCCTCCGGTGAGTAGAGTGTAAATGAGTGTATGTGGGTGAGTATTATTATAAGCTACTTTACCTACTATAGACAACAGGTTTTCGGTCTCATTGTAATTAAGCTTGCGAATGTAGTCTACTACCGTAAGTTTACATTTTGCTCCTATTTAAAGGGTATATTTCTACAAGCCTATTTAATCTTTCATACAGAAAAGAGCCTACGAAACAATAGTACTTACTAATAAGGTCGGTAGATCAATGTATGTGAAGACCCTTCGTCTGCGCTTAGATAAATAAGAGGACTTGTCGTACTTCGTATGTGCACGATGTCTCAAGACTGCGTGCAGAACAAAGAGCTGCTGCACAGCAAGGACTTCACAAGACTGGTACAAAAGGTATTTTAGGACGTATACCCAAGAGGGGGGGCCATGACTTACACAGTAACATACCAGCTATGTTATATCAAATATTAATATAATTGAAAAGCATACGTCAAACATAATTTACAAGAATTTTTTTAAAAATTATGTTTTGGAAATAAAGAGGCTTTATTATTATTGTTAAATATAAAATATTTTGAAGGCAGTGTATCCCTATTGAATAAAGTGCCGCTAGCGGCATAATAGTGGCGCTACCTCGGCCCGGCTAAACTGCTGTAAGCATTGCATTGTCATTGTCACTGTCACTGAGTCACTGTTACTTGTTATTTTGTTTGATTGTTGACGTTAGTTCGCATTCCCAAAATATTACATTCTCTTATGCCTGAACGGACCCTGGTCACAGTTCGCACACAGCCTGGTCACAGTTCTAACCAAACCTACCTTTCAGCTATTTTCATTTGCTACTTCATTTTTTGTCAATTCAGTCATTGTAGTGACTTTTGATATAACTATCTAAAACAAATACGATCGCAGCGAACTAACCTCAACCATCAAACAAAATGACAAGTGACTAAGTGACAATGACAATGCATGCTTACGGCAATTTTGCCCGGCCCGAGGCAGCGCTATTATGCCGCAAATAGCGGCACTTTATCCGAGAGGGATAGAGTGCCGCTAGCAGCACTCTATACACTTCCTATTTTAAATGATAATAGCCTGTCCCTAATAAACGAAGAAACAAATGATTAATTAATTTGTAAAATTTCATCCACGCTGTTCACTTTCTTATAACATTTTCTCAAAAGTGATGCAAAGCATTTTCCGATCTCTCTAAGTAACTTAAGTGTACAGGGTTTTGTATCATGAATACCAATCTAGAGCCACCAAAATCTTGACAAAAAACAGACTACATTTTCCGCTTTTTATACGACGCAAGTTTCAGGACTAACTAACCGAAACAATATAGTTTTTGTTCGGCAGTTCACGGAGGGACGACGAGGAACGAGAGTGACTCCGTACATCTTCTTATATCATACGATATTTTATGAGGGCAAGGATCTTGTTATTCTTGGGTTTTCCTTAACTATATAGGTACGATTCTTGTTAAGTTGCGATACTTGACAAGCGTTGTTAGTTTAAACATATAATATATGTAATGCACTATAAAGTATGTTATAAAATACAGTTTCCGAAACACATATAAGTGTTGTTTTAGTTTTGCAATTCAACCCTTCTTTTAAACTTCCATGAGTTGTATCCAGCCAGCAGTAACTTAGCTACATTATACTTCCTCCCTTTTCTAAAAGTGCCCCCAGAGCCTTGTCTCCGTATGTAACTTTATTAGTTTGTCCTATAGGGACAAATGTTTATGAACAGAATAGTTTAGTTTTTTTAACATGCACAAAACCGAGTAAAATATTGTTGCATCACCGTAACATATCGAGAATATTGCTGTAACAGGAAATATCTAGAGTGGTTTATTGCCTATGTTGTCTGCAACTACAGGTTTAATATCCGCGCTCCCCACCGCTGGCATATCCATTACACTCGCGACTCGAACCAACATCTCGTGTGGTATATCCCGACGTTTCGCAATCTCTTAGCATTCTCCTTCCGACTGTAATTGATTCTGTTTTAATGGATATAAGCTTCATTTAACTCAAAAGGTTTGTTTCCAGCTTTTTGAATAAGTTTTTTCTTGTGATTAATTTTGTTGCGAGTTACAAAACAGTTTTTAACTTGTAAGGACGTTTCTCGTTTTATAGCGAGCTTGTTCTTCTTTTTGTTAATCGGGAGTTAAGCTTTTTATGGGACATTAAGTTAAAATGGGACAAATAGTGCATGTTTCATTGGTGGTACTTAAATATTAAAAATAATGTTCTACCTACGCTTAGATCCAGAAGTGGGCTCTTTCGGCTGAGATAGAATAATACAAATTATATTATTTTAAGTTCGTCTGCTTTTGAATTTAGGACCATAAATAACTTACCTATTAGGGTAAGTTTGCATTAGATGTACCAGCATCTAAGTCGTACTACACCAATATGCTCTCCTGTTCATAAAAAGTGTCATCTAATGATGTAAAATGTACAATTTAGTCCCGTTTGTTAACTAAAATAAGTGGGTAATCCGCTGGACTTCGGAGAACAATAAAAACAAGCAAAAATTAAGATTTTGCTACTGTGTTCATTAAGATTTCATGCACATCTCGAAGTTATTTCTGAAAATAATATGACGATAAAGATAATATTTTTGTTAATAGCTATTTTCGTGTTTTTCAGACATTCATTTAAGCATAAGTAACTCGTATATTTTGATTAAATTATCTCAGTGGTTTCGATTTTAAAATCGAAACCACTGACATAATTTAATCAAAACATGAACTGACTGAAGAGGCCTTCAAAGTTTAAACTTTGACTCGGCTCTTTGCTTGATTCATACTTGTGGAGAATTCCAAAATCGTACCTTGAGAACAAAAATTTGGAAGACCTAACAATATGAAATAGTAGTAAGTAGTAATACTGTCAACAGATATTGACGATAACTTATATTAACACAACATTTAATTAATTTAGTGTCTAGTTAATTTCTAAATTTTTCAGAACCAAGGAATTTTGAGGAAAATTATCAAGAGCCTGATGTACTATTCTGATAATTCCAGATTATAAAGATTCCACTTGATCCGCTTACAAAATTATTTTTAAGTAGTTTTTAATTTGTTTTAGAGCAGTGGGGCTACAATACTTTTACTGAAGCTTCCAAGTGATAGCCTAGTAGTGTGACCGTCAGACTGCCAAGTCTCAGGTCTCGAGTTCGAACCCAAGGCCCCTGATTTTTCAGATTCATGTGCGTATTGTATAATTATCACTTGCTTCAAAAACGGTGACGGAAAACATCGTGAGGAAACCGGCATGCCTGATAGATATTTCTCGACGGCATGTGAAGCCAAGTCAGAGGCCCATGGGTGGCTTTAAAACTCTGACACCAGCCATGCTATTCTGTAAACATCTCACCGTGAAAACTTGGGTGAAGTGAGCGTGGAGTGAGCTGTCATTCCACAGGGATTGACACTATTGACAGCTCACTCCACGCTCACTTCACCTAGGTTTTCACGGTGAGATGGTTACAGAATAGCACTGCGGTGAGATGGTTACAGAATAGCACTGCAGGTTAGTCACTGACCACACAAAATGAAGAAGGATTTGTTTTAATTTCATAAAATAACATCAGGCCTTGTTTCCCCGAAGGGTGGGGCAGAGGTGATCCTATAGTAGGTACACCCATATTTCACCAGTTATGTTTTTAAGTCCCATGACATGTAAGCCCAGAGGCCAGAGTAAGCTCTGATACCTGGTTAGTCACTAAACACACGAAAAGAAATAATAATTGCCTCCAAAAAAACATCTCTAGTTACTTACCACTTAGTCTAGTCACTACGACAACATAAAAAAAATATGGCATCCTAATCCTAATTAATATTATAAATGCGACGAGTGAATTTGTTTATTTGTTTTTTGTTACGCTTTCACGATCAAACGGCTGAATGAAATTTGTTACCTGTGTAGACAAATACCCAGACCAGCAGTGCTATTCTGTAAACATCTCACCGTGAAAACTTAGGTGAAGTGAGCGTGGAGTGAGCTGTCATTCCACAGGGATTGACACTATTGACAGCTCACTTCACCCAAGTTTTCACGGTGAGATGTTTACAGAATAGCATGGCTGGGTTAGGACATATAATACTTTTATCTCGCTAGTATGTTCCATGTCGGATAATTTCCCACCGCCACGCGGGCGAAGCCGCAGGCAAAAGCTAATAGTATATAAAGTTGCAGCGCATTTTCCTATTAAACTAGTTCCTGTAGGTATTCTTCAGACGGCTGCTTTTCGACTTCCAAAAAGGAGGAGGTTATATGTTCGTCGCGTAAGTATTTTTTATTTTTATGTATGTCCGCCGATTTCTTCGTCAATTGTGGACCGATTTTGAAAATTCTTTTTTTGTATCTAAAGGGTATGCTCCCAAATTGGTCCAATATAAATGTTATTAACTTTGCTTGCATAGTTTTTGAGTATGCTTCAATAATACGTATTTTTCCCACTTAATATATGTCGATGATACGATGATAACTTCCTGTCACTGTTATTTACAGAGCAGGTAGTGGTTTTCGTATTTGTGTGGGGTAGATACCACAACAAAAAAGTGAAAAATAAAATCTTTTTACAAAAAAAAAAATATTCGACTTCCAAAAAAAAATACACTACAAAGTGAAAAATAACTTTAATTTCGGAAGTCGAAGGCAAAAAACGTAAATTCAAAATCAAAGACTTCCGAAATAAAGTTATTTTTCACTTTGTAGTGTTTTTTTTCTAAACAGTTTTTTTTACAAAATAAAATGATTGTATATTTTTGCATACATATTTTCTACGTGAAAACTCTTTTCGGACTTATTTCATGACTTCAGAGGGAGTGCGCAAACGGCTACGATTTTTACATACCACTAACTCCTTCACTTTCACATGTTTCTTCAAAGCGGTTTTTAAATTGACTATTATCCCTTTACATTAAAAAAATACTACCTATTCTTTCAACTCCTGTTCATTCTTTGGGGTGGAATTTCGAGAATTATTTCTTCTTAGCGAACGTTGACGTTGTATGAGTATGGAGTGCAAAACAGTGAGAGGTATTTCACGTTAGCAGTTTTGTTCGCTAGTCCAAATTATTACATTAGTTAGGTACCTATATTACGCTTGTGATACTTGTTTTGGTCATATTTCTGAACGTACGGCTACAGTTTTCTTATAGACATTCATCAGATATTTTCTCGTAATGACTGTTCCTTGTCGTTGCGAAAAAATATGAGAAGAACATAGGAAAGTCATAATTATTTCTTTCGGGAAGTGTGTGAGACATCTAAGTAATTATATACCGTTACTACTAACTCCAAATATTGGTAACCTAGCAATAGTTCTCATATTTTTATTTGTCTGAGTGTCCAGTCTGATTTACCCTTATCACAGTAAGCAAACACAAAAGATAAAGGAGCATAAATGTGATGGCAGGAAGGCGTGACACGGGTCATATAAGACGTTTCAACGAGGGGCGCCGGCGCGGCGGGCACCTCGACCCTAGTTCTGCTAATTAGAGCTATTTCCTTAATTGACTTGTAGACACCCTTTAATATTTTACTATAACCTTTTGGGTTATTAGTTGAGTAGTTATACTTCTTAAAACCAAGCCTATTCAGTAGCATTGAACAGTGTGCTCGTGGCTAAAACATAACAGCCGTACGGGTCGATCGAAGGTTAAGCTATTCTTGCCGCGGTCGGTTTGTAGATAGGGGTGACCGTCCATAATAATATCGAGACCCCTCCGTGCCTCGGAAAGCAAGACCGTTGGTAGCGGCTGTCATTCTTAGATCTTTGACAGTCGTTACAGGTAGTCAAAAGCCCAAAAGTCTGACAACCAGTCTTACCAAGGGGTGTCATGTTACCCAGTAACTGAGTTGTCTGGGTCTCTGGGAGGTCAGATATACAGTCGCTTCATGTCAAATACTGGTATTCAGCTGCATCCGGTTAGACTGGAAGCCGACCCCAATATATTTGAAAAAAGGCTAGGCAGATTGATTTATTCAGCAGCATTGATCTATAGGTATATCAGCCGATCAGAAAATTTATGTTTTTATTTCAAAACCTCTTTCTTTTTCGTTCGACCAATATAAAATAATCCCAACAGAACAAATAAATAAACGTGTAAGATTTATTCCTTTTAAGCAGCGGTACAGTTTGATTAGTTTGTTGGCTACTTTTGTGTTGTTTCAGCGCACTGGGCGACTATACGTAACGGTTGCCAAGTCGCTCAGACCATGTAACCGGTGTAACTTTTGTTATTGTTGTGGATTCTGAGAGGTGAGAATTTCCAATAAATGTTTTACCCAGAATTTTATTTATTTGCTGAAAAGTTGGGAAAGTTCACAGAATCTTAGCTTGCATTAATTGTTTCGTGTCTGGTGTAATTGTTTTCTTCAGCGAATTTTCGTGGACGCTCGTAGGCTTTAGCATCGGGCTTTTGGTATATTTTGCGGTATCGTGAACAAAAACTTTAATACCTACGTTTATTAGCCTCGGCGCGCGGTAATCTAACTGTAGGTATACCTGTCCATTTCAGCATGTAGATTTTTTTTGGACCACATCTTAAAATACCTTTTGTCATAATTACTGTATATTGATAGAGCGTCACATTACATATCTTAACCAATACACATGCTAATAAAGAGGCTGTAACTAATATTCGAGCAGAAAAATATTAATGTCTCCTACTTTTATTAATGGGGCTGGGGGAGGAGGTAAGCAGGGGGGGCTTTTAAGTGAATCCCCCTCACAAGGCTATTTACAATACGTGTACCCACTTAAAGTCAAAAATCGGTTCGTTAATCCTCAAGTACTAACATTACAATATCGGAAATCATTAGCCTTCATTAAATGTTCGTGTTCACGAGGGCGAACCATTGTGGTTGGAGGACGTCGAATATTAACAAGATTTCTGGACTCCATCATCGCTTCCTGATTTCAAGAGGGCATGGAGGTAAATGAGGTACCTCCCCAAATGTGAGGGTTGCGTGTGAGCTGCTATTATTTCCGCCTGAAGCCTCACCTTGCTTGATATGGGAAGGTTGATAAAGAAACTTACGAGTAAATTTGAGGTCGCGACCTTGCTATGCATACGATATCGACTTTCCCATAGAGCTTACTCGCCACTGTAAAGTACAGGTGTAAACAGAACATGAGTGACAGATAAAAGGACTCCATCATTTCTTGAACCTGATATTAAATGGCAAGGCATCTTGCAGAGTATGTTTCTTTGATTTTGTATGTGTATTTTTTGGAAGAAAATAAGATGGAAATAAAATTCGACGAATACAAATTGTTATTTCAAAGAAATTGGCGTCTATTTTGATTTTTAGATCTATATATTTACGTAGAGATTGAATAGGAAACTGGCCGGCTCGGCGTCGGGCGTCGGGCGTCGAGCCTCGTAGAAAAGTTAAGGGAGCGGCGACAGGCGGGCACGCTCTATTGTGTCGACGGCGGCGGCTCATTTGCACCCGTCAATTAACTGCAATTAACGGCGGTTACGCGCCATTTGCGACCTGCCTTTGTTACTTCCAAGACCAAAATAAAAATGTAATTTTACTTTTGAGCGGCAGCGTCCATTTTCGCTTTTTATTAAAGCTAAATGGGCAATGACAAGATTTTACCGAATTTTGGTTTATATTAAACGAAAATTCGTTAAAATCTTGTCGTTGTCCAACTATAGAAGCATAATTTTCTTTACTATATTAGCCAACAAAATGATACTTACATCTATAGTTTTAATAATGTTAATAAACTGAATGTGTATTAGTGATTATAAGTTTAATAAAGTTGCAATGAGTTTAGTGCCAGTGCATATACCTTACTTTGGTCAACGTGATTAAAGTTTTAATTATAATTTGGAAGTAGCGCTGCGTGGCTTAGTGGGAGAAAATCACCCGTACGTACAGTGTAGGTACTGCAATGTGAAAAATACTTAAACGGAAACTTTTAATAGCAGATATTATAAGGAACTATACTCCGTTGGTTTAGGAAGTTAAATAAAGCTAAACAAATTGTAAAAAGGGTTTTTATAGATGACACTTTCTTGCTTAAAAATACTTTGTAACTAATTAAAATTTATTTTCGATTTTTACGATAGGTTCCTCTTTTATTAATGTACATATTTATGCTTTATTATTTATTCTTAAACTTCTCTTCGTAGATAACTGCTTGACCACAATTTTTTTGTTAGATTTAATATTTTGTAATCTGTAAAGAGCCCAATAAGACAGGTTTTCTAAACGTCAACGAATTATAACATTGCTAAATTGAAAAATACTACTGTGACGTAGCATGACAACTGAAGTGACAGGTATAACGTTAAGTCGCTTAACCTGACCGCTCTCTCGTCACGTAGTTTTTTGTTTATCATTATTCGGCGAATTCTCAGTTTTAACTTAAAGTTTAAAATAGCTAGCCCGCGTGGTCATTAACGACTGCGATGACAACTTTTCGCACTCTAGTCGACCCACTAAGGATAATTTACTTGTTGTAATAATAGCATACCATCTGTGCCTGTGTTTGTATGGGCTATAGTTATGAACGTACTTTACGAACCTTAACAGAGCGAAATCAGCAAAAGGATATCCTTTCCTAAGGAAATGCCTTTTGGCGTTATCCTTCAGCTGATCCCTTCCGGGCAGCACCATCATCCTGACTGCAAGATATCATGGAGAACTGGGGGATTTGCTCCGTCATACTCCCACATTATGTTTTTACCCATTAAGTACCCGTCGAAGGGTCTATGCTTGTGATCAGGAATGTTGATCGCATTAGGTATGTTGTTTACCGAGACAGGCTATTTTGGCAATTTCAGATCATTGGAACTCTCATATCCCATCCAAACCTACATACTAGACGAGACGATCACGGTATTAGTACCCTGCGTTTGTACCCATGTTATTACAAGTTGTAATACTTACTTTCTTTCGAAAAGACTTGTCAAAGACTTGTCAAATATATGACGTGTAGAAAACATATATCTTATACATGTATTGACATTGTTTCAGACATGTATTCTTAACTATTTTGTTCACATTTTTGACCAGTAATTGCGTAATACACGATCAATCAGAATTTGAATCGTTTTGAAACAGATTGCTAATCCATTGGTTCATAAGTTCGAAATAAGAACCTTCTTAAGAATGTAAATAACGTATTGAATGTTTTTGAACTGTCAAAATGAAACAGATTAGTCGTAAACGGTTACAAAAATGAGTTACGTAATTAGATACAAGTTTTGCTTAAGCAACTGTTAACGATAAACGAAATCTGTAGACATAGCTTGTAGAATACATGTTTGTACACTGGTGTAAACGCGTGGTTATATATTAGGTATTGTTATTCTTCATGTCAAGAAAAACGACTCATATAATCTTGATTCTCATAATATTCTGCCAGCCAGTTATAGACATAAGTTATTCAAGAGTAGAGTGTGATTGAGTTTGGTCCAGACGTCGCAGAACTCCCTCTGCCGAATTTGGACTTAACGAATTTGCAAATGTAATCAATGTTTTGATTCTGCTTGTTATGAAACTAAGTTCGTCGCAAGTTAGCTTATATAGAAGTACATTCCTATCTATTGCTTTCATTATCTTGGAGTTGATTTGGTGCTGTTCAATTGCATTTGAATTCAGCAGTATGGTACTTATTTGAAATAAACCTTGGGCCCCTCTTGGCCGATTTTGCTGAATATTCTTCTTGAAAGACTTGGTCGAGATTCTTGTCGAATAGGTTCAGCTCTTTAATAGCCATTATTCAATATGCAAAGACTTGAACAGAATACAAAAAGTACGAACAAATATTGGCGTTGCAAAAAGTTCATCTTGAAATTCATGCAGATTTTTCCAACGCTCGTGAAAAGAAGTAGGTACTTAGGTACTTAAATTTTGTATAAATAAATTCAAAAGACTATTTATAAGAATAAGATCTAATGACTAGTATTTAATATCCATAAAAGGCAGTTTCTCCGCTGTTATATTCAAGTAAGTCTATAATTTCTATCATTTGCAATATTTTAATGTTTGTTTACCTAAACTTTTTCGATTGAATAAGAGCTTTCATATTTCATGTAAAATGAAGCTCATTTGTACAATTGCAACTATATTACAAATAGAACTGAATATTTTAAGAGGATTAAATTTATGATGAGCAAATGAATAAGTAGGTACCAACGTTTTATTATTTTCTTTATAAAGTTTTTTACAAAACTTTATAATTTTCTGGGGTTATGAACCTATCCAATCATTTTGAAATCTGTACGTCTATATCAATCGTTTCTTTAGTTGGCTACATCATTTAAAAAAGGGAAAAAAGAAAATGTAAAATTAAAGCTAAGTGCACATTATAGCCGCAGCGCGCCGTATTGCAAAAATGCGCCAGCGGCGGCGGCGAGCCGTACCGCAACCACAGTATAAATAAGTACAGTATTCTATGTTCATAGAAAACGGCCGAAACGATGCGCTTCGAAATCTCAGTGTATGTACGCAACAGTATCGAGTGCGCGGCAGTAACGCACGGACGCGGAAGGTTTACCTACCGAGTGGCCCTAGGTAATTATTTCAAGGACACTGCCGGGATATAATACTGCTACTTATTTATTCTGTCTCACAACACAGTAACTGTTTCAGTGAACGAAAATGACCTGTTTCCACTCCAGTGCAATGAGGCTCGCGCAATTTTGCGGTGGCCGCGCCGCGACCCAACGCATTGCAATAATCCTCCTAGATCACCTTCGTACATTTTGTATGTACCATTGTACACTACAGGCAGGCTGCATCGCAATGCAAAACATTAGCCGCAAAAATACGCCTGCGATTCGCAAGTGCTTTGAGCTGCGGCCCGGCGCGACCCGCCCTAATGTGTGCAAGCCTTAAAATAATCCTTTCAGCTGTTACGTACAATATTTGTCTCCACTCTAATAAATCTTAATTTATTAGCCAGACTTTTCTTGTCCTTTTTATTGAAAAGATTTAGCAAATTTTTACATTTGAAAGGGAGCAGTAGAATAGTTATTTTAATATTTGAAATATGAACGGTTCTAAACTGCCATTGATAATTGGAAATTGTCAGGATTACAAAGGAGAGATAAAAAAATATGTATTATTGCTGTTAATCTGAATTAAACTGAATAATATTAATGTACAGACAGTAACATTAGCACACAGTAACATATTTATAAGTAAGTATTACAAATATGTATATAGTGACGGGAAGTATTGAAACTATTTGTACTTCCCGTCACTTGTCCCTAAAGGTTCATTAGAAAACCAGCGGCAGACAGCATCTGTCTGGCATTAATGCTGAAATGAACCTTTTTGGCGCAGCCGTGAGGCACACACTATTGTAGTTAAAACATTATTTTCAATTTTTATTTTGTAATTTGTATTTAGTGTTTCACGAATTGTGTCCAAATAAACTTTATTCTTTCTAAACTTTTATTCTTTATTCTAACAAAAGTCGATTAAAACTTTTACTTTACATAATTATTAACCTAATACATACAAAATAATTCGATAATATTACATTATGATACAAGTGTGCTGTGTAATGATCAATACACACGCGTTTCATACGACATTTTTCAACACACTTGCGAAGATAAAAACAGACTTGTTGTAGGAACTTAAGCTACACTAACGTAATTATAGAGATGATACATTTTGACTTAATAAAGTTCAACTGACCTTTATTGCGAGGTATTGAATATCCGGAGCTTCTTTTAAAAACTTTTCAACGTTGGCGTCGGTTAGTGACAATACTTACATACTTTAGATTTCGTATTTTTGATAGTAAATAACCACACAAGAAAAACATTAACAAATATTTGTGGAAAATAGCGCTCTGGTTTTGTTTTTTCTGGTGGTGTAAATAAAAGCACTGGCAAAACCGTTATACAGCCTATATAATAAACACAAAATAATGTTTTGAATACGCAAATGAAGGTTAATATGTGGTGAAAATATATAATTTGATAAAATATTATGTTAATTTATCATATTTTATTTATTTACACAGTAGGCATAAAAAGGCATGAAGTCTCTTTGATGAGAATAAAAAAGCGGATAGTCAGTACCTGGCAACAAACGTCAGTGTAGCATAAGTTTTTACAACAAGTCTGTTTTTTTCCTCGCAAGTATGTTGAAAAACGTCGTATGAAACGCACGAGTGTGTTAACACAGTGCACAGTACACTTGTATCATAATGTACTATTTCAGCATTTCATGTACCTAATATTAATGAGTAAATTATCCCTTAATATCATATGACTTCTGATTTTTATGAATCTTTTGCTCAATAAATAAGATAGAGATCGCGGAAAGCGATAAGGTCGCCCATTGTATATTTTGTAGTGCTTAATTATTATTTTATTGTTATGTATTTTTGTGATGTACGATAAAGTATATATAAATAAATAAATATAAATAAGATTTTTTTAAACTGGAGCGTTAATCGACGTTTATGGCTGACCGTACCACCTCGACTTTGATTCAATATATCGTCTGATTAAAACAAACCGCTGGTAGTTATCCATGTAGACGAAGTAATTCCCACGGAGGCATGTACAGTGACGTATATGAAGTTAATCATGACATGCGCGACTCCGCTCCATTCACGCGCCTGACACACAGTAGCAACGTTACCGGTTAAATTAAATCCTATCTTGTAACCTTAATGCTCACATTAAAACAGCAGCCGGCTTAACGAAGGTTTAGCTCGCCTAGTTCATAAAATCAGGTCTACTTTGTATCTAAACTCTGTGTAATGGAATGAGGGTCGTAAACTTGCAAACCTGGCGACAGGAGCGATATCTAAGTGCTTTTAGGCATTGTCGTTGCTAGTTTACAAAGTTTATGGAATTAAATATCGCATAGGTGAAGTTCTAGTGGGATTTATAAAAGGGTGAGGAAAGGACTGGTATCTATTATTATACCCACGTATAAAGCTTTTTAACTTGAATTAACTTTATAACCGAGTCGCCGATTGTTTGGTTGTGATAAATGGATGGTTTCATTTTTACAATTGCGTGCGTAGAGACCAATGAACTGGGCGTTCGTACATCTAGATTTATCACTTAGGACAGATGGAGGCGTGATAAAAATGATAAAAGATAGGGTGTATTAGACACCGACATGTATTACGAGATTGAGACTGACTGAGCGATTGGCCAATTTAGAGTCGTGACAGACCGTACGATGACGCACGAACTATGCCGAACGTCATCCATCACCCGCCTAACGAATACTGGATATTTGAGACGCATTACTAAAGCCGCCATGTATCCGGCGTCGATTTCACTTGACATTTCAATTTTGATATGGGGTCTTTGATCCGGCGACGTTAGAGGGCGATCCCTGGCGCATTCTATTAGTTATGATTAGCGTCTGTGTTGATACAGACTTCCATGAACATTGGTTTTAACTGAACAAGTGTAATTTTTAAGTGCCATGCTAATTTGTGCTTTATTTGCGATACAGCGCGTTTCAGCCGATGTCTTGTAATGTACGGTAACGGAATGCAAATTATATGCACCTTAAGGGGGCGCCCAATGGTCCACTAGCGCCACTTCTTTAAAAAAAATATCTCGTGACTGAGAAGGAATTATGAATAACGGCTAGTAAGGACGCTCGGTAAGTGTGTCTAGAATTTTCTAATACCTTTTATAAAGTGTCATATTGGGACTCGAAGCAACAAAATTCGATCTAAAGAAAAGCGGCCACAGTCCTCTAGATCGTATTTGTTGCTCCGTGTCTCAATATGAAACTGTAGTCCTTACTAGTTGTTATTCATAATTCCTTCTCCGCCACGAGATTTCTTTTTTTAAAGGATTGGCGCTAGTGGACCATTGGGCGCCCTCTTTATTATTTTCCGACTACGTATTGTCATCATGTTTGAATGAAAAACACAATTCGACAATGTATTGAATCAGTGGGAAAGGACTACGTTTGAAACTCACTTAAAACATTTTCGTTCATTGACCGTACCTAATGCTAATTTATATCAAAGACTGTTTCATCTGGAACCCACCTGTACCTTCCCATTACAGATAGGTATAGTTACACTCCAGATGTATATTGATTCGCAATACATTCCTCAGCTGTATTTACCAACTACGTATTGAATAGGTACGCCATTAAGATTCCGTCGCCGTGACTCCGCCTCGTAAAAGAGATTGCCGACGTGGCTAGAATATCAGCCGCGCCGCCGCGGCGTACAATCACAAACCTCCAGGCTACAGCCGTCATACGTATGCACATCGTGCCACAGCGTTTTCCGATAAAGTGTTTAGACTTTTCAACATGCTGATTTTCTTGAATCGACGGCGGCGGGGACATTTATTACTGAGCTTGCGGGAATTCATTCAGAAACTGATTTTTGATAAAGGGATAATTTTAATGGTAACGTATTTTGATGGATGATTTCCATTGAACGTGATTATTCATATTCTTTTTCGTATGGTGTTTTCTTAGGAGGGGTGGTGTCGAGTTCAATTATTTTGCGGTGGGGTTTTATTTTGTGCTGCGGCTATCAATTTTGTAACCAAAGCAATTGGTCTCTGGTCTCGGAAATGGATTGTAACTTTATTTATTAATGTGAGATTCCATCTTTTCCCTTTTATGACAACATCCCAAGTCTCAACTTCCCTTATTATTGTTATATGGACCTTTAAGTATGTTTTGATCAAAAGAATTGGAAAAAGGGTCGCAAAAGTAACCAACAAATCAAGACTCGAAAACGGAGAGCAAAAGGGCTCGTCCGTAATGCGTCCAAAGTACTCTTTCATTACTGAGTCGGCAGGAAAAAATATTGTATTTCCGTTGACTGCATAACAATACGGTTCCATTAGTACTGGAACACAACTGCCAAATGGATGTGGTTCCCGTTGTGTGTACACACAAGACAATTGAGAGCGCGGCGTATTGTCAGCGGCGGAATATTTTGCACCTTACGGTAATAACGACCTGCCTTCAAATCACAGATCCACAGCCTCCATTGTGTATTGATTCTGAACCGCTTGAGGGCGCTCCTTGACAAGGAATTTCATTCCAAATGTCATGCTAAAAGTTGAAAGCTCCTGAATCTAATCTCGGCCTGTAATTTAATGAAACAGCGTTTCTTTGTTATTACCTAGCAAAGCACAATTTTGGCTTCCATTAAAGTCAATTTTCCATTTACGTGATGTACATAAAAATTAGAAACAATTATGTTTGCTACGTTTACGAGTTTATGTAATATGTATAGGTGACTAACACACAAACACCCTATCTACATAATATTCAGTAATTGCGTTCGGGCCATGTACGCTAATGTTATAGCGCCTATAAAGGCGGCTAGGCTTGCGCTCAATTGACGACTCCATGATTATTAATTACGCCGAACACACGTTAGTGCTTAGCAGACAAAATGGTAGTTTTGGTAGTTTAAATAATTTCTGGCGCGTGTCAAATTGTCCATCGTCTGTTACAATAACTTTGCAAAGCGTGGCTTGACAAGCCGCAGCTTAATCTGGGATTTGTAATTCTAACCAGGGTTAGACGTCCTCGCCTCGCTCGCTTTAATTACTAGCAGAAACTAAGCTTTTTGGCTATTCACTTAGCGGCGTCTATGATTCGTGGCAGTTAATCTGTATTCATGAAGTTTGACGTTCAGTCCTGGGAACTATTTTCTCAGCGGCACCAAAAAAGTAATATGAACACTCAAACTTCTTTCTCGTATAATTTATGGGCTGACTTTGCGTTATAATCCCTGGCTGATGGCGTAATAAATTGCGAGATCAAAGTGCAATAAATCAAGATTAGAGCGGTTATCTTACCGTATCAGCAATAAATTGATAAAAACATAGTGTTACCTGTAGTACATAGATAAATACGTTGATGTACAACTCAAATATTTATAGCTTTTATTTCGATTGAGCGTAGTCTTGGCCGTTGACAGCATAATACGAATTTCTTTGTTTAAATCAATTTCCAGCTGATGGAGTTCCCTGAGATCTGATCTTGACTCAAAGGTTTCTAACATTTCTGAACGACTAGTGTTTCAAAGACATTTTCGCTTTATTTTCGTCTTATTGACGTTCCGAGTCCATTTACTAGAATTTTCTGTAAAGTAAGAAGGAATTTTATATTTTATTTTACGGCTCCGTTTATTTTTATCACCGATGTTTTTTTGAAAGATATCGCTTGGCAACAATCATTTACATTAAGTACCTACATTTTATTTTGACGTCTATGTTTTATTTTATTTTCTATTTACCATTTATTATAAAATGTTTAACGTTAAGTGGAGTAGGTGCACAGTTAGGATAGGCGTGTTAGCGTGTATGTGTAGCTGTAAATATGTGTAACCAACAAAAAAAATGTTCATAACATTAGATAACTCTCTGATAAATAATATTAATATTAAATGAGAAAAAAAACACAACAAGATTAGCGTTCGGGAACAGTTTTTATAATTATAAAAACTGGTCCCGAACGCTAATCTTGATGTGTTTTTTTTTTCAATTATATTTTATTTTCCACTACGAGCCTAATTAGGCTCGTAGTGGAAAATAAAATATAATTGATAGTCAAAACAACTAATGATTCCGTTTTTCAGTGATAACTACTGAAATACGATGATGTATGAACAACTAGCGACCCACTCCTGCTTAGCGTCTTGACAAAACATCGAGATTTCTTAGTTACATGTTACTTAAATAGTAACATATTATACACATAAACCTTCCGGAATAAATTCTCTAAACGATGGTGAAAGCCTCATCAAAATCTGTTGCGTGGTTTAGAAGAACAACGCGGTCATACAGACAAACACGAAAACCGAATTAAATTTATAATATGTATAGATATACTCGTAGGTACTTACATTAAATATAACATTTAAGTCTTCATGACAATTTCGGTTACAATATTCTCTATTAGTGCTGTACTGTGGTAACGCAAATGGGTACTTCAATCCCCCTATAGTGTTGTTGGGGCAATCTTAAGATTAGAGGCAGACACATTACATTAACAGTTACAGCGACCAATTAAGTGGCTGTAGTGTCTATTGACTATAAAAAAGTGAAACATGCAATTTTTGTCGATGTGAAGGTATATTATATATTTATTTTTATTTTTTATTTGTAGTTTTAGATAATGTAGATACTGTAATTTATTTCTCAATGTATCTTTCAAGTTTTGAGTTTAATTGATTTGCTGTGTTGGAAGTCAATTCCTAGGCTAGAAGGTTGTGTCTATGTAAGTCCTGCATCTGAAAAACCACTAGCTCCCAAAATACAAGCTTGACTTAGTTTGGGGGTTGGTATATCATTAATTATGTGCTGCTGTACAACCACCAAACACCTTAAAAATGTACTTCACAGATTAAGAGCGTTTATTCTAAGAGTTGGTAACGTCAGTAAAAAGCTGTCAAAAATTTACTTGTTTTGATTAATTTGGAAATATTACTGTATGGAAATAAAAAATGTGGCTAACTAGTGAACTAGAATATTAATAATCAATTGCAATTATAACATTGAATTGGATGTTGTACCCGTTTTAGGTGTAAAAAAGGCATTTGGAAAGTCTCCAAATACTTTTTTACATCTAAAACTAAATATTCGGTGTTACGATATTAATGATTGCATTTCATAATCAATATTCTAGTTCACTAGTTAGCCACATTTCTTATTTCCATACAGTAATATTGCCAAATTAATCAAAACAGGTAAATTTTTGACAGCGTTTTACCGACGTTGCCAACTTTCAGAATAAACGCTCTTAATTTTTGGTTGTACTTTGAGAGTGAAATAAATTTATTATTATTATTTATTATTGAACTGATTTCTATGAAATTTAGCACATGGATAGACCATGACCTGGGTAAGGAACTTAGGATTTATTTGAGGACGTTAATCCCGGTACCTACGTTCCCGTGGGATAATTTCCGACCTCCACGAGGTCGAAGCCGCAGACAAAAGCTAGTTTATTACAGCTTGGATCTAATATAAGAAATACATTTGTTCATAATGCAGGATTCGCGTCGATCAATCAGATCGCCGCTCATTCAGAACGCTATAAGGGCCAAAATTGTGGCTACAGACGAGGGTCACTAACCAAAAATAAATATTTAACCTCAAAGAAAGGTTAGCCTATTTACCCAGGGCCTGTGTAATTCCATTCACAAATCCCACTCTTTTACCTTATTATGTCGTGGCCGTAAATGGACATTGGTCTCTCTTTGTTGGACGTACATAGGAGCCAAATGTTTTGTGTTTCACTTTTGTCTATATTCCTTATGAGCGTATTTACGGCAATTTATTTCATTGTCATTGTTGCATTTGTGGCATTAACATCTGCAGTGCTATTCTGTAACCATCTCACCGTGAAAACTTAGGTGAAGTGAGCGTGGAGTGAGCTGTCATTCCACAGGGATTGACACTATTGACAGCTCACTTCACCCAAGTTTTCAGGGTGAGATGTTTACAGAATAGCATGGCTGTAGTAACCGTTTTGTTTGTATTTATTCTGGACTTGGTATAGTTTTTTACGTTTTCCTTATGAGCTTATTTCACGTGTTTACTTCACATAAGAATATTTCCTTTTACTTCTTTATTTTCGGTGTCAAACACAAAATATATTTCATGGAAAACACAGTCATTTGTGGTGGGCTCACCATAATCCAATAAAACCACACCAGCGCCATAATGAGAATGAAAAGAGGGAAAGTGATCAAACGTGTCTAATTAAATCCTCATTTTACTGTAATCCTGTTATCAGCAACTTGACGTCGTCGGTGACAAACAAATGGAGGGTACTTGTGTATACTGAATCATGCTTATTGTTCTATGTGACACGAAACCCGTCTTATAAGGTATTACATCCGTATTACAGATCGTTAGCATAAAGAGGTATAATCAATGTTGAAACATGAGCTATTGGCAAAAGCTTCGCGTGAAATCTATTCTGTTTGTTTGAATATTTTAATGTCTATAAGGTGTGCTAAGTAGACATCAGTACAAGCTACACGTGTACGAATAGTTATTTTATGAATAGTAATTTTGAAACAGAAACACTTGCTTCAAAAACGGTGAAGGAAAACATCGTGAGGAAACCGGCATGCCAGAAAGATATTTCTCGACGACATGTGAAGCCAAGTCAGAGGCCCATGGGCGGCTTTAAAATTCTGACACCAGGTTAGTCACTAACCACACGAATAGAAGAAGAAGAAGAATCTGAATAATAAATTTAATTTCGAATTATGCTTTAACAAAATTGTGATTTTAGCAGCATCAACGCAAAAGTCGTTACCAACAGCTGATAAAAAATCCAACTCTATTTTCAGTATTCAAAATGGAATTTATATTGTATCGAAACAATTCCACTAATGGATGGGTGGAATAATGTTACAATAACAGTTACGTTTGGGTTTACTACGTCAGTTCGACGTAAAGGTTCCGTATCTGTCTGAATGCCCCAACAACACACATCGTGATAATCTAATAGATACCGAGCCGATTCTGAGGGGATCCTGCCCTCCCGATTCCAATCATCTTGGTTAGCAACTAAAGCGGGTTATTATCTGAAGTGATTTAGAAATGAAAACGTGTAATATTTCACTTCTTCGTATTCGAAGTTTAATTAAAACTAGAGAATAGCTTGACTGGTATTTATAGGATATCTTGAAGATTAGTATTTTCTTATATTAAAAAACATGTGCACCTATACGTATCTCGCGCTCCAGACGCATGCTAGGAGCAGGAACCGTGGGGTTTTTAAGCCGATAGGAGTCGAACATAGTTGGAGGGCATCGAACAGGATATTCCCACGAAAAAAAGTCCTAAGTCGTAGATATATTTTGTAATGGATTTCCGTAAGGTCACGCCTGAATCTATTAACTATCCTAAGATATTATCAAATGGTCAAAGATCTAAAATGATATCACCTTTAGGCTGACTTTACCTGCCAGTAGAGTTCGGTGGTAGCGAATTTACTACCCAATCTGATAAAGGTATGTTTAAATTATACCTAAGTAAACATGTAACTGAATTGCAGATGACGTGACGTCAATTTACATAAAATGTTGGTACCGTTTAGGAAACACGTTTGTTATTTAATTACCTACGTCGGCACGACGCGTTGGTATAAATCAGCGAGGGACATAGGGCTGCTAACTCGGTTTAAATTTCAGTTTTCGCTGAAGCGTTTCCAGTTAAAAGCCAACTCATTGTCACACAGACATTTATAATACGTACGATATGCCACCCGCTCCGTTCGTGTAACTAAAATCTATCCTGAGAACTATGACGCGGTACTCATAAGCGCTCTTACCTACGGACAGAATGACAATGAGATGTGCGTTTATGGAAAGATATTTCATGTTCGTATCCCGTGTGACAGAAGCTTTAGATCGCCACGTGCAAAGATTCTAAAGCTTCGTTTTGAATATAACAAACGCTCTTTTCCGAGCAGCAAGTTAAAAGTTTAAGTTAAGCAAAGAAAATTATCTTCTTAAGAAAAGTACAAATATGTGTATGCGTGGATAATCGTGCGTTGAATGAAACTTTAAAGTTATAAATACTATTGGTTGGATCTGCACCCATATGTGACGTCATAAAAGCGTTCAGAATGCGTTTTTAGATACCTCGTGTTTCCTCTGTTGACCATTTTTTCCATACATAGTCTTCATAACTAATTTAGCTGCCATGTTTTATGCAACGTCATGCTGATTCCAGTTCTTTTATTTAATGCATAAAATTATGTTATGAAGTTTATTCTTAGAAAGTTGAACACGGGTACCTAACCCGTGTTTAACTTTCTAAGAATAAACTTCATAACACCCCTGTATCTGTATACAGGCTGTTATCTTAGTTTGAGTGGTAGTTTCTAAAAATATTTTTTACCATTGCCACTCGAAAAAGGGCATCGATAACAGTGGATAAAACTCTCTTTTACTCACAAGTGAATAAAAACATTTCGAATTTGGAACAAGCACGAACTATACAAACTATGTACGAAAAATAAATGAAACGTACTGAAAGTACCTACTGGCTGGCTAGATGCAGCTATTCCCTAGAAGCTATACAACTAAATTTAAAAAAAAAACCCGCCAACTTTAGTTAGGTTCTTTTCAATATGTTATCGTGGTTGTTTCAATTTTGATTTTAATTTTTATTTTTAATTTTTAGTCATTTCAATTAAGTGTTTTGTTATGGATCATGTGGTCTGCAATTAAGGTTTTTATTTATTTATTATTTAAAGTCATTGGAAAATCTAGTAACATAATTATAATAAAATGAGTTCTTCCAGTGACGAAAATGAGACACTGAATTCGGAATCATTTCGTTCTGAAGCAGCAATTATGGTAGAAAATTTGTTACCGCCAAAAATGTGATACATATAAATAACATAACATCACGCCTTGTTTCCCCGAAGGGTTGGACAGAGGTGTACCGTTAGTTCACCCACATTTCGCCAGTTATGTTTTTAACTCCCATGTTATAGGGGGTGAGCCTATTGCCATCTACCGGGCACAATTCCAGACTCCGGGCTGCTATTGAGAAACTCCTGTTGGAAAAACCCAATAATACGTTGCCCGACCTGGGAATCGATCCCAGGACCTCATGCTCAGCAGTAGCGCTTGCAACCACTAGACCAACGAGGCAGTCATATAAACACTACAACTACGACAGATAAATATGAATACTATACTACTATTTATTTCCTCGCAGTCAATGGTAAAAATTAGATACACAAATCGTGAAAAAAAAAAATCTCGGTCCTTGTATCCCTCGCTCCGCTCAGGATTCAAATCTAGAATCCTTCGCTGCTTTCGGGATCCAACTTAGTCCCTCGAATTAAATTCCCTTTTTTTTCACTTGTTGTATAATCTACTATTGACCTATTTTAAAATGTTTCGGTTTTAATGTTTGGCGATTGATTTAAGCTTGATCATATGGGCTATATTTACTTCTTAAATTAAGTTTTTATATCACATTTATTATAAAATGCAATTTCCTCTTAGTTCCCGTTGATTATTGGATATCTTAAAGGGATAAATGCTGGTTCCGAACGAAATGGAATTTCACCGCGTTTGTGTTTAACTTTCATTTTACTTTGAAATTCGATTAAAAATTCGTTTATTAAACTAATCCAGGGTTTCATAAAAACCGGTTTAAACCAGTTTGATTGATATTATAAAGTGCATGAAAAAGTAATTCAACCTAGAATTAGAAGTTCGTTTCATGGGCAACTAATACGCCAATACGCCAAAACTTAATAATACGTAAACTGCTATTGTTTTTCAAATAACTAATAAAATGCTATAAACAGTATAATACTATAGTAAAATGTCGCCATATTGTTTAGATTGTGGCCTCAAAACTCGTATTTATGCTAATAAAAGGTTCTCCGCGGATACCGAATCCCTAGAGGGTAAATCCAACTTTCCCTTATCCGGTTTTGTTTAAATAAACATTAAATAACATACTCACACCTTATTCCCATGGGGTTAGGCCGAAACTACAGGACGCCACCTGCTACGACCGGACCCTTAGATACTCGTTTTGCCTCGTTTACGTTCATACATCTGGTCATACAGACACGCCGGTTGCGAGTACTACGCAACTGACCTTTCTGAAGAATATCACCAAAAAGGTCACTATACAACAAGTAAAAAAATCCCGGTCCGATTCGTGAGGATGTTGTTAGGTATCGTACTTTTTTTTTTTTTTTTTGAGGATGGGAAATTATCAAATAACTTCTCCCGCTCTGGGTGGAGCGGGAGGGCGTGTCAGACTTTTACTGACTAAAACCCACCCGTGTTCCTTCCGTTGCCTGTGTGCCGAGGTCGCGATATCCCTTTCAGACAAACCCGCGACCCCGGCAGTAGGTATCGTACTGAGAGTATATTTATGAGGAAAATATTCAGGAAAAAAGAAAAAAAAAAAGTTCGCCATACTTTTTTTCAATGGGGTATTTTATCGGATTATTACATTGGGCGCAGGCGGCCGTAGTTTAGTAAGCTTATAAAAGTCATAACTTATGACCTCTATTGAAACTTTGCTTTTTTTTTTTGTGGATTTGGTGTAATTTTGATACTAAAAATGTGAATGTTAAAAAGCAATAACTTTTTTATTTTCAATAATAATTATTAAAAAAAAAGTTTTTGGTAATGTTTTGCAGTACGGTTGTGCCCCTCTCCCCCCCTCAGAACGGACAGAGTTTTTTTTACATATTATATGTCCTCCTAGGGCGTAGGGTTTTTTTTACACATATTTTATGTCCTAGGGCGTCTCCACTCACATCTGCCTTATAAAATTAAATAACTAATTAACTATTCTAAAATATCATATTGTAATATCATGTTGTATATTACAAAGCATAATCTAGCATCATTTTGGTAATGAGATAACTGGTACCTACTCACTCACAACCCAGTAGGTACCTACATCTGTAGGTAATCAATCAAATTAACGAACGTAATGGTCATTAACTAAGAACAAATGTTGACAGATCTGCAATTAACACTGCAATTAATTATAATAGGTGTCATTCCAAAGATTACATACACTAAGTACCTACCTATACAGTATTTATATAGGCTCGCGGGCATTTTACCCAACTGCCCTGAAATAGAGAGAGGGTAATGTTTTTGGGTATCTCTTTATGTATGAGTGGAGACCTCCGGTCTCCGGAGGCGTCTGATGTGGCGGCATCTACATCGCCACATGCGAACTATGCATCAAAGACCTGACGTCACACAAAATCTCGACGTCACACAAATCCTGCATCGCGCAATAAGCCGTTGGGCAGTTGTCATATGGCTTGAGATTATGTCTGGACTTTAAAAGAGACTATGACCTCTGAGTTTGTTACGGCCTTTCTTCTCAGAGTAGTCAGATAGAAAACGCCGAACTCACCTAGCTAATTTTAATATTTTTTTAATATGTCGTGTAAAAGTGATTGCAATATCCTATTTACAGAATAAACAATTTCATTACATTTCCCGCCTGACACAACACCCGTCTGGTCGGAGGATCCTCCCTTTTCTATAGAGTATGAGTGAACTTTACACCCTTTTCCTCATACCTCCAAATATGTATCTATATAGATCTAAGATCTGTTGCCCATGTGGAACCGATTATTTATTACAGACACAAGGCCGCTTAACAATGACAAATCATACTCACGAAGATTGAACAACGATTGATCTGAATCTTTTTGAGGGAAATAAAACTAACTTTATTTCCTCTACTTTTGTCATCTACTGTTCAATCTTCAAAGCTTTGTTAAATAAATACCTAGTATATCTATAGTCGTTCCTCGAATACAGTTGGCGAACGTTACTCGTAGAAATAAAGGTGCTATCTTGAAATTTATTGCTGCAACCGTCCTATTTTATAGCTGATCTAAACGGGTCCGGAGTTTTTAGCACGTCGTCGTCTGTAGCACCCGATCTGGTCGTTTTAAAATAAGAAGTACGTGCAGACGTGGTACTAACTGAACAATGGCCGGGCCTGTACTTTATGTTCATTTTACCATGTTCTTTGACAATCCCGGAAATTAATAAGACTTTCCGATCCTGAAAATGATCGAAAACGCGACTTAGGGTTCTACTATCTCTTAACCTATTTATTTAATTGTGGATTTGTTACATCCGTTGTACAAATTAATTCATTATCACCATTAATTCAGCCGAAAGACATACACTGCTGCCCTTGAGCTGGTCCCAAGCATCGCCACAGCGATTGGCATTGTGCTTCTGTCAAATTAATCCGGCTTTATAAACTCTAGAAGTATTTTTTGCAAAGATTTTAAAAGGCATAAACATCATATACAAGTTCGCTAGTGACGTTGAGTATCCACGATGACACATTGTTATTCCAGACACGAGGTATCTTGATAAATTGTTTATCGCGATTGATAGCTTAATTGCTCCATTTGTAATGTGATCTCGATGGCTTTGTATCGGTCATGGTTAATGTCACTGCCGATGGGCGTGAATAGTTTCAGCTTTCAGATTGTCAAAACGGACTTTATCTACCGTAATGGATAAAAAGACCATGGTTGGTTTTGGCTAGACTGTCCCGTTGTTCTTGTGGTCGCAAGCGCAACTGTTGAGCGTGGGGTCCTGGGTTCCCGGGTTGGGCAAATTGTTATTGGGTTTTTTAGGAATTTCTTAGTAACAAACCCGGATTTTGCAAGTTGGCGGTGTGACACCCCCGTGCCTTGGAAAGGACGTTAAGGTGTTGCATGTCAGATTGCCGTCTCATCGGGCTATGAGAGTGCGGGAAGTGAGAGTGCACCTGTGTCTGCGCACACAATTGTGCACTATAATATCTCCCGCGCCGAAGGGTTATCTCCGTTGAGATTGGCCGCTGTGGCCGAAATGCGGTCTGGAAGACTATACTATACTCACTCGGTAGTATTTGGTACATTGGTCTTGGTCTTTAGATTTTAGGTAGGTACTCAAAGGACCAATTTTTGCCAATTTGTTTTATATTTCTTAAATATAAATTAAATAATCGGATCTAAGATTTGCTTAAAATATAATACAATAAATATAATGAAATAGTGTTTGAGACAGCTGTCGCCACTCAAATATTTTCCGACGAGATTTTTATAAATCAAAATTCTTTGTCCGAATATTTTTACCAATTAGTAATATCTATCACTATTTTATTATCTTGTAGCTGACCCGACAGACGTGGTCCTGACCAAATTTCAATAATTCATATAAAAGTCCCATAGAAAGAACGTTTCGTTTTTTTTGCCAACCTAATTCAGACTATTAAGAACATTATAAAACAAAAAAAATACCAATTCGGTCTAGAATTCAAGTTTTGCGTTTACCAACGAACAGCATTTCATTTTTATTCATACAGAGATTACAATTATACACAAGTTAGTAAATAAGCCGTGAAAAAACTAATTTTAGGATAGAAGCTTTCAGAATAATGCTGTTACCGCAGCCTGCGGTCTAATAAGAATATTGTTTGAACAAAAAACTATCATGATCTGGTAAAGAAAGGTCATGAGAC
Source organism: Agrochola circellaris (assembly GCA_914767755.1). Lineage (NCBI taxonomy): Eukaryota > Metazoa > Arthropoda > Insecta > Lepidoptera > Noctuidae > Agrochola > Agrochola circellaris. Next base: position 8,653,711 of record OU611849.1, read on the forward strand.
TGGCCCTCTGGTATTGAGAGTACATTGATACTTAATATGTCATTGAACTACTAAAAGGTACTGAATAAGTTAAACAATTTTGCCTACTCCTCTGGGGTTTTCAGGTGTAGTATTATGTTAAACTCACTTAAAATATTTTAACACTTCATCCCTTGCACAGGACGGATGAATGACATCATGACGGAAGTTTGGTATATCGTCACCGTGGTGGAAACGTGGCCCGAGTGCAAAATGGCGAGCATTTTTACTCAACACATGATCAGAATTTATTAACAAGCTTTTGCAGGAAATCGCTATGACTCCGCCCTAGGTCGTCGAACCGAGAAACATAGCAAAAAAAATAGAATATTTGGCAAAATGAGGGTATTCCAGGAGGAAAACCAATGTTGTTATATATTCACTTGATGATCGAACTAACAAACTGATTGAAACTCAAAATTGTGTGTTAGATTCGTGAAGCACACATTTCATCTGCAGTATTGTTCCCGGAACCTGAAATGGTTTAAAATATGTTATAAAAAACTGGCCAAGTGCGTGTCGGACCACGCACAATGAAGGATTCCGTAGTTGGGGTGAATTAATCCCAAGAACAAACTTATCATTGTAATTGAAAAACGTGTTGTCCCATACATTCCAACTGCAAATGTAAGTTTGTACGCACATTATTGAGTTTTACTTTTTTATTTTGACACCATAGACTTTTTATAGGTTTTCCTGTAATGTATGAGTAAAGAACCATTATCTGTATTTTATTCAAATTTTTAATCTCAGTAGTTTCGGAGATAAGGGTGGGAATGTGCAATTTTCATAAATTTTCTTAAATTCCTTTTGAGGTTCGGAACTCTAAAAATGGACCCTGGTTACTGAAACTCTTTTTAATTTGTATTATAATATGATTATTTGTTATTTTGATCAACCAATTAATAACAGCTTATAAATATAGAATGTATCCCTGACTAATAATTTTTCTAAAATCAAAGTCTAGCCTATGTTACTCCTTATAACATCAGGTATCTGCCAGTAAAAGTCCCGTCGAAATAATTCCGGAACAAACAGACAGACAAAAAGAAAAACATAAAAAAAAATGGTTTATAAGTTCCTTATATATTTTAATATCGGTTTAGTAAAAAGCTGTTATTTTGACATTAATTTTCACTTCCATTTTATTTATTTATATAAATACAGTAGGCGCTCGGTAATCCGGCACCCGTTTTTTTTCCTCTATGTCGGATTATCGGAACTGCCGGATTATCGGATTTGTATAGAAAGTATGAGCTAGGTATCCACAATAAAAGACTACAATAGGGTTAGGTCTTTATATTATAAAAAATGGCGAAATAGTAGAATAGGCGATTCACGAAAAAAGCAAACAAAGAACACGTGGTTTCACTGTCAAGGTTAGGCCCGGACTGCCGAGCGCGTGCTAAAATTCAACCGCTTTGTAATCCGGCGTTCGGCTGTGTTAAATGCCGGATTATCGAGCGAGTTACTTGAGTCGCCAAGTGCCGGATTACTGAGCGTGCCGGATTGGTGAGCGTCGGATTACCGAGCGCCTACTGTATATACAAATGTAAGACTTAATCAGGCTTGTAAAACTAGACGTGTTACACACTTTTATTCGGGTCGGCATTAAACGGCATAGCTGGACGGCAAAATCGAATATAATGTAGTATTTACTTCGGGCTGTTGTTCAACAAATACTGCCGAATCGAATGAGCCGACCCGTAAAAGTGTGTAGCACGGCTCAGAGGCATTTTGTTGTTCTCCAGCGAAGATAAACTTCTGCTCGATTTAGGAAAATATGTTTATAAATCGGGTGTAACTTATCGTACATTTCCCGTGTAGTATCGATTCAGAACGATCACGTTCATGTCCAGTAGTCTAGATGAATGTTATTTCTCTACAAGGTTACAGCGACATTACTCACAGTCTCGGCTGTAAGCTGACCGACTGCGATCGGAGTAAGATGAACGCTACACTTCAGAACAGCGCAGTTTTCACTCATTAATATCGACTTCCGATACGGAAACAAAAGGCTGCTGGGTGATTGATCATACAATGAGGTTTACACGCAGTCTATGTTAGAAATTCCATCCATAGCTTGTTGAATACAGTTGCTCATTAATATTAGACGTATTCGATATTGACATATGTCATGGTTCGGATAGGCTGTTGATCGAATAAGTATTGTTTCGAACGTGTCATTATGAAATGCAAAAACGGGTTATAACCAAATTCAAGTCAAGACAAAGTCCCATTTGCTGCTAGTGCGTACCTACTGGGGGGCCCATTAGGTACGCACTAGCAGCAAATTTGACTTGGTCATATAAAAGTGTCCAATGTTTATCTCTACGAATTTCTTACTTCAAAAGGTAAAAATAGTATAAGGGCCTCTAACCCCTACTTGTATATTTTGTAAATCTAGTAACATACGTCTGCGTACATTTACATTTGTTGGCATTTCGCATCGCACCCAGACGGGGGTTAGTGCGGACTTCATTTAAATAGTTTCCTTCCATACATCGCGTGTGTTACACGTCCCTACTTTGAATATAATTACATGAGATTTCGTTTCTTTGTTCAAAATTAACATTGTTGGGAATTCGGGTATCGAAAGGTACTATAATTACAAACATGTTCTGTACATAAAATCACAAAAGTAAATGCACTTAAAATCTAGCTGGAGTAGGTACAATATTGATTAAACTGTACTATGCGGTGACAGGTTGTCTTCATTGTTTATTCTTTTATTAAAGTACTTAGAACAAAGTCGCACTTTTGTTTACGACTCGAGATCGAAGGATAAAGCTGAAACATTGTTTTTCTTATTTTCCAAGTAAAGTGTAAAGAGTATTTTTAAAAGAAAGGTAAAGAGTCAGAACCTCAGAGGTCAATGTACTTTATAAGTACATACCTACTTTAGTTTTTCATAATTTCATCCTATAAAATGAATATTAGATTTATAATATTTTAATTTGCTAACCACACGCCAATGAGCAATGATATTATTTGACGTTCCATTTCAATTAATCAGTTACTAGATGACTTCATCAGTCATGTAAGCGTCGAAGAGTACGTAGTAGGTCTAAGTATATGAGAGTGGAAAGTCTAGTTTTATTATATTCGGCGGTTAGTTAGCGAGAAAAGCGGCGGCACACGGGGCCCGCCCTATGCCACCATTAACCCGCGTCCATTAAGTAATGGTTCCCCTAATGGTGCGCTCTGCAAACACCGTCTTGGCTTAGCTCAACTTAACATGCATTTAACTCCGTCAGCGTCGTCTCAACTTATGTCTTTTGTCATACAGATAGAGTGGCGTACATTCTCATTCAACGAGTGTATGTAAATGGAACATGTGGTGCAGCATATTATTTATAAGTTGGGTGAAACATAACGTTCTGCGGAATAACAGTATGATGAAACTTAAGTTAACTTAATAACGTAAATTAAGTTATTTCTTGCTTCATTGAAACATGGTCGGTATTGCTATGAGGCATAACTTTGGAATGTATCTTTATGTTACAACAAAGTTTCTTCCAAACGAACTGCCTTCATGTACCGAACAAAAGACCGCTTTTGTTCGCTACTAATTTCGTTCTACAAAATTTACTTAAAACCATTTAAAATGTTAACGCAGTTTTAATGGCGAGAAAACATTTTAGTAATTGTCTTGGACGTTATAAAATGAGCAAAGAAAAGATAAAATGCAAGAAACTAAACAATTCAAGCTGTTTCGCAATTAAAACCTCTTCAGTGGGTGCGATGGGTATGAATTGTTCACGAGTAGTTCCTTGCAGGGGCTAGCTCCCCCTCCCGTCTGCAGCGTCGTCGTCGGTTTGGCTCAGTTCCGCGCCAAGGACTACTTCAAATGCCCCAGTTCCGAAGTAAAAAGACTATTTCACTTTTGTGCAGGATTGACCTTACTGTAGTTCACACACCGCACATACTAAACATCCGCTGCGCCACTGCACTCCGGGTAAGCTTACGATAAATTGATTTTTGGCAACATTTGGTGATAAAGTTCTAACATAGCAGATTATTTAATTTGCAAGCACAGATAAGTGTAAGAACAACAACCAGAAGTGCTATTCTGTAAAAATCACACCGTGATAACTTAGGTGAAGTGAGCTGCTAATAGTGTCAATCGCTGGTGGAATGACAGCTCACTTCACCTAAGATATCACGGTAAGATTTTTACAGAATAGCACCACAGGTCCACCAATTATCAAGTTTGACGTGTAAGTATTACGTATGTCATGTAGGTAACCATATTACTTGATTTTTAATTTTGAAACATTTCAGTGAGAATGTTACCTATAGGTATGAATCTTGTCCGTCCGTGGACAGCTGTTGTTGTGACCTTGTCACGGCGCGGCGAGGGTGTCGGTGACTCGGTGCGGGCCGTGTCGCCGTGTCCGGCGCGCGCGCGTGATTAATGAACCCTGCATTATTCGCACGATAGTGACCAATCAATCACGCCTAACCTGTTGCCGGCCAGCTCCTCGCTCTATTAAATAACTATCATTGTTATCTTGTTAGTAATTGTTTGAGCGCAGGTGTTCTTGAGGGTCCCTTGCCGGCTAACAATTACCGCCAATGTAAGTGGCAATCATCTTTTTATTAATTTGATGGAACAGCTATAAGATTTGCGATTCCTTTCAGAATCAGAATCTTTATTTGTTAAACATAGGTATTTACAAAATGGTATTAGGTTAACATATTTGAGCGCTATGTTTTGCCGCGAAGGCTATACTAATTTTAATAAAAATGTTATTTAAAAAAAAACTAAAACACTTAAAAACGAAATAAAACAAAACAAAAAATAAACAACAAAAAAAAATCATGTATAAAATCTTGAACAGTATAATAATTTTTTTCAATTAATAGAGAGGTGAGAACTTTCTTAAATTTTAATAGGGGCATATATGTTTTATATTATCAGGTATTTTATTAAAAAATTTTGAAGCCATTCCAAAAAAGCTCTTTTTCACCAGAGTGGTTCTGTATTTTATGTCGCACAATAAATTGATTTACATATTAAGAACACATTGCAGTTTTTTTACATCGGAAATTATTGTAAAACGGTGTAAATTCATTTTAACAAACAAAACAGTCTCGTAGATGTACATAGCTGGAAACGTAAGTAATTTTAAAGATTTGAAATGGGGTGCACAAGATTCGGTAGTTTTTAAGCCACACAAGGATCGATGACATCGCTTTTGCGCTTTAAAACAGTCTCTCTTTCAGTAGATTGCCCCTTTGTCGCAGCCATTTATTATTAAAAGACACCCTAAGTATCGTTATAACAGCAGCACAAAGCCAAGACAAACAATGCAACATAAATGCCACTGCACATCGGTAAAATTACTTTTTAAAACTGCGTTCTCAACATTATTCTTTTGTGGAGATTCAAATTTATTATATAAAACGTCAAAAATGGCTTGCGACGAGAGAGGTCAGGATTGGCACTCCGCCACGTTTTGTTACAACTGTTACACAAACATTAATTTCTGTCGATGTACCGAACACTTCTTGATATGACACTGTTTTTCGTTCAAACTACCTAATTCGTTTAGATTCTGTCATTCCAAGCAGTATTTAATGTAAGACATATACCATAATGAACTACAATTAAAGCATTTCATATGCAAATGAATGTTCAGTACGTTGTCATGTAAGTAATCGCAAGTAACATCTATGCATGTTTGCGCAATAACATAAATTAAGTGCTTCAACATAATTGTGGGAAGCACGCCTACTGTACACATAAATACATAAGCTTGATGTTACATAACGTTTAGTGCTGTAATAAATTACTTTTGCCTGTCACGCGACACTTCCGTCATCAGTTTTGAATCACGCCCATTAACATGTGGACAGCCACATGTTAATAAATATTTTGCACCACTCGAGCACTCGTGAATACCTGATGACTGTTTTTTTGCAAGGTACATCATGGTTGTAATTAAACATGGCAACTCTTTTTGTTTTTTTGGCAAATTTTTGATTTTTAATACGACTCAATCAACACTGAACCATACCAATTCTATTACTGGGCTAAAAATAAACGTCAAACTTTTGGTTTTAGTTACGGTGTCAATTCAAACATAAACTACACAATTTATAACAACTTCAAGCTTTCAGGTCCCAAATTAGCCCAAAAATAAAATAAAACTTTAGTTTTTTTCGTGTTAATGACAACTTTTATCGGGAAAACTGAAAGTGTTAAAGCTCTATTTGTATTTAAGTCCAGCAATAGTGTAGAAGTGCGACGAGATTTAGTTTGCTCGGGTAGAGTAAGCTAACTTTGTGTACTAGTGGTGTGAGCGGTGAGACTCAAAGTAAACCGTAGTGAGTTGTCGGCTCTCCGCAGTCACCACGCCATTGCAATCCACTTCGTACTCGTTAGTTTTGTATTTACTTACTACATGGTTGATATTATTCATAGGATCGTATTTATATTTAATTAGAATTTGCTTTAGGGACCCGTTACTTGAGACAAGATAGGATAAGATTACAGGTAAACATAACTGGCAAAATGTAGGTTTACTCCCTATAGGTGCACCTCTGCTTAACCCGTCGGGGAATTTAGGCGTGATGTTATGTTATTTGTTATGTGTAAGATTACAGGCTTGAAACAGACAAATGATTTTTTATACCATTTCCCCTCTAAAAAGCTTATTTTATTCACTGAAAACAGTGAATAAAAAGCACTTTAAATCACTATTTTGGTGTTTGAATTTGGAACACACAATATATTCGTACTCCATCTCAATGCTATACAACCTCTTTGTGAAAAAAAACTCGATACACAGGAAATAAATATCGCTTCACAAGGTGACCATCCTAATAAGACAATTTCTCTTATTTTTAGTAATTGTTACAATTTTAATGTGCATTTTAATTAATTTAACCTTCCATTTTTCATTAAATGTCTATTTTCGCTTAAATCTTTCTTTTTCATGTAGTCATGGTATAAAGTATAGTATGCAACTCTTGAATAAAACGGATTTATATCGAGGGCCATGAATCACACGCGTCGCTCAGGATGCATCTATGGCCCTCGCTTTAAATCCGTCCTTTATTCACTAATTGCATAATATACTATTTTCTATATAAAATCTACTTTCTATGTTAATCACGTACATGACATGCCTTTGGCTGTTATGTTAAAGTAAAACAAATGACTGACGTTGCTGAAAATTTGTGATTTTACAACAGTCGGAAATTGCCAACATTCCAATTACCATCACCTCTGAATGAGAACAGGACAATGACCTGCAGTAGAACTATAACAGGCCCGTATAATAGGATTAACATTATCCCGCCAATTCCATGATAAATGTGTATTCAGTTAATTAGTTCTAGCAAATAAATCACGTCCAAAGCGTCACAGGAATTTTCCCTTTAACGAGTTTCGTTGGTCGTGGTATGAGACTAGACGTTACTCCATCACTTGGAGCATAAACAGGCCGCGGTTACGATACTCAGCGTCACCAAATGGAGCGTAAACTCAACTTTTTGTCCCGTTTACTAGTACTCGAGGAAGTTACTCTCAAACTGTCAAACCAAGGGTACCTGATTGATGGTTTTTGTTGTTGTTTACATAAATATTAAGCTATGAACGTAAAAATGTGTACCTCAAAGGAAAATAAGCTTATTGCGCAGCTTCAAATCTTTTGTAATTAAGATGTTGATAACGAGGATTAAGAAAATCATGCACCAAGAATGCATGATCAATGAAGCAAAAAAGTTTTTCCAAATAAATATGGGATCTGCTAAGTCTTTAATCTTGTTATAAGTAAATGTATTTTGTGAAGTAAATTCGACAATAATCCGATAAGCATTCTGCTTCGTAAACCCGAATATTGTACCCAAAGAAGAGTGCGATGCGTCTTAAATCATCGTCGTTCATAGTACATAGCGATTTCCAACGCATTTTATTTATTAAGAAGAAACGCGGGCACGTGGTCGTTAGCGTTAATTCCATACTGACGTATGCCTCTGTTTTCTCCCTGGATATTGACACTATTCTAAATATTTTTTACGATGTAATGTATATCTACCACTGCCCTGTCTTTTGTTTTTTTACCGATTTCAAAAAGGAGAAGGTTCTCAATTCGACTGTTTTTTTTTTTTGTTTGTTTTTTACGCGATTACTCCGCCAATTATGAATAGATTTTGAAGATTTTTTTTGTTCTTTGTTTGGTAGGTCATACCTACTTCAAAGGCGGTCCCATATAAATTTTATTAACTTTGCTTGGGTAGTTTTTGAGTTAGATTCAATAATACGTATTTTTTCCACTTTGTATATATGGATGATGTTAAGTTCCTGTCACTGTTATTTTCTTAGAGCAGGTAGTGGTATTCGAATTTGTGTGGGGTAGGTACCACAAAAAAAAAACAACCCGACTTTAAAACAAAACACTAAAAGCGATTTTTTTTTCTGAAAATCATAAAAGGTTTATAGTTAATTCCTATAGATATCTACACGCACACATGGTTCATGCTCCTGGCTATATTATCACTATACGTCATTGCCCAATTATATTTATGTAAACGATGACGTGCGGAAACCCGCGGCTACGAGCGTAGCGGAGTCTGGCCGCGCGTAGATATTTGCTACGAACGTAGCAGTGCCTTGCGTAGCACCTTGACGCACGGCTACGCGCGTAGTCGCAACAATTTTGTTACCTAAGGAAGTGGCCACACTTATCGACGTGAAATCGGCGTGTGGCGTGAGTCCGGAATGAGGCGAATGTATTTTTTTTTTCGCTTTTATTGCGTGTACATAAAGCTCTTTTTGACCGGCTCAAGCCGATTCCGCGTCGATAAGTGTTTTCACTCCCCAAAAAGACACAGCCATGTTACATATGATTCATATTAAACTATTTCCGTTCACTACTGAACTAAACCGAAAAGACTGCGTTATTGTATCAGTGATATTGCCAATGATATTTACGTGCCTATTAATTATGTGGCTTCGAATCTATCCCAGCATGTGTGCTACACGTGCTGGGATGGAATAGCACCGTAATTCACCAATGACCTTTATATGTATTTATAACTATAGTTCAATATACTTACGTTCCATCATATTCAGTAGGTGCTGCGCTGTTGTGCGGTAATCTATATAAATCACATAGGCCGCTATCGCTCTTCGATAAAAATAACACCCATTGATCATTTTCCACACGCACCGGGCGATTAAGCATTGAAAGACTGCATATATGAACTTTGTGTAATGCGTGTTGGAATTATGACAGATATAAATAATGGTCAGCGATAGCGCCTTACTGATCTCCAGAGATAAGCCCGCTTGATACACGACTCGGCAAATAAGGAATTTTGATAATTTGGTCACAGAACAGCTTACTGCGATCACCAAGCCTGACAGTTGGGCGATTGTAGTTTACGTCATCGTAAAAACCTCTGCTATGCTGTTAATATTGCAATCCTTTTGTAACCAATAAAAACAGGTAGGAATATATATTTAATTACCTATATTTTATTATTTGTCAGATCGTCGCATATGGAAGGACATGGAATGGGCAGTTCCCTAATAAAAATCACGCGGAACAGATATCGGAGATCAAACAGCGTAAGGGTATAACTCTATCGTTTCTGCAAAGGGCGGAATCACCCTTATGCAAACCTTGTTAATTACGTTGGCAACCGCAGAGGGGCGCCCGCACCGCCCGACGACGTTGCACAACACTGCCACTAGCCTGCTAATTATACACTGACAACAGTGGCAAACCTATTAAAAATATATATATTGCAACACTTTTGAATTGATCAAAGACGATAGGTGTTGGAAAACTATTGGATTTTAATGAATCACAGTAGTACCTATGTAATGTAAAATACTGGTATTCAGCTGCATCCGGTTGGACTGGAAGCCGACCTCAACATAGTTGGGAAAAGGCTAGGCAGATAATGAATAGAAGACAGAATCGCATAGCGTTTTTACTCACCTGCGCATGAGGGTTATGTCTTTCAGTGTAGGTATATTTAAATAGAAATGTCAGTGGTCCCCATCACTCAAAAACACGTTCATTTTTAAACCTAAAAGGTAGAGATATTCTAATTTAAAACTGCACGCACTTCCAGTAAAATGTCTATACAAACATTTGAAATGTGTATGCAACAAGCAGTGGCGTGCAATTTTAAATAGGGATGATGCCTGGGTAAAAAAAAAAAAATCTAATTAGTCTGTCAGTCAGATAATAAAAAAATATTAGACACGTATTTTCTGCTTTATCATATTATTAACAAAATGCTTAGATAAAACGCATTTTAACTAGGGTAGTGGGGGTCGCCACGTTACAAGTAAGTATAAGATCTACATACTCGTGACGTCAGCGTAATGGCACATTTTAACTCAATATATCGCCGTAATCTTTAGATTACGTAAAAAAATCCAATATTTTTTTATAACCTCAAAGACGGACTAAAAAGCTAAAATTTGTCATCATCCCTATTAGACGAACTCTACAGCAGTATAGCATATCGAGGTTAGAGTTTAAGAAAAAGTTCGCCTTTGTATAGCGCCGTCACTATCACTCATGCCAGTCTGACAGTCTCTTTCTAAAGCTCTCCGTTGAATTGATAGATTATTATTTGAAATAAGGTGTCATTAAATTTGCCTTTGTGAGTAGCACAGGGCTAAAAAAACAATAACTATAGGTGAATAATAATCATGGAATTAGTCAGTAATATTTTAAGCTCCTTGGTGACCCGCGGCTGCACTAACAGTTAGTCTTTTTTATATCAAAGTATTTATAATGTTACTGTAGAGCTTTATAAATCAGGGCACGTCAAGGGAAACAATTACACGTGTAAAATATATACAAATTAGCTTTTGCTCGCGGCTTCGCCCGCATGGAGGTCGGAAATTATCCCACGAGAACGTACTACCGATATAAAAAATATTTCTATGTGTTAATTCAGGTTATAAATTATCTGTGTGCCAAGTTTCATCCAAATCCGTACAGTCGTTTTTGCGTGATTGAGAAACAAACATCCAAATATACAAACTTTCACATATATAGTAGGAAGTCGTATATATATTTATATCCATCCTACTTCCTACTAAACCCAGGTAAACTCCATAAGGTAGGTAGGGTTAGGTTCCTATATAAGGTCCCATTAAAATAGATTGACAAATTTTTTGAAATAATTCAGACCACCAAAAAAGGACAATGGTAAAAAAATAACAAGGATAAAACGTATAGATACTTACATGAAGAACCCAGCTAACGAAAATACACGTAAAATGTTGGTTACTCAATGCCATTTATTATTTTAGGTAAAAATAAAATCACTTTAATCAGTGTTTTGTTTGCTTGGATATCTTGTGTTAGGCTTACTGAATGCTGTGTTAAAATTTGTCCACTTATTTTAATGGGACCTTGTATATCTACATCCTACTATATATATAGTAGGATGTAGACACCTCTTCATTCATGAGCGTCGCTGCTAAAAGTTCTGTGGTTTCAGGTTTCGGACTTTGGTTATTCAAGCACTTTCAGGCTGTTCTTAATCGGAGCCGGCAATAGGAATAGTTCCCGGTGAATGGCAATGCCCCTTCCCCAAAAGCATAAATCCATTGTAAGATCTTTGGTGAACTACGCTATATTCTAGGTGGTTGGAAGTATCCTTTTTTGCATACGCGATTGTACTCCTTATTTGTATGACATTAGGGATCTATTTTCCATACAGAAAGAAAATACTTGAAAGTATTTCGAGCCCTGGTTTTTGGCGCTGGTGTCTAAAGGTAGGTCTAAAGGACGTATTTGGAAGCACTGGTACTCGATTTTGCAAGTACTACCCATGTCTACTATATTCCAAATAGAGAGCTTCGGTAGTTATATAATACCTATATGAAAATATTTAAAAATAATATGATTGTATCAACATATTATTATTGAATTCAAACTTTCGCGATAACCCAGCAATAGTGTGTCGTAGCTGTGTGTTTTATTGGCATTGTCATTAAATCTTCATCCATAATATTCTCTCGATAGCAACTCATTTCGTTCAGAATGGCCTATTCTAAACTACAATATTAGGCACAGGTAACTTAGCCCGTGGAAAATTCTTGGTTTATAGTACACATTATTTTCCAGTCTATATGAAAATAACGTTTCATTATTATGTAAGAGGATTTACTTACTTACCTACAACGCAATATTTCACAGACACACCTCGATAAGGACGGTATATTTCACATTATCTGAAGAGGAATAAAATTACTTTTCACCTTTCACAAAATATGGATCTATGTACGCTGTGAAGCTAATAAAAAACATGTTTGTATTTGAAACGTGTTTTATTGAAGACGTTGAGAGCTTATTTGACGTGTTTAGTAAACAAGCTATGTGTATAAACACACATTCAGTGACTGTGAGTAAAAAATATTGAATTGACGAATCGTTTAATTTCCATTCGTTATTAATAGCTTGAGCGTTTGTCCAAGACGTAAAAAGAATGTGTTTATAGGGCAATCATGTCTTTCTATTTGTATATTTTTACAGGGCTGTAAAAGGATAAGCATCACGCGTATTATTAAAAACATTACCTCATTTCATATCCAGAAATAAAAAAGAAATGCTTCATTTCACGTCCCACACGAAGGCATAATTTTTCACATTACGTAACATAAAATTAGGATCATGTCACATTCCGGGCCCCATTATGATTCGATAATATCCCAGTTCGATAAGGAAATATTACGTCCAATCCATTGTTGCTACTCCCAGGTGATATTAGGCACGTTATAATACCGGCCAATTCGATCCACGGCACGTTATGACAGTCATTAACTTAGTACTTAGCTGGGCCAGTATTGGATGCGTTACTAAGAGATAGCGAGTTTATTATGCGATGTTCGTTTGGAAGTACGCAGTAGAAATACTAACTTAATGAATAGCTTTGTTTTTGTAGTAAAGTCGGTAACATTGTGACTGGGTTGTTATGGGAGTTTATTGGATGTTATGTTCAAGATTTTATGGTTCCCAGTATGAGATTAAATTGTTTTGATCACAATATACATCTTACTTAATTCCTGGTTAATCGTTACATTACTTGCATTAGCAGTAAGTCTCAAAAAGATGTATAGTTGTTATATGTGATTAATATCTACAACCTTAGTTCCATAATATTGTATTAATGTATATGTATGGCCACAAAACGTAATACACATTTGGTACTTAATTGTAGCTACATATTGATACAGTATTATGTATTATGAAACACAAATTGTAGACAATCAGATGAATTCATGTCGATGTACTTATTTCTCTTTTTGAGGCTGTACTGTGCTAGCAGGTCAATCTCGAAACCTGAAACATGTATTAGTAAAAAATCTTGTAATCGCCATGATCTGCTATTGTAGTTATAGGAAAGAGCTCTCGACGTAAAGCCCACCAGTCCAGCAGTCGAATAGATAGCATAGGTACTCGTATAATATAAGTAGGTAGTTTTCTGCAGGTTTATCTTGGCGAGCTAGGCTTACGAAACTCGCGGAAAAACAGGGCGTGACCGACTTAACTATGTAGGTCCCGTGGTTTGTTCCAGAGTTGATTAGTTATTTTTCCTCAACATTTTCATGATTTGTAAAGACTGTTGCTTTCGACCTCTTTAATTTGAAAACAATTGCTCGATATTGAGTCGACACAGTCGAAACACAACTGAATTTTAGCGAGCTCAATGAAAACAATTTTGATAACGATCAACGAAACTAATTAAAATACGTGTTATTGGGAGTTCATTAAGAGTTTTCTATGCTATGCGTGAGCCGTTTTATTACGAAAATTGTACAATTTAATTAACTGTAGCTTTAAATTAACAGCCGAAGTTGTGGGCGAACAATGTAGGTACTCAGTGGCGAGAGCCTGAAGGGAAGCCGGTGATATTGTTTATGGTCAAAGTTCGCCTCAGCTAAAGTTTTGTAGCGAATTTATGGTAATCAGACACTTCCGATGTCAGTAAATTGTGAATGTTAGTTTTGGGCAGAGCTCGGGCCGTACACCTACTGACTACAGTAATTTAGGGGAATCTATTGGATGCGGATTATAGGCCCGCACAAAGGATCAGCTTTATAGTCAACCCGGGCTTAAGGAATTAATGAATACTAATTCTCTAACGTCTGCTATGGTAGGAGTTCGTGATTCACGAGCCCCAGTTTATATTGAGCTACCTTATATTAAGTGTGTGGCTGTCTGAGGTAACAGTTTGAAATGTAAAACGTTTTTATCGCCAGGATTCATAAAACAAATATTTTGAAAGCGCAGTTTTCAACTGCACAGGCAATATTTTTCTCAGATTTATTGAGCGCTATAAAACCGAAATTTCGCTTGACGAGCTTCTACAGTTGGCAGCAATTTGTTTTAAACGAGTTATACTGTGGTTGTTCATTGGGAAAAGTATGAAATATTTTAGGTATTACAAATTGAATGAAAAATAATTTCCGAATAATGAAAAGGAGGCAGTAAAAGTAGCACTTATTTTGCAATGTAGGAATAAATTACGGCTTGGTTATCAGCCAAGTAATGATAATAAAATTATTATTGTCCAGACATAAGAACAAGCAGGAAATCTAATGGCACATTAAAGATATGGACATTTTATCGTTAATGACTGTGAAGGTTTATGGTCAATTTATGAGCAGCTTTATGAAAAATATTACACTTGAAGGGAATTTAATCACAGAATTTAAAGATTTCTTCTATTGAAGTTCTGAAAGATGAAGAAGACGAGATTTTATGTGTTATCAGATCACATAAATATGTTTTACGTTTTAAGACATTTTTAACGTTTTTGAAGATAAGGTTTTTTTGTTTAAGTTTATCAGATATTTTATGCGTTGTAGACATCCAATAAAAAAATTAATTGAGTTGTTTCTACGTAGATGAAAACCTATTGACTGCGCGGGTAGATAAACTATTACCCACCTTCGTACCTGCGTACTATCTCCATTCAAATTATTGTCGTCTCCTCTTAGCTAGACACGAATAAATTCATTAAAATGGCACATCAATTTACATGAAAGGTCATAATACGGTGGGAGTTCCTATTATAGTATTATTGAAGGTTTGAATGAGTAATTATTCATTGATTATCCATTAATTGTGATAAAGTGGTCATTTGAGCGTGCTAGTACCTCATACCATTTATTTTATAACTCCACCAGTGCTCGCCGCGGGGTTTCGGTAGAAACTCACTTTTTGATGAACGATCGTAATTCTGGTTTTAATGCTGCCGATATTAACGAAGTTTTCGAGATAAAGGGACTTTTAAGGAGAATCAAAGTGATATCTGATGAAAAGTGTTATTTATCTCGGATCACCAAGTACCTACCTAAGTTACATTAGTAGTCGAAACTTTGAACTGATCGAAAAAGTCACATAGATTTTTTAATCAAAAGCAACAACACGAAATTAGTTCTAGAAGTGCAAATATAAAATAAAAGAATACTTTGATCAGGTTGGGGATTGAAACTATGACTTTTCCATTTCTTTATTTCTTACTTATATAAACTTAGTTCTCTCGGGACAAATATGATTTCCCAACGTAATGGATTTTATTTGGCTTGGCTTGAAAATTGGAAGTTTTCTTCAACATAACTATTTACTTGAATAGCAATTTGTGAAATTGAGCAGAGTCCCTTCTCCAGTCCCTTCATTATATTGCTTTAATTTTAATCCGCGCCGCTTTCCGCCGGGCCGTCGGGCTGCCGGGCCGGGCCGGCGAGGAACGAAATGAATGAAACAACGTTGTAAAGAGAATTTGTGATTTATTTACTAGACAGGTTTTCGTATTCACATTCATCACGTACAAAAAATAAAGGGGTGTAAATATATCTCTGAAAATGTAACAAGGTAACATAAGTATGTTTCGAACTAGACGAGGTCAGTCGGGGTAGGGCGAGAGGAGGGGGAGGCTAGGGCGGGGCGCGGCGGCGACGCGCGCGCCGGCCGCACAGCAGCCGCTGGAACGCGTGCCGGAACTCAGGGCTGAACACCGTGTAGATGATCGGGTTCAGCGTCGAGTTGAAGTAGCCCAGCCACAGCGAGAACGACGTCAGCACGGGGCTCACTTCGCAGTCGCAAGTCGGCACCAGGATGGCCAACACGAAGAAGGGAAGCCAACACGCTACGAACGCGCCGGTTATTATTGCCAATGTTTTCGCCGCTTTCCTCTCACGCTTGGAGTCAGCGGCCTCCTTGGGTTTGCGCCGCACTAACGTCGGGTAGTAGGCGGCGGCCACGGCGCCGTAGCCCGTCGTCGGCGGGTCTGCCTCGAGGCCGTTGGCGCACGACTGTTTCTCGGGGCTCGTATTATTCGAAGATACATTTGTGAATCCCGTAGTAGTCGTTTCAGAAATTGTCGGTAGGGGTCGCCCTATGACTGCTACGACGGCGGCTGCGATCCCGCCGCTGCCGCCGGCTGCGACCAGCGCACCGCCGGCCGGCACGGGGGGCGGACCGCCGCGCGCCGTAGCTCCTCGCCGCCGACGTATTCTTTTTCTTGCAGTTTGGTATATCCTCCAGTATAATATTAATATTACGAGAACTGGCACGTAGAACGACGATGCTGTCGCGAAAATTTGGTAACCTACATCTTGACTGACAACGCAGCGTAGGTCTTCTGAGACTCTTCGGTCCCAGTCGGGATCTTTCCATCCCAGCAGTGGTGCGATGCACACCAGGAAGCTCACAACCCACACGCAAGCTATCATAAGGCCTACTCGGCGCGCAGTTCTTGCGTGGATATAATCGATGTTTGTCACAGCCCAATACCTGCAAAGAAAAGACAAAGAGAATATTATGTTTTCAAGTAGGTTAAGAAAAGATATTTTTCTGTATAGTTTTCATGGGTCCACTATGCTCACCTATCAAGTGCAATAGCAACGAGATGCAGGATGGAGGCGGTGCAGCACAGCACGTCTCCGGAGGTCCACATGTCGCAGAGCTCGGGGCCCAGCGTCCAGCGCTGCGCCACCTCGTACACGGCACCCAGCGGCATGACCAAGCACGCCACCAGCAGGTCGGCGACGGCCAGCGACAGAATCAGCTGGTTCGCCGCGCTGCGTAGGTGCCTCTCCAGCAGAATTGCAGCAATTACGAATACGTTTCCTAAAACAATATATCCAGCTTTAATTGGGTAACGGTTTTGTTTTTTGATTGGGTTTTTTTCAGATGAAGCCCGGGATTTACTCCCATAACTATACAGTACGTCTGCCTAATCCATCGAGGGAGGAATATACGTGTCAGTAATGTAATTTTACATCAATATAGCAGTCCTAATAGAATATAATGCCTATACCTACTGAAAGCGTAGTCGAAAGTGTTAGTAGCAAAACTGAAACTAACTTGAACGACGTACCTAACGTGCTCGTAAACATCAAACTGCAATGGCCGACCAAAGTCAGCTACAAGTACTACAACACGGAGTTTCAAGTGTCGACGTTAGCACACGCTCCACGCGAGACCCATTCCAAAATTGCTGGACTATGTCGAGCGTCGAGTCAGCTAGAGTTGATGTATAGGTAGGTAATGGATGTTTTGTCCGAACAAACATTTTGTCAAATGGATATCAGTTACCATTTAACTTTTCGCCATTGAAATAGTTCGTATAGTATAAATTTTCCGAATCGGTTCCATATTTTTCTAACGAAAATCCATTAATATTAAAGTGCGGAAATAGAAAAGCTATGGACGCTTTGAAATATGATGTGAAACCGATCGCTACTGGCGTACAAGGCCAAAGACTGATCGAACAAATGAAATTCACCGAGAAAGACGTGGAGTGAGCATTTTGGAAATATAGGAGCAGGAGAAATATTGCAACAAATAATTTCTGGTTTATGAGTTTTAGATAAATTAAATGTAGATTCTACAAACGGATTCTCGTTTACATTATGTACGACAGTCACAAGCTAAGTTTTTGTTATCGGTGATAATCATTTTTGTATCATGCACGCGTAGCATGAACATAATAGAAACGGGTTTTGTCGACGGAAGAATAGACATAATGAACATTCACAATCACAATCTGTCATTTTGTCTATTCTTCCGTCGACAAAACTCATTTCTATGGTAGTCTTGCTACGCGTGATAACATGATTTCCTACATGAATGACATACTTGAAACCACGTGGTTGAAAATAAATTATTATTATAAATCTAAGTAAATACACAATTATGTCACTATCTTCTCAAGTCACAGCAACGCTACTACAATATCAAAGGTATATAATTACCGACTACAGTGGCGAGAATCAGAAGTCCCAGTACGACGGCCTTGGCGGCGGCGCGTACCAGCGCAGCCGGCGAGTCGAAGGGCGCGGCAGCCTCCCACCACGTCGCGTTGGGCACCACGGTGACGTTCCAGGCCGTGGGGTCCCACTCCGTGGCGTTCCACGTCGAGTTCTGCAGCGGCAGGCGAAGGTACAACGCCTCCCATTCAAGCAGCTCATCGCGGCCATCCGCGCCCTCCATGCCCTCTCACCGAGACTCCACGTCGCATACTGGACATGATATTTGGCTAGTTAAAATTGAAGGTAAGGTGTTTCAATGTCAGGGAATTTGAGAGAGAAACATGATACAGTGCTAATTGTTGCGGATGTGACGTTAGGTGAGTCAAATCAAAATTTAGTATGTAATATCAATTAACTGAATATTTTGAATAAGAACAACACATACAGATTTTTGAAGTGAAACTTCTTAAGCGGCGCGGCGGCTTATTCGATAATTGGATGAAACATGAGAGTGAAATTTCAAGGACACGTCACGTTCAGGCAGTTTTCGTTACATGACTGAGAAAAAAGACTTATCTTTGTCTCTCACACTAAATCATTCTGAAGGACTTGTCACACTGGATGCGTTCTGCATTCTACGGTCCGGTCAAATCGAACGCAGCTAGCATTGTGAACATCATTTGTATTTTATATTATATTTTATGTAATTACGATCCGACTATGCGAGCACAAGCAACGAACGTAGGGAACGCACCGGGCAGGCGGTCGGGGTGGGAAGGACGCGGAAGGGCAGCCCGGTTGTGGGCAGGCGGGCAGCGGGCAGCGGGCAGCGGGCGGCGGGCGACGGGCGGCGGTCCTGGCAGTTCATTTTTATGAAAAATTTGAAAGATCGCTGACTGGTTGCCGTGCCCGGATCGCTGACTGGTCCGGTTCGCTGACCAGTTGCCGTGCCCGGATCGCTGACCGGTCCGGTGTCAGCGAAACGGTTGCCCTGATCATGAAGTACACCAGTTGTAGGGTGCGGGCAGCGTTCGGGTTGACCGCCAGCATACACACAAGCGTATCAACGGCAGGCAACTTCTGCCGCCGCGCCGCCACGTCTACGGCTGCCGTCGACAACGTGCCGCTCGTGTATTTGAGTACGGTACTCAAATACACGAGCGGTGGCCGCCACCGCAGATATAATCACGCCTGTTTACTTTCTGAGAATCACGCTTATTTACTTGCTGAGAGCAAGCAACTAAACGTGATGACAAAGAGTAAATGCTTGTTCATAACTAAGACTGATAGAGTCCGTGGCACTGGCGCACCACATCAAATAACGTCAGGCCACCCTAACTTCCAAGTAATTAAATATCAACCGGGGTGACAGCTACCGTTACATTTGAATGCGGCATGATTACGCAGATTCATTAGCAGCCATTGTGGTACTCACTGTTCGTGTTATATTTTCTTAAGAGACAGCTCAAAACTCGGTCCACCATCATTAATTGTAGTTTATTGCTTACGTTCCAATCTGTAAACAAGAGAATATAGATTTAAGTCCCTTGTTGCTCCTTATCGTTGGATCTAAATCATTATTGCTTCATATTTCACATTCAAACTCGGCAATATTCTCATTCAAGAAGGTCTGAAAACCATTCGACTGAAAACAAATCATGGGGTGTGATCCAAACATTGCCTTTAAATTAATAATCTACAAGCTTTAGCCGGCCCAGCTTCGCACGGGTAGCACTAAGTACTTATCTACGGCGCACCTACCTACTCTACCTACATACTTACGTACCTACCCTACCTACACCTACCTATGTACATACATACCTACCTACCTATCTATTTACATACCTACCTAGTTGTTTTTATTATTTTCCTCGCAATTTTTTCATATTTTCTCACCATTTAAATTTAAACCAAAATTAGCCAAATCGGTCCGGCCGTTCTCGAGTTTTAGCAAGACTAAGGAACAGCAATTCATTTTTATATATAGGTTTGTTATCGTGACTCAGTGCTTATAGAACACTTTGATGGTGACATTAAAGGCTCCGATGTAAAGTATGCAGATAGAAATTAATATTTACACATTTTTATATTTTGCTCAATAAAAGGTGTGAATGTGTAAATATGTATGTATCAACAGGCGAGGTATGTAGCGAGGCAAGGGCGACGGTCGGCGGTCGTCACTGAGGGTCGTGAACTTTTAACTTTCACTACAACTCAGTTTACTTGATTATATTATCCCCTTTGCATATTCACGTCACGAATCTAATCAATGCTTCATAAATCGAATTAATGTCGAAATATCTTCACTCGACAATATTAATTTCGAAGCTTCAATAGTTTCAATATTCACAATATGGCCAGCGTTTCTTTTCAGTTTGAAATTTTGAATCTTCAACGTACGTGCATGAAATTGCAAAACGGAAGATGGAGTTTCAATATCTATGTTCACAGGCGCTTCACGTTTCAATAAAATAGGATGTTGGCATTTCTATGTGCAGAACACACGTGTAGCTATATCCTTGTGATATCTGCTCTCAGTAATATCCCAGAGATAATTGTTCCGAACTGAATGTTTCCTGATACGGCGCACGTTCGTAAGTTTTGTTATAACAAAATTGGTTCGCCATTTACAAAGTTACACTATTGTAAGCAGACGGGATTCCAGATACGACTGCTTAGTTACTTTAACTGCAATAGTTTGCTTAACATGCTTACTTTTGCATTTAAATTGTTTTATAAAAACTGAAAAAGTGCGTGTTGGACCATGCACAATGAAGGGTTCCGTAGTTGGGATGAATTAATTCTAAGAACAAACTTAACGATCTCCCATACATTCCAACTGCAAATGTAAGTGTTTCCTTACAATATTGAGAGATTGACCATGTTATTTCAAGACCATAGACTTCTTATAGTTTTCCTGTAATCTGTAAGTATAGAGCTAATTATTGTACTTTTTTTTTAATTTTCGGTTCGGTAGTTTTAAAAATTGTCGATTTTCATTAATTTTTTTAAATAACTTCAAAACTATTTATTTTGTAATTATAAAACATTTGAGACCCTCACAGTAAGCCCTTTCATTTGATATGTCACACGGTACAGCTAGCTAAACTTTTTTTTTCTCTTATACTGACTCCACTCGGAATTCATTTAGTTACGATACACGTCCGTCCGTCCGTGTTTGGGTCACACAAATTTATATGTATGTCAAATTTCAACTTAGTCGATCTATTAGATTCGGAGCAAATTGGCTGTGACAGACGGACAGACAGACAGACACACGAGTGATCTTATAAGGGTTCCGTTTTTCAATAGGACGTACGGAATCCTAATAAAAACTGGTCTTAACTAGTTGATTTATATTGCTTTATTGTCGGACAGAGTGAGAAGATCAATTAAACAATTAATGTCAGTTAGACAATGGATTTAATGGCGCTTAAAAAACGGCGATAAAAGGGATCCATTAGAGATTTGAATTAGATTGCTTGTATAAAATTGATGATTATTGCTTTTATAGGTGTCATTTTATTAGCATGATTGCTGTTTAGTAATTACAATGCGAGCAAGGATGACTGTTTAAGATGTTTGATGCATTGTCAGTCAAGGTAATTACTGCAAACTTGTTGTTAGGTATCGTACTGAGAGTCTATTAATGTGGTAATTTTCAGGAAAAGAAAGAAAAAATTCACCACTTTTTTTTCAATGGGGAATTTTACCGGGTTACTATATGGGGCGCGGGCGGTTGTCGTTTAGCGGGTGTCTACTAGTCATAACTTATGACCCCTGTTGAAAATTTGCAAATTTTTAAAGGATATTTTGGTACTAAAAATGTGAATTTTAAATAGCAATAACTTTTTAATTTTCAATAATAATAAAAACACATATTAGTTTTGGGTCATGTTATTGCAGTACTTAAGCCCCTTTCGGATCGGATAGGGTATTTTTTACATATCGTAGTAAAGATCCGGTTTGGAAATCTTTTTTTGAATTTATATGCACAGGCGTGTAGACCCTAATCTTCACAACTTTTCTCTTTTAGTATGACCTAAAATTAAGGAGGAGGCCATGTCGCAGGCGAGACTAAACCAAACAGCTGCATCGAAACTACGCAGACAACTGGTAAATATAAATATAAAAAAATAAAAATAAAAATGTTTATTTCTTCACTTAAGTAAATAACTATGTTAGGTTTGGAGTCACCTTTTAAGCATAGATTTGCTTGTATTAGGTGGTTCCGCTCCTCCAGTTTACAGTAATTCAACAATGTGTGAGCCAAAAGATACATTTAAAACTAATTAAGATTTTTTAAGATTTTATATAACCCTTAATATATTAGTAAGGGCACTGGGTGTAGAATATGTTTGAGAGTTTGTGTGTGGGTTCGTTTGTGTGCGTGTGTGTGTGTGCGTGTGTGTGTGTGTGTGTGTGTGTGTGTGTGTGTGTGTGTGTGTGCTTGTGTGGGTGTCGGGATGTAATGGGCATGTGTGTAAGATAAATGTGGTTTGTGTACCGTGGGGGTGTGTGGTGTGTATATGTGTACAAATTATATGTGTTCCTTAGTTATGTGATCTTGTGTAGGATATATTCGATTTCTTTATAACTAAATAATATTGAACAACCAATCACAGTTGCATATTCTAGTACGAAGTCAATAATTTCCGCGTACCTTGAATAATTTCGTAGCTAACCACGAACAATTGGACAGTCAACAGAACATGATTGATATTGATTGTGTGGGTTTGTATCGCAGACTGACGGTGAGTGGACCTGTGTACCTTGTTGAGTAATACAATCGCTGAGCATCGATCGAATTACCGTGTGCATAAGGACGTAATATGAACATTGAACATACTTTGTCTGGATGCCAATTAGTTTTCCTCTTGGAATCGTAACGAATATTTTGATGTTGTTAGACTACCTACTAGACAAAAAAAACATCGTGAAAAAACTAGCAGTGCTATTCTGTAACCATCTCACCGTGAAAACTTAGGTGAAGTGAGCGTGGAGTGAGCTGTCATTCCACAGGGATTGATACTATTGACAGCTCACTTCACCCAAGTTTTCATGGTGAGATGTTTACAGAATAGCATGGCTGGTCTTATAGTTAATATAAGTCTAAAATCGCCAACCCGTCTTGAGAAAGCGTGGTGATCAATACTCGTGCCTTCTCTATTTAAGGCGACGATAACCGACTTTTAATGATTTTATACTGAAGATCACGTCCAAAACGAGTAGTGTTAATGATTTGGAAAAAAAATATGTTAAATTAGAGCATGTTTTTAATAACTTAAAATAGAAATAATTTAGATTATTTTTATATTAAATTGTGAAATTAATTTGTAAAGTTATGTCTAACACGGATTAAAAACTGAGAATCACGCAGAATCTATCAAGTGTATTTTTCTGAAACCTTCAAATACCTTTTGTTTTGTGTTTAATAAAATAATAATGCGTCTAATTTGGGACAGCGCTCCTTAATGGGCGATTCCTATTACTGGCTGGACATACGACACGTTGCGTGAGCTCAGTACAGTACACGCAAGCTCAAGGTCACTGGCATATATCTGTGTCTTAAGTAAAGGCCTTTGCCCTGCAGTAGGACAATAATAGGCTGGATTTTTATTATTATTTTAGATTAAGCTGTTACATAAACTTTTATTTGGCTACTTTTTATTCGGGATTCAAACAATATAAATTTCTCGTATCAACGGCTGTCGATTTATAAAACTCCAACTGGCTAAATTATTGCCCTTGGTATTATTGTTTTGCTTTAGATTCAATAAAGCTCTTTGTTAAATTACTGAAACTACTAACAATAACTAATCCAATTTCAAAAGTTGTATGAAACTGAGTACAATTTTAAGAAACATTTGAGATCTTTGAATGTGTTTTGATACGAGACGATACTCTAGGGAAGTATGGCTTGTACGCTGCAAATAAAGGCAAGTTCAGTTATCTTATTTGAACATACTTCAGGCAGAGTGTCAATGGTATTAGTGTTCTAGAAAATGGGTACCTACGGAGGGAGCGTCCAACCTGTTACGCATATGTTTGGTTTACAAACCCGTATGGCCTGCAAACTTATGATATATAAGCCTGTTAGTCTTGCGTCGTTTTTAAATTAAATTCACAATTTTCACTGCAACAATCAAATGCTCCTGAATAATGCAAAAAATATCATGTGACATGCAAATATATGTTGAGTATTTTTGGCGCTACCAAAAATAACAGCACGCCGTAAATAATCTGAGTCTCAGAATAGAGCGCTTTTGCACGCAATTCCCATTTAAGTCTTTTCACGCCACTGCTGAGTTTAAAAACCTTTTTCAGGATTCACGTTTTCCGTTTTCCGACATACTTTTTGCTTTCTTCAGAGAGTTTTGAAAGCTTGTTCAGTGTTCAGTGCCTTTGTGATTTAATTTGCTGCTGTAAGCGGTTTGTTCAGTCAAGCAATCGTAACTGCTAATAATATGAAATTTGACAGGGAGAGCAACATTAGTGCCATGCGGATTAGCTCACGCAGCACGGGATTGGCGTATGCGCAAGAAAATCCGAATGATCTTTATTTATACTTAATATAAAATGAAGTAGCTTTTGGTGTCTGTTTGTGTGTCCGCTTAGATCTTCTAAACTATAAAATGGATTTTGTTGTGGCTCTTACAGCATGAATATATTATTAATATTAAACCCAGATATAGCACAGAAATCTCCATGTTTGGACATGTCGCCATTGCACCCGTGCAAAGCAGGGGCGGGTCCCTAGGTACCAAAAATGATTTTACTATAAGGCTGTCAGAAATCAGCAAGCATGTCTTTTAATCTGTGTAAACTTATTTAAAGTACATGGGTTCTTTAAAGTTGCATGGGCCACCAGGTATCCGATAAAGTTGTATAAGTATCTGATAGTAGTTTAGTATACTATAGGTCATCCTTTGTAATATAATGCACCTGGTAATCCTTACGACACTAATTAGAGCGATCTGTTCAGAGCCGGGCTTACGCCGGATGCTCATAGGATATTATTAGCAATATCACTTAGTGCGGTAGTCAATGAGACCCCATATATTATATGGAACTAAGTCACAACTAAGTAGATTTATCTTGTAAGGGAGGAAATGCTATTGGCTGAACTAGGGTACATCAAATGGCTGTCTGTTTATGCAAGGGATATTGGCTTTAATGTACAGGAGACAGGAGGTCATACAGACATTATGTTGCACAAATAATTTAGTGATTAAATTCTTTTGATGTTCAGATCTTTGTTAGCTTTTTACTGTTTACTTTGTCTGTGTTAGATGGGGTGGGATACATCGACGCGGTGTTACCATGGATTCAGTACATGATTCTGGACCTCCATGCGTTGAAATTATTCGTCGGTTATAAAAAAAAAATAGCTCTTCCATAACTTTTGACCGCGTAAGTCAGCACTTTTGTAGGAAACAGCATCTTTAAACGAACAATTTCACAACGAACGAATAATTTCTGACTAGGGGGGTCCAGAATCATGTACTGGAACCATGTTAACAGGTTACGCGTCGATGTCCCTACCACCCTTTTTCTTTTTTTTTTTGAGGCTGGGACATTATCAAATAACTTCTCCCGCTCTGGGTGGAGCGGGAGGGCGTGTCAGACTTTTACTGACTAAAACCCACCCGTGTTCCTTCCGTTGCCTGTGTGCCGATGTCGCGATATCCCTTTCAGACAAACCGTCCCTACCACCCTGTAAAATAAGTACTTTATTGTACACCCACTCTAAGAAACATAAACTTAGAGCTATTTTGATCATTCCGGTCTATTCTGTAAAAAGCTCACCCTGAAAACCTAAGTGAAGTGAGCTTGAAGTAAACTCTTCCCATTTGGATGCTAGGGATTTGCAGTTCATTTCAAACTCACCTAAGTTTTCACGGTGAAATATTTATAGAATAGATCGGGTCTACTTCATCCCGCTGTAACGACATATATTATATTTATATCCTGCAGTGCTATTCTGTAACCATCTCACCGTGAAAACTTAGGTGAAGTGAGCGTGGAGTGAGCTGTCATTCCATAGGGATTGACACTATTGACAGCTCACTTCACCCAAGTTTTCACGGTGAGATGTTTACAGAATACGAGTAGCTCGGCTGGTATACTGGGCGACCGAGCTCTGCTCGGGTGAAAATAGAGAAAACGATATTTCCCAGATATGAGACTTAGCTAGATCGCTAGATTGCAACTTTCATCGAAATCGTTAGAGCCGTTTTCGAGATCGTGATTACAAATATATGTATATACAAATATTGTTCATATAATAGTATACGATGTAGGATAGCATATAATGACTTTTCATTGTTAATATTTTCTTACAGCCAGCGCGAGCGCCGCGACCGCAGAATGATAATTTCCGCAAATTGAAGTCTGAAATGTACCACCATTTGCAATTCATATAAAACTCATGTGTATTGTTGTTTTTCATTGTTTTCAATTCATTCATTTGTGGCAATTACTGTTTGATCAATATTAATTACTTTCATGTCCATTGGTTGACTAAATGCTTTGCAGTCGCCGCGAGCTTATCGCCCCTGTATGGTGCACACTGATGAAAGGAAAGCTTGACAACAAATCCGGAACGTTTTATAGACTTTGACATACCATACAAGTGTTCTAAGTGTTTTTTCCTTCTTGTGATTCTATTATTGATTTCTTAAGTCTTTCGATTCTGATTCTGACATTCGCAGAAATGCCCGGAGTTCGAGTGGGGAATATAAAAAAATTGGCTTGTTTGAACCAGAGGTAACGGAACAACAACATTTTTTTGCTGACCTACCACGCTTTGATCTCTGCAGGTGTGTGCAGACTCACTGGTGAAAATTTGGAAAATTCTCGTGAATTTTCCAAATTTTCACTTCTTAAAAGATTTTTCACGAGAATTTTCCAAATTTTCACCAGTGAGTCTGCACACACCTGCAGAGATCAAAGCGTGATAGTTCCAAATAATTCGGTCAAGTTTGAGTCATACTATTTATAAGTACCCGTTTGTTTTGTAACCCAACTTAATGAGTTGTTGTCTGAAAGCATTTGTTTACAAACCACAATTGAAAGTTTGTAATCATTTTGCTGTAACTAAAATCAAATTTAAACCCGCTATTGAAAATCTGCGTCATTTGGGAAATAATTTTGTAGGACAGGAAATAATTGTGTGCCATCGGAAAAGACCAGGTTGTTGTGGTTATTTCTTAGCGTATCCTAATCCTATCCTAACTAATATTATAAATGCGAAAGTGAGTTTGTTTGTTTGTTACGCTTTCACGCTAAAACGGCTAAACGGATTTGGTTGAAATTTGGCACATGGGTAGACCATGATCTGGGTTAGGACATAAAATACTTTTTCTCTCGATATTCTCACGACATCGCGAGTTACGCGGGTGTAACCGCGGGGAGCAGCTAGTGGATTATAGATCGGTATTTACCAAATGGATTTAGGTATAATGGTAGATCCACCACATTTAGTAATAACCTATCTGAATCTGAACAATGATTTTCCTACGTTTCCCTGATATAACTTTATAAGTATCTTACTTTCCTCATATCCCCACTGCACTTGGCTGGATTGAGTGAGCGAGCAAACTCCAAAAAAGCCACTTGACCCGCTTTTGCAATTTCCGCTAAGTCTTCAAAAATAACAACAAAACAAACTTACGGCGCCGTAAATAAATAAATATCACGTCTTGCTCCCGGGCTCCCACTGACATCCCACAAATCCCGGGCTTAACGTATGACATGACAAAAATGTTACACACGCGTTCTTCCCGACTTGCCGAAAGACGTCAAAAGGATTTCTTGTTCCCGAGCCCGTAAAACGTAAACGTTCTACAATTGGATCATTCAACGTCATAAATATACTTAGTTATTTTTGTTTATGGCACCGCTCATAGAATATTGGTTTATTTCATTTATTTCAGTACGAGGCTCGCCTTTGAACGGTTTTCGACACCCGACATACAGTCTGCTCGTAACTCTATACGTAAACTGACAATAAATATAAACTGTTATATAAAAACCGGGATTACGTTATTCCATCTGCGGTCGAGTTATTTATTATTCTAACATTACTGATGATATATTTCAAAGTTCAATTCGTATATTTTCCATTACACCTTACCTGCACTTACATGCTTATGAAAAATCTTTAATTTATTAGTGCCGCCCGCGCGTGTCATGCAATCAATACTCTTTTTACGACATCATTCGGATATTTTTTCTCATCCGAAAAACTTTTAGATCCAAATCGAAAAGTTTTAAGTAATAATAAGTTTTCTGATTTAATTCGGGTCGAATGGTGGACTTTGAATCGAAGGTTTTGCCTTTTGTGTGTAGATATGGTTAGTAAATATTTTTGATGAATCTACCATTGATTGTGAAGATTACCTATATCACCGTTGTTATCAGTAGGGTCGTGTGTTCTTTACTGATAATAAAGAGTACTTAAGTTCTCACTTATATCTAGCAATGTTTAATTGAGTCTAAGACACATGGACACAGGGACTTTACGTAAGCATCTTAAACTCATAAAGTTAGTCTTATTCCTCACCTCATTTTTTGCTCACTTCCCTTTCATCAATAGTAAAGTTGTGATGATGGGTTACCGGCTGACATGCTAGAACTCCCTTTATCCCTCGCGTGATAGATTGAGTGTTCTCTATAACAGCAAGTTTAATAAATAATCAAGTTACTGTTCGGAAGTAAAAGCCTACCGCTGACCTCAAACCAATTTATTCCCAGTGGGTGTATTCGGAAAGATAAATTATACCAATCACTTGAAATATCGTTATTGGTATTATTTTTATTACCAAATATAACACGCAATAAATAAACCTAAACTAGGTTTAATGTCGCCTACCCGCCGCTCCCTTGACGTAGATTTTTGGCAACCTCGATCGATACCCTACCCTTTACAAATGGTTTTTCATGTCTGAAAAATCTGTTTCGCTGTTATCACCCTGAGTTGACTTTCTACTCCCCAGATTGCATTTGGAAAATCGCAAAAAACCTCATTTAAGAGGAATAGAAGTCAGATTAAATTAAAAAGTAGAAATGCACGATACGAATTCTCTATGCAAAAATCATGGTGGAAGTAAAATTTCCTCTTGGTCTTGTTCGTTTGTTGGTAAAAAAACCTGTAATAAAACAAAAGGAGCTCATGGAAATAAAAAGTATCGACTAATTGAACATATTCGAAGCGGAGAACAATCGTGCAGGTTGCAACGGAGCGTTAGAAAGTGCAATTAGTGAGGGCAGCAAACGTGCCGCGCGCCCGACCGGCGTAGCGCGACCCAACGCGCTAATAGCGTATATAACAAAAAACTTACGAGGTAACATATTAAATTACGTTTCTAGGGACATAGTTCTATAAATAAATTAATAATATTTAATGGAAGGGTTGGGCAGAGATGTACCTTTTAGTACACCCAAATTTCGCCAATTATGTTTAAGTCCCATGTAATAGGGGACGAGCCTATTGCCATCAACGGGGCATAAATTCAGACTCCGGGCCCCAAAAACCCAATAACAATTTGCCCGACCTGTAAATCAAACCCAGGACCTCATGCTCAGCAGTAGCTCTTGCGACCACTGGACCACCGCGGCACACCTCTGCCCAACCCTTCAAGGTTATGAAAGAACAAGGCTTGATATTATGATGAAGAAGTTAATGAAATTTATTTTCGAAAGATTGGCTGTCAACTTGGCTAGTGTGCATTTGCCATAAGTTAATTAATTAATTTTATTTATTAAAACTTTATGTACAATTAACAAAATACTTGTACAAAGGTGGACTTTAGCCTGTGGCCTTTTCTACCAGGCAACCTTAGGGTGATGCAGAGACAAAACATGGCAGGTGCAACATAAGGGATACATAATTCGAAAAAGTTTCAATTCTAAGGCTAAGCGTATGCTGAGACGCAGGTGACTCAGCACAGCACAGTACAGATTTTGCAGACATAGGCCGCGAGCGTATGCTGCGACGCAGCTACACAGACACATTCGCGTCCTAGCTAGTACAAACAACATACGGCTGTGCTGCGTTGCCTGCGTCTCAGCAAAAAAACAAGTGAAGACCTGCTCGCGTCGCGCAGAAATCTGTGCTGGCTCTACGAGATACAGAGCAGAACAGACACATGTCTGCGTCGCACGTGCCTACGCCGCAGCATACGCAACTGTCAGTACATTCATGCATTACAAAAACTGCTCTGCCCTGCGCTGCGTGGACCTGCGTCACCTGCGGCTCAGTATACGCTTAGCCTAATACATATAAACAGAATAAACTTTGTCAGGAGAAATAACGATAGGTACAGGAGAAAACAAATACAGCAAATCAGCGCTGGAATGATTCTGCCAACTTCTTACGAATATGTTCAGAGCTCTAAGTAAATGGCTCAATATTTCACTGAATGCCTGTTTCGACCTAAAAGAAGCACGTATTAGATATACCTAAGTAGCGAAACCTAACCGGGACGTGTCCACATTAAAGTTTTACGAGCATTTCAACAAATATACATAGCCTGAATTTTTTGCCTTCTTTAAGGATTAATGAAATGTTTTCAGATATTTAAAAGAATGCTATTTATGACTATAAACAAACTTTATAGATTTTTGAAACTTCTTAGGTGGCGATAATTGTACAAGAATTGAGAGTGAAATTTCATGGACGCGTCACGTTGAAGCTCATTTCGTTACATGAGAGAGAAGAAAGATATAACTCTCTCTGTCCCTCACGCTAAATTTCTCTTATTCCTCAACAGCCGAACCCAATAACCTATTGTCAGTAAAAGGCTGATCGCTATTGATGGTAGACAGTATAATTCTATCTGTCATTATGTCACATTCCATAAGATTCCTAGTCTCTGACAGATTATTGGGACGTTAAAACCTGCAATATAGATAAATTGGTTTTTCTATCTCCAGTATGCCAAAACTGGTGATAGATAGATTAATGGGTTCAGCCGTAAGAAGTTTCACTTCTCTTTCACGTGTACGGTAATGCAAGCGCAATTTTTGTAAACGTGAATATAAAAATGAAAAAAATAATATATTTATTTAAAAAAAGTGACAACATTGTTACAGACATTACATTACAACATACAGAAGAAGTGTCTTAAACATAGGTCCCCTGGCTCCCAAACTAGGTTAATACCTGTGACTTGGGAGTCAGTGTTTCTCCATTATAAAAGTCGTTACGTTAGGTTACAAAAAAAAAAAAATGAACCTAGATATCAATATCCATATACTTACACTCATACAATAATGCACCTTCCATCTATCTAAATAAAGATATTTTTTTATATAATACGAGTAAGCCTTTGGGAAAAGTTAGCGCAAAGCCCAAAAAGTTAAAATGTTATGGATATAAAATAATCTGTAACTTGGTTTTGATTCAGTGGATTCACAAAGTAATATAATTTATCCTTGCCGCTGTGGAGCGCTATCCCAGCTTTGCCGGCAGACACTACTTTTATAAATGTAAGTACGTGCACATTTGAATGAGTTATTAGGACATAAATCTTCCAGCTAGTCTTTATTTTACACTAGTGCAGATTCTACAAATTCATCTACTCTAGCAGAAGACTTCATTTTAATAACATAACATCAAGCCTTTCTCCCCTTTAAGCGTTGGACAGAGGTATACCTATAGTACACCCACATTTCCCCAGTTAGGTTGAAGTCCCATGTAATAGGGTGCGAGCCTATTGCCACCAACCGGGCACAAATCCAGACTGCTACTGAGAAATTCTAGATAGGAAAACCCAATAACACTTTGCCCGTCTTGGGAATCCAGGACCAGGACCAGGACCAGGACCAGGACCAGGACCAGGACCAAGACCAGGACCAGGACCAGGACCAGGACTAGGACCAGGACCACGATCAGGACCAGGCATCCTCAGCAGTAACACTTCCGACTACTAGACCAACGAAACAGGCATTTGAATAAATAAGTAATATATTGTTCTAATGAACCATTCTGCGGTAAACATGAATCTGGTAACTTCTTCATCTTTATAAAGTCGTAAGAAAGTTACGTGTATGATTATTTAATGGAAGTTATGTACTTAAGTATGCCATAAAACCTCAAGCGTGTAGGAAGTTTTTGTTTAATATTACACCCGGCGCTACCTACTCGCATAAATCACAATGAACCGGTTTTTCTTTATGAACATAATTTTGGTAGGTTTACCTAACATTGTGTGCTATCGAGTCAAATGGGCTTTTCTGAAACGGTTTGGAAAAGTCCTTTCAAACAATTTTCATTGAAATCCGATGCAAATAACAATTAACTCTTCGCAGAGCCGACGACTTCTATTTCCTGTGGAACTTAATTTAAAGGCAGTTAGAACTTTTTACTTCATTAGCGTTCAGAAACTAAATTCGAATTGCAAAGTTGGAAAGGTCGCATGTTTATTTTTACAATTCGGTTCAGAATTGGTAAATTTTAAATTACTATTGCTGCAATTTTAGATCTTTCTAATAACGGTAGTTTAGCATTGTTGGCTCATGTTGTTGGATCATCATAAATATCATATTCGAACCCAATAATACCAATATGGCCGAACGTACCAAGTAGGTAATAATTATGATATTCAATACTGTTGGGAATTATGTAAATATTTGATCATTGGAGTGTAATTTATGAATTGAATAGCGCTGGCATTACCGATATATAAGTAGAATCAACCATTATAGAGTAGATAGCTTCTCAGCCGTAGTGCGGAAAAATAATGCTTCTCTTCTCACAAGGTTGCGGGACAGTAGCAACAACCTCCTGAAGGCTATTGATGATGGGCCTGAAGAAAGCCCCATAATGAGGCATCTAAATAAAACCACCCTCTTTGTAGTAGAATATAACTAACATAGAAAATAAGTTACATTTTTTACAAACATCTAGAATAGTAAGTTTTTTTTTTTGTGATTGGATCTGTTATCTGTTGAATAAATAAATTATATATATATATATATAATAATTATATATATTATATGTATATGTTTATATATATACATATATATATATATATACCGCATGACTTTTTTTACCGTCTTGAGAATAATATGGTGTGTTGTGTAAATGGAACAGAAGCCATACCCGGGAATATTTGCTTAGTACCATTGAGATACAAAAGTTCCAAATATCCTTAAAAAAACATGAAAACTATCCATCATATATCATGATAAATTCCGCGCATCTAGTAGGGTGCGTATGAGGGTAGGGTTCTTTTTTAATTTCTATTTT
Organism: Agrochola circellaris; assembly: GCA_914767755.1. Taxonomy (NCBI): domain Eukaryota; kingdom Metazoa; phylum Arthropoda; class Insecta; order Lepidoptera; family Noctuidae; genus Agrochola; species Agrochola circellaris. Next base: position 8,687,232 of record OU611849.1, read on the forward strand.
TCATGTTCTGGTATGAAAAGCTCACTTTATATGCTATATTTCACCGTAGGCGCGGGCTTGCGGACGGTGAGCAATGGGTAGCTCGCCGTCCGATAGGGACCAGGCCCGGGTCGACGGCGCGTTGTGTTCCACGCGCGCCTCAAAGAGATGTCAGCACCAACTGACGGGGTCCGGAAGGGCCAATGCCTGCCGGGGTTGCGGGTTTGTCTGAAAGGGATATCGCGACCTCGGCACACAGGCAACGGAAGGAACACGGGTGGGTTTTAGTCAGTAAAAGTCTGACACGCCCTCCCGCTCCACCCAGAGCGGGAGAAGTTATTTGATAATTTCCCATCCAAAAAAAAAAAAAAAAAAATATGCTATATTTATCGATAAATCAATTTCATTCTAGGTTATTGAAAAAAAATAAAACATTAAAATTTCTATGCCACAGGCTTCTACTCCGTTCACCTATTATACCCTATTTTTTCCGAGACGGTAAAAAAAGTCATGCGGTATATATATACATATATATATATACATATATATATATATATATATATATGTTTTATTGAAATCGTCTCGTTGGTTTAGTCGTAAACGCAACTGCTAAGCGTCCTCCTGATTTCGATCCTCGGTTAAGGTAACATTCTGGATTTATTCCTGGAGATTGATTGGTAGTCAATTAGCTCCGTAGCTTACCCTCTATTACATGGAACTTTAACATAATTGGCGAAATGTGGTTGGGGAATACAGGCCGGGATGTTCTGAAATTCCATGACAAAATTAAAATCAGAAGCCAATAGCGTCGTTCTTTCCTAGGTCGTTATTATCTTTGCCTCGAGTTTGTTATCGGAAGATGTGAACACCAGTGACGGTCACGAATCGAATTTAAAACAGGCTATTATGTACCTCCCTACTGCCTCTGAAACCGATTATTTTAAATTTTAATATGCCGTGAAATCTCACCTTGATCGTTATTGTATTGAACCTTTGGAAATTAGCTTGGCATCCCGCGAGATTTAGGTAGGTAGGTTTAGTTGGAGATATTGATAAAACAATTAATGACACATTTTTTCGATGTGATTGAACCAAACAACCTAACCACTAAATAATTATTATGTGAAGAGAAACTGAAAGCAGCTTCGCAACTTTTAAATAAAAATACAAAAAGAAATACTCGAGAATGGAAAAACTTGAAAGCAACAAAATGAAAAAGGTTCCTGATATAATGTCGGTTATTTTTAGAGAGAAACATTTATTAGGTAAAAATACGTCGATTCATGCAGCCTGCAGATGAAGTGATTTTGATTAGCATACAGTTGGCCTATTTGTTAAGCACTCGTTTCAACCCGTATCCTTCAAAATAGGTCACGCAGATGTAATCACGTAATCCATCAATATCCTTGTTTATTTTCTGTGTATGTAAAAATAATATTATGAAATATATTTCGACACAACATTAGTTGGGAATGTGGTTTGATCTTGGATCTCATTATAGACTTAGGAATGTAGGTATCCTACTACATATGTTGAGTTGTAGTTATATAAATATTACTTAGGTAGTCATAGTCAGACAGTATCCATTTGGCTTCATTATTTTAGCCGAAAGACGTCCACTGCTGAACATAGGCCTTGGCGTCCCCCAAGCACAGCCACTATGACCGGTTCTGTGGTTCTCGCATCCAGCGGATTGCTGCGCCCTTCCATTTATTTGGCAATAAGCCGAATAAATGGATGGGCGCAGCAATCCGCGGAGGTACAGGTATATAATATCAATACCGCTACAGGAAAAGCCTTCTGTTTTACACAAATATTGAGAAATGCAATAGCTGTATTTATTTTTAATAAATTCTTTTACGAGGCAAATTTCAAAACGGAGCTGGCTAGTTCTAGACTAAAATTTTTTAAACTTAGTTTTAGCTGAATGAAGTGCAGAGACCAGCGGAAACTAATCAAGTATATTTTGGATACATAAAACACTTTTTGACACACTTTCGGAGTCCTCATTTACGACACCCGCGGTCACCCGCAGGAAAAGGGGTTAGTAGGCATTTCCCCACGGTTCTCTAAAAAAACCTTCATTATCTTTATCTCAGACCAAATAAAAAACCAAGACAGAGTGCTGCGAACAATACAGTGAAGCATGCCAAAACTACACCGCCGCTCTGTGCATACACGCTCATATTTATAACCTTTTACAATGACGCTACAATCAAACTACACTACACAAAGTACACACATTTTTACGAAACCGGTTTCACTAAACTGTTGACAGTGCACTGTCTTGGTTTTTTATTTGATCTGACATCCTTATTCCAACTAGTTACAAAATAATTTCCTTATTATTTAATTTATGACTGGTTCTAGAGAATGCTGTACCATCTTTGCGCAACACCTCTTATGAGCATATTTATAACTACGAAATTACAGACCTAATTTAACCCGAATATGCTAGCGCAGAATCTTATTAAAGCTAAGTTCTGAAGCTGTGCCTGCATGAGCCTAATTAGTTATTCGGCGAGACTGACGCAAGCGAAATGGGTTTTTGCTTATTTACATTATTATACAACACAATATTCCTTGATAGGTGATATTATGTAACACAAATGGGACTGATGAGAAAATTGTTAAGTACAGTTAATTCTTATAAGCCTTCGCCAGTTTTTAAATTCTATACTTTATCAAGTCAGGACACATTTTGAAGCTACGGCATTGAGCAGACTATTGTAGAAAACAATATTTAACATAATGTTAAAAAATATAAAAATAGACATTACGACGCTGATAATGATGAGTCGGTAAAACAGTTCTATAGGAACGTATTTTGGCTGTGGCAATGTGTGTGTGCATACTACAGTCCATTGAGGCACAATGATCTAAAAAAACTTTTAGGTTCAAAGCCATATAAACTGTTGAGAAACTTTACTTATATTCCTGTAAGAATAAAAATAGAAATCTTTTTCGAATTTATGTTTGGATAACAGATAATCCATGTCCATAATATCTTGGAAAATGGAAACTTAAAACCAACGCGCGGTGAAAATACCGACAGTTCACCAGGGTCACCAGCAAAAACTCCAATAACGGAAATAAGACACCTATAATTTTGTGTTTGAACCAAAAGCTCCTAAAAAGTTAGGCACAGATTTTTGGGATATTCCTAAGGGACGACCTTTGTAATCCCTACTCCAGATACTCGATAGGGTAATGTATCAACACACTGAGTCTGTAGGGAGACAACAGTAAACATTTGTGATTTATAACAGAGCCCACGCGAATGTCAGTTATTTATTATTATAATATACGTTTACGGTACCTACTTAGCAGTTAAGCAATTTTAACTAAACTATATGCACGAAACTAGTCCATACAGGAGCAGCCACAAGAAAAGGTTGTGTCCAGCTGTTTATTTTAAAATCATAATAACTCATGAATATGAATAAAATCCAGTATCTCCTAATAAAGCTGTATAATTACAGTATATTTCAAATTAATTGTTATCTAAAAGTGCGCTTCAATGACACTTGAAATTATTATTGTAATAGTAGGTAGAGCTCTGCTGCACAGAGCTGTAGTACAAACAGTAATAAAGCCGGCTTGTGCGGCGTGTCGTCACATTTCTGCGCAATTATGCATACAGGAGCGGGCGGTTCCCAATGCTTGTGTAACGAGCCTTATACGAGCATTCCCAGGCCATTTGCGCCGGCCAAATGACGAATACCCGGACAAACAAGCTATTGTACGGACGATGTTCCATCTATGAACAAACATAAATCTTATCTGCTCGTCGGTGTCACTTTGACCTTGAGCTGCCCTAGTGTAGTACGAAGTTTCTATGGAATTTTGTCACAACTGACGTGCGCCCTACTGTGTATGCTCTACGTTCAGACTCGGCAAGATTATATGAAAACCATAACACGATATGAATAAAACTGTTTCTCTATAAATATCCCTGTCTAATAGATTGCAGATTTTATCGAATTCATATCGGTTAATGTAGGTACGCTTTCGACCTCTTTATTTTTGCCGCTGTCATGAAAACAGATAGGTAGGTACTGCATTTGTGTCCACAGATAAGTGAAATTGTTTATCTTTACAAAAGAACCAATTTTAAGCTAAAATGTTTTTTAGACATTGTTGTTTTTTAGCGGTTAGATGTATGTTTAGGGCGGCACACTTAAAAGTCCAATAGAATAATAGATTATTTCATTTAGGATCTTAAGTTTTGTTAATAGCAAGCAAAGCTTTGTTACACCTTTATGGAATGACAAAATAGAATAATACTAAATAAATAGGATCACTACATTTATATGTATAAGGTTCATAAACATACAATTTACTATCTAGTTTAAAGCCATTTAGATTTAGAATGAGTAATGATATCAGGAAACGACGCATTGAACAGTGTCTGATGCAATTTGCAGCTTAGGAACCGTCCGTAAATTGGCATTAAACCGATCGCTCGGGAACATAATGATAAACATCGTTTAATCGATTTTTGTTTGAATGTGTGATTCTTTGTGTCATTCCATGAATTCCTTCTAATCGGTTCTTCAATCGGACGGAAATTTATATTGTAAAAGTCTCGTGTCGACTGTTTCCAATCAAGATATAATCGGGTGACTAGGTTAGTCCCGTAGAGTTTTTTTCCTTTTAATGCTTATGTACAATGTGAAATTTACAACTTTCACTATGGGGCCAACCCTGAAATCGCGAAAAAAATAATCAGCTTTTCCCTACATTATAACGAGCTATGCGAACACATATGTATGGAATAGCTGATTTTTTTTTCGTGATTACAGGGTTGGCCCCATAGTGAAAGTTGTTCATAATGGTGAGTACAATAACCCGTTAAGAGGATGCAAACGACACATTGTATATGCTTTCCTTTTATTCCTTTCCGAACACCTAATCACAAAATTATTCACTTGTTAAAGAGAACTTTAGGTACCTGTATTACATCTGTACCGATGTTTATATAAAAAAAGTTAAGATTATTATTAAATACTCTTTAAAATTAAATCATTCAGATCAAAATTTAAAACATCACTCACACTGACAATATATTTTTTTTTCTGATTTTCACTCTTTTTAACCGAATTCTTAAAAAAAGGAGGTTATTTCCACACATTTCCACTTCACTCAGTGAAAAATGAATTTGATTTTATCGAAATTGATTATGAAAATAATTGATATCTGCCACAGGCGTACGCTTTTTTCCACTATCAATATTTTGACGTGTCCATGTGATATCAATAAATCCAGTTAATGGAACGTCGTAAAATTTTAGTAACTGTTAGTCAAGTACTTTTAGTGTTTTTAGGTTTCCAGCATTATAAGATACATTTGTACCGCACTTATGTTTAAATAGACGAGTGTTTTATTTTTGGGAACTCCATAATCCCTCGATTGTAATGTTTCGGAAGCATTGTGAATTGAAACGTTATCAATGTGTTTTGGTTTATCGTAAATAGATGTCTATCAATACAACTTAATACAACGCTACCTTCCGACCCATAAATAAGTTCCATAGTAGGTAAATCACTTATTGTCATTCATTTCGGATTCACCAAACCACGGCGCTATTTTCTTACGAAAATTGAATTGGGTGGTATATATTTAGGTAAAAGGGTTCCGCCCGATCAAATTACCTAAGGAATAGACCACACGGTCGATTGTCTTCGGCGGAACGACGCTGCTTTGTATTTCGTGCTCGTATAAACGCGGCAACTGAATGCATCCGGCGTCTGTGCCTGCCGGATGTCTGCTTGTTTCCGAACGCTACAACACCTTGCAGCTACGGAAACAGCTAGTGTAGATACAGCTTTAGTGTTGCGCGGATCACGCCTTTACTTTTGTGGCGGCATCTACATCGCCACATGCGAACTACGCATCAAAGACCTGACGTCACACAAATGCTGCATCGCGCAATTAGAGTTTACCGCGGGATGGACATATATACAAGCTCCCGACTTCAACCTCTAGGCAGTTGCCCGCCAGACACGACACCCGTCTGGTCGAAGATCCTCCCCTTTCTATGGTGGATGAGTGAACTTTACACCCTGTTCCTCATACCACTAAACTTTATTTGAGGTTTTCGCAAGATATACTGAATTTATGTCAATGAGATTTGTTTTTTATTTTCTCATCGTCACAATATAAAATACAAGCAAGTATGTAATTGCGAATGTCAAAAATGACTACGCTAATATTATCGCCGAATAAATTATCTGAAATAGGAACCGCAGTATTGAAGACAAAGTTACAATACATAATACGATCCATTGTTAATTAAAATACCTCCGCTCCGTGATCTCATCAATACTGAGTTAATAGCCAACGGTTGAATATCCCATTAAATAAAGGATTGACTAAATATAAATTTCAATGATCATTCTACATAGAATTTGTAGTTTAATTTATCGAGCCGCCAAAACTAATTTCCGTTCACCCGTTAAATTGAAATTTCCCGCGTAATTCCAAGTAAAATAACCCGTGAATATTAGATTCACAATTATAGTGGGACAGGCGGACGGGAACAATAGCATTTGTAGGGAATAAAGTATGTAAGTGGAGTTGGGAAGTTCCTCGACGTTTGTGATATTGGAGCACGTATTTGAGCGAGTTTTCCGCAGCGAGTACAAAGCGAATGCAGTTTGATTTAGTGTGCGACGTCTTGGAGAAGTGTCACGAGTCGTAGGTATGTCGGGTCGCGGGTTCGGTGACGGGAGCACGCATCGGCGCGCTACCGGCACCGCTCGGCTCGCTCGACTAGAAACAGCCTGATTGCGAGCGCGGCGCCCTGGCCACTCGACCGCAGACTGAAACCCGAAACCTCACCCACTTCATACCTATTCACCGTACGTCATTTGTAGTTAATCGCTTGCGACATTGCTCTGTTGCCGAAAGTTGACGCTTTAACGAGGAGCACAAGACATCCTTAAAAACTAACTGCGTATAGTCTGTTCCAAAACTATCTGATGAAAGTGTAAACAAAGCCTGTTTAGATTAAATTATTGTGAAATCGCTCACCAAACGAAATTAGTAGGTAACACATTCATCCGTTTTGTTTAGAAAGTTTCAACTTTGTATCTCATCACTTTTTCGAACAATTAACAACGAACAATTGTTTAGAATAACATCATTTAATTGTAATTGAAAAATCATCAATGGAAATCGAGGTTATACAAATGAAACACATCTTTAGGGTGCTTTTAAGTTAGAATTTCGGGTTTATGTATTAAATTAATCAAATCAAAGCATTCAATTTATACGCGACAAATTGGCATCCAAAGATTTTATAGTTGAACAGGTACAGATGTACAATAATATAGAATAGCATATATATATATCTATGTATCTATTATAATATATTGTATCTATATAATTATTATTTTGCACCAATGACAACCCCATTTCTATGTCCACGCAATCACTGTCCATTCCATGGTTGCCTGGAAGAGATCGCAGAAAGCGATATGGCCGCCCATTGTATGTTTTGTAGTGTTAAATTTATTATTTGCAAAGATTTCAATCGTAGATTTGCCCTTCCGCGTCAAAAGATGGTCGCGTTTCTGTTTCGTTTTGACACCTCTGAGACGGACAGTGTCGCAGAGACTTGACTTGGTTGTCATGGAAACGCCATTGTAAGGGTGCGTTTCCACTGAAGCGGAGACGTACGGAGCTGAGCGCAGACGTGCAGGAATCGTCCAATCACAGACGAGTCGAGAGACGCGATGAAGATTTCAACCATTGTGATTGCACGTCTCCGCTCAGCTTCGCTCGTCTCCGCTTCAGTGGAAACGCACCCTTAATGTGTGAGCTCGCTCCTCTCAAAGGACGATTTTTCGTGCGACTTAGTACAGTGAGGGTAAATCTACAATTTAAATCTTTGATTATTTGCTATCTATTTTCTGGTGGACAATAAAGTATACATAAATAAATAATAAATATAATAGATTTAAAACTGACACCTATGGAAATGAAATTGCGGAATAAAAACTCTGTCAGATATCCTTCAGTAGGTACTTAGGTAAATCAAATACTGGAGAACAAACAATACCGTAGCTTGGTCGGTCTTAGCGGAATGCAAATTGCATTTCTCAACCTCATAATAATTTTCCTACTTCGCAAAAACCTGAAACTTTAAACCCTTGAGTTCTTGCTTATTGAAAAATATTAAATCCATGTAGAAATAAAATTGCTTTGACGTCTATCTTAATGGCGTGGTGTTGCGAGGTGGGAGGGAAATTATATCGCTAACTACCGTGAATGTTTTACAAAGAAATGAAAACTAGGTAATTTATTAAAATAGAAACTGCCTTTCGTGTTGCACTATGCCTTAGTAATAAGTTAAGTTGGTGAATGAACTAAGCGACCTTATTAGACAACTTATTGTTTGAAAAGAGGTATCATAAAAAGTCCCCAAAAGAATCAGTTTTATCTTCCCATGGGAGAACTTTGCAATGTAACAGAGATCGATCGTACTACAACAGTACAGACAAAAGATTATCCGCCGGCCGCTAAATAATTCATGAGACGTCTCATATCGTGTACCCTTAGGCGGCTTAGGCCTACTTATGCAAAATTACATCGATCACACACATTTTCACGTGTCAGAAATTATGAGACGCATAGATGATTCCTATACCTTACTGTCTCACCGGCAGCCTTAACTATTTCCAAACTACGTTGTATAAGTATCTAAAAATATACGAGTTTTGAATGTATACGGTGTCTCTGACTTTAGTACCTAGAGATAAACACACTGAATATAGACTTAATAGCTCTAGCGCGTGCAAACTGAAATTTAGGAGATGAAGTCAGGCAACGACCCACATTACAACTTCTAGTCTTAAAACTACATAAAATAACTCACGTCTAAAGGCATCAATGTAGGGAAAATGTTTCCCTTCTCACCAAACAGCTATAACTTACCAAAACATGTACCACCTTCAGCTGCCGGTGGCAACGGCGGACCATAATGTAAAACGGTCTACACAATATTGTTTATGAAACCTTACTCCGTACTCGTGCAAATATTGTCGCTGTACTATTTTCACTTACCTCTTTCTAGGGCGAACGTCTGCTCTGTATAAAATGTTACTTCGTTATGTTCATTTTTATCGTTCAGATTGAGGATATATTACCTGATCGTAAATGTCTGTTGTCTGAACATAGATCTTGAGTTACATCGTTCAACCATCATTTGTTTTTGAGGCTATATCGTAAATATTGACATTTATGTAGGTAAATTGTACACTGTAAACCCATTACTGGTGATGTTGACGTTCAAAAGTGCCTTTTATGTGCCAATTTAAAATAAATTATTTGACATTGACTTTGATGAAGTATTATGTTGTGAGATTGATATGACTAATTACTAACCTACAATATTATTGCAGGAATATACTGTGGAAAGCGCAGTACAGGTCGTTGTGACAATGTTCAGGGACCACTGCTGGACATATCCTCCTGAGTGCAGAGGTTGTTTTTTTTACCCGACTGCGCGACACCAAAGAAAAGGTTCTGTTTTTCATACGTCTCTATGTATCTTTGTAAGAAAAAGTATTCATTGAATTTTCCTTATCACGAAACGGACCTACATTCGTTAGTAACTGCATGCTCATTAATTTATATAGCATGCTCGTGGTTCATGAACAGGGAATATTTTTTAGTTTTCACACTTTATTTTTCCATTTACCCTATCAGCAATCTAATGAGTGGCTACTTGCATTATCATAGTAAACATTATTAGCTACATTGTATGTTACTGTGATTATCTATCCTTGTAGTCAGAATTATATGTTTTTAAATAGCACGAAGGATATCACATACATAACATCACGCCTGTCTGCCTCGAAGGGTTAGGCAGAGGTGTACCTATAGTACACCCACATTTCGCCAGTTATGTTTAAGTCCCATGTAATAGGGGGCGAGCCTATCGCCATCAACCGGGCACTAATCCAGACTCCGGGCTGCTACTGAGAAATTCCAGATGGAAAAACCCAATAACACTTTGCTCGACCCGGGAATCGAACCTCATGCTCAGCAGTCGCGCTTGCGACCACTAAACCAACGAAGGATATACATAACGTTCATCATCATCATCATCATTTCAGCCGAAAGACGTCCACTGCTGGACATAGGCCTCCCCCAAATGGGGGGTTTGCCATAATCGCCACGCTTGGCAGGCGGGTTGGCGATTGCACTATGCTGTTAAAATGCATAGAGAACGCTGCTGCTCATTGTCTAGCCAGTCCCTTAGTCGCCTTTTACGACACCCACGGGATGGTACTATTCTTTACGTCCGACACCACACGGAACCGTTACGTAACCATAACGTTAACTATTTTGAAAATTGGATAAAACGATTGTCCAAAACCTCGTACAGACCAGCGCGACGCCGCGCCGCGACACGAACAATACAATTTCTAAGAAAACTTGACGGTATAACAATAACCGGTGTCGCGTCGCGCTGGTCTGCACGAAGCTTAACTCCGTTATTAGCCGTTTACTTGGTTAATTTCCTGTTCACGATGATGAATGCGCGAGCGCACCGGCCTCTTGATCAGAAGTAGTTCGAAGAATACCATGTGGTCTTAGTCAGCAAAGATCTGTCAAACCTCGACGCCCACCACAAAAAATGGCTTACGTCCAGCCTACACAGATGCGGCTCATATCAGTATGTCAATTTAGCAACTGTTACTTGATCTTAATCCAATTACTCAGAAATACGATCTTACCATCCTAGGTAGTATGACCGTATAACACTGGGTCACGTGCTCTCCTAGGCACGAGCCTCTTGTTAAGAATGGAATCTATAAATCTACGGACTGTGGGAGGTAGACCGATCGATCGAGCTATCAAATGTCTATGAAACTTTGTATGTAATAAGGTGTAAATAAAAGATGCCATGTAAAAGAATTTTCAATGTCAATAACCTTATATGTATAGCCAACTAAGTGTTATTGTCAATAGACGCTATACTCAGGTTTAAACTCGATACGGGTAGGCTAACGTACCTACGTGATATCTAATTGCTTTAAGCTAATTTGCCAATTGTGTGAATCAATTTGGGTAATAAACTAACAAACCTCTTTGCAACATACCTATGCTAAAAACTGTGATACCAAAATTCTATTGAATATAATGCTTGTTTTTTTCTTTTCAGTAATGTGTTTTTGCAGTCGGGTTTTTTTGTATTTTTAATAACTTTTTTTATTTTCAGCTTTTAATCATTTCTCATTCCAAATTACATTTTTAACATATAGTTTGTATATATATTTTTGTAATCACCTTTTAAAACCGTTCATTTTGATACCACACTCGATGGCTTTGGAAGTTTTTTTTTTTAAACATACATATTGGCGTCTTGCATCCGCTATTTTGATTTTTTATTTATAAAATTTTTGCATACATATCATTCATCAAATCGGTTCAGCCATTTCGTAGTTACGAGGGAATATAGAGACGGACATACATACGTATATACATGCAGATCAAACACATAACCCTCCTATTTTGGCTTCGCCGCAGCCGGGTAAAAACGACATATTTTAGTGGTTTGATGTTGTTAACGTCAAAAAGAGTCTTTTGACGCTAACAGCATCAAACCACTGCAGTTTCGTCCAATTTTCACGTCTTTACTGAAAGTTACTAAGTAGTCTTCTTTTTTCGCTTTCAGGCATCTACTTTCTGAACAAAAATTTCCGGACTTATTTAATAGGGAAGTATTTTGATCATGACTTTCTTTTAAATTGTTAAATCTAATCATCACTAAGGTGTAAATCCCAGATTTTTGCACGTTGTGCGTAAAAAGTCTCTTATTTTAAAGGCTTGGCTAGTCTAAGCAGTATCTTCATAATGATAAGAAATTGTTTAATAAGAAATTAGCAATTAAATCAAGTTTGCCGATACGCTATTGACGAGAATACACGAACAACTCTAATGAAAATAAAACCGCTAAAAAGACGAGTTGCCAAAAACGAAATAACCAATTTAAACATGTAACATACTGATGCCGTTCTAATGTAATTAACCCAGATATGGAGGCTCACGATATAATAAATGTATACACTGCTATATTCGTGACATCCACTCAGCCCTTTCAACAATGAATCTCAGGTGTTATCGGGCCGATCCGTATATTTTATGCGTTACAGAAATAAAGCATAAATCAAAGAGCTGTGCTTCGCTTGACATTTTTATGCACGTTTCGTTGTCAGAATGTCTTTATTCAATGAAAAAGGGGGTTATTGCGTAAAAAATTTCGTCGTTATCAGCAGCATTGCGGTCATCGTGTTTACAAAAAGTCAGTGGAATTGTAAGAATGTCTCTTCTCTGTAACCTTCCCGATTCTTCATCATTATTTTCTAAATATTAAAAAAAATGTAATCTGAATTGTTTTTTAAGTATTATCTAATAGTTCATTCAAATGAAGTGGTTAGACAGTAAAGTTTAATTCATCAAATACATTTAAAACATTGCATTATCAAGACTTAGGCACTTTTAATGTTGATGCATCTGGGTCACCCTCAAACGGACTATCGAACCATTCCACTTCGACCTCCGATGGAGTATCGATTCGAAATCAATAAGCAAACATAAATAGAAACGCATTGAACACCTCTTGTAACTTTAAAAGTAAAGCAATCGATGACATGAAAAGAAGGTAATACACAGTACTTGGAATAGACATAACTTAATAGCAAAGGTAATGTAACACAGGTCCATATTACCATTATAAGGCCGTTTCCCCATGTGTCGGTAAGTAGCAGTGCGGTATAATATGCTCTGTACCGAAACGGTACCGCACTGCTTTAATTTAGAATTCCAATTTCAAATTAATTCTATTAGTACGAGAGCCCATGACCAAAAATTTTTACCTTATCGTTTTACGAACAAAACCGTATAAAATCGATAGATTTGATGAATACTCTGAATTCAAAAATCCTAATTTTAGCAATTTTCCGCGTCTCGCCTGACTTGACCGCATTTTATATGTAAAAAAAAAATACCGAATTGTTTTACAGCAATCTGTCTGATTTTCAGAATGTAGTTGAACGATATATTTTAGATAGGTACCGAAAACACAATTTTCAGAAACCAGTAGCGTCAAACATTTTTAATTTTCTATTTCTAATAAAAAATGAGGCAAAATATAAAACCCATTGCAACCCGTCTGAAAACCTTTTTTTTTGGTGACCATTGGTCAGTACGATTAATAAAGAGCTAACCCGAAAACATCGAACTAAAATTAAAATGCTTTTTTTAAATAAATTGGACAAACGGAAACTGGGGTAACGTTTGAAAAATACTGTTTATTGAAAAAAAAACATCGATTTGTATCATTCTCGGACTCATCATAGGTGTCATGAGGGATTGGAGCGTAACAAGCACCGCGCGTTTGCCAGGCGGCTCCGAAACGTTCTTTTGTCGGATAATAGGTTTCTAGTAACCCCGGTAACTACACAAGAGATTTAAAAAAAAAAACAGGTTGCTATGAGACAGATCGAATATTTTTTTTGTCATTTTTTTTAAATGCGCCCAGGCCACAATTTAAACTCAAAATGTCTGAAAACAAACTTTATCGTAATAAAACTACGAAACCGATGTACATTTTTAATATCAGACATATTGTGATGAAACCTTCTGCCCATTTTTTTGACATAAGTAGCAGAAATGGGGTCCCATAAAACTGATACGTTTCTGACCGGTACTGCCTACCGACTCGGGTTCAGAATCATCTAAACTAACGATTTTATACGGTTTTGGCCATAAAACGATGTGGCATGGTTTTGGTCGTGGGCTCTCAAACTATACAATTTACTAGCTTTTGCCAGTGGCTTCGCCTGCGTACATGTCGGAAATTATCACACGGGAACGTACTACCGGGATGAAAAGTATCCTATGTACCCTGTATCTCCTGAGAGGGGGTCTATGATTGTGTGTGTTGTTCTGTGTGTATCCAGATCAGGGTAGTAGGTGTGTTGAACAACCATAACACACGATCTATGGCTGCTGGTAAATTCAATGTGCCCAGAGTCACTAATTACTATGGTGACCGAACCCTAAAAAAACGAATACCATATCTATCAGGAGACATAAGGAGTGAATTGAACAAAAATAATTTTACAAATAAATTAAAAATATACAGGGTGTAAAAAGACACATCACAAAGCCGTAAACTACGCATACTGTACGTATAGCTAAGTAGCTTTGCGCAAAAATTATTGCTGGGAACCGTAATTTTTTTTTTTAATAAAAAAAAAACAAGTTTTTATTGCGCGCAATGTAACGCGAACCCACGCTTGAATGAACGGATTCAGTGTTAGTTAAGCTCCACCCCTACGCTACGTAGGTAGGTACTTGTTGTTCATTGCGTTTTTGTAACTTCAAATGCGTAATCTGTTAAGATAAATCTAAAATTCAGGTAATGTTTGTTTGGAAAAAAGTTTCGTATTATTGCATAGAATTCATTTTCGTGAAAAAGTAAAAAAAAAAAATGCGACTTTGATCTTCAATATCTCCAGAACCAGTGGATTCCCAGGTATGGTCTAGTGGAAAAAAATTATGCAAATAATGGGTAGAATATGTGGCTTTCGGCTTCGGAAAGTGTCTTTTTACACCCGATATTATGTTAAAGTAATAATTAGTTTTAAGTACAAAGTTTATTGAGTGTATAGAGACTCACCGGCCCACAGTCAAACCATTACGGTTTTGTGGGGCGTAGTTTATTAGTTATACTTACCACATGTGAATATAGATAATAAAATAATAATAATGGTCAACCCGTGTGCCAAATTTCATCCAAATCCGTTCAGCCGTTTCAGCCTGAAAGACGAACAAACAAACTTACAAACTCACTTTCGCATTTATAATATTATAATTTAGGCGCTCGGTAAGCTTTCGGTACTGAGTATATCGAGCATACCGATCCCGTACCGCCGACGTACCGACCAGTGAGGAAAGGGCCTTAGTACCAGAAATTCGTGATACTTTATCCCATGACAGTTGACGGCTAGCTAGGTCGCCGTATAGTTCATAAATTAATGTCTAAAAGGTTTTAGACACATTTCTTTCTTACATTTGTGTCTCGAGTTTACAATAATGTACCTTTCGGGGTTAGCCACGAGAGTTAATGTAGTAATTTCTCATCCATTATACTTTTTTAGGTTATTACGTTCTACCTGATGTTTAGTATATTCTCTCTTTTCATTGAAATACTTACAAATTACATTTAAAAATATTTTTATTATATTTATTATTATAAAACCATTTAAAAATATAAAAAATAGTATCACACCGATATCGGGAACACGGTCCAAGATACTGGCGGCTAGGGATTCAGAAAGAGGAACCTCCTAACAATTTGAGCCGTGTTCAGAAGTATCGCTTTCTGAATCAAGCCCTTGATCCAGCTGCCCAACGAGAGCTTCCTCAGGTGTTGGTCGAGGCTCTTGGATATTAAGCCATTGGCTGTCACGACTATCTGCCCAATGATCGCTGAGTTTACCTCATACTTGATTTGTTTATCTTTCTCGGCTTACACGAGGTTCCCGTCATGCGGGATTGTTATACCAATAATCATTGTGCGCCGCTCTATTCGATCCACCACCACTATATCAAGCTTATTGGCAACAATAGTCCTGTCAGTGATGAAAAATGGAAATATTACATTGTACTGGGATCGATCCAGATCCCAGTACAATGTGATATTTCCATTTTCTAGAACTGGGTCGGGCACATACCTGTAGTACGGTACTTCCGATTCCACAAGGTTGTATTTTAGAGCAAGTTGTTGATGGATAATCCTGGCTACAAGGTTGTGTCTATGCAAGTACTCTTCGTTAGCTAGACGAGAACACGCGGAGATAATGTGTCGGATTGATTCTCCCGGACGGTGGCATGCCCAACAGATGTCAACAACGTGCCGTCCTTCACAATAAATCTCTGGTAATTGCTCGTCATGATAACTTCGTCCATAAGTGCACAGACAAAACCTTCGGTTTCTCCAAAGGGGTCACCACAACGCAGCCAGACTACGGACGCTAGTAAATCTACATCGGGTCCATGTAGGGCCCGGTAATAGCGTCACTGAAGCTTCTTACTCTGCCATTCCTCCCTGCGATCGTTAGTTTCAAGCACTACAGGCTTACGCCAGTTGTCTTTAGCCAAGGAGAGCGGGGTGAGGCCCTTATCCACCGCGACCACATCTCGGTGCATCCCCACGTAGGCTTCTAGGAAATATTCTCTGAGACTGCATATCTCGCGATTGTGGAGGGTCTTAGCATTTAAAAAGCCTCGACCTCCTCACTTTCGTGGGATATACAGTCTCATTACCGATGATCGTGGGTGATGCATTCGATATGCAGTCAGCAGCGAACGAACCCTCCTATCCATGGCGTCGAGGTTGGTCTGAGTCCATTTGAGCATGCCGAAAGAGTACATCAAAACCGGCATGACCCAACCGTTGAAGGCACGCACCTTGTTTCCGACTGATAAAAGACTATTGAATACTTTCTTCAGGCGGCCAAAGAAGCACTCCTTCAACGATTGCTTCATGTCAGTAACATTGATGCTCAACGCTTCCAACATACCCGAATACTTATAAGTGTTGGATGCGGAGAGGGCTCTAAGGTTTATGGAATCTGAGAGTTGTGTTCCCACGGACTCTACAACTTCCCCTCGCTTTACATGCATGACCGCATATTCGTCCACACCAAATTCCATCCTGATGGCGCTACTGAAAGTTTCAGTTACTTTCATTTCTTTATCGGCTGGCTATTCCTCTGGATATTTCGACATCTTGGATATTATTTATTCTTATTATTAAGTTTATATTAAGATTTAAAGATACTAGACTGAAAGTAGTTTTATTAAAACAGCGAGCTAGTTACTAGCAAAAAATACTTAGATACAATAAATATAATACTTACCTACCAAATAATGAGATACATAATCGTGTCAGATGGTTGTTGAATCTTCAACAACCATGTACCTACCCTCTATTAATTAAACAATTTAAAACAAAAATGTAAACAAAAAATCCACGATTCTGACGGCAAATGTTCTAAATATTACCCGCCGATTACACAGAATTTTTCGCTTAAAATGTTCATCAAAAACTGGACTCTGTGTGTTTGCTTACTGCCCAGTTCAATTTGTATTACCTGGGGGAAATGCGGGAAATAATTATGCTCGAACGTGATGCCGATCACAGATTGATTGCTTTTTGGCAATGCAATACCTGTAATCATGGTACCATATGTTACCAATATGACAAAGCCATTTAATCCGGGGTTGCGTAATCAGTTTTAATTTTCTCAATTTTCTTGAACTCCTTTTTATTTTTATGATAATTTTTATATCTCTACATATTTTTATTTTTCTATTTTTAGAAACACAGTTAAAATAATTCAAGATAAAAAACTGAAATACAATAATAAGTCACATCATAATTATAATAATTATACCTACATGGAAAATATCACTTTCAAGAGCCGAGATGAATAAGTTTCTACTCACATATAGATTACTTTCTAAGACATCGTAGCATTATTCATTTTATTGTAAGCAAAAAGAAACATTCATTTTATTAATCAAAATAAACATACTTTTTATATAACGTGAGGGAAATATCGCGTAGGCAACACATTGAAGGAAATAATCCAGATAATCAAAGATATTATCAAGCTCGCAAATGAATTTCAGATTTAGAAATCTCATTTTTTGCCTTAGGTTAATAAAGCTAAGGCTTCAAAGAAGATGTAAAATCATCTGTAGAAACACTTTATTTCGTAATTATATTAATAGTAAAATACCCGGTACATCAATAAGTATTGTCTAGCCTACTGCCGCAAGCCTTTATACAAATTATTTGTCTCTATCATTTGTGGGCTTGCCTGAACCAAATTTTATAAAAAAATATAAGTACTCAATCGTTTCAATTAACATTGAATAGAATAATATCGGCTTAAAAAGTTAAAATAGATAAAAGCTTTCATTATCTACAGTCTAAATATTGGATCAGTCAAGAGTACCACGGAAACAGTAGGATTTATTATAAAGATTTTTATACTAACTTTTATTGTTACTCTATTGTTTTCCCTATTCCGGCTCTCACCGAGCTGAAAGGGACTTGAAGAGGATTACTTACTTCGATATCCGATTATAGTATCTGATTCTAAACCCGGTCCATATTAAAATGCCTTTAATATGATTATCGGGTTTATTTGCCACGCTTTTTAGGGTTCCGTAGACAAGGAACTCTTATAGTTTCGCCATGTCCGTCTGTATGTCTGTCAATCTGTTTGTCTGTTCGCATCTTAGCTCAAAGACTGTTAGTACTAGAAAGCTGTAATTTGACATGGGTATAATATATTAATCACGCCGACAAAGTGGTAAAATAAAATCTTTTTTTTTTCTTCTTTATCCTATGGTGTCGTTGGAAAGGTAAATATGGCGAAATATTAAGCTTTAAAGTGCTAATTTTTGTTAGAGTCAAGTGTCCCCCCTCTGCCAGCTAAATGGTTGTACATGGATTTATGAAAAAATTCACAGCAGTAGTATATATAACGAAATTAAAAGGAAAACTATCACAGCTAAGTAGGCTTTACAGTTTAACGAGTAATAATCGACCAACTTAAATTTGCAGTTTGAAAAAACATGTTCTCCCATACATTCCGTATGGGAAAACATGTTTTTCAACTACAATGTTAAGTTTGTTCTTCGGATGAATTCATCTCAACTACGGAACCCTTCATTGTGCGTGGTCCAACACGCACTTGGCCGGTTTTTTTTAACTTTTAATCGCCATACTCATCTGTAATTTGTTATATGTTATTAAGAAAGTAATTCTTCATAAGTTTATCGACTTTTGGGGTGATGGAACTGGTGGCGAAATTGCAAAAAAAAAAAAACTCCTCAGGTGAAATGAATGAAAGAGTAAGAATCTCGAGGACAAAGAACTTCCAAAGTTTTCTAAATCAGTCTTTCATTAATCATTACTCCACAGCAGAATAAAATGCATGTCACATTATTTAATTAGTGTCAAAACTAGGTACAGACTAATGTAATTAAAGTCAAGACTCCGTGAAATGCAGCCACACGAGAACTAATAAATCTCTTCGTCTTTTATGAAATGCAAGTCGTCGCGCGGCCATTTGTAATAAGCATCTGTCTCATTTAATTACAGGTTAAATAAATCACACACCTCCATCATGTATGAAATGTCAAGCAATTGTCAAAATGGTGGCAGTGGTAAGTCATAACTACGCATTTATCAGAATATTCATTAAATGTATATTAGCAGTGAGAATGGTACTCACCACGACTGTCAAAGGACTAATCGTAACACCTACAGCTGTTACGCTTTTCTAAATGACGGGCGGTTAACTTTAAATGAATCGTAAGTTTAAATCAATGACCGGCGACATTATTCCCTAAATGGCTGTGCACAATTTCCCAGCTATAAGGGGAGAGCCAAAGATATAAATATGGTAGAGCAGTATTTTTAATCAACGTTACGGAAGCTAAAACCACTTTGTTACTTTAAAATATTTACCTTAAGAATATGCATAAGGAATATTTATCACTAGACGAGTGCCTGCCTCGGAGAATGTAAAATTTTTCCGATGCAAACTATTTCTTAAAACGCCGCAGCGTTGAGAGTTCCGGAAAATTTTCTCCGTGATGCTGAAAATGAGCTTTTGAAGCGGTAGGTACTATGTAAAGTATAGACCCACCCCTTATGCTCCTAAAGGTATTAAATCGCAATACCACTATCACTTGCTCAAAATTTATAAAGCCGACAAACTTGAAATTTTGCACGTATTCAGATGGTTACTCGGTGCTCGCTAAGAAAGGATTTTCGAAATACAATTTTTAAGAGCGTCATATATCCGATTAATTGTTTCATGCATGCAACTTTCGTGGGAAACGGCTGAGTAGCGATACAATTACTTATATACGTTATTTACTTAGTTATGTAATACTATAATTTTATGGTAATTGCAATGACATCATCAATATCAATACGAGAGCACTTGTTTCTGTTTAATGTTGAATGTTATTTTTATCTGTACAGTTATGGACGACGGGATTGCTATTATCTAACTCAGGCTAAGGGTTGTGACTCATCGTACTTAGTTCAGGCGCCGACTTTCTTGTAGGTACTGTGCACAAGTTTCTGATTGTTTTCATGTACAGTGTGTATATGATATTAATTAGGTTGTATGTTTAACTTATTAATGATGAAGACTTTATAAGGTAGCTATGTTTATGAAATTCAGTTGTTTTCTAAAGATATTATTTTGATCCAATAATAGGACAGGTTAGTTATTTATTTAGAAAAAGTTTCCCAATAAAGAAATAACTCAATATCGATTTTACTAGTTCATGCATCTAATTTAAACTTTTGGATTCGAGTGCACAGCGACTCATACTAACGACATAACTTCTTGCCATAAAGTTTTTGAAAAGGCAGATAGCTACGAGTATTGTGCTCGAGAATACCCACTGGAACAGACCTAAAAGTTGAAAGAAATTGTCGCTTTTTCTAAAGTACAACTAAATATACAATAAATAAGTCGAGTACCATCCAGCACTTCCGTACGTAGTGTATGTCATCTCATTACACATGAATGTTTTCGCGAAAACGATAATAGCATGTCTAATTCTGTAATAACACGTAACTACAAGTGTTTCTCTTTCTATGAATATTATTAATATTACGAACTAATAATAGCCGAAGAAATTTGAGAGCTGAAGTAGTTAGGAATGTAGAATTATTCATAGCTAATCGTATTTTTGAGATTGCAGAGATATCGTTGGTAATCCTTAAATAAATAAATGCGGTGTACCTACTGTACAGTAACGACCGGTAAACCTTCCCGATGTTAGAAACATCGATACTTAGGTATTCCCTGACCGTCGGCTTCGTCCCTCAACGTTCAATCACGATAAGAGCAGAAACATCAACGGAATAGTAACTCGCAGATTTGTTACGATCAAAAGTAAGTGATCAAATTGATCTAGCCATTGATAAAGATTTACGATCGTCGAATCTAAAAGCACAAAGTAATCCCTCAAAATCCGTTTTGTATTACAAAAACTCAAAGGAAGGAAGTGTTCCTATTTTTTTTTTTGTCTTTTGTGTAAAGTCACGGCTGTTCTGTGAAAACAAAAGGTGAATGAAACAGAAGGGCTTAATTTTCTGTGATGTGGTGTTCAGGATATGGAATGTATTTTTAACTCTAATGCTTCCATTGCGTGAACACTCTTATTATTACAAGCCTATCTCCTTTTTTCATCACTTTAATGGATATTGTTTTCAAGTAATTGAAATCACACGTGAAAAATAGACACATTTTATGAAAAATTCACATATTTACGAAGAAAGACTATGCTCCATTAATAAGATCAATATCAGTGCACAACATTGCGGTGGTCAGTTGAGTAATAAATCGATGCACCTGTACGACACCACGTTATGAAAATTGATAGCTCGCTGAATTCATCTTAATCAAATGAAAACTTCAAAAGGCTTTTAAAATATTTTACTGTAGAGGCCACATTTTTCAATTATATTTAGTTTGTTTAATATTTACAAAAAACAAACTGGTTGAGTGGTTGATATTCATTTTGTAACCATTATGACCATTACGCGTTTGTTAAATGAATCAGCCAGTCTTTCATTCGATTCTATGTTTATTTTTCAAAGTAGTTGACAGGTCAATAGCTTCCTAGAATCGCTTTAATATTATAGAAAAATGATTCTCTATGATCTCAACGACGAAGTCGATGATATTTTGGGCTATAAAACATTTGATGGAGTAAAAATGCCAATAACATCAGAGATGGGTGATGATCGAATTATACAATAATATTGGGAAAGCCGCTTGAAATACCCTCACGGCAACAACTTTTTATTGCGAAGCAATGAGTATAAGATTTTATGCGAAACCTTTTCGTATTGCTAATGTTTGTAAACGGAATTTAAGAAACCATTACGTCGTGAACGCAACGTTTAACACCTATTTTTAGATGTAATTTTTTTAGGTTCGTTGCCATTTTGTACGTTTGATATTATCCATGTTTAACAAAGATCTGTTGCTCGACTGTAGAGATATGAAATGAAAAGCTTGAAAATTCCTGCAATTAAGATATCTACGAGTTATTTTCAAACAATCTTTATAATTATGAAGAAATACTTCAAAGAAACCATAAAGTTTCAAAGCAACCTATTTTTTTCTAGCTCAACTTAACTCTAGAAAATATCACAAGCAAAAATACCTTTGTATTTCGAAGAAGGGTTTGACGTAGCGAAGCGAATGCACTTGCTAATAATATTGGTTTAACAGCAACAGAAACGGTTGCGTTTGTAAGGATTTGTATTGACGGAGTAAATAGCCTGCCAAATTGTGTCAGTGGCTTGCTCCATCCGGCCACAAATCCCCGAATAAACCGTTTGCGCCGTGGACTAGACATTGTTGTAGTTCTGAGAATGCCCCGGGATTGCAAATTGCAGGAGTGCACACCGCTTATACAAACACCAAACATTTGAAATGATATTTGCCTGTAGATTAATTTTAACGCTAATCTCTACATTCTAAAAGTAACGAAAAGTATTGGGCATTGTTGTTGTTTTTCTAATTCTAAACTCATTACTCTAGATAGATAAAGATAAACTTGTTGAACAAAGTTTGAATCACGATGTTTCCCCCATGCACGATGGGACAACTCTTCCCTTTTATTTGTAACAGCAAAATATTTTTCTTTTTGACATGCGTCACATTTGGCCTTTAATCTTGTTGGGTGATGCCCAACATTTTTATGAAGGAAAAAACTTTTATTCTGGCATAAAGGACCCGCGATATAAAGATAGATTACACAATGCGTACAGCGTCGGCAGTTCGGTATAGTAAAACTCACGGGTACCTACCTAATATGTAAGGCCTTACATAAGACGGCATGAAAAATGTTTACCTATTATATTTTTTTTATGTTGTTGAATCATATCAGACGCCTGAAAAATGGTCGAGCAATTATTGATAAGGGTAGGACCACTTTGTTTATAAAGGTACGGAAATTTCTTGTTTTTCTAGAACTTTTGCCCAACTACTTTTAACTAGGGTATGACCGTATGAAGCTGATAAACATATATCTGTTATTCAATACTGATCCAAAGGACCATCGATTATTGACAGTTTTGATATAGGTACCTAATTATACCTATGCTGTTATAATAAATAGGAATTTTTCAGAATTAAATTACGAAAGGTTTAGTTTGTTAGCTTTCTCGACGTTAATATTCATCCAAATGTAAAGAATTAAGATTTCTTGATAATTGATGTTTCATATAAAGTTATTAGTCTGAGAACATGCGTTACCTTACTTTGGAATCTATTGTACGTCCAATGCCGATACAACAGAACTGTTATCTTGAGCGGCTCCATTAATTGGCATTATAATAGGAAACCTTTGTCTTTAGTTTAGCTGATTTGTATTCCGAGCCTTTATTATAGCGACAGCTATTTCTCACTCAGTAACAGAATCTAACCTAAATTAGGCAACTATTATACGTCAAATAGAATTGAACTTGATGGTAGACTTTAACGATATGGGTGCTTTAGTTATATGGTTACTCAAATGGAATTTAACTCAGCCAAAATAGCCACATCTTCGTTGTCCAGTTTATTCTCGCCAATAGTCTTATATCATACATAATGTAAGTGCTATTTATTATGTGAATTATGAATATTCGGTTCTCTATCCGAATTCCGAAGACTGCGAACGCCTCGTATTTAGGGATAATGTAAAAATGCATATTTTTAAGGAAATAAATAGTAAAAAAATAAATAAGAACTAGAATTACATTCCCTCAATGCGAAGCTTATTTGAAATAGTAGGTAGGTAGGTACTGGTAAACAGAAGTGCAGTTGACATTGTGGAAATGCCATTTTATGTAAGCTGAAGACAAAAGAAAAACTATGTGGACATCTAGTAAATTTCTACATTATATCTGTAATTTTTATGGAATTTTATATTTCTGTATACCTACATATGTATATTTGGTAAGTTAATGTTAGTCTAAATTTTATTTATTAGGGTTCTGTATGTACGGAACCCTTATAGGATCACTCGTGTGTCTGTCTGTCTGTCTGTCCGTCTGTCACAGCCAATTTGCTCCGAATCTAATGGACCGATTAAGTTGTTTGGTACACATGTCAATTTCTGTAGCCGACACACGGACGTGTTACGTAAATAAATGAATTTTGAATATGGGGGTCAGTTTTGGGAGACAAATAAGAAGAAAAAGAAAGTTTTGCACATTATAGTGTGTGACATATCAAATGAAAGGTTTTACTATGAGAGTCTCAATTATATATTTTTATAATTTTAACAAAAATATTTTTTTAAGTTAATTTTTTATTTTTATTAAACTGATGAAAAACCGTTTCCCCCTATCTTCGAACAAGTATGCCTAAAATTTTGAAAATATACAAAAACTGGTTCTATCCTCATAGATTACAGGAAAACCTATAAGAAGTCTGTGGTATTTGTTTTTCATCTTAAAATAACGTGATAAATCTCCCAATATTGTGCGCACAAACTTTGTTTTTGGGTAAATTCATCCAAACTACGGAACCCTTTATTGTGCATGGTCCAACACGCACTTGCCTGTTTTTTTTGTTATCGTCGGTCCTTGAAACTAACAACATAACACATTTTATTGTACCAATTAGCTACGGTATTATTAAACTGTGATGACGTTAATCGGTGATAAATGTCGAATAAAACTGTGAATACATTACACAAAGCCCTTTAAATGGACGATTTTAAACTTGCAATAGATAGTTGGATAGGTCCCCGACAAGAACAGACCGCAGAGTTATCAAACTTCCACATCAGCGGGCAGCGCTGGCGACAGACCGCTTACTCCTAAATTAACCGACTCAATTTAAATTCTAATATTCAATGAATACTATATCCAAGTGGGATGCAAGTCGATAAATTGGGCTCTAGACACGACTTGTGATGACAATAGAAAGATTAGTTACAGTACTTCGGATGCACACAATACTTGCGATGGTTGTTATAATAGGTCTTTACCTATGAAATTGCCGTTTTGTATGAAAAAATTTAAACGAATTTTTTTCATGTATTTTTTATTTGTATTAATCGAAGTAATCACCCATGCAATCAATGCATCTTTGCCAACGCAGTGGCAGTTTATTGATGCCCTTCTTAAAGAAATCAGCTGGACGGGAGGCAACAAATTCTTCAAAGGCATTTTGTACTGCCTCTCGGGTATTAAATTTTTTTCCCGCCAAGAAGTTATCCAAATTCTGGAAAAAGTAGTAGTCTATAGGCGCAAGGTCTGGTGAGCAGGGCGGATGACGGAGAGCTTCCAACCCCAGTTCTTGCAACTTGGAGACCGTCTGCTGTGCAGTATGAGGTTGCGCGTTGTCGTGCAGTAGCAGCGGAGACGAGCGATTGACCAATGCTGGTTGGAGATGTGCTAGCTTCTCCATCATTGGGTTCAGTTCTTCACAGTACACATCTGCAGTAATGCTCACCCCGTTTGTTAAGAAGCTTTGATGAATAACACCGGCGCTAGACCACCAAACAGTGACCATCACTTTTCTAGGGGTAAGTTTTCGTTTAGGGCATTGTTTAGGTGCTGAACCAGGATCCAACCAACTTGCTGAGCGCTTGCGGTTATCAAACAGAATCCATTTTTCATCGCAGGTAACAATGCGGTTCAAAATTCCTTCATTTGTGTGTCTGTTGAGCAGTGCAAGGCACGTCTCGACGCGTACTTTGCGCTGGCGATCATTGATTTCGTGGGGCACCCATTTGTCAAGCTTTTTTACCTTGCCAATTTGACGCAAATGGACCAATATTGTTTTGACGCTAACGTTGAAAGCTGCTGCTAATTCAGCCGTAGATTGTGTATCATCAGCTTCCACAATCGCCTTTAATTCGTCATTGTCGACCAAAGTCTTCGGACGACCGCGAGGTTCATTTTTCAGGTCGAAATTTCCAGAACGGAAGCGAGCAAACCAATAACAGTGTGTGGTGCGTTGGTTTGTAGTGTTAGCTCCGTAAACGTCGTTGATGTTGCGGGCCGCTTGTGCCGCGTTGCTGCCACGACGGTACTCATATTCCATAATTACTCGAATTTTTAACTTATCCACGATGACGAAAAAGTTTGAAATGCGATGAAAATGTAAAACTAATCAATAAACAAATGACTACTTTTGGAAAAAAAAATCCATGTTTTTAAAATTAATTTGAAATTAGAATTCTTAGCCAAACAAAAATTATTTTGATTTGAAATGGCCAGTACTGCAGAACGGCAATTTCATAGGTAAAGACCTAATATTAGTGTGATGTGACTATGTGCGGATGAACGAATGAATTTGAAGAATTCATTTATTCAATGTGTTACCTATGTCTTTGATCGACTCGGAGATGATGCTTAAAATTACTGTTTTTGAACATACATTCGCTTTTATAGAGTTGTAATTCGTTTGATTGCGAAAGTACAACGGACCGACCATAGAGCCTTGCGGTACTTCTACTTCTTCTACTGTTTTTCATGAACAACGAATATTTAACAATCTTACTAAATCAATAGATAAGACGACTCAGTGCAAAGTACGTAATGCAACACTAATTAATACTATTTCCCCAGTGATGGTGGATGACTAAAGAATCGAAAGCCTTGAACTAATTATAGAAATTGCTTGTGATGGGATTGCCCTTTACCAAAAAAAATTGATGTGGAACTAAGCTAAGCATTCTGTTAGATGTTGGAAATCTTCTAAAGCCATTGTATTTAGTTATTTACGTTCATACACTTACTTTGAAGCTGTGATTTTGTGCTTTGGTAAATAATGCAACGATTGATGGAGAAAATCGGAAAACAGTTTACAAAGAAACCATAATAATGAGTTTTTGTGTAGGTACTCCTAAGGCATAATTACTTACTTTACTTGGTATTTCAAAAGTTACACTAAATATTTATTGAATAGGTATTGTTTGAATAATATCGAAGCTAACTGTTGCAGTTATATCGATTTCCAAGCCTATAGTATCCAATATCATATATCCGTGAACCAGTCGCTACTTCAATGTTTAACATTTCCGTATTGGCTTTTTATGGTGATTTATAGATCAAGCCAGTGAATCGTGAATCGATAGCCAATATTGGTGTTTTCTAACGGGGGTTTGTTAACGTGTTGTTCACAACGTTTTTCTAGTTTCAATATTCTAAAAGGCGCTGCCGGATAAAAATGCTAGTAAGTGCTGAGATTAACTGCAATGGGAAAACATCCCACCAAGAGCACCGTAAAGCGAGATTGTGGAAGTGAATAGACACCAGCGTCTTTAACAAACTGCTGTCCAAGTTGATTACGGTAATATTCAGTCACAGCAAAGTAACTTAGTGATTTGAAACTGACCGATTCCACTGAAGGCGATAAACCGATAAATCCAATTTGTTCTGAAATAGGTCTTATACACCAAAGTTAGTTATAATGAACCTGAACTTATTGAAGACACAACAGCATTACTAAATTAGGTACGAGACGAGCAATTCCGCGGTAACCTCGTGGTAGTAATATATGACATTGCAGACTAGCTGACTGACCACAGACCAGTGGCGTTCGCAAAATGTTATGAAAGCCGATATGAGAACTAAGATAAGGTGCATAAGATGGAGCTTAGTGAAGAATATCCAGAGGAAAAGGTATTTGACTGCGGACATTGGTAATACCATATTTTTGTCATATTCATAAATTGCTCTTTGTTAAACTATTCGTATTTCTTTGTGGATTACCTACGTAAATAATCGGAATAATATAATCATAACATCACGCTTTTTTTACCCGAAGAGTTAGACAGAGGTGTATCTACCTACCTACTTAGCAATAGCTATGTGTACTTACACCATTAATCATTCTAGAATACGTTCCTCACTCCTGCCAGTTATATGCAGTCCTTTCACAGTTATTTTGCAACGACAATGAATATCATTGTGAATTTAACTTACAATATACTGTGACCAAACTGAACGTATGCAAATTTTTCAGACCACTATTTTCATTTAGTGCCAATTTAGTGCCAAATTTTACGGTTTTTGATATCCACTATTTAGTTAAAATGTGGTAAATTCGTTATACACCATTTATATTGCAATGACTATCGCAAGAATTTCAGTAGTATCATCCCAAAGTTCCGAAGCCAAAAAAAAAAAAGTTTTATTAGCAAAGGAAAAGTTGGTAGTGATCTTACATAGATACAGTTATGTGTATACATCACAATGTTTTGGTTTGACCGTTGACCCCCAAACTAAGCAGGGCTTGTATCTTGGGGGTCGGAGTGCGATTGAGCAGAAAGAAATATGTCAGATTACAGGGCTAGTTTAGTAAAGCGGGTATTATGTTGTATGAGTTTTTGTATGTGTTTGTGTGAGTGTCTGTGGGGGTGAAAGTGTGAGAGAGGGATGTTGTTTTCTGGCACTTTGGCTTCTCAATAAACATTTAGGGGAATGAGGAACAGGGTGTAAAGTTCACTCATCCACCATAGAAAAGGGAGGATCCTCCGACCAGACGGGTGTCATGTCTGACGGGCAATTGCCCAGAGGTTGAAGTCGTGAGCTTGTATATATGTCCACCGCGCGGTAAACTCTAATTGCGCGATGCAGGATTTGAGTGACGTCAGGATGTTGTGTGACGTCAAGTCTTTTATGCGTAGTTCGCATGTGGCGGTGTAGATGCCGCCACAAACATTATAGAAATGATCCTGTTTCGGTGTAAGTTAGTTCCATAAGCCATATCTTGAGTACACTTTTAAGGCGAGCTGTTACCAAATCTTTGATGTTCAGTGATTTTCAAACCTTGTTAAATGTATGTAGGTGAGAGTAAGCTGGACTACGTCGGGCCAAAAGGGAATTCGCAGGTGGAGTTGGAACTCTGAACACCCGCTTAGATAAGAGTTCACTATAGTCAGCTCTTTTGGGGAGGGTCTTGTGAGTGCGGACGATTGCAGTTAAAATGTATAGTTGCCTCACGCGGAGGACTTGGATACCCCGCCGATTGAGACACAACCCATTTTTTTCAACAAATCACAAATTATCGCATTAAGTATCTAATCCCATTTTGTTTACAGAGGATTTGTACATAAACAAAATGTTCACTATCGTGGAGAAGAGCCATCTTTGTTGACCCATGTAGGACCCCTAAATTATTTTTGTTTGACTGGTTAGGTGGAGTAATTATACCATTCTTCCTTGAAGAGGCTACAGGACAGGTTTTGCTGTTATTGCGACTGGCAATCGCAACAGTGTTAAGTTTTTATTTTTTTATTTCATAAAATCCATCATCTAGACCTAGGAAACATGTGGTTCCAATAAGATGGAGCCAGAAACCATGCAGCACAAAACATATCATACTTTGAGAGGAATGTTTCCAAAACAATAAATTCCAAGAAATGTTGACCCCCAAAGTCACCAGATTGCGACAGGTCCTGACTTTTTTCTGTGGGGGTTATCTCAAGGGACGTGTCGTGGTCCACTTTAACACTAAAAGGAGAATGTTTGTGACTCTGATACTGGAATACTTACTCAATAAAGTATGCCAAAATTTTGTGAAAACACGATGAAAAGCGATCGCATTTCAAACCAACCAAAAGGCGATCTTGTGGATGTTACTTTTCATACAAAATTACCAAGCCTGTATTATATAATTACGGAAAAATATCTGGTAATTTTCCTTTGTAATCAAAATATTCTTAAGTTAAAGTTGTATACTTTCGAATTGACCACCCAGCATAAACCTTCAACGGTTCAATGGCATACTATTTATTTATATATACTTCATTTTACACCACAAAAATACATAACAAAAAATAATTATTATGCACTACAAAATATACAATGGATGACCTTAACGCTTTCCGCGATTTCTTCCAGTCAACCTTAGTATGGACAGTGATTTGCCTGGACATAAAATGGGGCTGTCGTTGGTGCAAATAATAAGTATACAATATACTTGAATAGATACACAGATAAATACATATCCTAAATAATATATACACAAATACATACATACTAAATACATAAGCAACGAAAATAAATATTAATTGATTTTACCCAAGTTAACGAAGTACCCGTAAAACTTTATCGGTAGTTGAACAAAATTACTTAACTCCTGAGAAGATTTCCGGCTACTACATAGTGTAGTCACCGTACAGAATTCAACAGTGAACAATTTCCTGGAATTGTGATTCTAAGAAACTACCCTTACACGGCATTGATAATTCCCCATGCATAAGCATGTGCCCTACAGAGAGGACGTGCGATATCTCATGCATAGCAATACATTGGACCCGATACGACGTTAATACGCTGAGCGGTCTTAAGTTACGCGCCGTTAACTTCATCGTGTGTATGTATAGTCAGCTAAAATGTTTTGTTTAGCAGATTGATACACTATGAAGCCGCTGTTTGCATTTCATGCGTCAAATTAACAGTGACAGCTGTGATTTGAATATATTTCATAGACAGTGTAAGTTTAAAGTCAATTCGCTAAACAATCTATTTCGGACTGTAACAAATCGAATCTCAGTATAATTCGAAACCAAACTTAATTATATTTTGCCAGTCGTTTAATTTCATCAACGTACGATAAACCCTTACCAGCGTACACAATTAAGGAAATTTTCACGGCCGGAATCACCTTCTGTCCTATTTTGAATATCACACAAAAGGTATGGCTGTGAATTTTAAACAGGTCCACATTGTTGTTACGGATGCTGTTACTTTAACATATCTAACAAGATACAGACTTCCGACCCCGTCTGTAATTAAATGGGTTGTAGTGGTGGTTATTGTGTTTTCGGACAAAGAATTGAATACACCCTTTTTCACCTGTGGGTGTAGTAAAAAGTTACTTAAGGATTGTGTAATAGTGTGGCTGTAACGGCTTCTTTATTGATAGTTATAACCATACCATGTTCCTAGAATATTATGGTGGATTACAATGTCAAATATTATCGGCCATAAGATCCGCTTAAAAAACATGGTGATTATAAAAATACCTTATACCTACTAAGCGTTGGAGCTGGTTTCAGGATAGTGCTCTCTCGACAATACCAATTTTTTATCCCATTTTTATTTACTGCAAAAGTTGTCACTAACTGCTCTTTTTGAGAATGTTCTTGTTTCCCTTCGCAGTTCAAATGCGATTTAAATGAAACAGATATACAGAGAAAATAAATTAAATTACTCCCGTAAGATGTTTCAGCCAGTGAAAACTGTTTCTTTTCTCCTTATTTTCCTGTTATTGCGAATTGGGCAATGGAGTATAGAATAAAATTATACATCAAATATGAATCGTAGGAGTTTTTCTATTAGGTTAATACGGTTTCTTTTGTATCTTCTTCATTTTTATGTTATTTATATTTTCAATTACTGTAACGGATTTTAAATATTCTATATTTATAGATATACTATAGATAGTTCATGTGCTATGTCTTAAGGAATGATTCACTTATCGACTTTAAAGACTTGACTTGAAGGAGTTAAATGTGAAGTACGCGAGTTTTACATCACGCCAAGTATAATAGAACGGCCATCGCGCATCCCGAGTAATCCCGGCCATAGAATTTCAGCGTTACCTAGTTGAATAGAAATGGGACAGGCTTTTCAGAAAGATATGCATAAAGGAATATTTAAAAGGCAACTTACTTTTTATGTGGGTACGTACTAATATTCAAGAGTAGGTTTTGTACTTTAGATAAGTAAAACTACCAATATTGTTATAGGGGTGCGAGTGTAGGTAGGAGTACTCCAGAGGACAGTTAAAAAAAAAATATAGTTATTATTCCTCACACTGGATTGGCGCGATACTGTTGATCCAGTTGGTAAATAAAATTCCAGTAAAGTCCTTGATCGAAAATAATCACTAGAGTATAACCGGTCGAAATTATACAAATATTTGTAATGGAAAAAGTGACTTATGCCGAAGAAAACCAATGAATGGTTACTGCCCTGATCGTGTCGTCAATTCTTACCGCACGTCTCGAGGTCAGGGCTTGACCGTAGTAATACTACCTCCTACTACTTCGTTTTTGTTACAGAAAAAAGTCAGTAAACTTGCAGAACCAGCGTATGTTATAAACTTTAGGTTATCTTTGTAACCTAAGTACCTAACGTTATCAAACTAAGTTTAAGCCGGAACATACAGTCCTTAGTTATGATACCTACATGTGTCATGTTCATTAAAATATTCATGAACATTATGATTTCTATATAGACCTCAACCAATTTGCCTAGCCTTTTCCCAACTATAGCGGGGCCCGCTTCCAGTCTAACCGGATGCAGCTGAATACCAGTATTATATGGAGCGACTGCCTATCAGACCTCCACAACCCAGTTTCTGGGTAACACGTCATAATGATTTCTATACCTACAAGTCGTAAATATGTCTGAAGTAAGTCGTAAACAATAATACAAAGTATATAGTCATAATAACATGATGATTATATTATCGATGATATGCCCTTGTAATGACCGATGCAATAGAACTATGGAAAATTATAAAATTAATCACGACTTTGTGATTGTGATGTGTGATTTCCAAAACCAATTATTTTATTATAATTAATTATATAATTAGATAATCATCAAGCAATAGTTTTTAATCATCGAGGGGATCAGGTTTTAAAAGACAACCTACAATACCAAAATCATGAGTAAGCTACGTAAAATTTTCAGGCATATACACTTGCACAGCACTTTTCATGAATATGAAAGACTTTACGTAGATAGTAAAAACCTACCGTGGGAATATAGAACCTTTCAAGTATTTGGTTTTACGATGATAGATTTTTACACCTGATTTATTAGTAAAGAAATTGATGAATTACATTCAATTGATTTTACACCTGATTTATTAGTAAAGAAAATGATGAATTAAATTAAATCGATAAAAAAATATTTTCTCGTTTTTCGCAACCTTCCGATTTTTTTTTAATTCTCTGTACAATACCTACTAACGTTTTTGTGTACGTGACTTTGACCAAAGGGCCAGACAAAATTTAGGGGCACAGATTTAGAACTATCTGAATAAAAAATGCGCCTATTTATAACATGGGAGGAGACGCTTTTCCTAAATTCAGGTAGACTGTGACCCTGAATGAATAACCGTGAAATTGGAAATTGACTTTTTCATGGAACTAAATGATTTTATGAATACGCTTATGTAAGAAAAGAGTCAGAAGGGATGCTAAAGGATCAGCAAAAGAAAAATGTAGAAAATTCTGTGTATTGAAAAAAACTGTCAATTTGAAAACTTTTTGAAAATAATATTAGTATTACAAGATTTCGGATTTCGGATTTCTTCACTGTTTTACGATCCCGAAGGAATCGTCAAAATTATTAATTAAAAGAAAAGTCAATGTTAATAATTATTTTCCAATTAATTACTGTCGATCCACGTTTTTAATTACATTCCTACTAATATAAGTATATATGATAAGTATTTGTTTTGATCAACTTTATGTATTCAGCTGTGGACATGTAAGTATGTAAATACCATTTGCCTTGAAAATGTTGTGATAAACATTGGAGACTATAACATAAATATTCCGGTTCTAATTTAAAATTCTATTCCGGTCATAGGAAGAGCTCTACAAATTAAAAAATAAATATCTAGTTACAAACTCAAAATGCCATAAAAGTATGAGAGAGCATAGATTTAGAATATAATCTAAATGTACCTTAGTGCAATAGTTGTGTTTATGAGTTGCCGAAGTCGTGGAGCAGTGTTATGACTCGGTGCATCACCAGTGGGCAAGTCTGGCGCGGTTACTACAGCGGTACTACAGTCCGTGGGCGGCAGACGGGCCGTTTACCCCTAGTCGGCACTTATCTACTTCACTGACAGGCGTCAAAGTCACTAAAACTGAATCACATAAGTCGAAGTCGAAACTGAAGTGGGGTTTCACAGAAGCGTAAGGGGCATTGGACACGGGATACGTAGTAATTTGTTTACGGTAGCGTGAAGGGCGGGCGGTAGGGTCGCGTGCGCGCGTTCGTGGCGCGTCCACCGCGCTCGGCGCGCAACAGATAGTACGTAACGGTAGGGACAGTCGCGCGCGAGGCCGGGCTCGCCGGCGCGCGCCACTGCCCTCCCAACCCCCCGCGCGCCGCCACTGCTGACGTCACGCGAACCTCCGAAAATCCTCGCGACCGCTGATCGCTGCAACGACTTGAGCTGAGCCCAAGAGTTCAACGGTAATGCCCCAGACTTGCCTGAAATTTATTAAGTATATAACAATGCAAATGAGATCTTCCATAACTTTGCATTTAATGTGATGTTTATTTAACTGTAGTTTAAGTTTCAAAAAGTCTTTACAAAGTTCTTTATCCTTCTTCAGCGACAATGATAAAATATCGAATAAATGACAAAAACACTTAAGAGCACGACAGTTAAATACATACCTACAAGTGATCTTTATGTGGACTAAGTGATCTTTATATGGACTAATTAGAATAATTAGATGGGTACACCAAATAACTACCTACCATTTTTACCCTAGTAAATCCAAGTATTTTACTTCAGGCCTCTCGTCAATGAATATAAAAATAATTATAATAATTTATATTCTAATATATAAAAATCTAATTTATAAGTATTTAAATGAAATAAAGGACAATAATACCAGCCTGTTGTTGTCCCACTGCTAGGCAAAGGTGTCTTCTGATACAGAGAAGGCACGAGCATACATCACCACAAAACAAAAAACACTTTTCAATTGCAACCACTAATTTCTGTGCACCGAACACTATTTTCGTTTCGATAAATAATTCAGATGACGAGGTCTGAAAACAATAACGAATCAAGCGGGAATTAATCGCGAAATCAGCTTCATTATCATGTAAAACGTTCGTAAATATCTGGAATCGAGAAATTTAATTGTTGTATCATTTTTAACCGTATGGCGGGAAAAGTTTCAGCACGGACATACCATTCGTGATCATGGGTTCGAACCCAGGCAGGCGCTTTACTTTGTGTAATTTGTTTCATCACCACTGCTCACAAAACGGTGAAGGAAAACATCTTAAGGAAACCGGCATGTCCTAGAACCAAAAATTCGAAGACATGTGACATGAGCTGACCCACACTGGGCCCGCGAAATGGACTGCAGTCCACTCGCACTCATAGAGAGGAGGCCTACGTTCCAGCAGTAGGAACGTTATAGGCTGACTATGCATACCATTATCATCATCTTTGCCAAAAGACGGTCACTGCTGGACATAGACTTCCCCCAAGTATCGCCATAATATCGACCGACCAGAACTATAAAATAAAAGATGATGTCGTAATAAAAAAGCCAGTGAGGCGTCAGTTAGGAGTTCTTAATACTCGTCACTTATGCAAACACTTTTCGAGGTCATCAAAAAGACACAATGGATCTCCTCAGTTCCAAGATTGATTAATTTTCATCTATTGAAAGGTATATTTCAACTCATTGGCTTTCCACTTCATCTGCTCTGTGTCCTCCATCCATATTCAGTTGAGGAATCCAGCCCGAGGTGGTTTAAGCATACACTTAGCGGCTTTGAAATTTGAATTACGGCTAGAGTAGGTCGACCGAGATTCAAATAAAAGCTTTTTATATTCGTAATACCTATGCATCGTTCCAGGATGTTCCTAAAATGTTAAATGCAAATCACTCATTCATACATCGGCTTTACATTAGTATGCGAATGTATTATACATACTAGAGTATGTGGGCGCAAGCGCAGATACAGAGCGAATCAGATCCTGTGATCGATCCCAAACTCACGCAGATATTACTTTGATATCCTGAAAGGAAATTCTCATTAGCAGTCCGGGAAATGTGGCCGGTAAATACTAATGATGTAAGCATAATCTATACATCTATACAAATAATAAATAAGCGTCGCGTTTCGTGAAGAACAACATTGTTCATCAAAACTACGCACGGATATTGATGCGAATTCAACATAAATTAGAGAATTTATTCCGATAGGTTTGTGTATAGAACATTCATACTAAACTTGCTTATTAAAGAAATCTCGATGTTTAGTCAAGTCGAAGGCAGCGAAAGTAAAGAAAAGTGTAAAACTCCTCGAAGATACCTATTCAATTGTGCAATTTTGTTCTGTTTATATCTGGCCTTTGTAACGCTTAACAATTACTATCCAATTGTTGGCTCATCTGGCTTTGTCGAATTACCCACATAAAACGAAAATACAATTTAAATACTAATGTAGAGTCACGACTACGTAACGACTTCAGATACAGGTTAACTTCTAATTCGAGCACAGATACAACAAATTACACAATACCTCACTTTCCTTGATGTGCAAAGGTTTTTTTAGGTACCTACATGAGTTGTTATTGAATTATTAATTAAGTACCTAATTACATTTGAAACGTGAAATTAAAAAGATATACAATAATTACCCACATAATCATAACCTAGTAGAAATAAGTAGTATATATAACTATAAAAATAAGTACATAGGTACAGCAAGATAAAATATGCCATTGAATTTACTACTATGTTACTGTGCAATTTCTATTCAAGTGTTATTTTCTACCTTGGGTATGTTAATGCGATGAAAAAATACGGGTGAAAAAGGCAATGATTTTATGTGTTCCGGATTTTTTTTCGGGAAAGCAGACGTTTCTCAGAAATACTCACCTGTAATAATAAAAAGTTCATCAGTATTTAATTTTCTTTGCAAATTTCTACCTGGGGCCTCAACACACATTACACGTTTACCTTAAATAAAGCACGGACAATGTAAGGGACATGATCCAATTTGAGCTTGTTGATCTAACAAAAAAGCGTCTCGACCAAATCTGGTTAGCAGTAAAGTACCGTAAGTGGGGTCTAAAAATACATATACCTATAGGTTAGTGCGGAGGGGACAAACAATAGCAAGTGAGTATTAACAAAGACCGTATGTTCCTGACGACGGCGCGACTAACTGCACGTAATAAACCGCCTTTGTCAGACATTTAATCCACTTAAGAGTTTGTAGCCCCTGTTCAAAGATGTGGACCGGCTCGTGACAGTTGTCGCCAAAAAATATTACTTCCGATGGAGTACCCCCGGCCGATACCCGAGCTGACTCTCAGTAGAGTAGTAAAGTAAACAATTTTATTATACGTCCTATCCGTGTTATTCCTTCGCCATGAATGACATAACGGCGTTTAGATAATAGACAAGACAATTCATAATTAATGTTAAGTGAGTTTGTGTATTTAATCTGTAATAATGTAATTAAGTTTTACGTAGAGCCTGTATCACGTTGGAATCTACTCACAGCTAATCAATTATTTGTACGGACCACTCACGATGTTCACGTATTGGCAGTTGAAACACAAAACAAAGGCCGATCACGGAAGTAGTGCTAATTACTTGACATGAGAAAATTCAGGAAATTAAACGTATTGAGCTAGAACACCTATACTCAGGTCTAGTGAAGAAAACATGTGGGAGTTTCCTGCCTTATTCCGTAGTTTATCCCCATCCAAAATAAAGAAATCTATACTATATTCGTGATGGCGCAGTGGTTAAGGCCTCGCCTCTCATGCACGAGGTTGTGGGTTCAAATCCGGCAAGTACCAATGTGACCGTTTCAATTCATATGTACTTTCTGAATTTATCTTGGACATAACTGACATCGGTGAAGGACAGCACCGTGAGGAAACCTGGACTTATATTTAATATAAGTCTGAAATCACCAACCCGTCTTGAGCAAGCGTGGTGATCAATGCTCGTGCCTTCTCTGTATGAGAAGAGGCCTTTGCCAAGCAGTGGGACAGCAGTAACAGGCTGGTATTATTACTATACCATAATAATAATATTTTAAAGAGGTAAAATTTGTTTGTGAGTTTGTATGTCGAGGGTAATCTCCGGAACAACCAGTCAGATGTAACATCACGCTACGACCCTTAGGAGCCGAGCAAAAAGAAATAAAGTCAGAAAGAACGCTAAGCGAAAACGAAGAAATAGCGCGGGTAGGTGATGGGATCCGACGCGGTGGGTCGACGGCCAAAAATTCACGCGGACGAATCATCATCGAGTCGAGACGAGTCATCAATAAATTATTTGAGAGTTCTCTTACTGAACTCCAGCCACAGTGGATGCATCAATACTCGAGTATTCGAATCACAGGTACTAAGAGGTGCCTCTGGGCTACTGGCTCTGTATTTGCCGAAACACGTGTACCCAAAACTGAAGAGTGCCATAAATATCTTAAAAGGTTCCTTGGGGCCTCTAAAGCTTTGCGTAATACAAACAAACTTACCTATGATAAGTATGACATAACGCGAGTGTTTCAGATATTCCTTTTTCGTAAGCCTGCTCTTAAGAGTTAGACCTCGGTTATTTAGTCGGTGCCTCCATCGTTAAATATATCGCGACTACAACAAAATAATGTACATAATTATTACATGGTATGCTTTTACAGCAATTACCTTTTAAGTAAGGGTCCAATTATGTATGTCGTTATTTAATTCAACAAAGAGGTAAAAATAAGTATAGGTAGGTACTCAACTCACTCCTATTAATAGCCGAAATTTAAATCAGAGGAGTATTAATTTATATCGTACATTTTAGGGTACGTTTTTAATTTACACTCTTGGTTTATCTTATTTTTTTCCTGAACTATTACAATTTCCACACGTTGAGGAGACCTTTCCTTACGCGTAAGTAATTGGAGCTAAATGAATATAATTTTATAACATGAGGAAACAAACTGTTTTGTAAGAACAACAGTCATTTTCACACGAATAAAATTGCGCAAAAAATAACAAAGAAAAGCCTACTTTATGTGACAGGTAATATCCCTCATAATTGCTTGATCATCAATTAAATCTGTTTTGAAGAATCATGTAATTGTATACTCAGTTACTAAAGTAATGGAATTTATAAGTAGGATTGTTTATCCATTATATCTCGGAGGACAGACAAAGTGCTAACTAGTGGGCCTAATGAAATAATCACCTCTAACCGAAGGGAACAGTCATTAACGCGATTACATTGCTCGGTTAGCTCCGATATTAATACCATGGCCGGCTTTATCCTCTGCTGCACGCTACCAGCGGCTTTACCCACAATATTGTAGCTACACGAGCCCCACTAAATTACATTTTGATTGAAATAGCGTTTGCAAATACACTGCGAACAACTTTTCAAAACAAAAAATAGGTCAACCCCTAACTGAATTTCCTCAGCTATTGACCTCGATCAAAAGTTAGGTAATTAGCATCTACTTATAAATGCCGGTTTGTGTATTTGACTTCTTAAACGCGAGGCTGTTAAGCCAAAATATTCAGATTCGCCTTACCGCCTTTGAGTTTCCTTTTACAAATTACTTTGGAGAAAGCCTGAAAATACTTTAAATGTTATTTTGATTGTGAAAGAGGCTAACATCCATATTCTAAGTCACAAATTCCTGCACTCTATTCCACGCCAACACCACCTCCATCAGTGATATTGATAGTTAAAACTTGATATAAATTGACATAAAGAGTCAATTTACATTACAATATACAAAAACTACCTTAACAACGCATTCAATTCCACCCACTTTTCATAGAGCCCTATAAATTTATTATTAACTAGCTTCAGCCCGCGATCAACAACATCACAATCTCTTTTACTGTTCGATGTTTTAAGATTTTATCTATTGTGTTCTTATACTGTAATCCTCAAAAACATATAAACATGATTTTTGTGATACCCAAAATGGGAGTTGAAACTGTCTCTCCTAAATATAGATTACTCGGTGATCTAGCTAGGAGAGCAGCGATTCTGCCAACAATTCATTGTACCTACATCATGTTATTAATAATGCATTATTTGTAAGTCCCTTATGTACTACAAAATTTAATAAATAAATCTAAGATTTCCTAGACTATTGTTTTAATTATAGATTTTTTGTTCGATCGTAAGCAGAAGAAAATAAGTCGTAAGTATATTTGTCTAAGCCATTTATAATAACTCGCAGTGTTACTTGAAATACGACCAAACTGACTAGTATAAATAACGTTATTCCATTATTACATCGTTAACAAGGGAACAACACGAGAAAAACTAAAAAAAATATAGTTAATGTAACTAAATATAGAAGTGATTGAAATGAAACGGCAATTTTTTATGTACAATACAAATTCGAAAGAACTTTTGATTTTAATTGCGAAATACTAAAAAACATTAAGTGTTGTTTTTGGCCTCTCCTGAAAAGTGACGAATTTCAGTTGTGCCCTTTTTTACTGGAGGGACTGAAATATTGGTCTAAGAAGAATGCATTAGAAATAAAAGCAATAAGAAATCGACATCAATCACTTAAAAACTGAAATTGTACAAGTTCATTGCAAGGGAAGGGCACGTGACCTTTGGCATTCTCGGCATGATTCGCGCGCGAGCTCGCTGAACAAAGGTTTGTTCCTGGCGTCGCTTTTGCTCGTTGTCTGAATAATTTAATGTACACGTAGATATGTATTATGTTCGGCGCACTCATTTAATTTTTTTTTGGCAATTCACAAGACTGCTTGAAGCTGAATCACTTTGCTCGCGTTTTATTTTTTGGTAATTTTATAGACACGTATGTCTGTACGACCTACATACCTATTCGTTTTTTCCGAGTTATATTAGAGGAAGATACGATTATATTGTTGAATTTTACTAAATCTTGTCATTTTCATACGAATTTTCCGAATTTTCTCAATACTTTGAGAAAATATTTTAAATTGCCATTCTACATTAATATGTGACCCCAAAAATCCAACTCAACATACTTGATACTTTATTTCTTACACGAGCATCGTGCACGGTGAGATGTGGGATCATATACCTGTCAGACCCTAAGGGCAGATAAGCCTCTGATAAATATGCCATACCAGGTAGCAATGGCCACCGCAATATACATAGATAGGAGTACCTACTGTATCGCGTGTAAAAAATGGGCACGTGTAGAAAGTATAATAACTATTACTTTCTATAGCTACTGTTCTTACTATAGAGTATGAATAATAAAGTCCTCTTTGGTCCTTCGTCGGGAGAGCGCCTGTCACCCCATCTGCTACGTTTCTACCTCAAATGTGAGGTGAGTTATGTCATGAGGATTAGCTCAGTTATACACAGAGGGATAACAGTTAGGTTTAATATTGCATTACTACTACTACACACTATTACATGGAACTAAAATATAATTTGTGAAATGTGGTGTTCTATGTACTATCGAAGAACTTGATATTTAAGCAGTTTGAAAAAAAAATCCGTAAACACGATGACCACATTTGTTACCGGCCCGGTTCTATAGCCGCCGAGCGTTGCAAGCAGAAAGAGCAAGTCCTTACGATGTATAGATATGAACTTCTTCGATGGTCCATCCCTGCCTAACTCTTCGGGGTAAACAGGCGTGATGTAATGTTATGTTTTCTTACTACTACTGGGATTTCCAAGAGGTGTGAAGACAGTACTTACTCAGCGACAGCAAGCCAGGTTTTGGTTTATTTCAATCCTGGTTAAGGGAATGCCTCTTACAGCGTCTGTCCACAGCCACCGTCAACGGGACGTCAGCGAGAAACGAGATTATTCAAACCGAACGTGACGTCCGTGACGACAGGTGGTGTGCGGTGGACATTATGCGGCCATAGTAAATGTATGTATGGCTACTTCGGCGTCGTCATGTCGTTCTCGTTGACTTCCCTGTGACCAACGGTGGTGGACAAACGGCCTTCAGATAAGATCAATGTAAGATCTCTTTTCTGTTAGCATAAAAACTGTTTCCATAACAATGTTAAATTGAGGCCAAAGTGTGGTACCTTTAAAGGGCAATTAATAATTTAATTGAAGTGCCTGTCGATTGGCAATTAAAATTAAACCATGTAATTACCTTCTAAGAGATTACGGTAACCTAATCTAATTGTATTGCTAAACAGTACACCAATTTGGGGGTTGTAATAGAAAGAGAAGAATTAATCTTTACCCTCCTTATAATCTGTATGAAAATTCACTTAACTGTAATAATAACGTTATCTCATTTTAATGAATTAAATATTTGTGTTCATTCTAAAAGGGTTTCAAATACTGTTCTAGTGTAAGGGACAGGATAAGTCCGGAAATTATGGGATTATGGAATAGTGTATTACGGAACCAATAGTGGGACATACGGAGCATAGCTGATAAAGGGATATACATATTACAGTGTAGCGGCTTCATTGATTATGCATTAGTGATCAAAATTAACATGGCGACCACAGATCCTGATCATCTGGTAAATTAATTATGTTCCTGATCGAAAGACAACCTACGCTTGCCGCGTCGATTCGTGGATGGATGGGTGAGCAAAGTGACCAAGCATTACATATCAAGATCCTCCCTGCCTCGGAAAGGACGTTAACCCGTTGGTCATTCTTAGATTTTTGACAATCGTTACGGGTAGTCAGAAGCCCAAAAGTCTGACAACCAGTCTTACCATGGGCTATCTACCCAGTAACTGGGTTGTGGAGGTCAGATAGGCAGTCGCTTCATGTAAAATACTGGTATTCAGCTGCATCCGGTTAGACTGGAACCGGAACCCAATATAGTTGGGAAAAGGCTATAGGCAGATTTGCTGTAGGTAAGTGTAACAAGCCCCGCAATCTACAAGATTGTCAAAATAATGTCGCCAGTAAGTATATGCTAATATCCAAAAATAAAATAAAAAATTATATCATAAAAAACTAAATTTAATAATACTATTGTAGAACTCGGTATTTAATGTTACATTTAATTTACCAAAAACCATTTATAATATCAAAACCTCTGTATCATTAAACGTTCTGAGGAATATATTTCTTATTGCGAATCGGAACACAAAAATGTCGTACAACTTTAATCACTTAAAAAAAGGAGACGTTTACATTGAAAAAGTATCTTTTATACTTTTTAAAAGGGTAGAAGAGAACCTCAGAAATCAGCATTAGGAAAGTAAGACCCTCTGTTTCCACCCGCCGTGGTTCGATATAGATAAGTGAGATCGGATTTCTGAAAGCGTAGCTCGTAGCTCGTGACTCGGGGCTACGAAGATCACTACCATAGAATAGATAGGTACAGAAGGCCGGCTCCAAACAGCGAGCGAAAACAGGCACACACACACACATATAGACGTGTAGGTATTCTATGGCAATCTCAAACTCAAATTGTCTCGGCTTTAGACCAAATGAACATAGAACTAGAACGAGAGCAAGAGTATTCTTTCCCTGATATTCTTGAAATATCCCTGTTTGTTTACACAAACAATTAGGTAAATTAAATACTCTGCAAATATTCAATCGTTTGGTACACACCGACCTTCATTAAACGAATGTCAAAGTCAAAGTCAAAGTATTTATTTCTTAAACATAGGTGGGTGTAAAAACACGTGTTGTAAATAAAAACATAGATCACTATGTTTTGCCAGTGACGGCGTACGAATATCAATAAACTATCTAAAATTATACTTAGTAACAGAATTACAGTACAGTAGTGCTAATCGCGAGTCCGATTGCAATCGCTGAGCATGAGCCGTGTCTATGTGTGCGTGCGTTTTTGCTCGTTCTAGGGAGTCACCTTCTGTATACTTACCTGTTTTGTGACGCGGTGCTGCGAAGATCAATACCTCGTGGCGAGCTGATTGCTACGGTTAATCTTTTGTTTGGGAACTTTCATGGAAGCCTTATTTGAACGGAATAGGCCTACTTAGGTATATTGTTCTTAATAGCTAGCTAAGAATGGATTAAGGAATTAGTTAATGGTGGCAGAGTTTCTGTTCTGTTATTGTCATAGATTGTGTGGATTATGTCAAATGGTAGAACATTCTATAGGGGTCTGATTGGTGTCGTAAAATCTTGCTTATCTCTGGTAGTCTTATGGATAACCCTTTTTCTGTCCGTGATGACATTGGGACAGTGAGTGTTAATATGTAGTACAGCGATCACCAAATCGTCTGCCAGACGTGTTCATTATGAAAAATCTATTCAGAAAAAAGCTTTTTGTTTGCCGACATCAATGCTTTTCGTCTGCGGTCGTTTTTGAGTTGATGTCACAGCGACAACATTAAAGGGTTGTGATTTACAAAATAACGTTTATTATGGAAGCGAATGTAAATGTGGAGTATCTGCCTTTAAATGCAAAGCCAATATACCCACGAGGTGAGCACTTAATTAATTATATGACGACATTTAATTAAACAGTAACAAAGTG
Source organism: Agrochola circellaris (assembly GCA_914767755.1). NCBI lineage: Eukaryota > Metazoa > Arthropoda > Insecta > Lepidoptera > Noctuidae > Agrochola > Agrochola circellaris. The sequence goes on from OU611849.1 coordinate 8,731,503, forward strand.
AACGTACATTCACCGCATTCTCAAACTTGGGAAATGGTGGAAATTTTTCGTACCTTGATAAATAATGTCTGTCCCAGGGCTCGTTTCGTTCCTTGTTTCAAAACAGGAGTTTCGTATTTATGTGTTTTGGGGCCGCCTATAAAATTATTAACGTTATTAAGAAATGGCGAGGGAGTATTTTGAGTGTCTGTTATTTTTATAAAATAATAATTTGCCCTGCAGTGGGACAATACAGGCTAATTGGATTACGTTAGATTATAATAATTATTAAATCAAATCATTCATTTAGATTTGATTTGATTAATGAGTACTTGTAGAACAAAGCATATCTACAGCATTCAACTTATGTTATTAGGTATGATTCTAACTAAATATCAATATAATATTACGCCTATTTTTCCCAAAAAGTTAGGCAGAAATGTATCTACGTTCTTACATATTTGTTTTTGCATTAAGTATTTGCTCTACTCTACTGAAATGTGTACGTTAAAGATCACTAATCTTTAAGTGCTAAATAATTTAGAAGCACTTTAAAGGCTGAAGTGGTTTTAAGCTTGCCTGAAGTGCCTGAAGTAGGAACCTACTACTTTTACCTAAACCATATATTGCTTAATCTTTGCCGGATATTTCTGAAAGATTCCTACATAATAATTAACTCAGAATGTGAGTTATAGCTACAATAGTGATAAACTTCCGGTTCTCGGATGTACATTAAATAGCAAGAATTTGCCACATTTACCCCAGTAGCACATCTCCGCCGCGAAACCGTAGCAGCGAAACCGCAGTAGTTCAATTCAACTAGCTCGCGTCATGTTCCGCTACTCGAATTTCGCGTAGCGGAACAGTACGGCTGCCACTTTAAAGGCTTAAGTGGTTTTAAGCTTTCCTGAAGTGCCTGAAGTAGGAACCTACTATACTTTTTTCTAAACCATATATTGCTTAATCTTTGCCGGATATTTCTGAAAGATTCCTACATAATAATTAACTCAGAATGTGAGTTATAGCTACAATAGTGATAAACTTCGGGTTCTCAGATGTACATTAAACAGCAAGAATTTGCCACATTTACCCCAGTAGCACATCTCCGCCGCGAAACCGTAGCAGCGAAACCGCAGTAGTTCAATTCAACTGGCTCGCGTCATGTTCCGCTACTCGAATTTCGCGTAGCGGAACATGACGCGAGCCAGTTGAATTGAACTACTAGGGTTTCGCTGCTACAGTTTCGCGGCGGAGATGTGCTACTGGCGTTACTGACGTTGAATTAAATATCTAGCTAACTTTACAGGAACTATGCAAGTATATTTTGGCGAGAGCGCAGTAATTTTGCTGAATAATTAATTCTGTGTGTGATTAATTAAATTTTGATAAGTACTTTGTTTATAATAACAAAGGTAAATCTTTTTGTAAATGGTGCTCTCAATAAAAAGAAATGTAAAAAAGAAACCAAACTTTAAATGTGTATGTTTTATATGTTTTTTTAGTAATTGATAGCCGAAACAACAGTATTATTGTTTACTAAAGAATAAGACGTTATTTATAGTGTCATTACTGAAGATCCGGCCATCCTGAGGGAAAAACATCAATACTCATTTAATTTAACGTAAACAGCATACTTAAAGAGACAGTAAAATTTTACGCCCCATTTAATTTGATTGGATATGTCTCTGGTAAGGGGATTAAATACACGATTCTGTAATACTAAGCAATATTAGCAGGAGAGGTCGATGAACAGAATATCCCAGACGTAAACTGACTATTATTTAAAATTTATTGTTTTTTCTTAGCTGGCAATCCCGATACAACGATAAGGATTAATAGCTTCACGCTGTGACACATCACTTAGGTACCATACTTAGTAAGGGTGCAATGGGTCTATTTTTTATGTGATAGGTACTTTGCTTGTATACCTACCTATCTTAAGACGTGTAATGCAAAAAAAAAACTATACCTTAATTGCGTAAAACACGATCAATCAGAATCTGAAACGTTTTGAAACAGATTGCTAATTCATTGCTTTTTAAGTTCGAAAAAAAGTCTGTTCAACAACGTAAATAACGCAATGAATGTTGTTGAACTGTCAAAATGAAACGGATTAGTCGTAATCGTTTACGAAAATGTGTTACGTAATTAGACAGCTGCCCTACCAATTGAAAGGAGCGAATTTACCATTAACGATGTCTTAGCTCTTTGCCAAATTATTTCAAATACTTAAATACCACAAAGAAAATCCCGCCAAACTGCGTAGCTTGACATGCGTTGGAAAACAATTTAAACATAATCAAACATATTACCGCGAACACAAAATTTTACTTTTAATTACACGTAAAGACGAAACAAGGTTTAAATTAAAACGCGAAGTATTTACCTACACTCTGTGGCAAGAAACGCGGCAACAGCGCCTACGATGTAACAACAAAACATTCTTTGGTGAAGTTCGAGTTACATAAACGAATTAAGGGTGCGCCCCTTGCACACACCCGATTCGTGAAATAAAAATAAGCTAAATAGTTCACGGAAGACGACTTCTTCCTCGAAATAAGAACGTAGTAAGACCTGAGTGTTTTATCGTAATAAATCCAAATATAAAGGGAATTTTATAAAAATGCCTACACACATGTATTCGTTTTGTATAGACCTCCTTATCGATTTCGATAACGGCGACCCTTCGAAATCACTTCCTCGCGTGTGCCTTTAGATGGCTCGCTAGGCCGAATATTGTTTTGTTTGAGTCATTAACATATTAAGTACAAATCGAAAATGCGTGGAAATTAGTGGTAGCTTCGTGATATTTTTTTATAGAGAACATTTTATTATTTTGTTTTTTATTATTTTCCTTCTCCGACCAATCTCCTGCAAACGCATCGATGCCGTCCCGCCAGTGTTTCCTAGGCCTCCCTCGGCGTCGGCCGGAGAAGGCAACGTACAAGGGAAACTAACTAAGCTATGGGTGGTACCTTCGCCCAGCAGTGGGACAATACAGGTTGAAAAAAAGAAAAATATATCAGTTCTACAAAAGGTTGGGAAATATCATGTTGTTAGGTACCTACTCCTATTATTTTATTTTATACATGAGTCTTGTCAATTTTATGAAAAATCAAAATTTGGGTTTTTTCTTTAGACCTCCTCTTAAATATGGAACCTAATTTACCTATTTATTTTCGGTAATGCAATACAGCTGTAGCTACTTGTTTTCGGAGTCAATCAACTAATGCATAGGCAGTATTTATGAGCCTATAAAGAGTTGCTGACGCGTGTGTTATTCATTTAGCCGCGATGTTACTGCTATCAGTGACATATGACAAGATACACTGGTCCAGTTTTTATAAAAGAAGCTGAGATGTTTTGTATGGCATTTATTCGTAGTTTTGTTAGGAAAAAGTCGGTAGTTCCCAGCCAGAGAGCCATTTAAAAATGTATGTAATTTGGTTTCTTGGGTTTGATAGAACGTAAGATTTAACCAAACCATGGCCTATCTATAATGTTTTGTTTTTCCCTTCTCATGCAAACAAATTTAGTTAAATAAATTCTAATTATGGTGTAGGTAGCTAAATATGTAGGAGAAGCTCGTGGCTAAATAATAACAGCCGCACGGATCGATCCATCAGGTTGAGCTACGCTTGGTCTGTGGATGGGTGACCATCTTTATATTCCAAGACTCCTACGTGCCTCGGAAAGCAAGTTAAGCCATTGGTCCCAGCTGTCATTCGTGGATCTTTGACAGTCGTCACGGGTCGTCAGAAGCCCGAAAGTCTGACAACCAGTCTTACCAAGGGGTATCGTATTACCCGGTTACTGGGTTGTGGAGGTCAGATAGGCAGTCGCTCCATGTAAAATACTGGTATTCAGCTGCATCCGGTTAGACTAGAAGCCGACCCCAATATAATTAGGAAAAGGTTAGGTAGATTGTAGCTAAATAGGTAGGTACTAAACATTCATTTAGAGGTGGGTCAATTAGACATTTACAATCTTAATAGGTATCTACTGACATGACGTGTAAACGATACTTACCTATAGCAATATATTCGGAGGTAAAAGAAAAAAGAATATTGACAAAAGAAATACTTTTAAAATACGAGTACGTCAGTATCTGTGTGTCGGTTTCAGCCAAGCCTTTTATTTCGACATAAAAAGTTACAATTTGGCACCGTTTGGAGGAAATGGCAATTCAATTTCAGACGTGACGTCCTTTTGATTTAAGAGGTCGTCTGAAACTTTAAAGAATTACTTTAAAAGGTTGTCATAGAAAAGTTTGGGTTTATATCCGTGCTATCGTTTAATTAAAGTGTTATTAAATTAATATTCGTTTTGTCTGCGATTTTTAAAGAGCTTTACCTACTTCGTTTTGATATTACTGAGGGAAAACAAGTTCACGCCTGCTGCGTCTACCCAGCATGTTGATTATGGCGGTTTCCTCTTTGAACATTCATTTCATCAGTCATTAGGTGGCATTAGACGTCTAGACGTCTAGGGCATCTAAAGTAAAAACTACGTCTTACGTAAAAAACCGGTACGTTCATTTCCGGTTTAGCTACAAATAAGTTTTTATAGAACTCTTTACCATATTTTCTGCTTACATTTCCATAAAATTCAATCCAGTTCTAACAGCTTTAACAAAAAGTTTGAAATTAAATGCAGTTTTTCAATTCAAATGAATTAATCTGGTTCTCAGCGGCGGCGAAACGAAAAAATCCTATTCATCATCACCAACGTTTCGACGTCCTTTGCACTCTCTTCGTGACCTAAAATTATTTCATACCGAGTAAGCTGATTTCACGCCGATGCAATGGCGGTATCGAAAAAGATGGCGAACGAACGATGGTGAACGATGGCGGTATTGAAGATCTCACCTATGTATTTTTTGTTTCCGTACCCAAAGGGTATCAACGTGACCCTATTACTAAGCCCCCCATCGTCTGTCCGTTTTTTTATCTGTCACAAGGTTGTAGATTGGTATCTTAAGAAACATAATAGCTAGCCAGTTGATATTTTCATAGAGACCGCTATGATGGCAAATTATAAAACAAAAGTAAACTGTTGTACTTCTGGTAGTACGAAACCTTTATTTCAAAATAATTATCGAAACGACATTAGACAGAGATAAAAATGGCAAACGGTTAACGGCTCTAAAACAGTTAAATTTTGCCTCGTATCATATAAAGTCTGGGGGTATAAATCACTTAAATAAATCAAGGGTTACGTAGGCGTTCGCGTGTGGTGGTAGCTACATTAGCCGGAACGAGCCGCGGCCCGGCCCGTTAGGAACAGCTGCTACCCGTAATAATGATATGCATCTCACCTGACGACGCCTTTCCTTACTTCTAATTGTTCGAAACAATATGAGGTAATTAAACGATCAAATTGCCACGGATGTTATTCGATTCTAAATACGGAAATAAACAACCTTTTAATTTGATCATAATGAAGGTTAAATTTTTGTAATTGCTATACCAACTCAATTTTGTTCAATATAAATGGTGTTTTTTGTGGCCATGTTTAATGACCAATAAATCGTATTTTCCTATTTTTGTGATGTAGGTAGGTATATTATAATTCTTGGTTTGATGTAAAGTCATAGTGTAACGACGTATTCTGAAACACATAAAGCCACATTTACTGATAGATGAGTTTAATTTTGATCTAATGTGTCTAATTTAGAATGAACATAAATCTTGCTCCCACGCAAGCCAAAGACGCGACTAGAGGAAATTAATTATTTAGACCTATAGATAATGCGCCGGCAAAGTTTTAAGATACATTACACAACCACCCATATAAATAAACCCCTCTGGCTAATACGTGTCTAACTGTCTACGAGTGTGAGCTAACATTACCATTAATCTCGAAGTTGGCTTTCAAGCCCCGTCTCGAATCTCGTAGAGCAGCCCTCTGTTATTCGAGACCGAAGAATACTACACCCGGCAAAGTTTGAAGCTTCGCCCAATGAGTCTGGGCACTTTTAAGAGGAATAATGACCGTCAGACTTAAGAGGGGGAATCGTTTAAAACAAAAACAATTCCCGCGGTCGAGACCCGCTGCGCAGGGCATTTACCAAATGCATTCTGCAGCGAAAGTGTTAGAGCACCACTCTAGTCAACGTCTTACACAACAAAGATTTTCGCCACAAAAAAGTTTTTGTTTGCAGCTATTTTTGGTTCAAACTAAAACTATTTTCCTAAAAACATGAACAGTACAATGAAAGTTAGTTTGAATTTGAATAAACAGAGTATGGAACAAATTAATAGTTAACACTTCTATGTATTTAGGTACCTATTCATTGACGAATTTGTATAGAGTAGAATTAATTTATTGTGCAAATGTTAAACACACGAATGTTCGTTTAGCGAATGCTTGAACAGTGAAATGTAATCGACTGCGCGGTGTTTGTACACACAAACGGAATTTAGATGATCCGGTCCATTTTAATTGAGCTCCCATACGGTGTTGTTTTCTTACTGGAACTTTAGGTGATAATTATTGTTATTCATCATTATGTATCAATTACAAATTACACGACATTTTCCACGTGTTATTTCAAGGCTCTAAATATTTATGTATATTTACTCATAACATCGGACGGTCAAACCAAAACATTGTGATGTACCTATACACATAATTGTATCTATGTAAGATCACTATCAACTTTTCCTTTGTTAATAAAACTTTTTGTATTTTTTGTATTTTGTACATCACACCCTGTTTCTTCGAAGAGTTGGGCAGAGACACATATAGTACACCCACATTTCGCCAGTTACATATGTTTAAGTCCCATGTAATCGGTGGCAGGTCAATTGCCATCAACCGGGCACACATCTAGACTCCCGCTGCTATTAAGAAATTCCAGATGAAAAAACCCAATAACACTTTGCCCGACCCGGGAATCGAACCCAGGACTTCATGCTCTGCAGTTGCGCTTGCGACCACTAGACCAACGAGGCTGTCAACCATAATTAATAACCTTATAATACTTTAACATCATCGATGGACGAATATTTAATACCTAACGTTGAAACCCAGAATAGGGATGATGCCTGGGTAAAAAAAAAGAAATTCTAATTAGTCCGTCAGTCACATAATTAAAAAACATTAGACACGTATTTTTTGCTTGTATCATATTAATAACAAATTACTTAGATAAAACGCATTTAAGTTGGGGAGTGAGGGTCGCTTCGTCAAAAGTATAAAATTTACATACTCGTGACGTCATGGCACATTTTAACTCAATATATTAAAAAAAAAAGAAAAAATATGTGTCCAATATTTTGTAATACTCTCCATGAGGGACAAAAAAAAAACTTTGTCACCATCTCTATTCAAGTATTCATATTGTCACCTTTTTTAAAAGTTTCCGATTAGTTTCTTGGAGTTGTATAAATTAGTTTAACTACAGGGGAACTCTTTAAAGTTTGTCGGTTGTCTAGATACCGGCAGTTTGCGATGCAATAAATTAACCATCGTGTAAAACTAAGAGCTTGTTGCGACACCCTGTCGTAGTTAATGCTGACGCTACTTTCAAACTGCGCATGATTCCTTGGAAGTTCTCTTGTTCGAAAACAAATTGCAATTTTACTGCACTTTGTTTTATGTAAATATAATGGAGCGTCCGGCTTCTGCTATGTTTGTCTCGGTTTCTGAAATTCGCTTAAGTAAAAACCCGTGCAAGAAATCTTCATTATCCATTCACATTAGCGAACGCGATTAGTAAGTATTCTCAAGTCATTATTTTAAATCAAACAAGCTGAGTGAAAACCTCCACCTATTTGAACGAAGCATCACGCTTTTAAGAATATCTGCTTATAAGCATTTTACTCAGAAATTAAAAGCTCTTTTAAAAATATTACAAAGGATTTATAAAAGAACAAAAATCTCTTTCTGCATACAAATTTGAAGACATTAATAAAAAATTGTTCCGAAGTAAGATTTAAGGCTTCCGCAGATACGCGCGACGCGACTTTGGTGGAACAATTTCTATGGAAACTTCACGGAAATTGTTCTTCCGGTGTCGTGTCACGCCTGACTGTGGAAGCTGTCAGTTGTTACGAGAGATTTAAAACAAAATGCAAGTGTTACAATTCGTGCTTTTTCGTGTGTGTGACTTATGTGAGGTATCTACTGGAGAGGTTTTGAACATGTATTTGCGTCACATTTAATGAGGATTTCATTGTAAAGTTCAGTAAGGAGAGCCGTAGGAACCCTGCAGGCTCCGTAATTGGGTAGCGTAAGTGGGTAGGTCTTGGTAGGTACCTCTACCTGCCTGCTAGTACACTGTCTCCGAAGAAGGTCTTTCTACGAATGTTAAAACTAGATTCATGAAGTACCTACTGTGACAAGATGCGTGTTTTCTCGGGTAACATATTTTTATAACTTACCTTATTACTCCGTTCCCAGGCCACCTCCAAAATGTATGAAAAGACAATACAGTCAAACAGTAGAAATTGTCTCATACAGTGCTTTTAGGCTTTTCTTTCGTGTCAATGAATTTCAACATACATTTTTGAACCTAAGTATCTCTTGAAAGCTTCTGCCCTATGGCACTGCAATAGATGAGCTTTTAATAACAAGCTCCTCGGTTATTACGAAGATGCCGGAGAGTTTTAAGCTTTTTGCAATACTTTAATTTTCTTGTCGAATTTATCAGCGCCCGTCGTCGCCGTCTGTCGCAAGCAAGAAACGAAAAAGAATGAGTATGATTTCGTATTATAAACGCAATTAAATATACCTATATGTTTCTTGACAAATAATTATGTCGTATTGTTTTAGCGTTTACTAGTATCAATTTTGAAATCAAAGCAGTATTATTTTACCACAGTTACCTACAATAAAAAGCTCAGTTGTTCATAAAAACTACATAATGTTTGATACTTTTTAAGCAGATTACGTCACGGCGTAAGTAGCTTGTGCTAATGAGTCACGTATCATATTAAATAGAACAAGAGTTTCGTTCAGAGCACGCGACTACGCGAGCTTATGGCACATTCACATTCAGCTGCTCGACAAAGAGCGCGTTGTGCGCCAGTCCATATGTTACCTCGAGAGCTCACGTTATATGCCACCGACTTGTCTAGATACCATCTATGTACTGAGAGTTCTTTTGATGTACTTCGTTTTGTATATAAATGGTAGTTTATTGTGGAATGTTGGCGTATGTTGTTGATTCCCTTGAAGCTTCAAAAGTATTATTTATTTTTACTAAGTTTCGGCTTAGGATTCTTGATTGCTTAACTGATTAGATTTGTGCAAGTGCATGCCCGTCCAAATAACAAAAACATCTAAGTTACTTGAAAGGAGCGGCGGGACTATTTTTATTATCTTTTTCAACGAATTTTCATCTGCTAAGTTGATACTTCAGTAAAACTGTACACTAATAAATAGTCACGTAATTAATGACTCTATAATTAATAGCAGAGTTTCGTAGCAGTTTCTACGGTGATTTAAGGATCACTAAAGTTCACAAACAATGACGAATTCGTTCGTCGCATCTTCTTGTCGTGCCACAAGTGCCGCAATTTCCTATCGCCATCAGGTTTACTTTAAGAATTTATTCGAGATTATACGCGACTGATACAGTGTGTTTTCCTTCAATTTTCCTATACCGAGGGTGTCATAAACAAAGGGTAAATAGAAAATTATACGACAACATTGTTTGTGCCTGCTTGGCGCTTCGTTGCGACGATGTAACGTGTTTTATGTTTGCCAATTTATATGCTTATCTAAAGTTACCCACCCTTTCATAAAAACTTAATAATAAAAAACTTCAATTTCTTTTAATTTTCGGACTGTCTTAACCCAGTAAAATGACAAAAATATTATTGCCAGTCGGTTTAAACAGGGCTCTGTTTCAGTAACACATGTCGGTATAGTACTTTCGCGATATAATATCAGTTGCAGCAGTTGTGCCTAGCTTTGCAACAAACGCAATAAACGCTATGACGCGATGACACTACGAACTTTAGCAAAGGTTAGCTTTAATACCGCCGGCATCAAATTACTTTTTCAACTAACTGAACTTTAAAATGAATGTGCTCGAACGAATCAGTCCGAATGAGTAATTATTAAGTTTGCGAATGTGTCGCGAACGAGTAAATCGAGTTGTTGCTCGAATATCCCGGGAGGATGTTCTAAGACGTGTTCCTCGTTATTAGGTTTCAGGATTGCATCTTACTTTGGTGTTAAAAAGTTTAGAAATTGAGTTGAAAGTCTTGTCTAATCCAAAGGTATCTAACCGATTCAAGGGTATCTTATCGATTTGCTGTTTTGTTTATTTTTGTGTGTTTTGATAAGACATGTTTGGAAGAAACCGGTTTTGAAAAAAGTTTCGACTCTATTTACACCCGGAACTTCAGTTCTCATGCCAGAATTGATTCACGACACGGTTTTCAGAAATAACACTGACCTTTGCACTGAACATTGACACTGGGTTACGACTATAGATAAAACTAAAAGTACAGGAATATTTATGAGACATTTAAGAATCGAATCAAATCAAATAAGTATGTATTTGTGCACACAGGTTATAAAGTAGGTCTTGTAACACTATCCTGCCACAGTAAGTGACATAAAAATATTATTGAAATTAAGAACAAAAAATAGTGAAAATAAAAAGTAATAAATAAGATCGTTATTTAGTTGTTAGTTGAGTAATTAATTGTATTCATTTAGACTGTCTCCTCCTCCTGGGTCGGATTATATTTCGCAGTTCCTACGATCTTAAAAGTATTTATCTACGACGGCAACAACTTCCCATCACTACTATACTGCCCTGCTAAGCCGAAAGGCGCTATCTCTGTGATACGCCCTTTTAGTTTTTTTTATACCATTCAATAGCTATAACAATTACGCATCTAATGGTATAAACCAAATACGCATATCTAACTTAAAACATTTAAAAAAACCACTCAGAAGTTTTTTATATCCTTATGTTTCCTTAAATTACAATTTACAAAAAGACAATTTTCTCAAAACTTACTCCAATTGAGATAGCGCATTTCGGCTTAGCAGGGCAGTATAGGCCCTTAGGGCCTTTGTACACACACGTTTTTCTAGCCGTGAAAAACTACGGTTTATTCGCCGTGTGTGAGCACGGTAGTCATTGTTATATCGATCACTATAGAAGCTTGTTGACAGACACGTTTTTGCTACGGCGCGGTTTATAGGCAGTGTGTAGGCAGGGTCGTCATTGTTGTATGGATCACTATGGAAGTTTGTTGACGGACACATTCTTTCTACCGCGCGGTTTGTACGCCGTACCATACAGAAACCGTGCCGTGTACAAAGGGCCATAGCTGTTCTATAAGGAAACCCAGCAGTGATAGATGAAAAGCCACAAAATTAAATGGCAACTCACACACTGGAGGTACCTAATACATTTCAACTTAATTATTAAATGTTTGACACCCTTTGACACCACCACAAATAGTTGTATTAATTACACATGTACTTAAAGCTTAAGTGTCACTTCATCGTGTCCTCGACCTTGATGGATAATAATTGATTAATTGAATGAGCATAATATATCGCAATCACGCATAATGTTATGCCACCCTCGTTACTAATCCCTGTCAGATATGATACCGTGTCATTCATAATTAATTCGGTTTAAGTACATCCATGCTTTTAAGGTGTTATTAGGTAATTAATTTGGCAGAGTTACTTACTCTGTCAAATTAATCCATTCCAATAATTTTTCCCATCTGGAAGGAAAGTAACTCACATCGTAATTGATGATAACCATGGTGTCTTCTGGCCCTAAGAATCAGAGTCAGGTCGAAGACTTAGCGCACAAAGTTGGTTTCAGTTGTTTGTAGAGCTTCTTGTAATAAAGTTTGTCTGGCGAAGTAATACCACCAAACTAAGTGCAGAAATTACAGGAATTTTAGTATTTTTTTACTTTATTCCTGAACGGATGAGTAGCAGCTTGTGGCTAAGTAATTACAGCCGCACGGATCGATCCATCAGGTTAAGCTACGCTTGCCGGGGTTGGTCTGTACATGGGTGACCATCTTTACATACCAAGACTCCTCCGTGCCTCGGAAAACACGTTAAGCCGTTGGTCATCTGTCATTCGTGGATCTTTGACAGTCGTTACGAGTCGTCAGAAGCCCGAAAGTCTGACAACCAGTCGAACCAAGGGGTATCGTATTATAGTTACTAGGTTGTGGAGATCAGATAGGCAGTCGCTCCATGTAAAATACTGGTTTTCAGATGCATCCGGTTAGACTGGAAGCCGACCCCAATATAGTTGGGAAAAGGCTAGGCAGGTTGATTGGATGAGTAGGTAGTAGGTACACCAATATATTGTAGTTGGGACACGTTCTGTAACTTCCACATAATGTTAAAGCCCACTTTCGACATACATATAATTACGTTTCAGAATTAAGTTTTTTTTTTTGCAGCAAAATACCAATTTCATATATTTTACCAAGCAATTCAACAACCAATTTAGTAATCACTTTAACATACGAGTATTATGTAAACGTTTATTCCTTTTGACATGTAAATAACTTTGAGGTTTACAGTGGTTGAGCCAAAGTCTACTGCATATTGTATACTGTGACACACAATCGACTATGCAGTGAACCGTTTCGGCTTTTAGTGACAGTTGGCCTTGACCTTCATTAGCTGAAGCAGGTGTGTTTCAGGCTTTCAGTCGCAACTGACGCGCGAGACTGAAAAGATGCATGCATGTGGAAGAAGGTAAAGGGGTGCTCTATGACTGATATTAGTGGGGATCGTGGGACAGCGTTAGAAAGGGTTGTTTATGGATCCAGGAAAACTAAATTATCTAGTTTTATAACATACGTTACGATTTACGAGCTATAAAAATCTTTCTCTAGACTTCCTTTAAGCTGTCAATAAAATGATTTAATGACTGAAGTGATATTTATAAAAACTTACCTACCTATGTATAATTTACGAATCAGTACATAGGTAGGTACGGTAGGTATGAGGAAACAGAATACAAAAGGTATTATTTGGATTTATACTCCTTAGCAAAAAATCTTCGCACACAACAAAAGTCAAGTATCTTAGTACTGAAACAAAACATTGTGGCTATCTACGAATGTAATTTAACGTAAATAAATCTCCCTTACTTGTGTAGTGGCAAAAACTGAAGTAGATAATAAATTGTTGTTGCGGACAACTTTCTTGTTTGAAGTTGAGAAAGAGCGACATTTCTACACAAATACACACAGCAATAAACTATACACAGACTTTCATTAATGAAACATTATATTAAGTTTAGGCGAACCTTGAATGAATCAAAAATAATGCTTTATGGCTTCGAAAGTAATAGGGGTTTAAATATGAAATTGCCGTTTTAACGAACTGGGCACTTTGAATTAAAATTAAACCTGCATGGTGTGAGATTCCAGAATGAAACTTTTTTTCCAAGAAAACTATAACCATTCTAAATTTGATAAATGTCCAACATTCGACTTTTTGACTTTCAATTGTTTTTTCATTCAGTTTCCAAAGTAAACATGAATACATGTAATTTTTTAATACGAGTTCCGACGTGGAACTACTGCAGCAGAAGCAGCTCGCAATATCAATGTTGTGTTTGGAGAGGATACGGCTAATGAACGCACCGTGCGTTTTTGGTTTAATCGCTTTCGTAGTCGAAACTTCGACTTGAAGAATGAACCCCGAAGAAGACCAGCCAATAAGGTACATAACGATGAATTGAATACGATGGTGGAAGCCGATCCGTATCAAACTACCAAGGAATTAGCGGCATGGTTTGAGGTTAGCATACCCACAATATTGACGCATTTGCATCAAATCGGTAAGAAAAAAAAATGGGTGCCCCATGATTTGACTGATCTGCAGAGAGAAGTGCCCGTTGAAGCTTGCCTTACCTTGTGCAACCGGTACATAAATAAAGGGATTTTGGGGCGAATTGTGACGTGTGATGAAAAGTGGATTCTTTACGATAATCGCAAGCGCTTTGGCTGACTCTTGGTCAAACGCCGCAACAATGCTCTTCCCAGGATGCAAAATGCCTTCACACAGTTTGTTGAGTCCAGGTCCTCAGAGTTCTACCGCAAAGAAATTAATGACCTTCCCATGAGATAGCAGAAATGTATTGACAATGAGGATAAATACTTTGACAAAATAAATATATTTTACCTTCGAAAAAAAATTGTTTGAATTTTTTAGTACAAAACGGCAATTTCATATTAAAACCCCCTTTCCAATATTTTCACGATTATTTTTCCTCGTTGATCACAAAATTGCTTAATAATGTTTGCGACGGGTGGCGATGACAGTCCTTATATTTGAGCAATTAATTCTACTTATACATAATACCGATGGCTTCGCAGCGATCAAACGTAAGCGTGCCGCGTCGCTACTGCTAAGGGTCCGGGGCAGCTCGAACAGACTCCTGAATGTCATTGCAGGGAAATTTAATTGCCCGCTCGTCCATTATTAGTCCAACCTGCATGTTTACTAACATAGTTATTAGGGTTAATGTTTACTAAGAAATTATAGATGTTCTTCTGAAATAAAATAATTATTTAAAAGTTTTATATATCGAAAATACGTTACTGAGTTGACTAATCGGGACGCCAGTGCCGCCTAGCGGCGCTCGACAGAGTCTACAATATAACGCTCGGACCGACTGGTGCTAAGCAAACTTCATGGGTGGCGGTCAAGCAGTGAAGACGTTTAGAAACTGTCGCGCGTTTCTAATAGTTGTGTCGAGTACCTACAGTGTGTGTATTGCTAGTGTGATTAACTTGATCGTGAATTATAATTTAATCTGAACTGCAAAAGGTTCTTCTATTGCGCAATAACCAACACTACCCACAGTACGCCCACAGTAGTTAAAATATGGCTGGTAATAATGAAAGAGACATATATACTCTCCTCCGTTATATACATATCTCGGGACCCTGTGGTCCCGGACCTTTAGAAGGCGTACGAGGAGCCGAAACCAGCTCACAGATGCGGGACAGTTTAAAAAATAGACAATTTTAAGTGTTGAGGCACGACAACTCCCGGTTGGTGCAGGACTATTTCAGAACATGGAAACAAAACATATTGGCCTATGGGTTTGGGTGGCTATAATAAATTGGTTACCTCGAACTATGGAAGGACTATGTCC
Source organism: Agrochola circellaris (assembly GCA_914767755.1). Classification (NCBI taxonomy): domain Eukaryota; kingdom Metazoa; phylum Arthropoda; class Insecta; order Lepidoptera; family Noctuidae; genus Agrochola; species Agrochola circellaris. The sequence goes on from OU611849.1 coordinate 8,746,609, forward strand.
CCTGCCTGATCAAGGTTATGTAATACACGTATAAAATGGTAGTGGGTGACTTTGACACTTAATAATGGGCCCCCGAAAACGGTCGCTAAGCACATAGTGTGGTACCGACAAGAGGGAAACAGTTCTTGAGGTGCTTGAGGAGTGGTATTCCACGGTCAAAATCCCTGCCAGCATTTCACTGGAAGACTTCTTTCCTCCGAGCACGTTTGCTCTTGCGAATATACACTCATAGCCCTTTCCTCACTTGTAGTGGTCTACATCTCTAAGTAGGTACATAAATAAACCAATAAGGAGTTTGAATGAGACATTGAATAGGCAACCACTAGCTTAACACTTTCGACTCCACCCATTTTCACAGAACTCATACGCCATGCCGCCATACATATTGGAAGTGAACCCTCCGGGAAGGTTGCCGGCATTACGTTTGCGCTAAAGTTAACCATCGCGGACGGTCAACAGCATTAGGTTTAAAACCGTGTTATAAAACACTGTAAAACGAAGTAAAATAGTGTTTTCAGGGGGTCTTTTCGCTATACGTTGTTTCCAACCTTTAAAATTTTTAGTGAATATTTGTAACCGTGAACAAAAAAAAAAAATTAAAAATAAACGTGCTTGGATTTTAAAAGCACACCACTTAAACATTTATACTAATAAATCTTGTTAAAATTCTATACATCATATTTTATTTTAACGGTTTATAATGCTGCATTCGCTAAGAAAAACTTACATTTAAAATGAGCCCTCCACGATGACTCCCGGCATCCCATATGCGACTAGGTGAACCCTCCAGGAGGGCTCCCGACACTGAACGTGTTAAGGCTTGGGGTCGTAATCCTCTAAGCCAATACGACTTTCGCCGTGCAGACAATATTTTATAACTAGGTACCTATCATTTACTATTAGGTTGCAAGTGTTTGGGGGTTCGTAATCCTCTGAGCCAATGAAACAACGTTCTCGTAACAACCCACAATGATTTATAACTACTTATTATTTAGTAGGCTGAAAGCATTACAAACGAACACAGGAGCGAAAAGAAACTTAACAGTTTGAGGGACACAAAACTATAGACGTTATGACAAAAAAACTTCAATTGTGTCTCGTTCAGTGTCCTTGAATGCGTTTAATACATTTCGTCGTGTTTACGAGTCCGCAAAGCGAACGACTTCTATCAGAAAACTGACGAGGGTGCTGTCCTTATCGTTTGCGGACTCTTTTATAACCGAAATTACCTTGTGCGAAGCTATTGAACCTCTGATACATTACGTCCGAGTGTTCTACATAATGTAAACCTACCCTTAAGACCCAATTTACTCATAAAGCCTTCTGAATAAATCATACGCGAAAGGCCCAAAACTTTCGTCAAGTCCGCGGACAATTTAATTTTAATATAGCTAACGTGTTTGTATCTCAGATAAGTCGTTGAGCTTATAACCTGTTTCGTTTCTTAAATAGGACGCTTTTCCTGTCAGCGCTACTGACTGATTGAATTCATGACACATTAATTCTATGTACGGCACGTAGGGTTACCATCCGTCTAGATTTGTCCGGGCTTGTCCGACTTTTTAGCCGCCCGTCCGGATTTTGTCCAGCCATGTCATCCGTCCGGACTTTTATACTCGCAAGGATTTTTATCGAAAATATAAAAAAGTTCAATGAATACTGATAAAATAAGTATTACAAAGTAAAATGTCCAGATATTATTTGCAAATTTCCCGCTTTTTGTCAGGACTTAAGAAACCTTATGCTTGTGCTTTATATGTAATCTAGTCCTAGTGAAACAATAAATCTTATCTATCTTATTTTATAATCTTAAGTTTTTTTATTATTTGTGACAAATTTATTCAAGAGTATGCTTAGATGATTTGGTCATGTTCAGAGGATGAATGAAAGGCGACTAACAAAAGGTATTTACAAAGCAGATGTGAGTGGAAACGCCGAGAGGGGACGCCCTAGGAGGACATATACTGACCTTATTGGTGATGTTCTTCAGAAAGGTCAGTTGCGTAGTACTCGCAACCGGCGTGTCTGTATGACCAGATGTATGAACGTAAACGAGGCAAAAGGAGTATGTAAGGGTCGTATCAGGTGGCGTCCTGTAGTGTCTGCCTACGCCCATGGGACGAAAGCGTGAGGTTATGTAAGTATGTTTTATTATTTTAATGGACAAACCAATAGTTTTGATAGTTTTATGGCTGCACTTTTAATTTCCATTTCTCGGTAAATTAGCAATATTTGTATTTATACTTATTTGTAATCACGTTCTCGAAAACGGCTCTAACGATTTCGAGAAAAGTTGCAAAATAGGGGTTTACGGGGCGAAAAATCGAATATCAGGGAAAATTCGTTTTCGTCGTATTTTCACCCGCGAGCAGAGCTCGGTTCCCCAAAGTTTAGAACAAGATGGCTACCTTAGAATAATGGCATGGCAGCATGGAATTAGTACGTAAGTACTATTATACGGAATTAGTATGAACTATCATATGCTATTAAACGAGCATTCTCTATTTTCATCAGAGCAGAACTCTGTTGCCCAGGTACTATATATAATGATAACAAAATCGTAGCGAAGTCAAAACTGTACTTGAATATTAAAAAAAAGTAATTGCTACGAGATATCACGAACGATTTTAATGACGAAAATATAGTTTTAAAAAAAATTGTCTGTCGGTCTGAATGTGTGTTCTAGCATCACGCAAATATCTACCACCGGATCATTTGGTTAACATTTTGCATAGATATGAACACACATTAAGTTTAGGCCTCATCTGTTATCTATGGTTAGGTTATTGTTATTAAGGACTCCCGTGTGTTTAATTCTCAATTTTGTAGGCTTAAAATTAAAGAAACGATTATGGACCCTGTCGGGCACAGCATAGTAGGAGAGAGGAGGAAGAGCGCCTACTTAATAAAATAATATAAACGCTCTTCAATTAAGCGCTCTTCCTCTGTATGTATTCTGGTAATTGTATTTTCATTTTATTAATTTTTTTTCTTTTTTTTCTAATATTTAATTTATTTAAGTATTTTAATAATCATTGTCTTAAGTAAATATTTTGGTTTTTTTCTTCAAGTTATTAATAATACCTGCTTGAGTAATTAGGTCTTTGTTATATTATATGTTTACATCCTACTGTTATATTATTTAAGCGATAGCTGCTCGTTAGGAATAATCTGTTAGAATGCAACAGACTGTGTATCAGTGTTGTGCCATTAGGAAGTACAGCCGGAACGCAGGCGTTCGTTAATACACTAAAAACGAAAAACTTCGCAAGTTATGGGAAATTCCTACTGAAGGCTGCGGGTGTCGACCTCACGACGAGCTGTTTCTCACACGGACAACTGTACGCCGCTTGCTCCTGCGTCACCAGTCCTAAATAATAATGAATAATAAA